>CM033687.1:11126436-11726436 GCA_019514585.1 Dendrobium officinale
AGTATCCAGGCTAGGGTTTCTTTCCATGAGCAGGCAAGTTTCATATCATCTTCGTTCCGGCGATCGGTTGCATCGTCTTCGTTTACACGAGCAGGCAAGGCCGAATGAGTCTTCATTTATGCGAGCAGGAGAGGCCAAAGGATGGGAGTCTTCATTTATCCAAGTAGACGAGGCCGAAGGGCAAAGAAGCTGGTGTCTTCGTCTTCTTGTGGATCCATCTTCTCAAGGTAGAATCTTTTTTTTTTTTGGGTAAACCCGGGGCCTTAGCCCATGTATTAAGTCAAAAAACAGAAACAATTACAAGAACCAGAAAGGAAGAATAAAACATGAAAATAAAATTACAAGAACAGTAGGCAAACTATCCTAGACTGTTACAGGCGGGAATTACAACCAAAACGGACTCAGATATCAAAAGACCAGACGCAATCCACATGAAAATCAGATAGTAGTCTCGAGAAGCCAGGCTGTGCTCCGGTTGCCAGATGAAACAGAAGAAGGCACAGTCTACAGAACCTGAGAAGGGCCATCACAGAGCCAATAGCCGCCAAAATGGAAATGCCTGGTTGCCAAAACAGACCCTCCAAGGCACCCATTAATGCACTGGTCTTGCTCATCATCGTCCAGTTGCAAAATTAACCGCTTCTGAAACAGCCCAGAATACAAAGTTTGCCAGTGATGTAAACCCAAGAAATGAGCTCCATGTTCTTCAAAAAATGAACCGGACTGGGCAAGGAAGCAAAAACCACAGTCCCCAAAAAGTTCTTCCCAGGTCTGAAATAAACGAGCCACCAAAAAAGAAGCATCCAGTGCTCCCAAAACATGAAAAAACCACTCCCAGCAGTAAGAAGGGAGTAGCAGTAAGAAGCAGTAACCAAACCCCCAGAAATGGTTCCAAGAAGAACAGGAACCGAAAACAATAAATCACCAAAAACACCAATAATCAAATTCCAGAGAACCTTTGTAAAATATTGTCTTTGCTCTTCCATGTAGAAATTTTTAATCGAATGCCAGCAGAGATCTTGCAAATGAGACTAACCGAATTGGTGCGCAAAGAGGAAAAACAACGACTATTTCTTTCTCGCCAAACATGGTATAAAATACAGCTAACAGTTAAGTGACGAAAATCCTTCTCCACACTATTAAAATTTTCAGCTTGACTAATATACTCAAAAACCTGAGCTAAGTTAGTAGGCCTCAACAAAAAGCTAGTAAAATCAGGTAAGATATATTTGAGAATATTAAAAGAGAAATCACAACTAAAAAACAAATGGTTGTGATTCTCAGTCATGCCCAGGCACAGGGAGCACATAGGGTCAACCTGAATTCCCCTAAAGATCAAGTTATCAGCCGTTTTAAGCTTCCCAAGCAAAGCCATCCAAGAGAAGCACGCATACTTAAGAGAGTGTTTTTTAAACCAAATCGAACTGCACCAATCAACATTAGGAGACATCAAATGAAATTGCTCAGTAAAAGATTTGAACACCCAGTTTGGAGACCCATTCCACAAAATCCCAGAATTCTCCCCAATAACAGCAGCAGCAATAGAAAAAGAAATAGAAATAGGGGTATTACTAGGCAAAATCCAGGAACCAGAATATAATAAATCTTTAAGCATCAAGCCATTAGCATCAGAAACACAAAAGTGTTCTGCCAGAATCATACCATCAAGCCACGGGTCCCAAAAGAATGAAATGTTGCTTGAATGAGAAACAGAGAAGGAAACCACATCAGTGATTAGTGTCGCAGTGTAACAAATTTTTTTCCAGAACTTAGAAGCAGCAGGCAAAGGTGGTTTCCAGGGAGATAGGAACCTTTCTTTATACCAATTACTCAAATGATTTGGAGAATTATAAAATCTACCAATGATAGAACAACAAACACCATGATATAAACTCTCAATGGAAGGAATACCAAGCCCACCATTGGACTTAGGCAAGGTAACTTTAGACCAGGCAATGAGGTGAAGTTTTCGCTCTTGAATGTTACTGTGAAATAGAAATCTTGAGCAAAGCTTATTGATAGTGGCACAACAAGACTTTGGTATGATAGATCCTCTAATCCAATAAGCTATGGTACTAGAAATGGTGAATTTGAGAAATTGAACACGTCCTGCAAAAGAAAGAAATTTGTTTTTCCAACCATCAAGTAGAGCAAAGATTTTGCTCAGAAGTGGTTGGAAGTGAGAAATTTTAAGCCTTTTGTGGGATATGGGGAGCCCCAAGTAAGTGAAAAAATTGCTAATTTGGTCAATACCAAGAGCCTCACAAATTTGATCCCTCTCAGAAACATATCTAGAGAACAAAATGGAGCTTTTGCCAGCATTAACATGGAGACCCGTGAGGGACCCAAAAGAATTAAGGAAATTCTTAAGAGTCACAGCATTAAGTGTAGTAGCTCTACCAAATACAAGAAGGTCGTCAGCATACATGAGGTGGTTGATGGAGGTGTCAGCACAAGTAATCCCCACAAAATCTCGATGCAAAATATTAGATAAACCATTCATCACCACACAAAACAATAAAGGGGAAAGTGGGCAACCTTGACGTAGGCCAGAAGAAGATTTAAAATACCCCTCAAGAGAACCATTAAGGCAAACGGAGAAGTAAACATCAAAAATGCAACCTTTGATCCAAGAGACAAAAGTTTCCGGAAAGCCTTTCTGAAGTAACCTAGCAATCAAAAATTCTCTCGAGACAGTGTCAAAAGCTTTCCTAATATCCAACTTAGCACAGAAAGAATTGCTCGGGTTCTTGAAATCCCTCAGGATTTCAGCAGCAAGAATAATGTTATCCGTTGAACATCTTTGGGCTATAAATCCAGATTGACTATCATGAATGACAAAGGGAAGCACCTTCTTCAGCCTTTCAGCAATAATTTTAGCCACAATCTTATAAAGCACATTGCAAAGAGAGATAGGCCGGTAGTCATGAATATTAGATGCATGAGCGCACTTAGGGATGAGAGTGATAGCAGAGGCCTTGACACCAATAGGAAGAGAACCCGAGATGAAAAAATGATTTACAGCATTGAAAACTTGAGGTCCAATGAGGTGCCAAGATCTCCTATAAAAGGCATAGGAGAACCCATCAGGACCCGGAGTGTAAGACACATTACTGTCAAAAACAGCCATTTGAACCTCCTCAAAGGTGATTGGAGCAACCAACATGTCATGAAAATGAGTAGGCACCACCTTACCAGCAGGAATATCCAAAGGCAAAATAAGGGGAGATGTAGGAGGATTGTATAATTCTTTGAAATGATTGACAATGGCTTTAGATATGTCTTTGAAATAAGTAAAGTGCCCTCCCTCCGTATGAATTTCCTTTATATAATTTTTGTTGTGTCTGCTTCTAATTTTTGCATAAAGAAACCCAATATCATCTTCACCTTTAGTGAGCCAAAGAGACTTAGCTCTTTGAGTAATCCAAGAAGTCCATTGATTTTGCAAGGAAGCTAATTCCTCATTAATCTCCTTCAAATTTGAGTTAAGATCCAAGTCAAGGGGGAGGTCTTGGATCTGTAAAAGGCAAAGGTGCTGTTTATATTTAAGCTCTTGAATGGCATTAGAGAGGAAAGAAGAGGAAGCCCAATTACGGTTCTTTATCGCCCCTTTAAGAACATGAAGACTGTGGACAAAAGATGCCAAAGGACTTCTATGAGATCTAGAAGAGAAAGCAGAGAAAACCTCATCCCAAAAACCATCCATGTTAATCCAATAATTTTTGAACATAAACCTCGCAGCAATAGGTTTAGAAGCAGATGATTTGAAAATCAATGGGGAATGATCAGAGCCCAAAGGAGATTCAACTTTATAGTAAGCAGTTGGGAGGAAGTCCAGAAGAGCAGAGTTAACCAACATCCTGTCAAATTTAATATGAATTGGGCAGTCAACCCTTTGATTATACCAAGTGTAAAACAATCCAGTAGAAGAGAGATCTTGCACACCACAGTTGAACACAAGATTGTTAAGTTCCCTCAAACGGCTCGAGGAAGGAGAAGTTCCCCCAGCCTTTTCTGAATCAAATCTACAGCAATTAAAGTCCCCAAGTATGATCCACGGCTGATCCGAAGGAGGCATACAAGATATTAACTGATCCCATAAGCATTTACGTTCAACAAAACTGTTAGAAGCATAGATAACAGATACATAAATTGGAGGGAAGGAACCCATGGAAAGAAGACCATGGATTAATTGAGATGAAGTCAAAATTGGAGTAAAGGAGACAACCAAGGAGTACCATTTAATCCAGATACGTCCAGGGCTTGAATCATTAAAGTTGTTACAACTTCCTTCATTCTCAAAGAGGAGATGAGAATAAAGAAACCACGAGTCTTGCATAGAGTTGGCAGAAATTTTAGCTTCCAAGATGCAAAACAATTTAAGATCATGCGAAGAGATCAAAGACTTACAAAGACGGACCTTGTCAGGGTTGTTAAACCCACGGACATTCCAGCTAGCAAAGGAAGGCAAGGACATTAGGAAGATGATCCTTTGGCCTTCCTGGCCGATTTCCCTTTCGGTGGCTTTGCTAGGAGATTTTCCAATATTGACAGTTGGTTTAGTTTTTGGCGGCAAGGTGCTTTGAATTTTAGCTTCCAAGGTGCTTTGAATTTTCAAAATCGGTGGGTCATCCATAGGCCTAGCATTGGATACCTCAGTCTCCGAGGAAGAGTCTAAGGAATTACTGGTAGTACCCTCATCCGATTGCAAAGAAGCAAATTTGTTGACTAAAGGAATTTCCGGACTGGGAAGGGATCTGGTGATGTTTAAGTGCTCTAAAGAAGAGGTTTCTTCAGTGGGGTTATTGAGATTTGGGATAGGGGGTGAAGGGGCCTTGAATTTAGTAGGCATCTGAGGAGAGGAATGCCCAGCTAAAACTTGGGGTGGGATCAAAGTAAGAGTTGTTTGAGTGTTGGATTCGGGGGTTATAATAGGGTGTTCAGGGGCCTTGGATTTGGAGCGATGAGGTCGAGAGGTCCTAGCTCTGGAAGTGCTCCGACCTCTGTTTTTGGGAGGCTGAGGGGGAAGAACAGGGCGAGGATTTGGATTGTTAGGGCAAAGCGAGAAGAGGTGGATAAGAGATCCACAACCTTCACACCTATCAGGTCTCCAGTCGTATATAACATTTAAAACCATGTCTTCACCATCGATTTCTAAAGGAATTTCATCATGCAAAACAGAGTCTTTGGAAATCAGAACACATACCCTTGCAAATGTTAAACGAGAGCGATTCGCGGTGAGGGAGTCAACAGAGATAGGAATACCGATGTAGCTGGCAATCCAAGAGATCCCGGTAGGAGTCCACAGAGCTAGCGGAAAATCCACTATTTTGATCCAAATCAGAATGGGAGAAGCTTCATCCCGCTTTGGTTTGAACTTCGGAGACCATCGCTGAAGGATAAAGGGCTTCCCTAAAAGAAACCATAGACCGCCAGATAAAACCGATTCCAGGTCTTCAGAAGAAGTGAACTTCAGCAGAAAGAAGCCATCCGCAAGAGATAGAAGAGACATCGATCCCTTTAGAGGCCATAGTTTCTGCATGGCTTTGAGAAGACGTTCGTAATAGGGACGGGGGCCAAGTGAGTAGCCGATAAGGGCAGAAGTCCAGATAGCTTTCCCTTCCGAGAGATCACTGACATTGAAGGAAAGTTTCTGACCCGGAGAGAAGAAAGAAACAGGGAAAGAAGGTGGCATCGTGGCGGGAGCTGCAACATTCGCAGCATAAGAAAGGTTAGCCGGAGAGCCTAGCACAGAAGCGCTAGTAAGTGGGGGGAAATCTTTTGAAGAAGAAGCCATGAGAGGAGGGGAGAGCCCTCCCAGGCGGGAGGAGGCGGAGAGCTAAGGAAGCAAAACAGCGGCGGTGGAAAAAAAAAAACCCTAGCTCAATTCTCTGCACAGCAACTCACCAAGTTGCTTTTGGATGGGCCAATTCAATCTGCTAACAAAATCGAACTACTACCCCAATCCTCCCAGAGACCATAAAAGATCATATTCGAGGATACAGGCTGCGATCTCGAATGGCCTATGCACTTCAAAGAAGATTGCCTCGCAGGCGTCACTATCAAGCTACGCTCGAAAGCCAACTGGACCCAGAAAATGAGTTACAACTTTCCCAACGACGAAGAGCTAATCTTGTTCCGGCAGAAACATTATATGAAGATGGATGGACGGCTCAACATCATCGTGTTTACCAACACTACGCCGAAGAAAGAGTACTTGCACTTGATGAAAATCAAGTTAATGTACCATTCATTCGCCAACAGTCCTACCAACGGCTTATACAAGAAGGTATGCAACACATTCACCTTGGCCTTATCATGGTTCGTGTACAAACTCTCCACAGACGAGACGCGGGTACTACTGCACTAATTGTGCTCCGCGACACACGATGGCAATCCGATGTCTCTATTATTGGAACTATGGAAATCGATCTCTCTTCTGGTACGCAACTTGTCTATATTGCCCCAAATCTTATGCTCTGTATCCATGACTTCCTCAACCATATTGAACTTGTTATTATGACTCATGGTTATGATGAATGGCAAGGAGGTGAATCCAACTTGCTTATTACACGAGCTCTTGTTGCTCGACTTACTAACACTAGCCAAACTGGCTTTCGATATAATATTACCGGCGTTGCTAATTATTTAGCATCTTATGGAACAATTGGAGCAGTCACGAAAAGAGATGCAACTACACGATGCAAGAGATGCAACTACAAAATTTCAATCACTTCTGTCATACTTCTCTGCAACTAGAAAGGGTCATCACCAATAAAGCCACTGTTCTTCAATCGTTGCAGAAGTGATTGAAATTTTGTTAGAAATGGATTGAGATCAACATTTTTGCACACTCATTCTGGTTGCAGAGAAGTATGAATGTCGTAGTTGAGTTCTTCTTCTGCGGCTTATTTTGCTAGAATCTCAAGGTCTGGTGTTGTGTATACCGGTGTGATCTCTTTATAGAAAGTGATCATATTGCCTTCAATGTAAACTCCGCCACTTAAGAAATTGCAGCCCATAAGCATTTGTATTCCATCTTTAGTGCTCATGTCAAAGCAGTATATTTGAGGGATCCGGAATTTGTTATCACCAATTATCATAGAACCACTTTTAACCTTCATGCGTGATTGGTTGACAGAGTTTACACCACTGAATGATGTCTCATAATTTAGCGGTTCTCTTGCAGCTTCTGGTATATCATTAGTGTTTGCACAGCATGATGTTGCTCCCGTGTCGACAATAGCTCGGATGTTGAATCCTGGAACATCAGGTATCTTGAAATGGATAATGATGTTGTAAAGGCGGTTTAGTACCTTCTTGGATGGTTTTTCAGCACTTTCTTTAGCAGTTTCAGTCATAATTTTTGCTTCTTGAACGGTTGTTTCTTCTTCATTATCTTCTTCAAGTTTTTTGCTGAGAATTCTTGCATCGTGTAGTTGCATCTCTTGTCGTGACTGCTCCAATTGTTCTGATAGGAGTTTATCGAGTTGTTCCTTTAATCGTCGGTTTTCTTCTACGAGATGATCTGAGTATTTAATTAGTTCATGGATCAACTTTTCCCTTGATTGATATGGTTGGAGTATTAGATCTTTGGGGATGGTGATGGAGAAGTAGAATAAGGCACACATCGGACATGCCGTTATTTTACATAGAGGACAATGCATCCTCATTTTGCTATTTGAATTTATTGCGCAATAAGTGCATTTAGCAAAAGATCCTTGAATAGGTTTGTTGAATTCCCACTCATGAGTGCATGTATCTTGCTCAGGTTTCAGGGTCACTTTGCGCCTCCATCCCAGATCTTCCTTCATCATGAATAAAAATTCATCTGGAGTATTTTGGAGCGCATTTCGAATGTGTACCAATGTATTAGCACCTTCGCCTTCTGAAATACTGCAGATAGCATCAGATGGTTCTTCATTAAGATCTACTGATAGTATATCGTAATCGTCTGGAAGATCCAGATTACTAATTATGGCTGCCCTGGTCATATTTTCTTGCTTGCTCTTGCATTCTCGAGTAAAATGTCCTTCTTCTCCGCAGATATAACATCGACATTTGGTACTTCTTAGCTTGTTTTTATTTTTGATGACTCTAACGTGAGAATCATGAGGCTTTCCTTTATAATTCTTGGACTTGCGCAGCCCATACTTCTTTTGATGGTTGTAGTAACCGGGTACAGGGATCTTCTTGCAGATAGAAAGATCTTTGATTCCGCGTTGAATGGCAGCCTTCTTGCAAAGATCTGCTAAATATTGGTATGTGAATTTGATGCGTGGTAATACCCCAATGGTATTCCCCGGATGGCGTTCTTTGAAAGCCTTTTCTACTTCTTCTCCGAACAGTGGTGGCATCTTTTTGAAGAATTTTTCAGATATTTCGAAGCTAATATACATTCTTCCTGACTTTGCGGCGAGGACTTTATAATCATTCATGTATTCAAACATATTTTTGATTTGATCACAGGACAATCGTTCCAGATCTAGGTATGCTCGGTTTTGTTCTTCAATTGATCCTTGGTACGGATCTTCAAGAGTAATGATTTGTCGGATTTGGGAGAGCACATTCTGAGGATCATCAGCAATGTTGATTAAGTGCTCATATTCTGGTTCAAATGTCATACGCCATTGTATCCAAGTCTTCTTTTCAATTTCCCCAAGCAAGTTTTCAATGAATAATACTTTAGAGCGGTTATCTGGGAATTGTTTTTCACTAAGAAGGTTTAATGTGATGGATTCCCATCGGGAAATCACATCATCATATAAGGAGAAATCATCTGGTAAGATAAGCAGGACTCCTTGATTATTATGGGCTGATGGCAAAGTCCACATATTAGATTGGAAGGTCTTTCGAAAATTTGAAGATTTTGGTTTATAGTATTGGAATGGGTAAGAGGAGGATGCATCTGGTTTTGCAGCTAAAGAGGTTGCAGGGGGGTAATTTACGGGTCCCATAACAGGTTCATTTGGGGGAAGGTAATTGGATGATACAGATGCATAGAGGTTTTCCGCTTTTGTGGCCATCTTTTTGAGTTGCGGATAGTCAAGTTCCTCTAAGTGATTCTGGAGGGTGAAGCATGTTTGGGCTGGTGAAAGTTGTGGAGTTATTGGAGGAGTTGACGGGGGTGGTAAGGGCTCATCGTCCCAACCCGTGGGTTGGATTGATATGTCTGGTAGCAATGTATAGGCGGGAGGAGTATAATAGACGAGATAATCATATTTGCCTGAGAGTTGGCCAAGCGTGCCAACATGAGGGTGGTGGTTACGATATTGAGTCAAGATATAAGATTCCGCCGAGTCAGGTTTAGTATCAACCCTAATAGCGACCGGTTCAGCCACCGGTTCATCTGTAGCATCAGCAGCAGTCTCAGTAGCGACCGGTTCAGCCACCGATTCATCCGCAGCATCAGCAGCAGTCTCAGTAGCGACCGGTTCAGCCACCGGTTCATCCGCAGCATCAGCAGCAGTCTCAGTAGCGACCGGTTCAGCCACCGGTTCAGCCACCGGTTCATCCGCAGCAGTCTCAGTAGCGACCTGTTCAGCCACCGGTTCATCCTCAGCATTAGCAGCATTCCCACCACCTTCTGCTTCAGGGAACAGGGGTTCACTGAGGTAGTTGTAGAGGTATAGGAGATCCAAGAACGGGTCATCATCAGGATCAGAAGGATCCCAGTGTGGTTCCATGTCATCATCTGATATGTGTTCATCGCTATCTAAATACAGAGCAAATTCTGTAGATTCATCGGGTGCAGGGATCTCAGGAGGTAATGGTTGTGGATTGTAACTTGAAAAGGATAAGCAGAGAGATCCATCCAAACGTTGATGGGTATGCAAAGCGGTAGGTACGAGGAGTGCCAGGGTTGTTGAGGATGGTCTGAGATTCCACGATCTGCCCTGCAATTCAGTGATTGTATGTCTTCGGCCCGATATCGCAGAAATACCATGAGATGCTAAATAATTAGCAACGCCGGTAATATTATATCGAAAGCCAGTTTGGCTAGTGTTAGTAAGTCGAGCAACAAGAGCTCGTATAATAAGCAAGTTGGATTCACCTCCTTGTCATTCATCATAACCATGAGTCATAATAACAAGTTCGATATGGTTGAGGAAGTCATGGATACAGAGCATAAGATTTGGGGCAATATAGACAAGTTGCGTACCAGAAGAGAGATCGATTTCCATAGTTCCAATAATAGAGACATCGGATCGCCATCGTGTGTCGCGGAGCACAATTAGTGCAGTAGTACCCGCGTCTCGTCTGTGGAAAGTTTGTACACGAACCATGATAAGGCCAAGGTGAATGTGTTGCATACCTTCTTGTACAAACCGTTGGTAGGACTATTGGCGAATGAATGGTACATTAACTTGATTTTCATCAAGTGCAAGTACTCTTTCTTCGGCGTAGTGTTGGTAAACACGATGATGTTGAGCCGTCCATCCATCTTCATATAATGTTTCTGCCGGAACAAGATTAGCTATTCGTCGTTGGGAAAGTTGTAACTCATTTTCTGGGTCCAGTTGGCTTTCGAGCGTAGCTTCATAGTGACGCCTGCGAGGCAATCTTCTTTGAAGTGCATAGGCCATTCGAGATCGCAGCCTGTATCCTCGAATCTGATCTTCTACGGTCTCTGGGAGGATTGGGGTAGTAGTTCGTTCTGGAAGTGTTGTAGTTCTTGTAGAACTCATTTCGACTTCTTTTGTTCTTCAAGAAAAAATTTCTTTGGATCTTTGAAAACAAAGAGTTGCCCTTTGTTTTGTGGTTTCATAATTTTTCTTTCTCCGCCAAGATTTAGGGCCTGTAATTTATCTTGTAATGATGCTAATGATTGTTCAAAGGAATCTGAAGGTTCTTTGTGTCCCTTTAATTATAGAATTTGATCTTCTAGATCTTTAATTCGTTCAAGGCTTACTAGTAGTAGTTGAATAATCGTATTGTTTTGCTTTATTAGTGTTTTAAAGCAAGTTTCAGTATTAGGGCAAGATTCAACAGGATTTATGAACCCTACAGCAGGTGGTTCGATAGATTCAGTTGCTTTGAGCGCAGATTTGTAATAAGTGCTACTAACAGAAAGTCTCCAATCAGACATATAAACGTACTAGAATACTTAAGTTCCAGTAGAGCTAGGATATCCTGTTCGCCTCAGTTCATGGCCTACAGTTCTCGGCACTTTTATGAACACACGGGCTACTAACTGATATTTCTAGCTTACAGCGTCTTAAATATTTCAGTCGTCGGAATGCCTAATGTTGATACCTTGTTAGGCTCTGATACCAGAGGGGATAAACGAATCAAGGAGCATGACTGGCAACTTATCCGAAAAATCAAATGCCTAGTACAACAACTACCAGACCTTGAAATACCACCTGAGGATGCATATATAGTCATAGAAACAGACGGATGTATGGAAGGATGGGGAGGCGTCTGCAAATGGAAGAAACATAAAAGGGATCCTAAATGCACAAAGAAAGTTTGTGCGTACGCCAGTGGGAAGTTTGCCACTCTCAAATCTACAATTGATGCAGAAATCCATGCCTGTCATAGAAACAGACGGATGTATGGAAGGATGGGGAGGCGTCTGCAAATGGAAGAAACATAAAAGGGATCTTAAATGCACAGAGAAAGTTTGTGCGTACGCCAGTGGGAAGTTTGCCACTCTCAAATCTACAATTGATGCAGAAATCCATGCCTGCATGGAGACACTCGAAGCCCTAAAAATCCACTATCTTGAAAGGCCCTTTAGAGTCAGCTTTTGTCTTTTGCAGCATTATATGGTTGAAAGTTATTACAGCATAATGCCCTATTTTCATCTTCTTGTGATTACAGCATTTATGAGGTCTTACAATACCATACCTTTGATTTTTCAAATCTGATTGCACCCATTCTCTAAATTCATTTACCTTGTTTCAAAGGTTACGTAACCGCATAGGTATAATACTTTTATTTGATATGGGGTAAAACTTTCTAATATTTTAGCACTGAGTATTGGGTTGTTTAAAAGTTCTCTCAAAAATTCTTTTTGTGATATGTTGATTCAAATAAATGCTTATATCAAATTAGTCAGCATTTGTTTCACAATATGACTCTTGCTCTGTAGAATAGTAGGCTGTAGACATGGAACTGTATAAAAATATTCATGCTTGTGAACAATAACTGATATTGACTTAATGCCATACTATTTATTCCATTAGTAGATTTTCGCATTAATGCACAAGATATTTAAGCTGGAGTTTCAGTTAACGTGTGTGCTCTTTGCTTGGCCAAAACAGAGCTGCATACATCCACATTCTTTCTTAAGCTAAAAGTCATCAAATCTTTCTGTTGAAGTTTATCCCAAAGGAAATCTAAATTATCATACCTTCATTTATTATTATTTGCATTTCTAATATGATGTTATATTAATATATATACATTATTTAAAAATTGTAATGTTGTGTCCATGTCATACCCATGTCTTATATTTTCAATGACAGTCGTGTCCCGTGTCCATGTCATGACGTGTATGTGTCACCGTGTTCGCGTCCGTGCATCATAACTGGCATTAAGAGTTAGAGTTAATGTCGACTGCGTGCAACAGCCTTACAAGCAATAGCATGCGTTAATACTATTGAGGACGGCAAGTAATGAAGTCAACAAGAATCGATGTAGTCGGGACACAATAATCAAGAGATTGTTATTGGGTCATAGTGGTTAGGAAATTATAGTCAGACCATAATGATCAGATGATCATAATCAAACCATGGTGATCAAAGGATCATATTCAGGAGATTGCAGTTGAAGCATTATAGTAATGGAAGGGTGAGTTGAAGTACCATAGCCGAGGGATGGTGGCTAGAGTACCATGGTCAGGTGCTAGTGCATGGAAGACATTAGTTGGGCCACAGCAATAGAATGATTGAGGTAAGGTGTGAGAGAACACAGTCAATCGACCAAAGTAATGCGATTGTAGCTGGGCGACGATGGTTAGATGATATGAATCGGACAATGATAGTCGGGAAACCCTAGTCGGGGGACAATGATCGAATTATCATAAATTGATGATGGTTAAGCAACAATAGGCTAGTGATTATGATCAAAGGATTGTAGTCATTACAGCTATCAAAATACTATAGTTAGCGACGGTGCTCAAAAAATTGCACTTATACAACGATGGTCGAAAAATCATAGTCAAGCGAGAATGGTCGAAGGAATGTAGTTAAGTGATGATTGTTAAAGGACTGTAGTTGAACAATGGTGAGTGTGGGGATCGCAGTTGGGCAACTGTGGAGAGGGGATCGTGATCAAGCGACAATGATCCAATGATGGATGACATCAGATGATAACGGTCCAATAATAGTGGTCAATGTGTCGTTCTAACAACAGCGGTTTCACGGTGATCCTAATGTGGTGCTCAGGTATAGCTCCAAATTTTTGTCTTTTAACTTTAATCACAAGCCAAGATTAAACCCCCTTCATGTAGAGTAAAGGCCTATATATAAAATTTTAAGGTATCATGCCCCATAAATATAATCAAATTTTGGAACACTCCATCAGATAGTCAGCATGATTTCCTTGATCATAGGCCACTCTTTCAACATTTAATCATCTTAATGAAATTGGAATTAAGCGATCTTGGGAAAACTAAATTTATTCATCAAGATACTTGACTTGATAATAAGTATGCAAAATTGAGATATTATTTGTTCCTTATTTTGAATAAAATCAGATCACTTTTACTGTCGTTAGGCTCATCTCATCAATCATTTTGGCTATAAATTTGTTGAAATTGGAGTTGAGATAATCTGGAGGTGAATTTTGAAAGCTTTCTACTTCAACTTGCATTAAGATTTGTGCCCGATACTAATTTTTCAGAGATGCCTAAATAATGATCTATAGTAACCTATAAAAATTCTCTCTAAAATAACTTTGAAGCTTACCACTTTTCAAGCATATTACAATAAATAGCCCTCCAACTTTAAGGGAGTTAATGCTCGTGCCCACATGTAGTCTCCTATTTATAAGTTTTTGTTTTATGGAGTGGGGGATGATTTAAAAATTGTATTATATTTAAATTTTGACCCTATGCTATCATAAATGACAATTAATATAAAAAACAAAACTTTGAATGTGATTTTATCCCAAAATACCAAAATAGATGAATTATGCACTAAATTTATCATAACAAATCCCCTATTTCAATTTTGTGCTTTCAAAAGTATTGACTAAATGAACTTTTAACATGACACAATGGAGACAACGGATTCATATAGCTTACCCCACGTAGAGGGATAAAGGCTTGATGTTGTTGTTGTTGAAGTATTGACTAAATTATTAAATAAAATTTCCCAAAATCTCCTCCCCCCCCCCCCCCCCCCCCCCCCCCCCCCCCCCCCCCCCCCCACCAACAACCTAAAGAATATGATAATTATAAATCTCGTTTAAGTTCAGCGCTCTAACCTACCAAGCAGAAAAGGTTGGGCATTGTAGAATCTTAAAAAACTGAAGTAATGCCTAAACTTAGCAATCACAAGAGACCTCTAAAGCAAATCTAATGCACGCTAAAATGCATCCACTGATATCAAAAGTGCACCTGCCATTAAAATTTTAATCCTAAAAGTGGTTATATCCTCACTCTAAATGTTACAATGATAAGACATGGCACTCAACAATTAGTGCAATACTAGATAAATCCAGTTGATCATCTCCAATAATTTTCTATTCAAAATGTAATATCTATTTTAAAACATAACAGGTAGCAAAAAAAATAGCATTTCTCTATTTACTTAAAACACAGTAAATCAATATATATGATGAATCCAACGCAACTTCCCTCAAAGTTTCACCATTCAGCATAAAGTCCAACTCTCTACAAGTTCATGACAACCAACGCACATCTAAAATCTATTGGGACTTTAACAACTCCTAAAATATTTGACCTGCTCATTGATTGCATGCAACAATACAATATTCCTTCTAAGGTATGAAACATGCTCAACTCCTGTCAATATCCTTGTCATCCATCATGCATGATGCATCCTTAACGTCACAATCCCACCAAGTAATGTACGCAAATTTATTTCACATATAAACATCTATGTGATCGAGCTTGTTGTGGGATAGAAAAGTACCCCTCAAACTTAAGAAAAAATCCTATAAAAGGTGGTGAGACTTGCAATGCTTTATGGCATAGAATGTTGGCCAATAAAAGAGCAACTTAATATTAAGTTAAGTGTTGTAGAGATGAGAATGCTCAGGTGGATGAGTGACTTTACTCTTAGAAACAGGATATGAAACAAGCATATATGTGAGAGGGTTGGATTAGCTCCAATGGCAGATAAGATTAGAGAAAGTTGTACCTTAGATGGTTTGGTCACATAAAATGGTGGCCTTCAAATGACCTGATTAGGAGATTAGATGTATAAGATTTGGCCTATGTTAAAGAAAGCTAGAGATATACCTAAAAAGACTAGGTTAGAAAATATTAGAAATGACCTTTCTTTATTAGATTTAAATGAGAACTTGACTCTCAATAGGACACAATGAAGAAAGTGAATTCATGTAGTTGACCCCACGTAGTGAGATAAAGGCTTGATGTTGATGTTGTTGATGTTGTTGTTGTTGTTGCTGTATAAACATCTATGTGATCCTTAAGTGAAAAACGATTCCTCATAATAGCATAAATGGTGTGAGCAAGCAGAACTTGAATTCCATTTATCACTACATCTATTTCTAACAATCACCAAAAGAATCATTTCGATATGTACCTAACCAATATGTAACAACACTAGCATCTGCTGGCTTAATGCTTATCCTCTATGATTGGCCTTGGTATGTTGCTCCTTATTCTTCGAAGCTCGATAATCTTTTTGATGTGCCATTTATTTTTGTAATGTATGAAGCAAGAACACTTAAAAGAGCTTTATGTGCTTGTGCCAATATGGATAAGCCTCCAACGTTACAGACATGCTGAAAAATCATGTTTGATATTTTTTATAAAATTAGAGTTAGATAAGATCTAAGAACATCCTACCGTAGTTGGGGAATGTGATGATAATGAAGTGTATTTTTGTATATTACAAACTATATTTTTTATCCATGACATTAAACGTTCTATTTAAGAGGATATTGATTTTAATAGTGATGATAATCATGATGCCGAGAATGTTGGATTAATTAGTAGTGTATCAATGCATTCAATTTTTTTATACTTTTTTAACATAATATATTCTTTTTTTTTTTTTGGCATTTTGTGTAGACAATAATCACAATATAATATTGATGTTAACTAAGTCATGCCTAATGATCAATGCCTATGACGATGCATTGTTGACAATTAAGTGCAGTGTCTAAAAAAAATTACATTTGATAAAAAATCAAAAATTAATTGTACTTAACCATTTTTTTTATCCTTAAGCGTTTATGTGATAAATATGATATTATTTCATTATTCAATATTTGTTTACTGAAAACATAAACATTAGGTATTTTGCTTACACATATTAATAATTTATAAAAACGTATCATGTCCATGATGTGTTGTGTCCACGTATTAAGATATTATTTAATGAGTACATTTTATTGTATGCAAAGCAAATTTAATCTCTAATTTATAAATTTAATTGGATAAACTCTTGATCAATATACAAATACTCTAACTTGAGTTATATTCCCTATACAGATGTTTCCTCAAAAACTTCCATCAAAACATTTCCACCAAATATAGTTAGAATGCACAGAGAGCTTTTCAATTAAACTTTATTTTCTTTTCTTCATTCAAAATATCGGATGTATTTGAATGCCCCATGAGTGCTTTCAAAAACCAAGGTAGATTAAAATGCCTTGAAGTTTATTCCTTCAAAGTTCTAAACTTTTGAATCATCAAAGTTCTCTATTTCATACATCAAGGCCTTTATATTCCATAGACTCTAATACTAGTTGTAGTAAAATTACTTATACGAAAGTGCATCTTAATAATAAACACAGTGAATACATAAAGTAATAAAAATGAAATCAAGCACCACAGAAGACAAAAAAAATTATGTGACTTGACTAGAACAAGCTTATACCCACTAGAGAGGAGCGAGGATATGATTTACTAAAAAATTCACACCTTGCTAAAAAAAACTCTTGCTTAAACTCAAATACACCTAATCTTACTAAAAAAGAGATGGCTCGTCATAACAAATACTAAGAATAAAAGAATTAAAATTTCCTCAAAAAGGGACCTGTAAAACCCAAAATAATTATCAGGTATGAAACAAAATTTTTATTTTTGATAATGTACCATTCAAAGAAAATTTAATAAATGTTAGTATAATTAGTTGTAATTGTTTAAAATTAGATCTGGATAATAATTAGTAGTTATTTTGAATGGATGTCATCTTTGGGATCTAGCAGTTATGAGAGTGGGCCCTCCTTATCACATTTTGGCAAGCCTCATTTCACGCTAATAAGAGTCACGCTATTCAGAAGTTCCCTGTTTTTGGCATTCATGCAAGCAAGCATGCAACGGGATGGTAGCATATTTGCAGAAGTCTTTGCTAGCATCTAGAAGAAGGCTTAAACAAAGTCCAGCTCTTGATTTTGGTAGTATTTGGAAGTTCTATAGAGATAGTGGGACATCCATCCAGTGAAAGGAATTCACTTCTACGGCAAAAAAAGGAAAATCCTGTAGTTTTGTTCGGCACAGGAGGAGAGCGGCACTGTAGCACAGTTCGCAAATTTCTTTTCATCCGGTCTCGGTGCAGTGAAATTCGAGATACTGCTGTTCCGGTAAAGTTCCATAGAATTGCAATTTTATGCTTGAAGATTTTGTTAAGCATTAGAATGGTTATAAAGAATATTTTCAGGATAAATATTGTAGAGCATTACGACACTAATGATTGATATTTTGGCAATGGAGTAGGAAGGAAGGATTTCAAAGATTACGAAGAGAAGAAGGTTTGTGAATGGGTAAATTATAGAAACTTTATTTTGTGTATAAATAGAATTTAATTGTCATTCGAATTATAGGATTGTGATTTGATCAAAGGAAATTATTTAGGAAAGGCGAACATTAAGATAAGGGAAAACCATATACATTTGAAATTATGCAAAGAGAAATCTTTGAAGTGACTTATAATCTAAGAAGATTAAGGAGTGAAAGATTGGAAGAGGCATCTCGTCAAGAAGGTAAATTATGTAATTGTTATAATTTGAATGATCTTAAATGCATATTTCTTATGCCTTGAAAGGTGAATGCATATTTCTTATATCTTTAAATGTTAATTATAAATGAAATGCATTATGAACTTTATGTTAGTCATCAGTAGAATACATGGGAATATTCAAAGAAGCTTTCTTTTAACTTAGTGTTTATCAAATTATTAATTATCTAAATGTATGAGCATAAGTCTGCTTGAAAGGTTATAACCTTTGAAATTAGTTATGATGTATGAAGATTTGATGTTGGAATATCAAGTTAAAAGTAAAGATTGGCTATTTTATTAATGTCTGCAATATCAGGTGGGCAAAAGGGACCCAATTATTAAACCTGTATTGTAGGAGGGGCAAAAGGGACCCCAAAGGAAAAGATACATGCATAGCAGGAGGGGAAAAAGGGACCCCTAATGAGGCAAAAGGGACCTCAATGTAATTCAATGGCGATAATGCCAGGTTTACCTGGGCTCCATTGAATATGGTTATGAAAGTCTAGCCAATCCTTTTACTTATTTAATTTGATGTTCTTTGCAATGTTTAAAATTGCGTATACGG
The DNA here is from genome assembly GCA_019514585.1 of Dendrobium officinale. Lineage (NCBI taxonomy): Eukaryota > Viridiplantae > Streptophyta > Magnoliopsida > Asparagales > Orchidaceae > Dendrobium > Dendrobium officinale. The sequence continues at coordinate 11,145,169 of CM033687.1, forward strand.
GTATTGAGGCGTTTTTCATTTGTGAGGCGAGGCGTAAGCCTCAAGGCGATTTGAGGCGTAAGCCTCAAAAATCAAAAGATTGCGTAAACATAAAATGATAAATTTTTATATACTAATGAGTGAATAATATAAAACATTAAAAAAACATAAGATATGAAGTGAAATCAAAATATCCCAATAATAAAACAACATGAAATATAGTTCAATTCAAAATTCTATCTTTCCGAAATCCTAATATTCTTTTCATTAACCTATAATTCGAATTTCCAAAAATAAATAGCAATGACATATCACATAAGAACTCATAAGTCATCAGCACTGTCATCACTAAGGGGTTCTTCATTTGAATCATCATTATGATGAACTGCTCTCTCCCCTTCGTCTCCTATAGAGTCCAATGTCGGGCATTTACTTCAAGATTTATGTAAGTTTTAATATATATAGCGTGAGGTGTAAGTCGGGCATTTACTTCAAGATTTATGTAAGTTTTAATATATATAGCGTGAGGCGTAAGCCTCATGCCAGGGAGGCGAGGCGGGCCTCAACCAAGTTGAGGCGCAAGCCTCATTAAAAAAACTCGAGGCGTAAGCATCAAGGCGTTTTTTATTGGAATTGCGCAAAGGCGGGCCTCAAGGCGAGCCTCATATTGCGCAATTTTAAACCATGGTTCTTTGTAATTGTGAAAAAGAAATTAATCATGCTACTTAAGAATTATGATGTTGTTACCAATAGATTAGTTTAATAATTGATGAATTTAAAGGTTTGAATGATTTCTCTTATTGTATTAAACTGTTATTTAGATTACATAATTTGCTGAGCCTCATAGCTCACCAGTTACTTCTTACTGGCTGTTTTTACAGGAAAAGAAAAAGTGGAGAAAGATTGATAAGCAAGTATTTAAGTTTTTATGTCAATGTTTATTTAATTTTTGAATCTACTCTTGAGGTTAGTAAACTTGTTTAATGTTATAATACTTTGAATTGTTTTGGATTTTATTAGTGGCTCTGTATAAAGTCTTTGATGTGATGAAATTTGGGAATTTATTAGATGCTTCCTTTATTATTCCAAATGAAGTTTATATGATCTTTTATTTAGATCTGAAATGAACTCAACAGAAATGAGAGGTAGATGATGGAAATGTAATAGTGATTCTTGTTACACTCTACAGCACCGTATAGTGTTACTGAGGGGTGTTACAGGACCTTCCCTATGTCCATGGAATCATTGCAAATTTCTTGGTACAACCATACTACTGTTGTGTCAATATATACTCCACAATCACATAAAAGCTTTTTCTTTCATTCCTCTGTCTCTCTCCTTAAATTAGTCTCAAGCTTCCCACTTCCCTATTTCATGCATATCACAACTTGCATTGTCAAAATAAAATTGAATGCAAGTTTGCGTCAACATTTGATGCTGTAAGCAAAAGCATAATGTCAAGATCTTAACACACTTCACATGCCTTAGAAAGGAGACGGACTCATATCATGTGTTTGCTGCTGAACACATGTAGATATTACTTCACCATACAAAGGGGAAATGGGAATATAAAACATCCTTATCTATGAATAAAATATTTAATATTACGAAAATAACGAATAGTATTTTTTGGCGCTGGCAGTGGACGGTTACACTAAATGTATGGATTGCAAAACCAACCACGAAAAAATGAAGACCTTTGATCAATTATTTCGTTATAAAATATACTGACCTCTGAGCAAGTACTGCAGAACCATCCTCAAACAATTCCTCCACTGCATACGGTTCAAAATAATTTCTAACTAAATGATGAGACGGTGACTCATAGGACTTCTTGCGGAACATATGCTTTAATCCCTTCATTCCTTGCTTCTTCGTTAGAGCAGCAGAAGGGGATATCTTCTCTGGTGGCAATAAATCAACGACAATACATGTAGTATCATCTCTCTGAGACCCTTTACAAGAACAGCTTCCTACAAGTGAAATATGAATATTTGGTTAGCAGATACGACAAATTTTCAACTGATTAAAATATTAGAAAATAAAATTCATTATTACGAAATACTTTAACAATTTTGTTAGCAGCAACATCCGCTGGAAGTCCACGAGAACAATCAAGAGCTGATTGGAAACTCAAAGCATCCCATACACCATCACTACAGATGATAAGGCGGCCACCTGCGTTTGATAGCTGCCAAAATAGCATTGGAACAGCACAAGAACATTTTTACATCAAATCCAAATGTATAAAGTGGAAAACAAATCCGTAAAAAAAATGCAGATCAACTTTAACTGAAATAGATCCAAACAAAAAACTTCTTTTGTTAAGTATGGCCAACTATGGCGATCAAATTACAAGGAAGTATTAGAATAGTTATTAAAATAATAGTCAAACTAGGATATACAAACTTATAACTATCAGCAACAAAAACTAAACCATCCAAACCTGTGTTCATGTCTCTCTCATCTTTGTCATCATTAGATTTATCCCAAGTTCCAATTACTTTTCATTCATCCTTCTTGATATATAATTTTTTTTTAACTTTTTGTTAGAAATTAGAGGTTTGAAAAGAAAAGCTTGATTTCTTACGTGATTTATCCTCTATTATTAGATCCATACAAGATACCTTAATATGGAAAAAAAATAATTACAAAATAATTCTAATATAATCCTTCCTAAATCAACAGCTCGAATATGGAAAGAGTTATGTCATGAGTCGTGCGTCCCACGGATTGAGCACTGTAGCCGTTGGATTGGTTTGCTCTTAAAAGTCTGGATTTTGACACTTTTCATTCATCCTTCTTGAGTTTTGCATAGAGGAATAAATATATCTTGCAAAAATATTTATGAACAACTCTATCCAAAATATCTTTGATCTACCCTTTTTTTCATCCTAATCCTTGCCAATGTTCATATATACTGATTAAATTGGTGCATCTTCTATCCTTCAATTTAGATACCCAAACCATCTAATTATATTTTCACTACAACATACCTTATGATGAATAGATGCTACTCCCGTTTAAGCCTAAAATAATCATTTCTTAATCTATCCTTTTAAGTTTTGTCAGACATTCATTTTTGCATTCTCATTTATATCACACACAGTTGTCTAATAATAACTACTTTTATACCCAATATTATGATGCATACAAGCCTATTTATAATTTTATAAATTTTATCTTTAAGCTCCAATGTTATTTCATTATCACATACTGCTCCACATGCACTTCTCTGTTATTAGAGTTATTTTTTGCAACTATTAAAAAGTTCAACTTTGAACCATGCATATCTTTCATAGGAGATTGTCACGAGTAGTGGGTCTTTATGTCTCTTTTTATTTGGGATCAATAGGGAAAAACACATGTTTTTCTGAAGAATTTGGTCACGTTCATCTTGAAACGATAAGGGATTTTATATTAATCAAAAGTCACCACTTTATGCAACCTGCTTTTCTAGAGATATATCCTAAAGTAGGCCTTTCGCTATCTTTTACTGCTGATACTGTCTAGCACGGCCTTGTTCTTTTAGTGTCCACTGCTGAAGATGGCGTTCCAAAACATAGGTGCTCCCAACAGTGATGATGTCTTCTACTGCTATAAAATGCCAAAGAAAATAACAAAAATAGAGGGTAGCTGAAATGGCATTAAGACCAATATAGTTAATATGGTCAAAATTGCAAAAGCATTGGCAAGGCCTGCCTCTTACACTACCAAATACTTTGGGTGTGAGCTTGGAGCCCAGTCAAAATTTGTTAGCAGAACACGTACATCACTTGTAAATGGTGCTCGTGACACTGCAAAATTAGCTGGTATGATCAAGAATTTCATTAAGTATGTTCGATGCACGAATGTGGCAACCCCGACTCTGAAATTTTCACGCAAAGACCCAGATGATAATAACGAAGTGACCTGCTTGTGGCTACTTATCAGATGTAGATCCGAGGGACAAGCTTACAACCTTTATTCTCAAGAACCTATCCGAATAGAAGAAGGGACCAAGAACATATAAGAAAAATACAAAGAGAAATATCCTCCATGTTACAAGAATAAACACTATGAATTCCTAATAAATTTTTAAGAAAAATAATAATACTAATTTGATAATCCAATAAGTATAAGAACTCTTTGTTGACCGTGGACAGGAAACCACCCCACGATCTCAAGAATCTGCTCCTTTGTAACTCCTGTAACTTCTCACTCACACAAGATAAAACTCCTAGGCAACCATTTGAACCGCCCCATGATATTGGAACTCTCCACCGCTCGCTATCCCTCTTATTTCTCTGTTCCTCTCGCTTATGATCCCTCAACCCATAGCGACCAACTTATACGTACCTTGACCGGAAGCCCTAGTTGCGTCAACCCACTCCTGCACCTCCAGCCACTGCCTCTTTTCATCTTGAGCCCAAATCAAAGCCGAAGCCCCAGCCCTTCTTGCGGCTTCGGACTACGTGCTGGCCCAATGTCCAGCCTTCAATCCATGGGACCCTGTTCTCTGATCCGCCTACCAGTGCCGAATCGTCCACTGCTCTACATCGCATCGGCCAAACCCATGTCCTAGACGCCATGTCTGATCCTTGCCCTCTCTTCCCCCACTCTTATATATATATATATAAAGGAAGGATGAGATTTTTCATACAGGTGTTGAAGACCTGCACCGTCGACCTTAGATCCAGCTAGGAATGTTCAAATCGAAGACCCACGTTGTGATCTCTGATCCGGGCGGATGGTTTTAAATTTGAAGACCCCGGGCCGTTGTATCTCAGATCCGGCCGGGATAGTTTAAAATTGAAGACCCTACGCCATCGATCTTTGATCCGGGTAGGATGGTTTAAATTCGAAGACCTCGCATCGTTGTATCTTAGATCTGGGCGGGTAGAATCAAAGACAAGTACCTCCCAACTTCCCCTCGGGGGAGGGAACGCATGGAGGCTGTCGAAATTGAAATTGATAAATGACTCTCACATAATACAAAAAAATTTCTCCTTCTAAGCAAATAAAAATAAAAATGGGGATCACACTCGAATCATACTCAGAATTCTATTTTGGATGGTTGGGATTGAAATCATTTAATTTAAAATGACTATAGTATTGGTGGATTTAATCTTCCACTTCCAACCATTAATATGGATTGACTTGTTGGGCTGAGCTAATTATATTATATGATTACCATGGTCATTGAAGAGCAAAATAAAATAAGATAAAAAAGAAAATTTAGAGTTCATGCTGCCAATCTTTGATCACATACCTATGATATTATAATTGAAAAGAATATCAAACTATGATTCTCAAATAATTAGTCACAACGGACTTGGTGACTTTGGCATATGGAAATTTTCAAGAAGATGTTCTTGAACAAATTTTCTTTTCCTGAAAGCACAGTCTTTCTAGTTTTTTGAATTGGCAAGCAAAATGCAACTTTTCATGCCACTCAATTTGTATAGCATATCATGAAGATCATGCTTCATTGGCGCATACTTGTTGATGATGGTAGTAATGTCAAAGAAGGCCTTGATGAAGAAGTTTGTATAGATGATGATTGGAAGGTCTTACAATTAAAGGGAAATATTACATAAACATGAATCAAATAGTAAAAATATTTTATGGATTTACGAAAAGCATTCAAGTATATCTACAACTATACATGAATCAAGGAAGCTCCAGCTTGATTTTCACCACCCTATGTTGCATATAAAGAATTTCTAGATAAGCAGATATTTCGAACCATGTTATAATTATTTGCAAGTAGGAGCAAAGGATTGATAGTGCATACAACTAGCATGTAGTAGCACTAACAATTCATAGCAAATTATGTAACACACTCATAAGTAAGAACATGATTTCCTAGTGCCTATTGAACAAGCATTCTCTACAAGCTATGTTGAGTGACATAATAACGACCAAGGGATATCTTCTATGTGTTACAACAAAAGCCTAATTTATTTTTATGCCACCAGATCCGCAGCACTTGTACAAGTGGACAGAGGCCTATACTCCTATAATAACTCCAAATTATATAATAAAATAATGTGGGCTCCAAAAATTCGGCCCCGGCCTCCGCCCGCTTTTCTTTTTATTTGAGCGAGGGAGTTTTGACGGATAAGTTCCGGGGTAAATTTTGGAAGGCAGATGGGTTTGTAGATAAGACACTACCCAGAGATTTTGCCCTCATTTTGTGAGGACTTTATGATCTGAGTTCTGGTTTCCTGTAGGCGCAAGCCCCTATAGTTAATTACCTCTCCCGATCACGAGAGAGAACTTTCGATTAAGGCTAGTCGTCAATCAGATACGTAGAAAATACGTGTTATCTGGCATATAGTAGCAGCATAGGTTTGGATTTCGAAATTGAGTTTGGATTTGGGTATTTGGAAAGGTTTGAAAAGTTTGACATTTAAAATAGAAAATTTCATCATCTTTCACTTAAAGCGGATGGTGGGGGAATGAATGATGGACCCGATCAAGATCCCATGGTTCCGTCGTCCCAGGCCATCGTGATCCCTGGTCTACAGTCTACTTAGTCAGAGGAGGTAGTCGACCCAACCTGACAGAAGGATCCTTGTCGGCAACCATGGGTTGCTTCGTCCAAGGGGACCTTGTAGACCGAGGGTGAATGTTTGTCTAAGGGGAAAAATTTGAATCCACCTTAGCTAACAAAGGGCTTTGTACCCTATCGATCATATCCTATTGATTCATATCTCAAGGATTTAACACCATTAAGGAGCGTATTGGCTCTGGCCATAACCGCTATCTGTGGTGCCATTTGGCGGCAAAACCACTTGGTTCATAGGGCCCCGGGTCATAACCGTTTACCTGCAGTGTCATTTGGCGGCGAAACTGCCGGTTAGAGGACACGTACCACGTCCTTACTGGCAAGAGATTCTTTGAGAATGGATCCTAGTGATATTTTCGACTAGGCATTTGGCTCTTTGTGAGCTAAAGTTTATTTGAATTTGTCCACCCCGGCAGACTGTTGAGGAGGGTGGATGGGCTTTGCTTTAAGTGCCTTATGGATTGATTTCATTTTAAATATTTTTTGGATTTTTGGGATTTTTAGATTTTTGTGGAGTTTTCTGGAATTTTGGGTGGAGCTTTGAATTATTTGAAATGGACTTTTGGGAGACAATTGAAAGTATTTGGGAACCCCTCCGGTTGAGATATGCATTCAACAAGGCCATCATCGGGGTGTTTGGGGTCATTTCTATTTGTAGCTTGAACCTTGTCAACTCAGCCGAGCTATTGACTGAGGATCGGGTTTCGTATGCTTCGTGCCTTTATTAGTGAATTCATATTGTTGTAGGCCTTGAAGGCCTAATATGAATGTTTTAAAGCAAATATACCGGTCGCCATAACTTTATATTTGCTTAATGGTTTGAACCCTGTCGACTTCTATTGACCCGTATAGAAGGATCGTTTCGAACCTGAATTCACTTGTCAACCCGCGCAGCATCCCTAAACGTCACGTGTGTACCAATAACACGCTCGTCGGGGCTCATGCGGGTACTTGATTACATTTACCCCTTTTAGTGTGCATATGTGTATACAAACTATTGTGCACGTGCGGGGGTGTTCTTGGAATAGACGCCTTCTGTCTGCTTGTACGAATGTTGCAGATCCGGTGGCGTGGCATAGCAGCTTCTGAATAGAGTTATTCGCTGCTTCGTACAGGTAGACTGTCGTGCACTATTTATTGATTTTTGTAGGCGGGTCATAGTGCACTAACTAATCTCCTGCCTATGATCACAAAGGTTTGCATTTGTTGTAGTATCATAACCCTTTGCTCTTAATAGATCAATATAGTTACTCAATATTGATCAGTGATTGATTATTAAGTTGATGTAGCATTTATTGGATCCCCCTCATCATCATTCATGAATAGTTTGATGTATATATTTGTATTCATAAATGACCTTCATATCTGGCATGACATCCTTCAGCACTTGTTGTGAATAGAGTCGTTGCTTATGCTTTGAGTTCATTCCACTGCTCATAGAATTGAATGTGCATGTTTATATTACAGTGTTATTGATGACATAAACATCTGACACTTATTGCATATCTTTCACTTAATCTTTGGTCATTGCTTGGATACTACCTCATTTGAATGATCTGAGGTATCTAAACTTTGTTATTCTTTATTTGTGTAACCTTTAAGAATTTGTTCCTCGTTAGCCTTATATTTCTTACTCATATGCTTACTTTCATTTGGATGATCAGGATAAATACTATGGGTCAATCATCATTTGATTTGTGATGTGAATGATGTCATCGACATTGTTATTGGTTGTCAATTAGTATTCCAACCAATATGATAACTTCTTGTTATTTCTTTTAAATCATGTGGATTGATTGCAAGCATATTGTTATATCCCCCAATTGATCTTTCTCTTTATGGATAAATCACATTCATTGTATCCTTTATATGTCATGAATTTCCCATCTATTTATTGACATTCATGCATATTTCATTGAATGTATTTAGGTATATCATATCATTATCTTCATAACATATCAAGTCTTTCTACTTGAAGAAGAGAATATCAGATCTGCTTATGTATGGCTCTTCAATATTCATTGGTACCCCTTCAATTTGGTCCCCATTTGTAAGAAGCTTGTTGTGTTTATTGTGTGATTATTCTTCTTGAAAGAGCTGGATACATCCACTTGCCTGATTGATCCATAAGTGAGTTGTTCACTTAGCATTCACCTATTCATTATTTGATGACTCGAATTTATTTTATGATCAGTTTGAGCATGATTTAGTTCATTTAATACTTAGTTTGAGTCCACAAATCTTGTCTAAGTCCGGTGTAGCTTCAACATGAATCTTCTATTCATTTGAGTTTGAGTCCAAATGGTTCAAGCTCCCTTGTATCACCTTCAAGTTCAAGCTTCTTATTGTTTAAGCTTGAGTCCAAGTTCAATCATGGTTTTGTACTGTCCAAATTTTGTTCAAGTTCAAATCAAGTTCGAGTGTAGTCCTTGTTGTCTTGTAGAGTCCAAGTCCGAATTCAAATAATAAGCTCAAGTTTTTGATACGCCCTAGGGTTCCCAAGTTTGGGTTTGCCCTAATGCTCCTTCAAAGAAAAGATTTCTCCTCCTAATCAAGGAAAAAATCAACACAAGAGGGATGAGATGAACAACCAAAACCTTTGCATTCAAAATCCAAGGGAAAACAAGATACAATTTGTCCACTTCGAGAAGGACAAGGTCTCCCACTACAAACCTTAGAAAAACAAGAGAAAGAAACTAAGGAGGTTAAGAGAAAACTCAAATCTTGCATAACCCTAGAAATCTCCCTCTTTTCCTTACTTATAGCAAGCCAAAAGACCAACAAAACCCACTAGTGGGCTGCCCAAAATGAACTGCCCAGCTCAGGGCAGACCCGAGCCAAACCGGTCCAGGATTGGACCGGTTCAGCTCAAGACCGAACCGTCCAGCCCGCTCCATCGCGTCCCGCGCTCCCCTTCGGCTGGCCGATCGACGCGGCATCCCCCCCCCCCACCGCTTCCGCTCGCCTGCGGGTCGCCGTCCCTCCCTCTGCTGACGGGAGGCGGATCGCATCAATACTCCCTCCTTTAAAATTAACCTTGTCCTCAAGGTTAAAGAATGTAGATTCCTCGGTGGTCGGAAACCCACAAAGGCTAGGATCACCCTGTACTGCCACCCTCCGACCATTACTCTTGTATTTAACCAACAACTTCTCCCAGTTGACCTCCATGTCTCCTAAGGACTGAAGCCACTGCATACCCAAGATGACGTCGGTATTTTCCAGATCAATCAGTAAAAAATCTTGAGTAACTACCTCCCCTTGCAAGATAATAGAGACTCCCTTGCATTTCCCATAAATACGGGCCTTCTGTCCTGTGCATATGGTCACCTCTACCTCTTTACCTGCTATCACCTCAAGACTCAACTGTTCTGCCACTCGATAAGCCAAAGAGTTGTAAGTGGCTCCAATGTCAAACAAAACTCTCACCTTGCACCCTTCAATTTCCCCCTCCATCTTCATGGTGGGATGGAATGGTAAACCTTCCATCGAATTCAGACTCACTTCTATCATATCTAGGTGAGGATGCTCTAACTCACCTAGTTTTTCCCTTGTGGGCCATCTGTGGCCTCATCTGAATCCCCCACAACTATCACGTGCAGGGTCTTCTCTTTACACCTATGCCCAGGTGCAAATTTCTCGTCGCAACGGTAGCAGAGGCCCTTGACCCTCTTCTCCTTCAATTCGTAGTCAGTCAGTCTCTTGAACCCTCCTTGGTTCACCATAGTGATAGCTTTCTCCTGTTTTACCTCCTCTGGATGAGTAGTGGCAGTCACCTTAGGTCCTTCGAGCATGAGTGTAGAGCGATATGTGGGGTGAGACCCCCCAGATTTCCGTGTCTGATCCGCCTTCCGCTCGTCCTCAACAAGCTGAGCTGTCTCCATAATTCCCACTATCCCTCGTGGGTTGACCACCCTGATGGCGGCTCTGATGTATGGTTTCAACCCTTTCATGAAATTCCCCTCCATGGCGTCATCGAGCATTCCCCTCAATCGTACCGATAGAAGCTCAAAGCATTCCCGGTACTCTGCCACTGTGCCTTCCTGAACAAGAGACATGAACTGTTCATAATGGGTGCCCTCATTGGACACTCTAAACCTGTGCAGTAGTAGGTCCTTGAACTCTTCCCAACTCCGTATAGTTTGTCGCCCCTCAATCCATTGGAACCAAGCCAATGCTTTCCCCTCCAAGCAAATCGGGACAGCCATCAGCTTTTCCTCCTCCGTGACGCCGTTAACGGCGAAATATCGCTCCACCCGGTAGACCCATTTGTACGCCTTTTCCCCTTCGAATATGGGGACCTTCAACTTCCTCATCCGTGTATCTGTCCGAGGAGGATTCCTCCCATGGCCCATGCTGAAATCCCTCCCACTGAGGTCTTCCCCTCCACTCTCCTGGATACGGGGTCTGCAAACCCCTTCTTGGTGGCTCCCAAGGGGCTCGGCCCCCCTCATGTGTCCCTCCCGGTTGTCTCGGCCAACCACCTCAAACCTTTCCTGCGGATCGGCCCAACTCCGGCGGCCCTCCTGGACCTCTCGGCCACCCTCCATACGAACCGTGAGGGTCACGTACGGCTCCTCCCCCTGGCCGGCGGCCACCTCCCACGGTGCACCACCCACGCCGGATGCCTCCCACCCTTCCCTTGACCAAGGCTCTTGGCGCGAGATGTGAGGTGGTGCTTGCATGGCTTCCCCCGGTTGGGCTTGCTCCATCTTCCCTAATTGAGAAATTAGGGTTAGGGTTCAGCATTGGCGATTTCCCTTTTTCCTTAGGATTTGATTGAACAACTTGGGCTTCTATCAATTTACGGATCATCTCTTCCATTCCCCCAAATCTCTCCTCTAGGATTGAGAATTTCCCCTCCAACGACGAAAGTTTCTCTCCAACTTCCTTCTTCAATTGGCTCATCTCTCCCTCCAAAACTTCTATCTTCTTTGATGCCATGCCGTTTAGGATCGAGAGCTCTGATACCAACTTGATACGCCCTAGGGTTCCCAAGTTTGGGTTTGCCCTAATGCTCCTTCAAAGAAAAGATTTCTCCTCCTAATCAAGGAAAAAATCAACACAAGAGGGATGAGATGAAGAACCAAAACCTTTGCATTCAAAATCCAAGGGAAAACAAGATACAATTTGTCCACTTCGAGAAGGACAAGGTCTCCCACTACAAACCCTAGAAAAACAAGAGAAAGAAACTAAGGAGGCTAAGAGAAAACTCAAATCTTGCATAACCCTAGAAATCCCCCCCTTTTCCCCCCCCCCCCCCCCCCCAGCTCCAGACCCGAGCCCCGGTCCCCCCTCCCCCCCCCCCCGTCCGTCCCCCTCCCCCCCCCCCCGGCCCCCCCCCCCCCCCCCCGCCCCGCCCCCTCCCTCTACTGACCGGATCCATCCCCATAAGTTTGAGTTCACCCTTGAGTTCCTTTGCTTAGTCCCCCCCCCCCACAAGTTCAAGCCAAGTTTCACCCCCTCATTTTGATTAAGTCTCCCCCCCCATTTTGATTCGACCCCCAAAGTCCCCCCCCTGTTTCCCTCCCCCAAGTTCTTGTCCTTTGCACCAAGTTCATTTTTTGTTTGTTCATATGACAAGTCTAAGTCCTCACTTGGTTCAAACCAAGCTCATAAGTTTCAAGTGAGTTTGTTCAACTCAAGTTCAAAATATATGTCCACAAGTCTTTTGTCTGAATTCAATGTCAAAGTTCATCTTGTTCATTTAGAATTGAATTCATTTGGGTTCAAGTTCATTTAAGTAAGTTGAATCAAGTCCACAAGTCCCAATTTTGTTCCAAGTCCTTGTTTGTATTTCAGACAAAATTTCGGCAGCGTCCCGACGTCTCCCCCGTTAAGGGGAAAAACCAAGAGACCGCCTACCCGCCACGTCACTAAAGACGTGCACGGTTGGTGTTGGTGACTGGTGAGACACCGCGGCGGTTGTATTTTTGTTTTTCTCCCACCACACGCACTAAAGGCGTGCTTGGGGTTTTAAAAAGCATTTTTTTATAAGCAATTTTGATTTCCCCCGCCCGGGGGTACTTATGAGCGACCCCGCCTCGCCGTAGGTGCCGCACCGGGGTCCCATCCCACCACGCGCACTAAAGGAGTGCTTGGGGCGGTTTTCCGGTTCGCCACGATCATTGAGGCAGGGTTTTGAGTTTAGAAAATTTCATACCTCCGCGGGGTTGTCATGGTTGACACGTGGATCGAGGGGTCACTTGCCTACCTCGTCGTAGGTGTCGCACCGGGTTCCCTCCTACCACGCTCACTAAAGGCGTGCTTAGGTGGTTTGCCGGTCCGACGCGAACGTCGAGGTAAGAGAGTGGAGGGGATCAAGCATTTGCAATTTCTTTAAAATTAACTATAATTAAACTTAATTAATTATAGTTAAACTTAAGTAATTATAATCAATAATAATTAGTTCATAATTAATTTAATCAATTATAAATAATTATAATTAATAATAATTAATTAAATTAAAATAGCTAATTATAATTAAAGTTAATTAATTATAACTAATTATTTTTATTAATTAATTATAATTTAAAAATAATTAATGCATAATTGAATTAATTAATCATAAATAATTATAATAAATTATAATTAAAAATAATTAATTATAATTAAACTTAATTAATTATAAAAAATTATATTTATAATAATTATTATTATCATTATTAATATTATTATTAAAGAATTAATAATAATAATAATAAAATAGCCTTAAGGGCTGTTTGGCAACAGGGCTTGGCCGAAGAAGCTCCCGAAAGGGAGAGTTACCTTCACGGCTGAGAGCTCCCGTTCTTGCTTAGGATCAGACAAGAAGGGAATGCCGTCGAGTGAGCAAAGTCAGCCAGGGGAGGTGGAGACGAGGTTCGGCCGGGGAACAGAGGAGAAGATCGGCTTCAGGTATGGGCTTCAACTCTCTGTGTTGACCAAACTGATCGGGCAAGGCTTACGGCCTTCTGGATCGGCACAGTGGAGGAGTTCGGTCGTAAGGTTGGAGTCGGAACCTTGCTTGGGTCTTTCGCATGGAGCAGCAGAGAGCAAGAGAGGAAGAAGTCGGAGGAGAGGAAGTAGCGATCGTGTGGGGCTTCCGGTCGGAACAAGCAGAGAGCCTTCTGGATCGGGCAAGGCTTACGGCCTTCTGGATCGGCACAGTGGAGGAGTTCGGTCGTAAGGTTGGAGTCGGAACCTTGCTTGGGTCTTTCGCGTGGAGCAGCAGAGAGCAAGAGAGGAAGAAGTCGAAGGAGAGGAAGTAGCGATCGTGTGGGGCTTCCGATCGGAACAAGCAGAGAGCGAGTGCGGAAGTGGAACGAGCAGAGCCGAGAAGGGTCGCTATTTAACAACGAGAACAGGGCAGCGATCGAGAGTCGATTTCACGCAGGAAGTGCGGAGAAATGATTGTTCTGCGCCGGATTCAGCAGGATTCGCGGAGGCTTTCGTGGATCCGACGGGTATGTGCCATAGGATTTCTTCGTTGCTTTCTTCTCCCTTTCATTTCTTTGGTTATTGTTTAGAGGTCAACAAATAAACCCGCATGTTCTCTGACAGATGCGATAAATTTATAAATGTCAATGATTGAGAATGTTGCGTGAGTCAAATATTCAAGTTTCATCCTTCCATGAAAGGATTGGAGTTGACCTGACTTGAATCATAAAATGCCTTCCAAATTCCTACAATAATACAGTGACTTTAACGTCACCCGATGATGACCATGTTGACGAAAAATCTCTACCGGATGGGTTAAATCTCAAAACCAATAAAAGACTGAATTCTTAAAATAAAATATATCACTTAAGAAAGTTAAAACTAAAGCACATTCACCTCCCGCAACCGTTTGTCGGAGATGATAAATTTGATATTAACCTCAGCTCACAAAGAGCGAATATCGTGTCAGGTGTATCACTAAGATTCATCCTCAAATAATGTCTTGCCAACAGGGACGTGACACATGCTCTATGATCGAGTGGTTTTGCCACGAAATGACATCATTACATTACGATCATGGCCAAAGCCCGTATGTTCCCTAACGGCGTCAATCCCTTGAGTAAGGAATCATAGGGTATACTCGATAGGCATATAACCCTCTGTAAGTTAAGGTAGATTCATATATATACCCTTAAACAAACACCAACCTAGGTCTACAAGGTATACTTGGACGAAGCAACTCATGATTGTCGATAAAGTATCTTCTGTCAGGTTGGGTCGACCACCTCCTCTGACAAAGTAGACCAGGGAAAGTGACACCCCAGGACAACAAAACCATGGGATCTTGATCGGGCTCGTCTTCATTCCCCCCCCCCCCCCCCCCAAATCACCAGTTTTAAGTTTATGGTGATAAATCTTAAGTCTCAAACTCCAAAATCCATATCCAAAATTCAAGCCTTAAAACTGTTGCTATTATACGATGGATTTATAACCTTTGCGATCTATTTAAACAACTAGCCTTAATCGAAAGTTCTCTCTTGTTATCAAGAGGGGTAATTATTTATAGGGGATTGTGCCTATAGAAAATCAGAACTCAGTTCATTAAGTCCTCACAAAATAAGGATGAAATCCCTGGGCAGTGTCTTATCTAAAACCCAACCTGCCTTCTGAAAATTTACCTAGAACCTAAGCTCGTTAAAACTCTCCACCGTCATCCCAATAAAAGAAATAGACTGGTGCGGAGAGGCCGAGGTGCACATAATTTTCGGAGCCCGCACTCTTAACACTTTATTTGAATAACTCTAATCCTAGCAATAAAATATTTGCATAAAGGCAGACAAATAACGCAATAAGTACAATAAAAGAGAATATCCTTCATAATGAGGATATATCATAAGAATAGATACTATTAATTCATAATAAATATTTTATATATGTGATAATATTAATATGATAACCTCATAATTTTAATAACTCTAACATCCATTTCAACCAAATAGCCCTAACTATTACAGTTATATCCACGTCCATATCCTCACTCTTCACAACATATGAAAGCTTATGCACTTCTCCAATGTGATTGGATTCTCCCCTTTCCACATAATTTCTTTCAAACAAGAAATATCATTTCTTCTTTTAATTATTATATCCCCTTATTCTTATCTTCCCATTTAAACTATTCAAATTCCTAGAGCAAATATAATTTTAAATTTAAACCTAATCAATCATTGCCAATTTTTTATCATAATTGAGATAAGTTATTGCAGATCACTTACAAGTAGAGATGCTTTACTCCTAGTCAGCCCTTGCTTATTTTTCACAAAACTTGACCTATGTTGTAGCGCGTGACTTATGATTGATATCCTAGGGAAAACATCACTTCTGTAGAATAGTTTAGCAATAGAAAAATTCAATTTTGACTTATTTTATGAATTTTGTCATAAATTTCATGATAAACTATCAACCTAATATTAGCCCTCAACCTTCATTATTAAACATAATGAATTCTTTGAATACTATTAAATCATTTTATATAATAAACAATGCAATGCAAAAGCTATAGTTATTTCACATGAAATACATACCTTCACCTGCTTCACGTGAGGAATAGGTACAATGAATTCGCCAACATCCATATCTCCAATTGATCTTGAGAGACATAAGCCACCAGGCCAACACCTGAGAGGCCCTATCTGGAAACAGATTTCATCAGATCAAGAAGCAATAATTTATCGAAGTTAAAAGTAAAACAGGGAGTCCTTTAAAAAAAAAAAAGATGCAAAAGTCGTTTCCAAATGATTATGTAACATCGCTCCCAACCCACTATAGCAGTCATTACTGCAATCAAACAGCGACAACATTTGTCAGCGCCATTAAAAATTAGGAATCAGATATCAGCCACCCCACCAAATCCACTGCCGTTACAATAAAAAAGAAAGAGAGACTCTGAGTTTTACTGGCAGAGAAGTAGGTGCAGGTCCAAAAGAAAATATTAAAAAAGGAAAAAGATAGTTATTAGGTTCAATCTTAATGGTCACAAATAAAACTACCTTCTACCCATGAACCTCAAAAATAAAATTGAAAGTTGGTCAGGTAAGGTTAAGAAAAGAGATGGAGATGCAATTTGAATGAATCACATGGTTCAAGCTCTTAAAGGAGTACACTCGAATCATCTATTTGCCATTTTCATGCATGCTAATGTACATTAAATTTAGTTGATTACTAAATCAGCCATCCCTTGTGGTTTCATGAAGAAAAGCTACGTCAGACT
Source organism: Dendrobium officinale (assembly GCA_019514585.1). NCBI lineage: Eukaryota > Viridiplantae > Streptophyta > Magnoliopsida > Asparagales > Orchidaceae > Dendrobium > Dendrobium officinale. The sequence continues at coordinate 11,161,887 of CM033687.1, forward strand.
ACCACCAGCATGGTAAAATAATTTCAAAGATCAACACTGCCATCCTAAACTTATATCCAATTAAAATAGTTTGAGTTGATTTGGAGTAAATGTAGCAAGTTTTTACAATCATTTTTCTTGGAGAAACAAAGTAAATTATAATGGGCCTTAATGGATTGGCCACTTAAGCCAATCATAAATCTTAGGCTTGAACATGTCCATGATAGATTTTAGAGGGCTTAGTAAAATAGGCTTATATCAATTTTGATAGCCCCTTTCAAACCCACAACCACCCCTACCGCCCCAGATCGTGCTTAGTACTTGAATTTTTTCAGTTTTTTTGCTACATAAACAAGATAGCAGTATCGTGCTCCCTGTTTTCTTCAACAAATTACTTGACTAACAACCTGGGAAAAAACATCCCAACACAAGTTTTAAATGCATCTGTACTTTAAATTCTGTTTAATGCTTCACAGGAGAATGCACTAACACACCGAAAAAGCCTCACGGCCTCTTACAGCTTATAAGAACCAAAGAACTGGTGAGGAGATCCAGTATTTCATAGGGAAAAAAATCAGTCTACTTAAAATCAGCAAACACTACCTTCCATAGCAGATCTCTGAAAAACAATGCTTGAACCAGCACACTTTTTAAAAACTCACCTAAAACATTAATATTTGGCATGACCCAACCCTTCATTAGCAAACCCCCACCCCATAAAAAATTAAATTCCCTACCTTAGAAGGACAAGATTTTTCAAGCACATGAACACCAGAAAATATCAATCTATCTTTGCAACTAGCTCACAAAAGACATGCTACCATTGATGTTATATTCTAATGCACAATTATGAGGATCATATCCACCTTTAAGCACATAGGTAAAAAAAATGAAAGAACAAACTGCACACTGACCATGAATGCTTACTCGCTGCTGGACAAAGATAGTTACTACTGTATGTGCAAAAAAAAAAAGGCTTTACATTACTATAGATTAAGAAACTAGTCATCAAGGAATCGATACACACCTCTGCTCCACCAGCGAGATTTAGTCTCCCAACCTCACCCCCACTTGCAGTAATGCGTTCCACCCTGTATAAGCATAAATTATAAAAAACAACGTAACTTGTTGCCTGAACAAATTTATACAACAAAACTAAATTAAACTTACTCTTCTTTGTTTTCATCTAGCCTGTGATCTGCTGATAAAAGATAAAGTGAACCTTCAGCAGATTCAAGAATACAGCGTGAATCACCAACTGATGCTACTGTTACTGTCCAGCCATCTATAATCACAAATGTAACTGTTGTTCCTGAAGTTTTCGCTGGGAAAGTTACGGAAAATAATTTAGAGATAGAATTTTGTGATAATAACAAGTGGTTAATTGTACATCAAAGAAAGAAAAAGAACAGAGCATTTCTGTATTTTTAACATGGACCTTCAATATAATAAAAACTCAGTCATTCCTTTATCTAGAACACAAATGAAGTTCATAGCCTCTGATTAAATTTAAAAATTTAGCATTATAGTATCTAAAGGGTTGCATTTAGCCATGTACAGCGAGAAGTCACGTTCAGGGATGCAGCAAGCATACTAAGAGGCAACAGTACACTGATGGTCATGGCACATACACGCAATCTCTTAATCGGCTAAAACTTCCATATGTCATTATAATCTTTATTTTCATAGGTCAAGCAGGCATAAACATAGAGAACTAAAGGAATAAGGCATTAATGCTAGGACATAATAATAAGGCAGACAAATAAGGTTACTGCAATATAACGGACATTCTAGCACTAAAAGCTTAGAAGAATTAGAAATTAATTTCCAACAGCCAATCATAGCCGCACCTTTATTTTGAAAATCTTTATCTGTTTTAACAAATCCTGCAACCAAAGCTCGTGGTAGCCCTGCTAACCACTCATCTCTATTAACATCTGCAGGTATGGCACATAAAATATTATTTAAGAGGTTCTCCTTGGCATATATAGCAGCTGTGGATCCATTGTGACCATCAAATAGCTGCAGAAAACAAACGAAAATGGTTGTCAATCTTATTAGGTGATGGACAGTGTGTGGATAATAATTCAAAACTTGAAAAAAAAAATCATCCTAATAACATTAAAATACATGTTGCCAAACCAAGCATCATCTTAGTCAGCTGTTTGACAGCTTGGTAGATTACTAGATTATGTCAATAAAAGTTTTAATTGTATTGGTAGAATCTTTTCACTATTAAGTATTAAACTATGTCATACAAGTTTGAGCAGCTTTTATATCAAAATGAAATGATTTTCGGGTTGACATCACGTGTAAGAAAATAATAATAATAATAATAATATTATGAATTATTTGCAATATCACAACAAGCACAATGCTATGAATCAATTTAGCAACTCTGCTTAGAACACCACAAAAAAGTTTGCCACATCGTCGATGAATGACAAAAATATTACTTCTTTGAGAAAAACTATAATACTTACTAGTATTCATTAGAAAAAACTTCAAAGCTAGGCTTAACAAATGTTAGCAACAAACAGAAGTAGGTTACTTACACGTCTTGAAAGAGACCTTCTGCATCTAAAAACAATTAGCACCACCAACCAAATTCATATAAAATAGAAAATTTAGCCTAAAAAATTCAGTACATGTGAAGATCAGAATTCTTCATAGTATCTGGGTTAAACTACAATTAGTACCAACTAAAGCCTAATCCAGGACAATACTTCATTAAAGAATGAATAAGTAAACAAAAAACAAGTAACAAAAAAACCTTATTGGAATGTAAGGATAACTTTACAACAAACTAAATTATTAGGTCCCAATGTTGATCAAGTACTTTGATAATCTTGCCGCATCAAACAATTACTTTCATTTCCATGTTTACATACTAAAAGCGATGCTTAAAACACAGGAAAGTCAACAATGCCTCCCAACACATCCAATATGGAAAATATAGTAGACCACCGCCTACTAGTCATAAATGGCAGGCAGGGAACGCTGTCAACTTGTGTCAGGTGTATCATTAGTCTTGATATCGCCCCCCTTGCTCAACATATTTTGTTTGAGCAACAACAGCTGAGCAAGTGTCTCAGATTTGACTGTACAACAAGACTAAGGTAACTGAGAGCTTGATCTAGTTAAAATGTTAAAAAAAAAAAAAATCAAAAGGCTAGCACATGGTGACTCCATTTAAAACAGCATTCAAGATAATGGGAAATAGCTTATTTATCAGGGCCCACAACTGATACAAAATAAAAATTAAGATACTTTGATAAAGTATAAGAAAGATCCAGTTTTACCAAAGTTGCGGATTAATTGGAATGAAATTTTCCACGTGTGGAATTATCCATACTTAAAATAAAAGGAAAAAAAATAAGTAAACTCAATTAGAATGTGATATACTGATATAAGATAGCCCTCAGTAAAGATTCTTCCGAAACCTATTTATGATCTACCAGCTAAGGAAACCATGCCTCTTTTGATTCATACCTACAGAAAATGCTAAAATGAAATCTCTTACCAACAATTCATGGAAAATCCATTAATACTTCTTTAAAGTTCCACATGTCAGCTAAAAAAGCTAAAATATCAATTTTTTTATCACCTGATGCATTTTTTCATCAATCTATCACAGTTAGATGGCAGCATAACTTTAAAATTGATTAGATAAAATTAGGAATGACAGATGATAAACAAGATAACAGAGAACTTCCCAAACAAAAGCAATGTCACAAGATTAAGATTTCGTCATCATCATGTGCCTTATTCCAAGGTTCCCAGTTATTTTGCGTCAACTAAACGAATCCCCTCCGTTAATTCCAATTGAGCGTTGCATTAGAGAATTACTCTATTCTGCACAATTCTATTTGCACAGCTTCTAGTCGTGTTTTGGACAATCCCCTATTTTTTGCAATTCTTCTTTATAAAAAGACCTCATCTATAAAGGGATATATTAGTGACAAAATAATTGAGCCAAGATTCAATTAGAACCTTAAGAAATAGTTTAAAATTAGGATGTTGTTTCGTTTCCTATTTTGAGCAGGGCTTAAGCAATATCTAGCTTAAATTCCTCCACCAACCCATGTCACAGACTAAACCAGCAAACAAACACCGAAAACAAAAACAACCATCATCAGAAACAGATCTTCGCGTATCACCCCTGTTAATAACTGCACTGGCTACCCCAAAAAAGGTTCCCTTCAGCTGCCGTAATTGTTCTACCAACAACTTACTTCTATGAAAACGGAGCACAATCAAGCAATCCGCATGAGGAAAAAAAATGGTGTGGGTACCGCAAAAACGGAGAAGGTGGTGACGCCATTCCCCGGCACCCGCTGGCACTCGGTCTTGAGAAAACTGAAATCCTCGCCCTTCTTACTTTTGTTGGCAAGACCATGGAGAATGTCAGGCTTCTCGATCTTCTCGCTAGTCAGCTTCCGCTTCAATAGAACCGAAAGTGGCATCATCCGATCGACACAGGGGCTGCCGCTGCTGCCACCGCCTCCCCCACTAGACGACATCGGAATAACCTAACTCTTTCCTCCTTTCAGCCGGCGGGATCGATCAATCGAGGAAACGCAATGAACTCGATCGCCTCCTTGTGAAACCCGAAATCAAAGACATTTTATGTGTAACGGAGATCCGTGGAAGAATTTTACGCTTCCACGCGGAGTCGATTCAAAGATGCATTAAGGAGGAACTTTTCGTTTTCCACTCTTTTCCGCTTCTTCTCTCTCTCTCCCCCCTCTGCTGTGGAACTGATCTGATTACTCGCGAATGCGATTCAAGTGAGCCCACGCCATAACGTGCGTAGCGGAAGGCCGGCTGCCAGTTGACGTGGGAGTCGTGTGGGCAAGCTGGCGTCGACGTGAACTGTGTCTGATCTGTAAACATGTCGACCTGCCCCTTTTATACAGTATGTAGTGTGGAAAACGCGGAGTGCGACCATATAGCTGCCATGGCCCGGACTTACTGGAATCAGACCGTTATAGTGGGCCCGGCTTTGTAAATCGAATTGAGCTCAAAATTTTAAATAAAAAAAATTAACTGAATAAAAAGTGATTACTTTTAATTTTATATCAATATATTTTGATCAAAAAATAATCAAAATCACTTATAATTACTTATAACTATTAGATTTATGTAATTGATAGGTCATAAGAAAATTTATTTAATTGATATATAACTTGATCTGTTATTTATGTTAAAAATTTCTCAAAATAAAATTATGAATCATTCAAATTATTATTTTAATAAACTTATTATAGTCAAATTGAATGGCTTGACGAGTGATATGTGTTTAGTACAAATGAGTCTAAATTAAAAAATTAAAGCATATATGAAAAATTCATGACATTGATTGAAGTGTCAGATAATATCCAAATATTGCATGCTTAAAATTAAATTGACTTGCTCAATAAGATAAATCCAACGAGCTAATGATCACTTGATTATGAAGTCATTAACTATTTAAATGTTGTACAAACAATTTATAATGAAATAATTCAATTTGAGCCATTAGATTAAACGCTATAATTTTTTTGCTAAATTTATGAAATTGTCACTCCAAAAAAATTATAAAAAATCCCATTTTTTACAAAATGAGAAGCTCGACGTCCATGGAAGAAGAGATTGCCTGGCGGTGGCTGACTGGGGAGTGGCGACCTCGACGTTGATGATGATCGTGCTCTCCTCAAATCAAAATAGCATGCAGCCTGCTGGCTGTCGTCCTCACTATAACACCGCCGAGATCTTAATGAAGAGGAAAAGGGTTAGTTATGATAGTTCATATTTTCATGATTATATTTGCTTAAAGTTCTAACCATTCCTATTATTACATTGTTTTAGTGAAAAATTATGTGAATACTATGAGGCATAATCCAATCTTACTTAAGGAACACTTTTGCTTTAGACTTTTTAACCATATTTTGATTTCAAGCGAGGTTTATTTTATACAGACCATATATTCATTTGTTTTCTAGGCTGAACATTCTTATTATGTCTTACTCTTTACTTTTTTTTAACTTCCAGTTGGAAACAAGTGTATTTGATAATTTAGTTGCTGTAATTACTGCCCACAGGTGAATTTGATTAGTCAATACAATAGTAATTAATAATGTGCCGCTTGATTATAACTGAATTATTGTCTGGTGTATTAACATATTTTTGTCCATATTTTTATATGAAGATCCGTTTTTTCATAAATTGGCAGAATAAGATATTCTTAAATTGTGTAATTATAGTCATGTATGTTGTGTAAGAGAAAAATTCCATACAAAACTAGCTGATATGGTTATAATAGAGCAAACAACATGTATGCTGAGTTCAGTGGATTGAAAACTTTAATTATGAAAGAAAATAAATTAACTTATTTTATACAATCTATTTATCATTTGTCCGACCGCCATTATCCCACTCGCATCGCCCTATTATCTTTATTTGATTGATGTTGCCAAACTAACCCCATCTAACTGAAAGCTAGCTTAGTTTGCAAAAAAATGATACTCATTGTGAATATTCTTCAATTAAATCTCTTAAGCTTAAGCAAATGACTACATACATTATCATTTATATACCTATGTGTTAGAGATTTATTCTAAAATCAAAGCAAATTAAATTTGATTTTTAGTATATTAAAATTCAATTGAGGAGAAGAGGAGTTTGTGAAATAGTATAAATTGTTTTTAAGTTGCTCATAAAATACTAATTAAAAATGTACATTGTGGAAGCAGTTAAGCTTGATTTTCAAAACTTTAGTCAAGAACAATATACAAATAGAAAATAGCTACCATACTCCATAAGCAAGTATTTCATGAAGCATCAATAAATACACATGGGGCATCAAATTGTATGATCTTGAAGCCATAATAAAAAATGTCAACCCCGTTATAAAATAAATGTAGTGTCGGTGACGTCGGAGCTGAGCCGTTATTTGTATTAAACTTCAGGCTATATTAATGTCATTTGGTAGTATATGGATATAAAGGTTTAATGCTTTCTTATTCTATATGTAGCCTAGTATGATGCTTCCTTGTTGGCTATAAATAGATAGCCAAGGTCTTGTAATAAGGAAGATTTGAGATGAATAATATTTGAGTAGTTTTTACTCTGTTTTTGGGTTTCTGTATCCTGAAGGATTTCAGGTGGTGATCCCTCCCCGAAGAAGGAGTTCTTGGTCCCGTCACCGGATCCTTGACGTGGATTCGTCCAGACCCCTACTTGGCCGGTGTCATTTGGTATCAGAGCCAATCCCCCAAGTGTCTGGATTGGCATCATCAGGTTCTTTCCGCTGCCTGCAGCCATGCTGACTGTCTCGGAAGAGAGCTGGGCGTGATTTTCGTCCATTCGTGCGTCTCATCCGTGAAACAGGTTTCCATCTCTTCCTCTCATGCATTTTGGCGGTTTCTTTCTCCTTCAAGCTATCAAGAAGTGCGGTCCAGAAGGCAAGAAGGGTGCTGTAGTCTTCCAGCAGATTATTCTTGTGTTGTTTTCGGTATCTTGGACAAAAATCCAAAGAGTTGACTGATTTCCTCCTTGGCGGATCTTCAAATTTCTCATTTTTTTTTTCTCCTACCCGGCTCATTCAGCCACCGAATCCCTGCGTCACAACATTCGACCACTTCATTGCTGCCGTGCAAGACACCCACCCTCAAGGAAGTATGCATCTAGAGAGATTCAAGTGAATTTCTCCTCAAGAAGCGACAATAATTCTTTCCTCTCTTCTTGAATCTTCACCACGTGAAAATTCAAATCAGGAAACAAAAGAGAGAACAGAGGACGCTCAAGAAACAAAATTCCTCCCTTCTTGAAGATCACGGTGGCTTATCCAAACGGTCAAGAAACAGCAATAAATAAAGCAATATGTGGCCTCGTCAGACTCGGCAACGACCATGTCGAGAAGAAGAAATCGAATATCTTCTACAAGAAATTGCCCGACTCAAATTAAGATTGTCAAATATTGAGCAAAGATCCTTACGAACTGATGACGAGGAAGAGGTTACATTAGATGATCAGTTCTCTTTTGTCGGCAACGACATGTTTGAAGGACCTCCTAGTCAATCTTCTACCCCACCCTCAATCGAGTCCAGCTTTGAAGAATTTGAAGATCCATTATCTAATTCGTCGTCTTTGCCTCTCTATGATGAGCCGGTGTACGACGTGTATAATGATGACATGATCGATGAAGTTCTTGATTTTGATAAGCCAATATATGATGATGATGAGGGCAAAATGGATGGCCAGCCGCAGCCAAATGTCCAACCGGAACTATTCATTCACCATGTTCCGAACAAGACAACAATTATGCTCACCATCATTGATAAAAAAATTACATGTAAAGATCTCTTCAATGGTTTGGATCGTGAATCTCTTATCTTCTCTTCTAGATGGCTGAAAGAAACAAATTTGGTCCTAGATGCTTTCACAATCACAATTATTCCATCCGCTTATGCTACTCTTGAGATATTGAAGATTGGTAGGCAAATCGATACCGGATGGACCTATCCAGATCTGTTTAGCCAACCAAACCCACCTCCTTATGGTGGCCAATCAGACATTTTCCTTTGAGCCTGCAGTTCCTCCTACCCCGGTAGTATGACGCCGGAGCTGAGCCGTTATTTGTATTAAACTTCAGGCTATATTAATGTCATTTGGTAGTATATGGATATAAAGGTTTAATGCTTTCTTATTCTATATGTAGCCTAGTATGATGCTTCCTTGTTGGCTATAAATAGATAGCCAAGGTCTTGTAATAAGGAAGATTTGAGATGAATAATATTTGAGTAGTTTTTACTCTGTTTTTGGGTTTCTGTATCCTGAAGGATTTCAGGTGGTGATCCCTCCCCGAAGAAGGAGTTCTTGGTCCCGTCACCGAATCCTCGACGTGGATTCGTCCAGACCCCTACTTGGCCGGTGTCAGTCGGCCTCTTAGACAAATACCAATTATTTTTATGACTAAAGATCTCAAAAGAATTATGATTTCAAGTAAGAGATGTCAAAATGGCTTATTCCATATTTTTATGTAGATCTATTTGAGGGAGATGCTTCTATCATAATATTTATAGAAAATATATATATATATATATATATATATACAAAAAAAAAAAATCTTTTTAAGGAGGTGCTCTCATGATTGGCATATAAAGCTAGTCAACAATTGCTACTGATTGTTTGCGGTGCTAACAGTCAATCCGAATCCAAGAATGGATGTTGACAGCAATACAGCATCGTTAATTATTATGTCTGGTGGAATAAACTCACGTAGAAAGCACATCATTCCCTACAATCTCATATCCATCGGAATAGGCATAACGCACGCTGCTTTAGAATATATTTTGTATTAGAAATTTTACATACATATCACTTTGCCTTCATTTGGGACTGCTTTATTTTTTGCTTGTACTAAGAATCTGATTTAAGAAGTAAAAAGAAAGCAATATTAAATTAAATCTTTATATCATTCTATTTTCATATCAAATATTTAAATTTTAATATTACATACCTAGCATCTTATATTATTTTAATATCAAATATTAACTCATATTTTTTTTCTACTACTCATATATTTCATTTTTATCACTCATATTTAATATGAAAATAAACTATAAGTGGTATATATATATAATATTAAAATTTTAGATGTTAAATATGTAAATAAAATAGTATATGATGGTATGTATGTAAATCTCCTTTTTTATAATAGATTTAAGGGGATATAAAAGGTCCTATATCCGTGAAATTATTTTGTGCGGATACAGATGTCGTTTGGAGGCGAATCAGAAAGCGCTACGTCATCTGTTTGTTGTGTATCGCGACTATGTACCGCTATGTATCGGGTGACATGGCGCATTCTAATTAATTCACCTCTGAGCAGTTCCATGTCCGCACAGAATAATTTCATGCCTTCTAATTTTTTTTATATTTTTTATATAGTATAAGTACATATTAAGATATTTACATTCTCTAATATTTTAATATTATATATGTATGTTGCCGACTAGAATATATGCGGCGATAGAGTTAGAAAATTTCCGTCTCAGCGTTATACGGATATCTAGCACACAAACATGGGAGAAATAATAACATCGGGATTTTTACGTAGAAAATCCTGAAAAGGGAAAAATCACGGGGTCACGCCTAGTTGAAATAATTCAACTAGTGTTAGCTTGAGGTACAAGAGGCTGACTCGTCCTTAAAATTTAGGACGATCAGATTACAATGCTTCACTTCCGGATTGAAATCTAATTACAAACAAGTTGTATATTCAAGCTGAATTCAGAGTCACTTATAATTCCGGCATCACTTGGGCGTCGGACAGAATTCCATAGTTACTTGGGCGTCAAGAAAAATTCATGCGTGACTTGGGCAGGATTCCGGCGTCACTTAGGCATCGAGTAGAATTTCAACGTCGCTCGGGCATCGGGCAGAATTATGGCGATGGTCGAGGAGGAGTTTCTTCCCTCCTATCATTCTCTTTTTCTTGCTTGGGTCCCCTCTCAAGAGAAATGAGGGGTCTATTTATAAATTTTTAAGGATGGCAAGACCTGTAAATAGGTGAGAGATCATGGATAAATTGGGAGTGGTTGGATGGACGACTGATATTGAATCTCTTGATCGTGTACCGTTCGTCAGACATTTGAAGGTCTTAATGATGTTGGAATTCGGCGATCTTGGGCTCGTTGGATTCGTCTCGTTGAGCCGCTCGATTTGATTATAAGCATGTCATGTTTCAAAATAGTTTGGTAACTCAAATTATGGTTCAAACTTTCCAACAGCACTTCGGGTCCTTGATTTGGACTCATTTGGGCTTAGATTGAGACGAATTTAGTGTCGTTGGGTTCGTATTTCCAAGAAGCTCAGTTTGACTATAAGTTTACTGAAATCGGAGTTTAGGTGATCCCTGGTTTAATTTTTGAAGTTTCCAGCTTGTTTTCACCTCAAGATTCGTGCCTGATCAAGATAATTTTTTGATGATATATATATAACAATAATATGACTTGCAAAATCAAATAAAAATATAATTTGAATTTTTGGCCCTATTGCATGAGAGAGATTGAGTCTATACAAGGAACAGAAATGTAATTGTCTCACTTATGAATGACATTTTACACACAATAAAAAAATAAAACAAGAAAGATAAACATAATCTTTTATTTTTAAAGCTTAAAATGAGAAAAATCACTGGATATTGATTAGCCTTGTTGCGTCCAGGAGTATTCGTGGCGGTAGAGAAATATAAAGTTTATCGTCTTAGCATTGTACGAAAATCCGGCACGCAATCAGATAAGGAGAGAGGGTCTAGCATTTATGAGACACCAAGATTTTTACGTGGAAAACCCCTATAAAAAGGGGGAAAAACCACGGGGCCTGGCCCAGTTTGAACAAATCCACTAGCATTTGCAGTCGATTACAAATGAGGCCCTTCCTTGGGAGAAGGCCTTAGCTTGATGTACATCTTATGGAGTACATTACATGATGTAAATACAAAGAGTCATTGTTGACATGTTCGTTTGGTCGGAAGGACCGTAGTCAGCTGGCGACGAAGGACTGTAGTCGGCGGGCGACGTAAGTCAGGAGGATCGTAGTCGGCGGGCGACGGAGGTCCGAAAGACTGTAGTCGGCGGGCGACATAAGTCAGGAGGACCGTATCCAACGGGTGACGGAAGTCGGAAAGATTGTAGTCAGCGGGCGATGTAAGTTAGGAGGACCGTAGTCGGCTGGCGACAGAGGTCGGAAGGACTGTAGTACTCTGACGACGAAGATCAGTAGGACAACGTCAGGTAGAAGTCCAGCAATGGAAAGAAATGCATCTTCGCGTAGACGTCTAGCGAAGTCCGATAACCGGTAGAAGTCCGGCGTCGGGTAGAAACTTAGCGAAGAGTGAAGGTTCGACGTCGGGTAGAAGTCCGACGTCTGTTGTTGACAAAGGAGAACTCCCGCTTCCCTTGGGCGGAGTTTCAGCGTCAGAAGGGAACTCTGTTGCAAATTTGGAAGATTTCAACATCACATGGAAGTTGTGCAAATTCCCGACGTTTCCTGAAAATCCGGCAGAGTTCTGATGTCTTCAGGCGGCAGGAAGAGCTCGGGCGGTGGTCGAGGAGGTGAGGAATCTCCTTTTCCCTTTCTCCTTCTCCTTCTCTCTCTTCCCTTCCGTCCCTTTGGTGTAGAATGAGGGCTCTATTTATAGTTTTTCTGGAGTGGCATAGCCCGTAAATAGGCGTGAGATCAAGGGCGAACAGGGAGTGGTTTGAATGGACGGCCGATATCGAATCCTTTGATCATGCACCGTTCGTTGGACATTTGAAGGCCTTAATGATGACAGAATTTGATGATCTTGGGCTCGTTGGATTTGTCTCGTCAAGCCGTTCGATTCGAGTATAAGCTCGTCAAAATCAAAGACCGTTTGGTAACTCAAATTGCGGTTTGAACCTTCCAACAGCGCTTTGAACCCTTGATTCGGACTCATTTGGGCTTGGATTGGGTTGATCTTGGTGTCGTTGGGTTCATATTTCCGAGACGCTCAGTTTGACTGTAGGCTCACTGAAATCGGAGTTCATATGCTCCCGAAATTAATTTTTGAAAGTTTCCAACTAGCTTTTGCCTCGAGATTCGTGCCTGATCAAGATGATTTTGTGATGCCGTATCAAGCCTAAATAATTTCCATATATTTAGTGTAAGTTATAATAGATTTTTTTCCTCTAAACTTAGAAAAGGCATCAATAAGTATAAGCAAAGCTGAGATGTTGCTAATATACTTGATTTTGTCAGTATAATGAGGCTGGTAAAGTAGATGGAGCTGATCACATTAATCATCTTTTTTACGGTGAGAGGTACAGCAATGTAGGAAGGTCATGAGGCGACAAAAAAACAAAAGGAAGGTCATTAGCTTCCGGCCTGGAGATGAAGTCAGCATTACTTAAAGAAATAAATACTTATCCATTAATGCTCTCTAGAATAATACAAAAATTGATAATATAATTGAAGAAAAGTTCGGTAAGTTGTATTATGCAGATAATACACTTTAGCTTGGGGATATTGATACATATATTATTCTTCTTATATTATATCGATTTTTTTTTCTAAATAATTGATATGAAAGTATGTGATATTGGTATAGTGAGCACGCACGATACTGTATATATTGAAAAAAGTGATTTATATATTGAATTAACATTGATCTAGAATGATCTATTGAGCATGGAATACATTGTTATTGTCACTTTTATATAATTTTACTGCTGATACGTCATCACAAAATTAGCTTGATCGGGCACGAATCTCGAGGCAAAAGTTAGTTGGAAACCTCAAAAATTAAATCCGGGAGCACCTGAACTCCGATTTCAGCGAGCTTACAGTCAAACTGAACGTCTCGGAAATACAAACCCAACAACACCAAGATCAACCCAATCCGAGCCCAAATGAGTCCGAATCAAGGGCTCAAAGTGCTGTCGGAAGGTTCAAACAGCAATTTGAGTTACCAAACGGTCTCCGATTTTTACGAGCTTATACTCGAATCGAACGGCTCGACGAGACAAATCCAACGAGCCCAAGATTGCTGAATTCCGACATCATTAAGGCCTCCAAATAGCCAACGAACGGTGCACAGTCGTAGGATTCAATATCGGCCGTCCATTTGATCACTTCCTATTCGACCCTGATCTCACGCCTATTTACGGGCCATGCCACTCCATAAAATCTATAAATAGAGCCCTCATTCTTCACAAGAGAGGATCCAAGCAAGAGAGAGAAGAAGAGAAGAGAAGAGAAGGAAGAAGAGAAGGAAGGAGTTCCTCCTCGACAGCCGCCGAACCACCGCCGGACCATCGCAGAACCTCGCCGGACCACCGCAGGAATCTCGTCGGACCACCGCAGGAACCTCGCCGGACCACCACAGAACCTCGCTGGACCACCACCTTAAGGCCCGACGTTCAGTCCCTACATCCTGCCGAATACCCGACGTCTTGTTCAAGGCCCGACACTCAGTCCCTACGTTCTGCCGAAGACCCGACGTCCAACTCAAGGCCCGACACTCAGTCCCTACGTTCTGCCGAAGACCTGACGTCCTACTCATGGCCCAACGTTCAGCCCCTACGTCCTGCCGAGGACCCGACGTCCTGTTCAAGGCCCGACACTCGGTCCTTACGTCCTACCGAGGACCCGACGTCCTGTTCAAGGCCCGACACTCGGTCCTTACGTCCTGCCGAAGACCCGACGTCCTACTCAGGACCCGACATCCTGTTCAAGGCCCGACACTCGGTCATTACGTCCTGTTCAAGGCCCGACACTCGGTCCCTACATCCTGCCGAAGACCCGACGTCCTACTCAGGACCCGACATTCTGTTCAAGGCCCGACACTCGGTCCTTACATCCTGCCGAAGACCCGACGTCTTACTTAAGTAATTGATTGTAATCTGATCATCCTTGGAAGGGATTCAATTCTTTGTAACCAACTCAAAGTCTAGTGGAAATATTTTCAACTGGGCTAGGCCTCGTGGTTTTTCCCCTTTTCAAGGGTTTTTCCACGTAAAAAATCTTGTGTTCTCTGTGTGTGAGCTAGGTATCCGTACAACGCTAAGACGCAGAATTAAATCTCTATCGCCGCGTATTTTTAGCCTGCAACAACTGCATTGATACGATATCACTGTTGTATTGAAATGACCTTTATACTGATTTTAGTAGGTTATTGAGTTACAAATTTCACTATTTATTTACTGTATTGTTTTGCTGGTTTCTTTATCGTATTGATTTTATTACTATGCTATTTTACTACCTACGAATTCTAATGTTGTCTTACTGTTAACGCATGTGAGTTTTACTATTTTTGTATTGATTCACGATCATATGAATGCTACAGCTATAATTTGATTGCTGACATACATATTGCTCCCTTATCGTACTTTGAGTTCAGTTGTAGGATTTGGTTACTTGTTGGACTCTTGAGCTCATTATATGTAATTAAATGATTTTAAGTCAAGACAAGAGAGCACCGGTGTGAGATTGATCAAGATCACTCAAATTAAGATTCTTATTATTTTAGTTATTCTTTTATACTCATGATGGAGTAGTTATGATATATAAGTAATGTACATGATTTTTTGGGAAATGAATATAGTTGTATATATTGACATTTTGATCAATACTTATATTTTCATTGGTATTTCTATTGATAAAATGAATTATGTAGTTCTGATTGTTGCATATTAAAAGATAAAAGAATAATTCTTCCAAATTAAATTCCGATGCGTCACAAAAAGTAGAGTAGTAATTGAGTCGAATCGATCTACTTGCAAATTGGCTCTTAATAACAACCTATAAATTAAATTTAATGAGGTAATGAATCAAATTTATGATAATTATGACTCGATTTGTCAATTCATTTAAAAAACATTAGTACAAAATATACACAAAATATTATAATTCAAAATTTTAAGTACAAATTAAAAAAAAAATCTTCTCACAAATAATTTGTCCTTATTTCATCTCCAATTGGCATCTTTTATCATCCATAATAAATAAATCAGCATGTAAGCTCAAACTCATATAATTTTACCCAAATTCAAACTCTATTAACTAATCAAATTTAAGCTTAAATTAAGGACAACTTGGGCTTAAAATTTTTCCTTCACGCTCTCAACCGAAGCCGAGCTAATTCCTTCATTTTTTATTAATAAAAAAAAAATTATCTTTTATGCTTAGAATAAAAATCAAACGATTATAATATATTCAAAATTAATGATATTAATTTGTCCCATCAACCAGCCTTCAAATTCCAAATGGGCGTAGTTCATATGTCTAACAGATGCAGGAATATAAAAACGAATCCATTCCTCCTGAAACTCTTCTCACTGAATCAAATAAAAACCACAAAAGAAAACTATTCATAGCAAGCTCGCCAAATGGCTGAATTTGTTTCTTTTTTTTTTTCTTTTAAGCTTGATGGAGATATGTTTGGAAATATGAACAAGACTTTCTTTTTCATAAGCAAATTGATCAGAGCATTGATCCGGTCAATGAATCAGATTGCAGCGCTAATTAAATATTTTTATTATATTTAATTCTAATTGAGACAGCTCAAGCTTTTACAAAAGTGATTGTAAACTTTCAAAAAATGCCTTCGAAATACATTTTTTTTAACTGAGCGGGAAAGCAATAGCCAATAGAACTGTAGCTGCACTATGAAATGCAAAAGCCGTGGGATGATTTTTTACTATTTTTTAAAACCTCATTTTAGTATAAATTTTTTTTGTACAAAAAGTTATTTTGAACGATTTGCCAATAAAAAGTGACAATAAGACATTGACGCAATGCTAATAAAGACGACGACTTAAGACAAAAACATAGAGAAAAAAAACGGCTATTTAACATCAAAGGCTACTTATTGAGATGATAGGCAAAGTCAATGTCGATGAGGAGCAACTTTGCTACTACGTGAAGTCAACACCAGACGAAGGGTTCAAGGCAAGTCTCTAGAGCAATTAAAAATGATATAGTCTTGATACTTCCTCAAAAATTATCTTGATCGGGCACGAATATCGATGCAAAGTTAAGTTGAAAACTTCCAAAATTAAAATTAGGATCATTCTAACTCCGATTTCAGCAAACTTATAGTCGAACTGAATATCTTGGAAATACAAATCCAACGACACCAATTTCGACTCAATCCGAGCCCAAATGAGTCCAAATCAAGGACCCGAAGCGCTGTTGGAAGGTTCGAACCACAATTTGGATTACTAAACGGTTTCCAAACATGATGTGCTTATAGTCAAATCGAGCGGCTTGACTAGACGAATCCAACGAACACACGATCGTATAATTCTAACATCATTAAGGCCTTCAAATGTCTGGCGAATGATGCATGATCAAGGGATTCAATATCGACCGTCCATCCAACAACTCCCCATTTACCCTTGATCTCTCACCTATTTACGGGTCATGCCACTCTAGAAATCTATAAATAGACCCCGCATTCCTCTTGAAAGGGAGACTGAAACAAGAAGAGAAGGAAGAAGCTCTTCCTCGACCACCGTCAAACTTCCGCCAAACAACCACTTGAGGCCCTCACCTCCGCGCGGATCACCATCTGACGCCGTTGCTTCGCCAAACCACCACTTGAGGCCCTCACCTCTACAAGACCATCACCTGACGTTTTTGCTCCGCCGGACCACCACTAGAAGCCCCTCACCTCCGCCATACTACCGCCTGACGTCGTTGATCCGTCGGACCACCACTAGAGGCCCTCACCTCCGTCGGACCACCACTTGAGGCCCTCACCTCCGCCAGACCACCGCCTGACACTGTTGCTCCTCCAAACCACCACAAGAGGCCCTCACCTTCGCCGGACCACTCCTGACGTCGTTGCTCCACCGAACCACCACTTAAGGCCCTGAGCTCCACCAGACCACCACTTGAGGCCCTCATCTCCACCGGACCACCGTCTGACGTTGTTGCTTCACCAGACTACCACCTGAGGCCCAGACTTCCACCGGGCCACCACTTGAGGCACTGTGCTCCACTAGGCCACCACCTGAGTCCCGAACTTCCGTCGGACCACCACTTGAGGCCCTGTGCTCCACCAGACCACCACCTGACGCCCGGATTTCTGCCGGACCACCACTTGAGGCACGAACTTCTTCTGAGCGACCACTTGACGCCGCGAGTTCTCCCGAAGTACCTCCCTTCTACTACGATCTTTTTGACCCCGATCTCCTGCCGACTACGGTCCTTCTGACCTCTATCGCCCACTATAATCCTTCTGACCTCCATCAACAGATAACTGTCTTTCTGACTCCGGTCTCCTGCCGGCTACGGTCCTTCCGACCTCCATCACCAGATAACGGTCTTTCTGACCCTGGTCTCCTACCGACTATGATCCTTCTGACTTCCGTCGCCTGTTATGGTCATTCCGACCTCCACCACCAGACAACAGTCTTTCTGACCCCGGTCTCCTGCCGGCTACGATCCTTCTGACCTCCGTCGCCCACTATGACCCTTCCGACCTCCATCAACAGACAACGATCTTTTTGACCCCGATCTCCTGCCGACTACGGTCCTTTTAACCTCTATCGCTTATTATGGTCCTTATGATCTCCATCAACAGACAACAGTCTTTTTGATCCCGATCTCCTGCCAACTACGATCTTTCGGAGCTTTGTCTCCTGTCGATTACGGTCTTTCCGGCCTCCATCACCAGACAACGGTCTTTCCGACCTCTATCCTATCGACTATGGTTATGCCGACCAAACAAACACATCTATTTTAACTCCCACCATGTAATGCACTCTATATGATGTACATTTGTGACATCAAGCCAAGGCCTTCTCGCAAGGAAGGGCCTCATTTGTAATCGACTGCAAATACTAGTACATTTATTTAAACTGGGCCAGGCCCTATGGTTTTTCCCCCTTTTCAGAGATTTTCATGTAAAAATGCTGGTGTCTCTTATGAATGTTACACCCTCTTTCTTATCTGCTTGTGTGCTGGATCTTCGTACAACGCTAAGACGTTAAACTATATATTTCTCTACCGCCGTGAATACTTCAGGACAGAATAAGTCTCAACAAGGAATTGTCTACAAATTGATCTTTAGGTTGTCTTAGCAAATTGGAAGAGTATAGTTAAAGTTACACTAAGATTAGGTCTAAATCAAGCTTATTCAAGCAACTAAATTGAGAGATTTAAAAGCTGCAATTGGACATATCAAAAACTCCTATCTTCAATCCCCTTGAATCCCTAAAGACATCCACAGAAGACCACTTAAGGGACTATAACAATAAGAATATTACATAAGGGGGATGCTTAGATTAAGTCCAGGAAAATGATCAAAGTAAATGAAAGATCTACCTTCTTTTAAAAATAAACTTTGCAGTGAATTGACAGCCATTTCTCCCTTATTGTCATCATTATTAAATCCTTCCCTTTATTTGACATTATTATTTCATTTAAAGTTTTTTACTCATTAGTTTACGTTTAAATATAAAATAAAATTTAAAATTTATAACTTTATAACTTTATTTTTTCACCTATATTGAGTGTAAAGAAAAATTTTATTAAAATTTTTAATTAATATATTTAAAATGAATATTAATATCAAATTAAATAATTCATATTTCCCAAATTAAATGATTCATGCCTCGATTGTTCAATAAGTTAACGTTCATTTTCAACTACCTAACGTAACATTTCATTTTTCTGAAACAGAACTTGGGACTAGAGAACAACAGTATTTCTCTTAAAAACAACTGAATGAATCATTAACTTATTTTCTCTGACATCTTCGACTCGAAAGTCTTTCTTAGGCCGGATGACCTCTTCCAATTACAAAAAAAAAAAAAAAAAAAAAAAAAAAAAAAAAAAAAAAAAAAAAAAACTTAAAATTGCAAGCCCGTTATTATCCAAACGTAGCCCATCTCCATCTGCCTACTGTTAGAATTTTTTGGCAGATGTTCTGGCTCTAGTATTGTATGGTTCTAGCTGGAAAATAGAAATGTTTTATATAATTTGACGATAATTATTTAACCAGGTCCAAAATCAATGATACATCCATGCATCTCATACTCCATAGTTTGCTTAATTCCTTTCTTACTCTTATTTTTCATCCATTTCGCTCCTCTTATGGAGAAATTAATATACGGACTTCAATGAAATCAAGTCACGTGTACAAATCGTGATGCTTGATTTTATTAGAGTCCAGGCTCGAGCTATTTTTGGACTCCGCACGTAATAATTTCTCCCTTTTATGACTTCTTCCTTTTTGGCTTAAAGTAAAACTCCATTAAAAATATATACAAAATGAACTAACCAACCATCAACATTGGTTTAATTCAACTTAATCCTCCTCCTTTCAATTAAAAAAAAAAAGGAAATGTGTTGGAACAAACCAAAATTTCATATGAATTAAAAGTTTTTGAGAGATAAACGGGCCTTTACAGACCTTTGCAGTTTGCAGTTGCCACGAGTCTCCAATTGAACTGCAAATAGACCTTTGCAATTTGCAGTTGCCAGGAGCCTCCAACCCGAACCCCAAACGTAAACACATTATTGCATTTTTTTCTCAGTTGTAAACAGTGCTATGTAAATATTGGAGTTGCACTGCTCACATAAACTCAATTTTGAAAACTTTACATAAATGTATTTTTGAGAAAAAAAATAGAGAAGTGAAAAAATATACAGGGAATATTCTTTTTTGATATTAGACATTGAGTTCAGTTGGAGAAGAATTACTTTTTGATATAAACGTTATTGCATTTTAAAGTGAGAAATGAATTTTTAGTTTGGAGCGAGATTCCCTTAACAGAGAAGAATCATGTGCGAATTAATATGTGAGACTTTTGAGAGTGGTGATGATCGACCTGTAGAACTACATAAGTAATAATATAGGATGATCGAGAAAGTAATAATATTAAATTAGAAGAAATCTTATATAATAATAGTATAATTAAAAATTAATTAATGTAAAATGTAAAATTATTGAATTTATTTTAAGATAAATATAACAAATAAATAATCAATTAAATTTTATATTGCACTTATCTCAAAGTAAATCCAATAACCTTAAAATTCATTCCGGTTAAAAACTTTACGCGAATATCATGATCTTAATTTTTTTCAAATAATTATAAATAGTTGGAATTTGATGATTTTAGCTAGTTTAATTAGTTGAGAATCAAAGTTGAGCCAGATATGCCAACAATTAATTTTATTTTCAACTTAAAAGTTTATTTTTATGGAAGACAGTAAATTATTTTGTACTTTTTATCAATTTATTTTTTAATTATCTTATATAATGCTAAGGCTTCGTTTGAGATAGATTTATTATTGTTTAATTAATTTTTCATAGCATAATCATAATTTTTATTTGGTCACTGTATTTTTACTATTTTTAAGAATTTTTTATGCTAGAAAGTTGTTTTAGACATCAACTTTAAAAAAAAAATTACTTTCTCTATACAAGCTTTACAATCAATTTTTATAAAAAATTACAATCATCCCAACCGAATCATAAATTTAATATTTTTATATGTATATATTTTTGCATGCACTTATCAGCCATGTAGAACTGTAGAACTCATAGCGAACCTCAAGGAAGTCTCCTCGGATAGCCAATCCAATAATTGTTTAAGGTTCCGTTTGGGATGTCTTTCTTATTGCTTCTTAAAGTAAATTTTTAATAAAAAAATCATAATTTTATACTAAAAAAATGTTTTAAGAAACAACAAGAAAGCAATCCCAAACGAAGTCTAAAGCCTGGTTTGGGGCGGCTTTTTTACTGCTTCTTAAAGCAGGTTTTTAGTAAAAAAATTTAATTTTTTGTACTAAAAACTGCTTTAAGAAGCAGTGAAAAAGTCGTCCCAAACGAACCCTAAGATTTTATTTGGGATAGCTTTCTTATTATTTCTTAAAACATTTTTTTTACTAAAAAGCTACTTTAAAAATCAACAAGAAAGCCGTCCCAAACGAAGCCTATAAGACTCATAATTGATCGCACATGCAAGAAGAATTCAATAATCAATCATTATATTTTTAATTAAGTCAAAATTGGATGAACTTAGCTCAGCCTTATGATAAGATTTTTATAGGAGATGGTCAAGGCATTCCTGACAAATTGGCAAATTAGATAGCGCAAATCAAGCCATATAACCCGTCGGAAACATGCTAGACTTTTACATCATTTGCTTAAGTTAATTTGTTCATTATATGGACATTTTTTTATTGGTTTTCTCGGAAATGGAGGTTTTTTTAATGTATTTTTTCTTGTTTATTATTATATCTTATTTTTTGTAATTACTAATTATTGTTTTGATGCATTTCTCTCCTTATAATGTTGGTACAATTTTTTAATTTCACCTGCTATGACTGTTTATCTTTCTAGTTTCTGATCATTTTTTTGGTGTTTATTTGGCTAAATATGGACTGTTATTGGTGATTTTTTTTTTTCTGATGATTTATTCTAAGGTATTTGTTGGGAGGATTGTTGGGAGATTATTTCTACGCATTTCTCTTTTGTTGGGATACCTCTTTGTTTCGATTTGTTATTGCTGAAGATTATCATACTCTATGTATTTTGAGCTATCTTGGATGGTTACTACACATCAGCAGCGACGGCCACTTTAAATTTTGGGGCTATTATGGGTATTTTTTAGGTATTTGGCTTTTGCTCATTTTCTTGATTAGGAGGTTTGATTATCAACCAACAGGTTTTGAATTCAGAGCTTACTTATATGATGCATGTATAAGTTTGCCTTTAATTAATCTAACCGTCCCAAAAAAAAAAAAAACTGCTCTGCAACCGTTATGTACACAAGACAAAGGTTCTTTCAATTGCAATAGTTTTAATCACTACAAATTTTAATCATTATAATTAACAGTGATTTTAAACGTTACAATTAGCTGTAATTTTAGTTATTGTGATACAGTAACGATAAATTTTATTGTTGTACAGCTGCAATTAAAAGTTAAATTTGGATCTATTACTGTG
The DNA here is from genome assembly GCA_019514585.1 of Dendrobium officinale. NCBI lineage: Eukaryota > Viridiplantae > Streptophyta > Magnoliopsida > Asparagales > Orchidaceae > Dendrobium > Dendrobium officinale. The sequence goes on from CM033687.1 coordinate 11,184,340, forward strand.
GTTAAAGACTAATTGATTACAGCAATACGCTTATAAACATTCTTAGCGTTTTTTTAAGAGAAAAGACAGAGATGCAGAAACTGATATGCCAGTTCTTGAAGCCTAGTTTTTGTCTTTATCTCTTTATTAGTATTGGTAGATTTTTTGTCTTTTGGAAAATGTCATTTATTAGTGCATATATGACTATTCTTGCAACATACTTTTTAGATTAAAAAAGAAAGAAAAAGTCATTTATGTACAATTGTATAGCATGCCTAACTAATTAATTACTCTGCAATAGCTCAGATATGCAAAATATTTCCCTTCTAATCACAACAATACACTTAATAAATATTTATGTATAACAACCCATTTATAAAATTGATAAATTTAAAAATCATATTCACAAAATATGAAGCTTACACATTAAAATGTTCCTAATACAAGGTCACAAAATAAATTGCAGATTTCAAAACTTATGCAAGTTAAGGGCTGTTTGATTTGTTGAAAAATGAATGCATAAGAAATGAACTGTGGTGTAAAATAAAATTCAAGCATTTGTTTTGATGAAAAAAAGATGTAGTTTAAAATTCTAGTAAATTGCTTTTTTACTATGTAGTTCATTTTTTATGTATTGTAATTTCACTTAGTTTTTGTTGAATTCCATTTTCAGCTAAGCCGAATAAGTTGCACCACCAGTAGTTGGTCGCCACCGCCGCTATATGCAATTGTCAAATACTAGTGACTGCCACCACTACTGCCAGCCACCGCCCATCACTGGCCGCCATCATAGCTAACAATCACCGTCGCTTGTCATTATTGTCCTTATTCTCATCGTTACTAACCACCATCATTTTACTTTATATTGCATTAATTTTACTTCAAATAAACCAAAAATAATAATAATCTCCAGCCTATTTTTACACTCATCTAAACAACTTCAAATATACTTGTTGTGTCCTGGAATATTTGTGGCGGTAGAGAAATATATATTTTAATGTCTTAGCATTATACGAAGATCCAACACACAAGCAGATAAGAAAAAGGGTGTAGCATTTATAAGAGACACTGGAGTTTTTACGTGGAAACCCCTAAAAGTGGAAAAAACCACGAGGCATGACCAAGTTTAAATGAATCCACTAGTATTTGCATTCGATTACAAATGAGGCCCTTCCTTGAAAGAAGGCATTGGCTTGATGTCACAAATGTATGTCATATAAAGCACATTACATGGTGGGAGTTACAATAATCAATGTAGACATGTTTGTTTGGTTAGAAGGGCCATAGTCGACACGAGACAGGGGTCTGAAAGACTATAGTTGGCAGGAGACCGGGGTCAGAAAGATCATTGTCTGGCGATGGAGGTAGGAAGGACCGTAGTAGGTGGCGAAGGTCGAAAGGACCATAATCGGCATGAGACAGGGGTCCGAAAGGCCTTAGTTGGCAAGAGACCGAGGTCAAAAAGACCATAGTAGTATGACAGTACTATGGTAGAAGTTTGGGCGTCAGGTGATGGTCTGGCAGAAGTTCGGGCATCAAGTGATGGTCCGGTAGAAGTCTGGGCGTTAGGTGGTGGTTTGGTGGAAGTCCGGGCCTTAGGTGGTGGTCCGGCAGAAGTCCAGGCATTAGGTGGTGGTCCGACTGAAGTTTGGGCCTCAGGTGGTGGTCCGGCAAGTCTGGGCCTCAGGTGGTGGTTCAGTGGAAGTCCGGGCGTCAGGTGGTGGTCTGGTGAAGCTCAGGGCCTCAAGTGGTAGTTTGGTAGAAGTCTGGGCCTCATGTGGTGGTTCGATAGAAGTCCAGGCATCAGGTGGTGGTCCAGCAAAAGTTCGGGCATCAAGTGGTGGTCCGGCAGAAGTCTGGGCCTCAGGTGGTGGTCTAGTAGAAGTCTGAACCTCATGTGGTGGTCCGGCAGAAGTCCGAACATCAGGTGGTGGTCTAGTAGAAGTATGGACGTTAGGTGGTGGTCCGGCAGAAATCCGGGCGTCAGGGCTTCAGGTAGTGGTACGGCGGAAGTTCGAACGTTAGGTGGTGTCCTGGTGAAGCTCAGGGCCTCATGTGGTGGTCTGACAGAAGTCCGTGCATCATGTTGTGGCCTGGTGGAGCATAGGGCCTCAAGTGGTGGTCTGGCGGAAGTCCGAGCTTCACGTGGTGGTCTGGTGGAGCTCAGGGCCACATGTGGTGGTCCGGCGAAGCAACGATGTCAGACGGTGGTCGAGGAGGAGCGAGGAGGCAAGAGCGATCTCCAATCTCTCTCTTGCTTGGATCCCCCTTTCAAGAGAAATGAGGGGTTTATTTATAAATTTTTGGAGTGACATGACCTGTAAATTTTTTAGAGATCAAGCGTAAATGGGGAGTGGTTGGATAGACGACCGATGTTGAATTTCTTGATCGTGGACCGTTTGATGGACATTTGTATGTCTTAGTGATGTTGATTCAGTGATATTGGCCTCGTTGGATTTTTCTCGTCGAGCCGCTCGATTCGACTATAAGCACCAGGCGGAGCCAGAAAATATCTCTAGGGGGGCTAAATTTTTTTATTATATTATTATTTTTCTTCAATTTTTTACATCCAGACTTAGGACCAATATAATCAATATTAAAAATGATAAAACTTTGTTAGTGAATTAGTTTATTTTTTTCCTTCACAAAATGACTTCAATCATCAAATCACTCGATTTCTGCTAGAACGTGTTTAATATATTAACTAAATACGTGATATTAAATATATTAAGTAAATACGTGATATTAAAAATCTCATTTAAAAAAAAAAATCATAAAATCTCTTTAAGATCGAATCAATATAGGATTAAGCTAATATCAATCAAGAAAAAAAAATGTAAATGAATAGGAAATTAAATTGCGAGTGAATTGAATGGATAATCGATGTTAAATTTCTTGATCGTTGACTGTTTATTGGGCATTTAAATGTCTTAGTGATATCATAATTTGGCGATCTTGGGCTCGTTGGATTCGTCTTGTCTAGCCGCTCGATTCGACTATAAGCATGTTGTGTTTGGAAACCATTTGGTAATCCAAGTTATGGTTTGAACCTTCCAAATATGCTTCGGGTCTTTGATTTGGAGTCATTTGGGTTCAGATTGAGTTGAATTTGGTGTCGTTAGGTTTGTGTTTTTGAGACGTTCAATTCGACTGTAAGTTTACTGAAATCGGAATTCATATGGTCTCCGAATTAATTTTTGAAGTTACCAACTAAATTTTGTGTTGAGATTAAAAAAAATTCAATTTTTTTAGGGGTTACCAAATAAATTCATATGCCCCCCCCCCCCCCCCCCCCCCCCCCCCCCCCCCCCCCATGATAAGCACGTCATGTTTGGAAATTGTTTGGTAATCCAAATTGTGGTTCAAATCCTCCAATAGCGCTTCAGACCCTTGATTTGGATCCATTTGGACTCAGATTGAGTCGATTTTGGTGTCGTTGGGTTCATATTTCTGAGACGCTCAGTTCGACTATACGTTTGCTGAAATCGGAGTTACGATGGTCCCAATTTTAATTTAACAAGTTTCCAACTTGATTTTGCCTCGAGATTCGTGCCCGATCAAGATAATTTTTTGAGGATGTATCAATACTATATTTCTTTTACACTGCATTCTTTTTACTCTACATTTATTTTTCAACAAATCAAACTACCTCTAAATAAGTACAAAACATACTAATATCGCCTTAAAAATTAGGAATAAAAAAAATATAGCTTAAAACTTTGGCTAATACTTTCAGTCTTAGTCACTTCCCTTAAACTCGTTATGTCCAAAACTTAAGTAGTGAACTTCTACATCTTTGCAACCCTTAGCCAACTCCCACAACAAAGGCTATTGATAAGGCATAATAGAAAAAAAAAATATTTAGTGTGCATTAAATACTAAATTAGTAATATTAAAATAGAGAAATTATTCTATGCGGAGTCCGAACATAGAGAAATGCCTAGATTTACTGCGTAATTGCTACATATTTTTAAATACTCATCAACTACTCAACAAATACTCAGTTGTGAGTATTTGCTAAGTATTTGATGAGTATTTGCTAAGTTTTTGCTGCGTATTTGTTGATTTGCTATTTATTTCCTGTGTATTTATAAATACTCAATACATACGAAGCAATTCGGACGGTTCTTCATGTCTGGATTCCGCTCAAAATAATTTTTCCCTCAACACATATTTGCTAGATGATCAATAGAATGTCAAATTAGTAATATTTAAACAAATCATCCATCTAACCCGACAAATCCTAAGTACTCCTCTAAACATACAGACAAACAGCTTACTTTAGACTTATCAGCATATCCTAATCATCAAAACATAATCGAAACATCCTGAAACCGGAGATGGAAATAAAATAAGTCTTTGAAGTCTTAACGTAGCATATGGTGCACAAATTTAGCGTCTACATGCAAGCAACCCGAAACTGGAGAATAGATCGATATTAACAAGAAAAAAAAACCATGAACATTTTGATGAGGAAGTAACCCTAAATAAATATTTACTTTAAGAATAGAGCATCTGCTTCCTTACAACTTTAAAGTAGGTTCACTAAAGCAGCTGAGAACCTTTGATTCTTTGCAGAAATAACAACTGGCCCTTCAGAATCTACAGTGTCATAATCTGTAGGTTATATCCAAAATACTCTTCGAGTGAACCTTGAATCTGCATTCAATGATGTTACCTCTTATCTTCTTAAAGATTTCACCAACACTATTAATAAAATATGCTTTCACGGTACTTTTTCTACCCTAGGGTAGCAGTTCTTTTTTCCCCTAGGGTAGCAGTTAAAACACATAATATTTAATTTACAACGATTTAAAAATCACTGCTCATCCGCCCTATTTGTTATCGCTACAAACAGCTTCCACGGCGCTATTTAAACTGCTGCCTTAGAGGGAGTTTTAGGGGACTAGAGGCTGGCTTTGACAGACGGGGACTTCTTGGGCAAGGTAGAGCGTACGACTAGGGTATGAATCGTGAGGAGTGATAAAGAGGTAACATGAGGGTGATTTTAATTACAAATGTTGTTATAAAATAGTGTGTTTATATTAGTGGCAGTTAAAACCGCTGTTATAGATGATTTATAGCAGCGGCATGAAAATTGGTGCTAGCTAATGCCGTCGTTTGGAAAGTTACATTAGCAATTTTTGTACTAGCAAGCAGTTTAGAAAACAGCAAAGAAATTGTCCCAAACGAAATCTAAATAGTGCAAATTTCATATTTTAGAACATTTTCCTAATTGATTAATTGCTTAGAAGTCTGAGGGCTTATTTTGTGAGAAAGCATAAGGCAAAAATCCAATGCAGAGGGATAACAATATTTTTTGAGAAAGCATAAGGTAAAAAACAAACAGAAAGATAGGAGTCGGGTACATACATATTATCCTCGCCAACATTATAGGATAAGCTAGTTTCCAACAAAACTTTCTGTTATCTAGATGCTGCACTTGGGTTAGTAGCAAGAATCTTTTCGCACATTAAATAACATTAAGGGTTTGTTTGGGGTGGCGGCAATAGTATTTTGGGAGGTTGAGTTGAAGTTGTTGTTGGTAACTTCTTTAACTTAATATTTTATTTATTGAAAAAGTCTTACATTAGCTTTTTGATAGGTTCCATATACTAGTATCTATGATTACAAAAATCAGTTTCTCACCAAAAATAATAATAATAAGCCACTCTCTTAACAAAATTGTTAACAATTTAATCTATTGATGCATCCTTCTTCTTCAAGCAAATGTCATGAAAATTTAATCAAGTCATCACTAAAAAAATCATAATAAAAATAATACACATAAATGTATCCACAAGTATTCGACACTTATTATTAAATGAAAATTATGTGAACTCCTTAAGTAAAAAGAATCAAAACTCTCAAACATTGATGTGCCTTTTGGTATAATTGTTGGAATTTTATTAAGAAACTCTGCAGTCAAACATGCTCATCCTAGAAAAATCTTGGGATGAGTAACATCCATGGAAGTTACACCAACATGACAAAACAGTGCTAAAGCAGACAATATCTCGATTGTTGAGAGTTTGGAATGTTACAAATTGTATGAAAGCAATACACCAGCCGAAAGATGAAACTAAATGCTGTACAAGACAAAGTGCTACGTCATGAGAGCCACCTCTTGAATCATGTATGAGACAAAGTGCTATGTGGCAGGAGTCACCACTTGAAATTTTAGGGGCCACCTTTAGAATATAATCTGCCTGATGGATTATTCTGTGATAAAGATATTGACGAGAATGTCAGTTACTTAAGTGAGAGAGATTTTAAAACCCCTTGTGTACAAGGAAGCTAAGCTCTTAAATATAGAGCGTCTTTTGGTGTAATGGTTATAATTTTATTAAGAAACTCCGCAATTAAGCTTGTTTATCCCAGATAAATTTTGGGATGGGTGACCTCCTGAGAAGTTACATTAACATGACAAAACTGTGAGGCCCTTAGGCCAAAGCAGACAATATCTCAATAGTTGAGAGTTTGGGATGTTACAAATTTTCAAACTAAATAGAGCATGTAAAGTCAGATAAAATTAGGTTATTTATCGTATATACTTTTTTTGGTATTCAACATGTAGTAGACAAGTCATAACAGATGGACTTGTACTTGTGAGCCCACAAGAGAGCTAGACCAAGGATCACAAACCTTATTAAGCAAAGGACTCATAAGAGAGTTGCGCATCACAATAATAGTGAAGGTCCTTGTAGACCACTTAAATTTTTGTGACGGAGTTGCAACGGATTTGCGACTAAAATCCATCGCAACTCCACCGCAAACCACCCTATCTGATCGAGTGATTGTGCATCCATTTCATTTTTTTTGTTATTCGACTTTGCCTCCGCACATTGCTATTTTGAATGATCGAAAAATAACTTTTTCTCCTCCTTCGACGACATTCCTTCACGTTGCATTCGAAGTTAACTTCTTCTCCTCCTTCAACGACGTTCTTTCCTGTCAAACTTAAGGGGAAATTCTATAAGATGATGGTGAGACCTACAATGCTTTATGGTGCTGAATGTTGGCCATTAAAAGATAAGCATAATATTAAGTTAAGTGTTGCAGAGATGAGGATGCTCATGTGGATGAATGGCTTTACTCTTAGAGACATGTTATGAAACGAGACTAGCATATACATGAAAAGTTGGAGTATCTCCAATGGAAGGTAAGATTATAAAGAGTCACCTTAGATTAGAGAGAGACACCTTAGAGAAACAACTAGTGCTTCTATAAATTTACATAATAAAACAGTATAATTGTAGTCAATTTCATCAAAATCTATACATATATACCAAATATAGTACAAAAAATTCTATACATCAAAACAATTAAATATTTGATTATAAAAGTGGTGCCTTGCTACTCATAACTCAATGAACATGCCACTACACTTGATCTACTTATATATGCTTTTACCTTTTTTTTTTTTTTTTAAATATTAGAAAGAATATAATGAGCATGACTAGCCCTGTAGAATCCTTACCCTAGTATGTCATAGATATTAATTTAAATTTCAATGAAATTAAAATACACTAAAAAGTAAATAATGCATTAGTAAAAGAAGTTTCTTTAAGATTTTAAAGACATTTTCAAGGAGTTTTCAAAATACCTCACATAACACTTGTTATCAGAAGTTAACTTGTACTTAACTTTTATATTTAATCATAGTTTATTAAAAAATTCAGAAATTATTAACATTCAATTTAGAATATCACTTATATTATATTTAATTATATATATGCAATGCGATGATTAGAATGTAATTGTTTTTATGCATGTTTATAACTTCACTTCCACTTATGCCTCCCTTGATCCTCCCACACTTGCCTATAACAAGGGAGGACAAAATCAAAATATAATAGTCCCACATAACCTCTCACATATGCTTTCATCAATTGAGGCCAGAATCTCTCCTAGATCTGCACTAGATAGATAAGGCCAAAGCAGAACATATATGATACTTATAAAAATCTGAGAGTGCAATTTTCACATATCAAAACATCTCCCATATTATGCCATACAATCATAGATGTAATAGTAGCTAATTTGTGATTTCCATGTAGTTATTAAATAATTTATGAATTACCATAATCACTAATAAAAACCATATTACTGGTATAACATAATACTCAGTTATTCACTGAATATTTGTAACAACATAAACTCTTAACTATTGAGATATTATCTACATTGGCCTAAGGGCCTCATGATTTATCATATTAGTATAACTTTCCAGGAGGTCACCCATCTCAGAATTTATCCGGAATGAGCACACTTAATTGTAGAGTTTTTTTAATAAAATTTCAATAATTACATCAAAAGACGTCTCGATGTTTAAGAGTTTTGTTTATTTTACTTATGAGATTTCATAATTTCCTCCATTTATATAACTAATGTTCTCATCAGTATCTTTATCCCATAATCATTCACCTGGTATATATGATTCTAGAGATGTCCCCTACAAGTTCAAGTGGCGACTCCTGTCACATAGCATTTTATCCCGTACAGGGTTCAAGAGGTGGCTCACATAGCGTACCACTTTGTCATGCATGACACTTAGTTTCCATCTTCCGATTGGTGTATTGTTCTGATATATTTGTAATAGCACAAACTCTTAACTATTGAAATATTATCCGATTGGGCTTAATAGCCTCACGATTTTGTCCTATTGGTATAAATTCCAAGGAGGCAACCCATATTAGGATTTCTCTGGGATGAGCATGTTTAACTGTGCATTTTCTTAATAAAATTCTAACAATTACACCAAAAGGCACTTCGATGTTTAAAATTTTAGCTTCTTTTACTTAAAGGGTTTCATAATATTTCCCTTTTAATTCATAATTTCAGAGGAATATTTATAGGAACATTTTAAAACTTTTACATAGCAATCACAATTGCCAGAAAAGCCCCACTTCATTTATATACTCAGAAATTCGCATAAGAAAAACCAACCGGTAAAAAAAATGATTTCATATAGTTAAAATGTTCAAAATAAAGCGTAAGACAATATATTGAAAGTTATACAATGAAAATATCGTAAAACCCAAGAAAAATATATCAGAGATAAGGATTTGAAAGTCTACCTCGTACTCTATAAAATTCCTAACTAACTTGATGGACGAAACCCAAACCTTGGCCGCTAAAACCTCTCCCTTACTTTCTCTCTCCTCCTATGCTCCTCTCTTCTCCTCTCCGACAATATATGGGGGTGATGGATTTTTGAAATGGATTTAGATATTTTCTTCATATAAAAATATCTAATTTGATTCAGTACCACAGTACTAGACCCTTAACAACACAACACCGAGCCAAATCTTCTAGATTCCCCCAGCATCTTTCTAAACAGAGGGCAAGGTGTTGTGGAGACGCCACCTTGCACCACAATGCAAGTTCAAATTCAATTCCATCATATGAGAGCTTAACACTACGATGCTGCCCACTCGACACCACAATGTTCCTAAAGAAAACTCCCAAATAAAAATTCGCTTATCCAGTTCACTTCCTCACTTGCACAAGGGCTCATTAAACTCTTTAGGACTTATAGTTGTCATTAAATAAAAACTAAACAAATATCGATGGTAATTACTTGGGTTTATAGACATTGGACATTTCAATATTAAGCTTAATAGGGCACTTTTCAATGAGGCTTGCCTCGATTTATTCCCTCCTCACTGCATAGTAGATAACCCAAGGTGTTGCGACCATTCTCCTTTAATTGTTAACCTCCTTGACCTAATAATCTTATATTATCTTCAAAAACATCCAGACAAAGTATAACCAATTTTACAAAGCACTTCATTCTTGGTTTACTGGTTATGCGTTGGAGATTCAATTTTCTCTTTTTACACCAAGTTGAGGAAGCTTAAATCTATCAGTAATTTCAAATACTTAGGTTACTCTAATTATATCACTTCATCAAGAATTTGGAAACTCTTTAAAATGCTTGCTATTTTTTTCTTGATAAAGATTCTGTTAACCCATCTTTTAATGTCAAAGTTAAGGAGCTTAATGAAGCACTTGCAAATGAATACCCCTCCTGGCCCTCTCGGACTATACAAAGATCAATAACTAAATGGCTTACCAATGGTGAAGAGGAACTTTAGTTTCTCTATGAAAAAACCATAGGGAGAAGAAATCATAATCGCATCAACTAAATTACCACATATATTGGGACTTTTATCCACCACAGAAATTTTTATGGCTGCCTCTAAAGTATTCGAATCTCAGTTGGTTAGTTTTTATGAATGGATAAAAAAATATAAATTCTCCTCCCTAAAGGAATACTTGTGGAATCAAAATATTATTTTTGTTGGGTTTCGGCTAGATCTGTTAACCATCTTTTCATTAATTATTTATCTGCTTCCACCTTCCTACTAAGGCCAACTATCCCACAACTGTTTGGGTTCATTGAGGATTTGGAACCTGTCAGGCTTGTTGTTAAAAGGCTCTTATACCTTTCTTTTTTGCTATTGTGCTTTCTATCTTTGGCTTGAAAGAAATAATATAAGATTTGAGCACTATAGGTTGCCTCGCAGATCATTCTGAACATATTAAGTTGGTTATCAATCTTAAAATTCACAAATGGAGCAAACATCATGAGAACTGGAGGGATTATTTAATGAAATGACTGCTTTTTGGTGTATTTATAGATGATGATGAATCTCATATTCACCATGTATGTTGGGAATTCATTACTGCACCCGCTTGAAAGAGAAACTATTATGTGCGGAGACCGGACGTAGAACGCTGTCTAGAGACCAACTAAAATGCGCCACGTAAGCGGTATCGAGCGAGGGATGACGTGATGCATTCTAGTCTCCAGACGAAGTGCAGCGTCCTGACAGAATAATTTTTCCCGTTGAAAGATATTTTTAGCAAATGGCAGTGCACATCTTTCTTGTGCCCCATATTATATATCTATGGGTGAAATGTTGGGCATTCGGAGTTAAGTTATTGTACATGTATTTGGAAATTTGCTTAGTCTTTTGTTTGTATGTTGTTTCTTTTTCTATGTTTTGAACATTGCAAGTTTTTGATGCAGCTCTTGTTTTACCATTAAAATTCTCTTGAGATGTATGCATGTTTGCATGTTTACGCTTTGTAACTATCCTTTTTTTGCAATGGGAATTGGATAATACCTAATTTTATCAAGAAAAAAATAATGGATCTTAAATATCATTTCTTTTTTGTTTAGCCGGATTTACTAAATCAGAAAATAGGTAAATTTATCGAGACTTATTTTTTTGTTAGGACATTTAGACAAATTCATGCATAAGCTTCGAACTCAAGACCTCTTGATTGATAGCCAAATCTCCCAACTAGCAGATCAAAATAAGCTGGGTCATATACAAAGACGAAAAGACGAAAAGAAGAATGCCTCCTACTCTCTCCCAACTCATTTTTCCTGCAATTATTCTTATTCTTTTTTTTTTTTTTAACTTTAGAAACAAAGCAATAGTAAATTAGAGAACCTTCTAATTAGATAATAAAGAAATTAAAATGAATTAATTATAAATAAGAATTTTTAATAGTCGATGATTCATATTTAGATCTTCATTTAGAGTTTAAAGGATAAATAGGAATTTTTTACGTTTCATTAATTTGGAATTTTATTGATTAATAATTAATTAGAAATTTAATATATAATAAAAAAATATTCAATTAATCTAATTAGGATTGATAAAAAATTTTTAAATAAAAATTAATAATATTCAATCATATAAATTAGTTACAAGTAAAATAATCTTATAATTAATATTTGTTAATTATACAATTGATATGATTAACATTTTGTTTGAGTTAGAAGATTTAAATTCTAAAATAAACAGTTAATTAGTGCATCAAAATATAATCAAATTTACTTTATATTATATTCAATAATATTTAGAATTTAACTATCTCAAAACATATTAAATATAAATTTACAGAATTAGTAAATCCTAATGCTTGTGGCCAAATAGCCCCATAGTCCCGCCGTTTTTCAGTAAAGTACATATCGTCGCATTTCACGCGTATCTGCATCGCTTCGCTCATCTGACTGTTTTCTCCTCCAGCCAACGAAACCCTACTTAGATCGAGCAAGGCCATGGAGCTTAAGCCCGGCATGTCCGCTCTAGTCACCGGTGGTGCCTCCGGAATTGGTAACTAAATCTTTCTCACTCCATGCCTCGCCCCCAGCCCCCGCATTATATTTTATTATTAAGGTCAAAGAAGCGGAGTTCCAATGTTCTAAATGAATCGTTTGTCTGCTCAAAAACAAATAATCCAATATATTTGACTAATATAATCAGAGGAAATTTCCTTCAACTCTCGTTAGAAATACCTTTTAAGTTATTATCGTGGTTGAATTTAGTGAATAAATAAGTCACATGCAATAAAAAAATTGGTGTTGTACTTCAGGAAAAAAGATTTTTTTGGCTGAAATCAGTTGATTTATTGGTTGCAGTTCGTATTTGCTTCAGGTCATCCGGTGATTTTCTTTTTTCGGTTTTCGATAGATATATTAGCTTGTTATATGTATGAAGACGTTCCTGCATGTGTGATTTGATCTCATCCGCTGGTTGTGTCAATTGAATTATTTTTTATACTCTATTATGGTGGAGAGAAGTAAATGACATGGAAGATGTGGTAAGGTCACCTGGGATTGGTATCTCTGGATTTTTTTTCTTCTTCTTAAGCTCAAAGACTGCTATTGATTAGATCAGGTCTGAAATTTTGATTTAATTTTGGCCTTCGGAGATGGTCTGATTTGCTTCCATGGCAACAAAAGTGTCTAATGTTGATAATTTAGGGTCTGGGATTTCTCATGCATATCCATTATGAGATGAGAAAAATCATGCGAGCATCACAAAAAAAACTGAAGTTATTCAAGTCATATTTTTTTCTATGAAAAACTCAAAATACAAAGAAATCAATTCATATATTAATTCAATAACCAAATTACCAGGAAAAACACAAGACCATGAAATTCACATAATTATTTCAAATCCACACGCTTGTTGAAACTCAACTTGTATTGGATTTATATAACATCAGTCACACAATTGTTTCTTGAGGAAGGCAGGGAGGGAGTATTATGGATGTATTATGCTAGTTTTGTAATATAGTTGACGATCTCCAGTTCTTATAACAGCATTCCAACTTTTTGGAATAGAGTTCTCTGTACTCCAATGAAAATGATGCGGAGTAAGATGTTTTCTTCTAGTTATCAATATTGGTTCTTCTTTGTGTCAAAATAATTATATTTATTCAGCTATTTTATGGAGTTTGTAATTATTTGTCATAATTTAAATAATAAAGGGTAAAATTGTCATTATCATTTTTGATATGCTTTCCATTATTCTAATTTTAATAGGTTTAGAAAATTCATGAATATATAGTTTCTATTATAAATTGTAGGTTTAGATTAAATTTTTTTATGGTTGATGATGGGATATAGAAATGATTTTTTTTTAGTGTCCATATGGGATTAATTCCTTTCTTCTCCTATGGTTTCTTAGTGACTAGGTAGACTGATTACTAGGGCGCGGAAATTTTCTTTATTTGACTATCGCCTAAAGTACTGAACTGTACTTCATTTTGCTCATAGTGGAAGAAGTCTAGACCACATAAAGGGACAGTCTTCCACTGCTTTAGTTTATCCAAATCATAGGTAAATTTTATGTATGGTTGGGATTCATGGAGTTATAACTTATAAGAAGTAGGTAAGGTGTAAATCTCCAATTGCATGTTGTGGACGAGCAAGATATTGATAATTTCCCACTTGATCAATATGATTCATGATCTAATTAGATAGGGACAGCTATAGGCTTCATTGATTAATTAATTGAATGCATTGATTGGATAGCACGTGAAGCATAAAGGTTTTCCCCAAGGCTGCAACTGTCAAAGTATTTTGTATGCAGAAAAGATATATAACCATGCAAATATAAATTTCTAGGGGTGCAAAAGTATGATTAGTTAGCGCAAGACCTTCTCTTGATTAAAAGGAACACTTGGCATCCGTGGATGCCCTTGCTTTGTCTCATATATTAATAGTAAGAAAGGATAATTATGAAACTAGTAAGCTACAAATGCGTGCACAATTAAATTCCCTAGATGATAAAATTAGGTTTTGCTGGCTGAGAAATAATTGAAAATTAAGAGAGATGATTGAGCAGCAATCAACAATTTATATACTTCATCAAAATAACCTTTTAAAACCACATATATCTTTATAATAAGCTAAAAGGCACTGCACTGAACTTTAATCATTCTTCTTTTTTTCCTTCAGCCTTTTTTTTTTTGCTTTCATCTCATCCTTTCTTTCTTCTTCCATTCTTCACTCTTGCCTTCTTCTCCTAACTCATACTACATCAATGAGCAATTTCCATTTCTTTCGGCATTCCTTATGTTGGACTTATTCTACAGTTGTGTCTGTATGGGCCTTAATTGAGGCACTTGTGCGCCATGACTAGGCGATTCTTATTTTTGGAATATATCTTAAAGACATCATCATTTGATTGAGTTGCAGGAAGGTGGTTTCTGTTTTTCTCATCTTAGCTGTATATTTAGATCTCATTTGGATCCAAGAAAAATTAATGTATTTTCAGTTGATTTTTAATACAATTTTATCCTTATAGATTTTATTGGTTTAAACAACATTTATAGGTAGGGCAATCAGCTTGGCCCTTGCTCAGAAAGGCCTATTCGTGACAGTTCTTGACTTTTCTGAAGAGAACGGTAAGGATGCTGTTTTTTTAATCGAGAAGGAGAATGCCAGATTCCATCAGAACTTGAGGATCCCTTCGTCTATGTATATTAAGTGTGATGTTACCAACTCGAGTAAGTATTATGGCGTGGCTGCGGCTTTATCTTTTTATGTATTTTTTTTCTGAATCTAAAGGGTATTCCTTGAACTTATTATATTAGAAGCTCATTATTAGAAGCTCATCTTATATCAAAACTGTTGAAAATCCATAATTCTGGCATAAAGCTAATCTATATTGTATTGTTTCCCTTTTCTTTTTCTCTCTCCGTGCTGCTTCATGCTTTTTTTTTTCTCTGGTTTATTATTTATTTACTTTTGAACTTTTCCTGTCTATATCTTTTTTTTTTCTAGTTAATTACTGCTGTACTTTTGAACTTATGTTTCATATCTGGAATGGATCAACTGAACTAAAATGATAACTGAAAGTGCAGTTGAATATGATTTCTGTAGAATTGGACATAGTTCTATTATGACAAAGTTTTAACCTCCGAACATGCCTTTTTATTAGCCAGAGCTTGTCAGTTGACAAATCTTTAGCAGGGTGTATGATTACTTTCTTTCATGTATCTTTATCTTAAGGTACACATCCATGTACGCATAACAAATTGGTTAGTTTATAATCCTATGTGGCCATCCTTTGTGAATTACTCTTCCATAACTATCGAACATTCTCATTCTTTCAATCTGCATATCAGTTTGATACTTTGATCTTGATGAGGACATCGAAGATCAACGGCTACGATCGTGTCTATTTATTTTCATGTATTTTATTTGTTATTTGCACTTTTCCATTTCTACCCTCACTTGAGGGCTTTGTTTTATGTTTGCCCTAGGGGCAATTGTGTCTTTTATTTTCTCTCATGTATTGGGCTATTTAAGCTCTCCCCTTCCTCTTGGAAAGGGATGATGATTATTGAATGAAAATTTGGCTCTTGTGTTCTCTTTGTGAGTTCCTTCTTGAAGATCTCTTAGTGAGTTCTTTTCTCCTAGATCTCTGTGTGAGTTCTATGGAAAGCCCAAGGTGAGGGCAAAAGCAATACCCGCCAGTCGTTGGAAGCGTCCTCGACTCGTGGTTTATTTTATCTTATTATTTTCTTCTCCAACTCTCGTTTTCCTCCTCCCCATGCCAAGCCCTACCCGAGATCCCATCATCCACCACTTTACCCACTAGCTTCCTCCACTACAACCCAAGCTTCATCAAGAAATCCCCAAACCCGACGGCAAGCCCCTCTTCCTCCTTTGGCCGCCGGCCACCCCGTTGCTCCAAGCCATGATGAAGATGTCAATCATTATAATGACTCCTTGATTGTGGCCTAGCAATAAATAAAGGAGTTACCGATTTTGAATTTCAAATTTGAAATTCAAAACTTTCCATATTTGCAAAATTCCTAAAAAGGAAAGTTTTTGAATTGATCCAAGCCAAATTTCATGACATGTGGAATTATTAGTTTATCTTATGTGGCATCAACATGATGGGAAGGTAAATGACCAAGCCCTAATCCCCCTCCTCCCCTCTCTCCATGCCGCCGGCCTCACCTTGAATGGAGCCCCATTCAAGCCACCAATTAATGCATTGATTACAATTTAATTTGAAATCAAATTTTGGATTGATTTCCCCCCAAAACCTCTCAAATTATGAATTTAATTTCAGGATTAACATTTATTTCCCCTCCCTCTCTCTTGAAATCGCCGGCCACACCTTAATGGGCTTCAATTGATGGGCCATGACTTCTCTAGGAAAGAGTTTAACTCATTCCATGCTGCTGGCCGAAATTTTCCGAGCCCCTTTCCCTAATTTTCTTCCACTAACTTTTCTCCAAACTCAATCCAACGTGGAGCTCTCTTCTTCCTAAGACTGCAGCCTGAAATTCAGCCGATTGCCTTGCTCCCTCAGCCCGTGGAAGACCCATAATTGCTGTTTTGGAAAGACGAAACTGCTGCCCACAAATCCTGGTTGCTGCCCAACGGTATCCGGAGGAATTCCAGCGAGGGAAACTTAAATTCCCGCCTCCTGAAACCTTCCAACTGCTGGACGCTCTTCTACAACTTGCTGTCCACTGATTCTACAAATCTACTAGCACCATAGCTTCATCCGGAAGGTTTCAAATGATGTCCAGAATCTGTCCAAAACAGAAACTGCTGCTGTGTTGAAGATACACACCTTTTCGTGGCTAATTGGTGGTGCGAAGAAGCTCATGGTGGCTGTCCTAGTCGTCCCCAACACTCAAATCATACTGCAGGAGTGCGTATCTCTCTTATCTTTGGGTAAACTCAACATCCGATTCGCTATCTTCATAGTTACATCCTTGAACGTGAATTTATTATCTTCATGAAGATCATATTTATGCGTCTCCGCTAAAGCCTAGTAATTAGAAGAGTTGTATGAGGGATCTTTCATAGCCTAATCTTATTGTTAGTATTGAAATTTATTGTTGGAACAATCTACGTATGCAACGTTGGATTAAGATGGCTATCTTTTGAACTTAACTTCTATGCATGAGAATTAACCTAAGCTAAGTACCACTTCATATTTATCTTATCGTTTAATTCCGCATAAGATCTTGTTTATTATTGCCTCTAAATCTAAGCGTGCAAACTTCTTTAAGCAAATCACTTTCGCATGGATTTTGTTTCACATCAGATCTGTTTTAATATACTAGCTTTTCTGTTTCATCTTGTATTCGGAGAATCTTCATCTACCCTTTCTCTATTGCTAGCATGATTGATCCTTTTTTGAACCCTATCGCTACAAAGCTTAGTGTCACTTATAATCATGAAAGAGTCCTTAAAAATAGGGAAATATTATTTTTTCATTTGTCCTTTTGTGACTTTCTTGTTGTTTGTTTTAATGAGTTGTTAGGTTCATGGATCTAAAGTCACGAAGAATGATGGTTCCTTCTTAAATAAATTCTCTACTTTTTATTTTTGTACTAAGCTGGTCTGGAAGACCCGAGATAAGCAAAAAAATTGTAGTTGACATATTCTTTCATCATTTTTTTTTGATGTGCAGGAGATGTAGCTGCTGCTTTTGAAAAGCATATGATGACATACGGAAGTTTGGATATATGTGTGAATAATGCTGGAATTGCTAGTCGGGTTATATTTCATCGGGACGAAACTGATGGCAGCAGTACCTGGAGGCGTACTATTAATGTGAACTTGGTTGCAGTTATTGAATGTACTCGTCTTGCGGTATAGATAATGCTTGAATTAGTTTTTTTTAGTTGGTTATACAATTGAAATTTCAGTACGTCCTTGGATTGATGCTCACCATGCAAACGCTTTTCCTACCTTTGCTAAATTCGAGAATTATCATCCATAAGTTGTACCATTTCTTGATCATAATAATTTATTGTGTTGTGTTAACTTAGGCTTCTTCGTTTCGGGCGGCTTTTTTATCGCTTCTTGAAGCAGCTTTTTAGTACAAAATTAAAAATTTTGTACTAAAATGTTACTTCAAGAGGCAATAAAAAAGCCATTTCAAACGAAGCCTTAGCCTTCTGACTACCTATCAAAATAATATCAGATGGTATCCACCTGCATGATGATTTTGTTCTATGTTGGGAATGGGTGGAACTATTCACTGAAAATATGGAATTGGTATCTGAAATGAATTTTGTTTGTGCCTCTAAGGCTTACAATAAGTCTGTTCTGGTTACAATATTCATTGGAGCTTTGAAAACACTAATGTGGAATTTTAAGTATTTGTATAATGCATATGGCGGTGCCCCAAAGTAAGTGACACCATGATTTAATAAATTTTAGGATGACAGCCGCTTAGAAAGCTTATGCTGATGTTCATCACAATTTCAGCGTAAACTTTGTAAGGTTTTGTGCATTCACAATCTCAGCATAAACATTGTAGGCGTGCCTAAATAGCAATTTTAGCATAAAATGTTGAAGAGTCTGTCCTATATCCTGCACTCTAATTCTAAAGTCATAGCAAAATAAAAATCAGAAATAGTTGATCTTATTCAAGGTATTTTGGTCCTGACTGCATCCTAGCAGTTTCGCATGATTTACTAGCATATTTGAAGCATGATGTCTATGTTTGACAAGCTCATTTTGTATATCCTTCAAAATTGGGCCATTTAATAATTAAGTTGCAACTTGCACTTATCTCTTTACTTATTGTTCTTTCCCTTCTTTTCCTTTATGGGAGGAAGCTTCTTACCTTAAACTGTATTGCTTTGTTGGTTGCGGTGAGGATTAGATACTCCCTGTCCATACTCTTTTCATAGAGATGTTGTGTCGTAAGGGATTTTGTAGGCATTAAGACAAAAACTCTACCCATTCCTGGATGGTTTCCTTCACAAGGGGAGCTTGGGAGATATCAAATTCTGAAGGGCTTCATTCTAGAAGTTGAATATGACCAAATTGGATTTAGTAAAGAGAGAGAAATTGAGTTGGGTTACCTAATTAAACTATATATTACATTTCACTAAATCAAATAAAATGTTACAATCTAAATAGGAACATTTACGTACATGACAAAAGTGAAGGGGAAGCAAGAATTAGAAGAAAGAAAAAATATAGAAATAGTTACATTCACTTATACAAAGTGATACCTCAAGTGACGGCCTACTCAAGCATGTCGACGTTCAAGGGCATGAAGGCTGAGGGACAAGGTGAACAATAAGATACTTCTCCATGTAAAAGGAACACATTTAGCTTACATAACTGCCTTCTACCTCATGCTAATTGATGTTCTAACAATTTATTCTTAACTCAACATGCAACTATCTAAAGAATGAATGGAGGATAATGACTCACATTGTTGACCCCAAATAATTAATTAGTTAATGATAATAATGATTATGACAATGAGAGAATTTTTTATAAGGCTTTAAATTAATGATGTAAATACTGCCGTTGCCAGGTCCCAAGTTCTGGATGAGAAAAGTGGAGGGTTGCTTTAAGTAGTTGACAACCAATGTAAAACTCGTCGAATATCATGACATGAATCCTTTAATACATTGTGTTAATATTAGACGACGCACTTTATGACCTGAATACAGTGACAAGTGTGCAAGTGATGCTGCACCGGCGCCCAGGTGTTGTGTTAAATAGACAAGTGTTCCCACATTATGGATGTATGTGGGAAAAGAAGTGATGCATTTAGATTTTTGCTTAATTTTTTGTTATGAACAATATTAGTTTTATTTTCTGTTTTTTTGTTTTTTATGCTATCCAATGATGGTGGTAAATCCAATGATCATGGTAGGAAAAGGTTTGGATTTTGTTTCCTTGGATTTGCCGGCTTGGGGGGATCCATTTGTCCTATGTAGGTGGCTGGTTTCATGAGATCTTTGGCTGATTCGGTTTGAGCTTATGAAGTTAAACTTTAGTTGTGCCAAGCTCATTAATTTCTAGTGGGGAAGTAGCTCATTATGAGCTGATGTCTTGCTATAAAATTTAAGGTTGGAACTAGATTTGGTGGGTGGATTTTGCTCTTTCACATTCCTTTTGAAGTAATAATTTCAGCAGCCATTTTTCCTTCTCTGGAATGATTCTCTCACGGCTGGCTGCATTGGGATGAGATTTGCCTCTTCGGATGCTGTTTTACCGCCTTGGCATTCCCTCTGTTGACCGTGCATTAAACTGCCGCCTGGTTTCCTGTGGTGATTCCTCGGCTGTGCTGTCCCTGGCTGGAACCGTGGCTTGGTTCTCTGGATTATTTTTCTGCTGCCTCTTGGGCTTCAGCGGGAATGTCTTTTGGCTCTTGGAAACTTGGGAACTTGGCTGTTGTGCTCCCCCTCTTTGGCCTATATATATGAGGTATTTTGTGAAGGAATGGTGGGTGAATATTTGAGAGCTAAGTGCTTATAAAACCTGAGGGTTTTCTTTGGAAAAGCTTGAGAGCTTTTTCCATTCTCCTTCTCCTCTAGGAAAGCTTGCGAGCTTCTCCTCTTTCTTCTCGGTCTTCTAACCTCCTTCTTCTCTACGCAAGTTCCACTCCACCTGTATCTTTCTTCTAGTTCCATTGGTGAGATTGTTGGCTGTTGTGGTGAAGCCGTGGGCTGTTTTTGTTGGCTGTTTTAAGGAAGATTGTTGGCTGTTTTGGTGAAGCCGTGGGCTGTTTGTTGTTGGCTGTTTGGGTAAAGCCGTGGGCTGTTTGTTGGCTGTTTTAGCAAGATTTGTGGCTGTTTGGAGAAGTTGAAAGGACATTGGATACCCCTAGCTGTGGTGGACCCTTGGTTTGCATATCTAAACCTTATTTTTAAATTTATTCCTACAATCGGTACATGTGAGGAGTCCTCTTGAAGGATGTTCTGAGGATAGTTTTTTTTGTTAAAAATATTGTTTTCCTTTTGATCTTCTTTTGTTTTGGTTGTTGAAAATTATCTTTTCTTAAGCTAATTGTTTTCTCTAATCCCTTTTGTTCTCTAAGTTGTGTCTTAAGTTTATAAAAGTAAGAGTTGTTTCTCTTGTCAGATTTCTCTTTGTGCCTTGCCCTATATTGTTTGCATCAATTTTGGTATCAGAGCAAGTTCTTTGCTTGGGTAGTCTTTTTTTTTTTAAGTCATTTTGTGTGTCTTTGCTTTGCGTCCTATGGCTAATAATCAAGGGGATTTGCAACAACTCTTACAACAGTTAAATCATTTGCAACAACAAATCAATACAATGGCTGAAGCAATCGCTAATCTGAATGTCAATCAAGCTAATGTTAATCCTAATGTCGTATCTTCTGAAAGCGAGGATGAGGGTCCTAGAAATCAAAATAGGCGTCAAAGAAACTGGGATCATGGGATTAAAATCGATGTTCATAATTTCGAAGGAAAATTACAACCTGAACAATTCCTCGAATGGATTGAGAAAATGGATCAATTTTTTGAATGGAAAGAAATACCAGAAAATCGAAAAGTCAAATTTGCAAGCTTAAAATTAACGGGACATGCTTTAACATGGTGGAAAAATTTGCAAAACAATAGAGTAAGGCGAGGTAAAGAAAAAAATTCAAAACTGGGAAAGAATGAAAGAAAAAATGAAAGGGAAATTTCTGCCTTCTGATCATTCAAGAACTCTTTTTCAAGAATTTAATAATCTGCGTCAAGGAACTCAAACTGTGGAAGAATACACTGAAAACTTTTTTAAGTTGCAAGCTAGGAATGATTTAGATGAATCTGAAGAAAAAACGGTAACAAGATACCTTAATGGACTTAAGTGGACAATTCAAGATCAATTAAACTTGCATCATGTCATTAAACTAGATGAGGCTTATCGCATGGCTTTAAAAATTTGAGAAACAACATCAAAGGGGAAGTAGCAAAGTTATTGAAACATATAAACGACGACAAACTGGTGGGGTAAAAATTCAATCTCAAACTTCTGTTGGAACGTCGGGAACAAAAATCAAAACTTATGAAAGTCAAAATCTGGATAAGGGTAAAGGGCTAATGGGTTCTAAACCTACTGAACAACCTAAACTAATTGGACCTTGTTTCAAATGTGGACTTTATGGTCATTTGTCGGCTACTTGCAGAAAAAATAATCCTCCTCGAAATAATTTGATAGAAAATGAAAGTAAGAGTGAAGAAGAAGAAAATGAACCAGAATCTGATAACGAAGCTGAAATGGAAAATTTTGATTTTGGAAGGAGACGAGGGAGAACCTTTGTTAGTAATTCGACAAGTTTTAACTGCTCAAAAAGAAAAAGGTGATAAGTGGCTAAGAAGAAACATTTTTAGAACAACTTGCACGGTTGAAGGAAAAATTTGCACTTTAATGATTGATAGTGGGAGTTCAGGAAATTTTGTGTCACAACACATGGTTGAAAAGCTCAAATTGAAAACAAAACCTCTTGTCAAATCTTACAAAATATCGTGGTTTAAGGAAGGAGGTGAGGTTCCAATAACAAAGCAATGCACCATTAATTTGACAATTGGAGGGGCATACAAGGATCAAATTGTTTGCGATGTTGTACCTTTAGAAGTTTGCCATATACTTTTGGGGCGTCCTTGGCAATATGATAATAAAACCATTCATAATGGTGAGAGGAACACTTATACATTGATTCAAAATAATAAGAAATTCACTCTCTTTCCTCAAAAAAACATTTCTGATCCTCCATCAAAAAAAGAGAAATCTGAAAATTCATCCACTCCTGAATTACTTTTGAACACAAATGATTTGAAACAATTTGAAGTGGCTTATTTGGTGCTTGGAAAAGAATCTGATTTGGCTCTTGAAATTCCTAAGGAAATGCAACCGTTGCTTAATGAATTTTCTGATTTAACACTTGACGAGTTACCAACTGGCTTACCTCCTATGAGAGACATTCAACATCACATTGATTTAATTCCTGGAGCAACATTGCCTAATCTTTCACATTACAGGATGAGTCCAAATGAACATAAAGAGCTTTCTAAGCAAGTGACTGAACTTTTAGAAAAGGGTTTAATAAAGGAAAGTCTAAGTCCTTGTGCTGTACCTGCTTTGCTTACTCCTAAAAAAGATGGAACTTGGCGTATGTGTGTGGATAGTCGTGCTATCAATAAGATAACCATTAAATACAGATTTCCCATACCGAGGCTTGATGATTTGCTTGACATGTTGAGTGGTGCCAAAATTTTTTCCAAAATTGATTTGAGAAGTGGGTACCATCAAATAAGAATAAGGTCTGGAGATGAATGGAAAACTGCTTTTAAAAACCAAAGAAGGGTTGTATGAATGGCTAGTTATGCCCTTTGGTTTATCTAATGCTCCAAGTACTTTTATGCGAACAATGAATCATATTTTGAGACCTTTTATCGGGAAGTTTGTAGTGGTATATTTTGATGACATTTTGATTTACAGTATTCATCCTTCTGAACATCTTTCACATATTAAAAAAATTTTGCAAACTTTGAGGGAACAAAAATTGTATATCAATCTTAAAAAGTGTACTTTTATGACTTCAAGTTTGACTTTCTTGGGTTATATTGTGTCTGCTGAGGGAATTAAAGTTGATCCTGTGAAAATCGAGGCAATCAAAAGCTGGCCTGTTCCTAAAAATATCAGTGAGGTAAGGGGCTTTCATGGTTTGGCATCTTTCTATCGTCGATTCATTAAAAATTTTAGTTCTGTAATTGCTCCTATTACTGACTGTTTGAAAAAGGGAATTTTTAGATGGACTCCAGAGGCTGAAAAAACTTTTCAAATTATCAAAATGAAAATGAGTCATGCTCCAATTCTTAGTCTGCCTGATTTTGAAAAAGTTTTTGAAGTTGATTGTGATGCTTCACATGTGGGAATCGGTGCTGTTTTAAGCCAAGAAGGAAAACCTGTTGCATATTTTAGTGAAAAGTTGAATGATGTTCGATCTCGATATTCTACTTATGATTTGGAGTTTTATGCTATTGTTCAAGCTTTAAAATTTTGGAGATGTTATTTGATTCAGCGAGAATTTGTTTTTAAACACTGATCACGAGGCTTTAAGATTTTTGGGATCACAAAAAAATCTCAACAAGAGACATGCTAAATGGGTTTCTTTTTTGCAAGAGTATTCCTTTCATATCAAACATAAAACTGGTGTGTTGAATAAGGTTGCCGATGCTTTAAGTCGAAGGTCACATTTATTGATTACTGTTTATCCTACCATTACTTCTTTTGAGTTTTTGAAAGATACTTATGCTTCTGATTCTGATTTTAAAGATATTTGGGAGGCTTGTCTTAACTTGGGAACTGATCCGTCTGGTCAATTTGTTATTCACCAAGGCTTTTTGTTTAAGGGTTCTAGACTTTGCATTTCAAATAATTCTTTAAGAGAACAGTTAGTGCAAGAACTTCATGGTGGTGGGGTTAAGTGGTCATTTTGGTCAAGGGAAAACTATTGCTATGGTAGAAGAAAAATATTTTTGGCCTCACATGAGAAAACAAATTGCTAAGTTTGTGAAACAATGCAAAATCTGTCAAGCTTTCAAAGGGACTTCACAAAATTCTGGTTTATACACTCCTCTTCCAATTCCAAATAAACCTTGGGAAGATATTTCTATGGATTTTATTCTGGGCTTGCCGGTTACTATAAGAAAAACATGATTCTGTTTTTGTTGTTGTTGATCGCTTTAGTAAAATGGCTCATTTCATTCCTTGCAAAAAAACTTCTGATGCATCTCATGTGGCTGATTTATTTTTTAAAGAAATTGTTCGACTTCATGGTATTCCTCGTACATTTACTTCTGATAGAGACACTAGATTTTTGAGTCACTTTTGGAGAACACTTTGGGCTAAGTTAGGAACTTCTCTTCAGTTTAGCAGTGCTTACCATCCTCAAACCGATGGACAAACTGAAGTTGTCAATCGAAGTTTGGGAAATCTTTTAAGATGCCTTGCTGGTGAGAAACCTTTTCAATGGGATTTGATTTTACCACAAGCTGAATTTGCTTATAACAATTCTGTTAATAGAACTACTGAAAAAAACTCCTTTTGAAATTTTATATGGTCAATCAATTCCTCACATTTTGGATCGAAATGGTTTGTCTTTACCTAGCAAAATAAGTGCTGAAGCATTAGAAACATTTGATCATATCAAATCAGTCCAACAACAAGTTCTTGAAAAACTCCGTATTTCAAATGACAAATACAAAGCTGCTGCAGATAAGCATCGGAGAGAGGTTGTTTTTAAAGAAGGGGATATGGTGATGGCTTACTTCCGTCGCCAGCGCTTTCCCGTTGGTACTTTTGGAAAGCTGAGCAGAAAAAAAATTCGGACCCTTTCGCATTCTCCGGAAATTGGGCACAAATGCATATCTTTTAGATTTACCTAACACAGTTGGAACTTCTCCTATATTTAATGTTTCTGATCTTTCTTTGTATGAAGGAAATTCAGGTGACTCTGTGGATCTTGAAACATTGCCACTTTCCACTCCTTCGTTGAACCAAGATGATCTGATTGAAGAAATTGTTGATATAAAAAACAACAAAGACAAGGCATGGAGAACACCAGAAATTTTTGGTCAAATGGAGTAATCGACCATTAATTGATTGCACGTGGATTGATGCTGCTGAACTTCAAAAGCGAAATTTGAGCTCTACAAAAGAGTTGCTGAAATTTTCTCATCAGGAGATGAGAATTCCCCACCTGGGGGGAATTGATGCATTTAGATTTTTGCTTAATTTTTTGTTATGAACAATATTAGTTTTATTTTCTGTTTTTTTTGTTTTTTATGCTATCCAATGATGGTGGTAAATCCAATGATCATGGTAGGAAAAGGTTTGGATTTTGTTTCCTTGGATTTGCCGGCTTGGGGGGATCCATTTGTCCTATGAAGGTGGCTGGTTTCATGAGATCTTTGGCTGATTCGGTTTGAGCTTATGAAGTTAAACTTTAGTTGTGCCAAGCTCATTAATTTCTAGTGGGGAAGTAGCTCATTATGAGCTGATGTCTTGCTATAAAATTTAAGGTTGGAACTAGATTTGGTGGGTGGATTTTGCTCTTTCACATTCCTTTTGAAGTAATAATTTCAGCAGCCATTTTTCCTTCTCTGGAATGATTCTCTCACGGCTGGCTGCATTGGGATGAGATTTGCCTCTTCGGATGCTGTTTTACCGCCTTGGCATTCCCTCTGTTGACCGTGCATTAAACTGCCGCCTGGTTTCCTGTGGTGATTCCTCGGCTGTGCTGTCCCTGGCTGGAACCGTGGCTTGGTTCTCTGGATTATTTTTCTGCTGCCTCTTGGGCTTCAGCGGGAATGTCTTTTGGCTCTTGGAAACTTGGGAACTTGGCTGTTATGTGCCCCCCCTCTTTGGCCTATATATATGAGGTATTTTGTGAAGGAATGGTTGGTGAATATTTGAGAGCTAAGTGCTTATAAAACCTGAGGGTTTTCTTTGGAAAAGCTTGAGAGCTTTTTCCATTCTCCTTCTCCTCTAGGAAAGCTTGCGAGCTTCTCCTCTTTCTTCTCGGTCTTCTAACCTCCTTCTTCTCTACGCAAGTTCCACTCCACCTGTATCTTTCTTCTAGTTCCATTGGTGAGATTGTTGGCTGTTGTGGTGAAGCCGTGGGCTGTTTTTGTTGGCTGTTTTAAGGAAGATTGTTGGCTGTTTTGGTGAAGCCGTGGGCTGTTTGTTGTTGGCTGTTTGGGTAAAGCCGTGGGCTGTTTGTTGGCTGTTTTAGCAAGGTTGTGGCTGTTTGGAGAAGTTGAAAGGACATTGGATACCCCTAGCTGTGGTGGACCCTTGGTTTGCATATCTAAACCTTATTTTAAATTTATTCCTACAATCGGTACATGTGAGGAGTCCTCTTGAAGGATGTTCTGAGGATAGTTTTTTTTGTTAAAAATATTGTTTTCCTTTTGATCTTCTTTTGTTTTGGTTGTTGAAAATTATCTTTTCTTAAGCTAATTGTTTTCTCTAATCCCTTTTGTTCTCTAAGTTGTGTCTTAAGTTTATAAAAGTAAGAGTTGTTTCTCTTGTCAGATTTCTCTTTGTGCCTTGCCCTATATTGTTTGCATCAAGAAGTTACTCCATGAAACTAATATTAGGATATGAACTTGGAATATATGTTTCATTACAGGTAAATTAATTGAATTAATATACGCCATGATTCATAGGAAGATAAATATTCTATGCATTCAAGAAACTAAATGGGTTGGAGATAAGACTAAGGAGATTAATTTATGATTTAAACTATGATATTCTTGTAAGAATCGTACTAGAAATGGTGTATGTGTGATTATATATAAGAGTTTGAAGGACAATGTTGCAAAATTAATAGAATTGGAGATGAAATTATAGCTTTTAAAAATTGTTATTGATGTTAATATTATTAATATTATAAGTGCTTATGCTCCTTAAGTAGGTTTGGATACAACAACAACATCAAGCCTTTATCCCACTGTGTGGTTGGCTACATGAATCCTTTTTCTCCATTGTGTCCAATTAAGAGTCAAATTCTCATTTAGATCTAATACAGAAAAGTCATTTCTAATGTTTTATAACCAAGTATTTTTAGGTCTACATTTACCTTTCTTAACATAGGTTAAATTTAATACATTTACTCTCATAACCGAGTCATCGAAAGACCACCATTTTATATGACCAAACCAACTAAGGTGACTCTTTCTAATCTTATCAGCCACTGGAGCTACTCCAACCTTTTCACGTATATGCTCATTTCGTATCCTATCTCTAAGAGTAAAGCCACTCATCCACCTGAGCATCCTCATCTCTGCAACATTCTGCGCCATAATGCATTACAGGTCTAACCACCATCGTATAGAATTTTCCTTTAAGTTTGAGTGGTACTTTTCTATCACACAACAAAGCTTGATGCATTCCTCCACTTAATCCATCCAACTTGAATTCTACTAATAATATCCCCATCTATTTCACCATTACTCTGAAAGGCATTATCAAAAACTCGTAGTGACCCTCATGAATCTTGAATGCTATCTTGTGCACATCTTCTGACTTCATTCTGATATGGTGGTACCTTGGCTTTAGGTCAATTTTCGAGAAGATGATCGCCCTCAAACCTTAATTTCCATAGTCAATAATTTCCATTCAACCTTTGTTTTCCCCTATCATCTGCAACTATTTCATCCCTAGGATCACATCAGTGCTTCCCAAATCC
Source organism: Dendrobium officinale (assembly GCA_019514585.1). NCBI lineage: Eukaryota > Viridiplantae > Streptophyta > Magnoliopsida > Asparagales > Orchidaceae > Dendrobium > Dendrobium officinale. The sequence continues at coordinate 11,212,617 of CM033687.1, forward strand.
AAACGAAAAAAATCCTCCACTATTTGTAGGCATTGGAGTGTCAGCATCAACCTCCTGCAAATCTCCCTGCTCCTTTCTAACTTTCCATTTCCCATCATGCCTCCAAAGCTCCCTGTGTCCGTCAATATCAATCCCAACTAGTCCACGATCTGATTTGATATGAAGTTGTGGGTAGCCCAATTATCCACAAAAACCACCACTAGACGATCCCCGATTTGTCCCCTCACATTTATGGTATGATTTGGAGTAAATCCTACTACTGAGTTAAGGGACACTTCAAGGTGTAGGTGCTCTTCTCCCTTTTCTACTTCCTCCACCAGATCCTCACTGTTGGTCTCCTCCTCATCACGTACCATAATAACCTGGAGTGTGCAGTCCTTGCACTGATGGCCTGGTGCATACTTCTCATCACAACAGAAGCACATACCTTTCACTTTCTTGTCCTACACCTCTGCTTTTGTGAGGCGCTTGAAGTTGGCCCTTAGGCAAACCCCCCCCCCCACTCTTCTCCCTCGTGGTCTCCCATTAAAATGATATCGTCTGGGTTCTCGATGCCAGTGAAGTTGAGGTACTTGTGTAAGAGCCTCCCGCTACTCTGCTCTTACTGATTCTCTCAATCTGTCTCCGATCATTTGCTATCTGGGCTAGCTCCATCGTCTCCTTCAACCCTCGCGGTCCCAACAATCAGAGGTCCCCTCGTATGTCGGACTTGAGGCCTTTCATGAAATTTCTCTCCAACACCTCATATGATATTCCCCTCAATCGCCTTGACAAAATCTCAAATCTCTTCCTATACTCCATGGCAGTCCCCTTCTGAGTAAAGGCAAGAAATTGCTCATGTAGGTTTCTATAATAGCTGGTTTAATCTGGCTGGTTCAATTGAATCAGCTAGCCCTAACTAAGAGCCCGCAAGAGCAGGTTGAGAGGAGCACAGATGAAACCACAATTAATCAGGCCGTTCGCGTGTGTAAACTACTCAAACGGAGTCGGATCGAGCCGTTGAACGAAGGATCGTGTACGAGGGTGAAAACTAACAACTCCTCATGAGTAATATCTTAGTTTCACTGACTCTTGTATAAGCAAAACGTATGGGAAGTTTCAGTCGAGAGGTTTGAGCGGAGAGGAAGAACAAGAAAGTAGAAAATAAGTTTGTTTATTTATTTATTTATATTTATCTTCTTGCAGTTTCTTGTATGATTGAAAACTTCTTCTCCATCTCGGATTTGATTTGGCCTACTTCGCCTTTAAGTGCATCCACTTTCTTTGTTGCAGTGCCTCTAAAAACCTCGCTCTGATACCAATTTGATACATATTGGAATTAAAAACAACAAACAAAAGAGAAGAAAAGCATATGAGCACAAAGATAATAGTTGTTTTCTGATTTCTCCTTACAAAATAATGCAAGATACATTTGATCTATCATTTGAGAGATAGATTGTCTCTCTCACAAATCTCAGGCGCAGCTAGGAAAGTCAAAAAGAAAACTACAGCAGAAAACCAATTGCAAGATACTTCCCTCCCAAATTAGCTCACTTTCTTTGATTAACCACAAATTTGTGTCCTCTTTAGTTGCCAAATATGCGGAATGCGAAAGCTGTGTTAATGCCCAAATTTGTGTCCTCTTTAGTTTAAATGGAATAACTTCTAGGGTATGTTGTTTAGAAGGAGACCCAAGTAGTAATGCCTTCTTCTTATTCAGAACAGTTTGTAGTTATATTAACCAAAAATTTGTGTCCTCTTTAGTTGCCAAAAAAGTATAACAAGTTGGAGCTGACTGATATATATGCTCCAATTTGGGGGATTGCTAGCAGTATCTTTTTTCTTAGAAAAGTATAATTATGATTATTTGTCAATGTTTATTTGATGGTCCTCTTGGATATTTTATTGTTTCCCCTTTTATGAATAGAATATCTTCCTTCTAAATAAACAGAACATATTTTTTTTTCACTCAACATTTTTACCTCTATTTTTAGATGAATGAAGTTTTTCAGTGATTGCTCGCTTTATGTTCTGTTAATATACTAGCATGCTAGTGCCATTTTTTATCAGAGTTTTAGTCTTTATTTTTCAAATCGTGTGTTTGAACCATTGGTAATTGTTTGCTTGTGTTTGAGATTTATATGAATTTGTATTTTCTAAAATATGTTAAGTATATGATATTTTTGCTTGATCATCTATTTAAATCAAAGCATTTTGTGTTGTAACCAACCGCATTCCAAATTAAAACTTAAATAGGATTGTGCCCTTGCATAGTATGGTAATTACCAATTTGCGTCTCTACTTAGGCATGTACTGTTTGATATGATTATATTGATTACGTTTCTTGTGTCTATGCAGATCCTAAATATGCGGTCTGCTAAGCGGCCTGGAGTTGTAATAAATATTGGTTCTGCTTCTGGCCTTTATCCAATGTACGGTGATCCTATCTACTCTGGTTCAAAAGGTTCGGATTGTTCTTCCAGATGTCAAATAATCTGACAGTTGCATCATTTTGCTAAATCTGATTTTTGTTCGTAATTTGTTGTATGCGAAAACTCATATAGGTATACTGGTGATTGTTTATGTTGGGATCTATACAGGAGAGGTTGTAGTTGAGAGCTATTTCGCTTGATTTCTTACATTCAATTTCTGGAATCGTGTCCTTGTTTACCCACTTAAAACCATTTCTAGTTATATTATTAGTTCCACTGTTAGCAGAATTCAGTAAACTTATGGTGATAATTGAAACTTTTCTATTTTCCTGTAATTGTTTTAGTATTGTGGTACTTTTGATAAGTTGTTGATCAAGCAAGTATTGTCTCGTGGGCTCCGAAAATTCGCGCTCCGGCCTCTTCGCAACTCTTTTTTTTTTTTAGGTCGTTGAGGAGAGTTTTAACGAGTAAGTTTCGAGGAAAATTTTTAGAAGACAATGAGTTTTGAATAAGATATTACCCAGAGATTTCACCCTCATTTTGCGAGAACTTTATAATCTGAGTCAGGTTTCCTATAGGCGCAAGCCCCTATAGTTAATTACATCTCCCGATAGCGAGAGAGAACTTTCGATTAAGACTAGTATCTGACATATAGTAGTGGCAAGATTTGATACTTAAAAATTAAAATTTATATCACCGCATACTTAAAGCGGATGGTGGGGGGAATAATGATGAACACGATCAATATCTCATGGTTTCGCCGTTCCGGGCTATTGTTGTTCCTAGTCTACTTAGTCTGAGTAGGTAGTTGACCCAACCTGATCGAAGGATCCTTGTCAGCAGCTATGGGTTGCTTCATCCAATGGTACCTTATAGACTTAGGATAAATGTTTGTCTAAATAGATAGATTTGAGTCGACCTTAGCTAACAAAGGGCTTTGTGTTCTATCGATCATACTCTATTGATTCATTACTCAATGATTTAGCACCGTTGGGAAACATATTGGCTCTGACCATGACCATAATTTAGTGGTACCATTTAACGGTAAAACCACCCAGTTAGAGGGTCCCGGTCAAAACCGTTTACTTGTGGCTCCATTTTGGCGGCGAAACCACCGGTGGCAACTGCCAGTAAACAGCAAATGTCATGTACTTACTGACAAGAAATTGTTTGAGAATGAATCCTTTTAATATTCTCGACTAGACATTTGCTCTTTGTGAGCTGAAGTGATTTTAAAATTTGTCCATCTCGGCAGATTATTGCGGAGGGTGGATGGATTTTGCTTTAAATTATTTAGATGATTGAATTTCAATTTTAAATATTAATTTTATCAATAGATATATGATTTTGAATCTTTGATGGGTATTTTTGAATTGACCCATTTGGTTGAGATTTACATTCAGCACGTCCATCATCGAGGTGACATTAAATTGACCCCTATGGTGATTTTTTTTGCATCATATAATTATTAATACTAATAATAGAGAGAGAAAGATGTTTAAAAAAATAAAAATATCAAAATCCCTAAATACCCCCACTTAAACCCTCACATAACTCCCTCATAATCCCAACCGGCCCCCATCTCTCCCTCACAATCACTCACGCATGAAATCCCCTCTCTGTTCATCCCTCTCTCCCTTTCTCTCGTGTGAAGCCGCAGGCCAAGCTCCCTCCAAGCTCTCCAAGGTAAAATCTTCCTCCTTCCATTCTTCTTCTTCTTCTTCTTCTTCTTCTTCCATTCATCTCCTTCCTTCTTCATATTCTTTCTTCTTCTTTCTCCCTCCATTTCCTTCCATATTCTTCTCTCATCATCTCCTTCTCCTTCTCCTTTTCCTTCATCTTCTTCGTTCTCCACCATTTTCTTCATAAACCTAAAACAAACCCTAACCCTAATTTTTCATTTTCTCCACATCCACTCCTCAAACCACCAATCTCCCTTCACAAAAAACATTCTCCCACACTTCCTACACATCCCCAACTAAAAAGCCCCATCAACCTCCACTATCTCTCTAGCCTAGAGAGAAAAAAATTTCTCTCCATCCCAAACACCTTTCTTCATCACCATTCCTTTATATCTCCCATCCTAGTGAGAAAAATTCCCTCTTTCTCTCTCTAAAATTGGAGAGTGAGAGGAGATTTTCTCTCTATTACTCTCTCTCGTATTCCTACACATCCTATATCTCCTCCACCAAAAGCCCTCTCTTTCACTTGCTTTCTCTCTCTAGCCCCCATATAAATAAATAAATATATTTTTATAATTAATATCATAATTGATGATAGAAAAATTAATTCGTGCGTTGCAGGTCTCTTATGCGTTGCCATTGCCGCCGTCGCCTCGGTCACCGCGCACCTAAGATATAAACACGACACTAATATTTTATAATTCATTAAGTGCATGTGATTACTTTTTTTAGCAGACAGTAAAATTCATTGCATGAAAATTAAGTATCAGTGACAGCTTTTCTTGACAGGCGGGAAAATTCGTTGCATGAAAATAAAGTACCAGTGACCTCTTTTTTTAGCAGGCGGTAAAATTCGTTTGCATGAAACTAAGTACCCATGATCGCTTTTCCTAGTAGGCGAGGAAAATGATATGCTTTATAAACAGGTGCTCGAAGACCCGTGACTGCCTTTTTTGGGAGGCGGGGAATGAAGTTTTGATCACGGTGTCACCTGACACCTACCGTGACTGCCTTTCTTGGCAGGCGAGAAGGCTTTACACATCCCGATGAAGCCCCCTACGTAGGGATGACGTCAGGGTGATGTCGAAATTTTCAACAAAACTCATGACTTAGAGAATTTTAAAGAAACTAAAATTTGCCTAAATTTCTAAGTTAATAAAAAATAAAACACATGACATCCTAGGTTCCAAATACTGAAAGTAAAGATGAAAGAAAATTCAGATCATAACAGAATACAACTTATAGTGAACTGTTAGGAGAACTAGTTGTTCACCAACAGGTAGGAACCAAACCCTTCTCTTAGCTCTTGATTCGCACACACCTAAACTTTGCAACAACACTCTTTGCAGAAATGAAGTGTGAAAAGTGGATTAAATCTCCCTCCTATGTATAATATATAATTCAAATCATTTGCGGGCCCCTCCAGCTTATGATCCCTTTGCTAAAAGATAGGGATGGTACGCCGGCGTGTCCCACCAGCTTAGGATCCATGTTTAAAATATTTCAAGATATAATTTTAAGGCTTTGGTTTTGGATTCCTCGAGTATTCACCAGCGGATGAAATACAAGCATAAATACACCCGAATACAAACTTTTATTACATCCAGTGAACGTACGCTCATCTACGTTCGGTTTTAGACCAAAACAGTGCAATACCGAGTTTTTTGAAAAAACTCGGTACAACTCGGTACTCGATACTCGGTATTGCGCTTTTTTTGCCTAGAACTGAACGTAGAGGAGCGTACGTTCACTGGATAAAATAAAAGTTCCCCGAATACAGATGATAATTATCCTAAAAAGAGGAGGTTAAAAGTGAAAAAAAATTATTTACTTTTGCTACGAAAATGTATCTACATTAATTGTTAACACATAAGAATCTCCGCATATTCCCGGTAATTTTCTTGGTTAAATGGTTCATAGTAAAATGATAAATTTTAATTGCATTGCAAGTCACGGGTACACAAATGCCTTAATTAGCGTGCACACGAGCTGTTAAAGTTAGGAGGCTTGTACACACCCCGTGAATGTGTTGTACATTCTATGAACAACTGTTTTAGTAGCACACTGTTATGTGTCATGGTTGTACAACCCTTAATTAAAGTGTGCACATCATGCCAAATCACTGAAAGAGGGTTTCTCCTACGAGCCCGTATTGTATAATGTGCATATACCAAACATACAAATGTGCTATACATATTCATTAAGCAGCATGTATGTAATTCTTCAATTGTGTGGGCACACTGTATAATTTGTATGCATACCATTGATCATACAGATACATCTTGCAAATGCACCACCAATCATGCAAAAATAGCATGTATGCATATTGTCAACTACACGAGTGCATTATACACATGCTACGCGGCATACAAAAATGTGTTACCTAAGTGCCTTATCCAACATTCAAATTCACCATGCATACGCTCCACGTAACGTGCAAAGATATTATGTGCATGTATTGTGCAATATGCAAATACATTATATGAAAATACACACGTACAAATGTGTATGTAAACATGCATTTACGCCATACACATCCATTGTGTTGCATGCACACACCCTGCAATGTGCAAAATGCATTATGCGAATCATACAACATGTCTATGCTCCAATTCATGAAAGATAAATGCTATTAAGAAGCAATCTTCGTTAATATATTATAGTCCTCGATGATTTGCTCATTCTTTTTGGAGTTGCTTTCAATGTTAATTATATTTTATATGGATTTCTTATAAATCCCAATCGTGTAACTAATGCCTTATTCTAATCCTATTTGGCCTAACATCCTCTGTAAAAGGAGGAAATCTTAGAAGAGCGTTATACGAAGAATTTTCCTGCACGATACTTGGAGATGCCCAGCGGGTGTATCAGTCATGTTGGGAAATTTTTTGCATGATGACCCTTCTAATGATCTCTCCCATTGAAGGGTGCATTGGTTAAATACACATTGAAGGGTACATTGACTAAACACACGTTCTATTAATATTAAATTTTATGATGCACGTGAACTCTAGAACATGACTGCTTGTGACAGACTTCTCAGTAACTAATCCTGAATTCCATGTTGGTTTTAAGTAAATCCTTCGAATGACAGGGAACCAGCTGTTTATATTGTGAACCTGCATAAAATAAATCAGTAGCAGAGAAACTCTATAATAGCAGAACCATGAAACTGTAGCCAATTCCTATATATATATATATATATATATATATATAGTGGTAAAGTTAAAAGGAATCATGATTGCAGCAGAGGTAGTTAGCTATCTATGACTCTAATGTAGAGCAAGTGAGAAATGACTGATCAGGTTGAATGGAATAACAAAATGCCAGCTTTGTGCTTTCCACGATATACTGTATGCTGCCGTTTTCATGCCCCCTCAAGCTGATGAGGCAACTGCTGTAATCAGCTTATCAGCCAACGCCTTAAACCTATGGATTGACAATGATTTAGTAAAGACATCCGCTATCTGATCTTTAGTTGCAATATGATGCACGGTGATGTGTTTAGCTTGAATGCTGCCTCGAATAAAATGACAATCCACCTGGATATGTTCAGTGCGAGCATGAAAGACTAGATTTTCAGCTAAAGCAATTACATAAGTATAGTTACAATATAAAGAAGTAGGAGCAGTTGGAGCAGCATTACAATCAGCAAGTAGGTGTCACAATCAAATAATTTCAAATGCAGCAATGGCCAATGCTCGATATTCGGCTTCAGTGGATGAGCGGGCAATAGTAGCCTTCTTTTTAACACTCCAAGACATGAGAGACTTGCTTAAGAAATTGCAATATCCATAAGTGGATTTCTGGTCTTGTGGATCTCTAGCCCAATGAGAATCAGCATAGCCATATAAAATAAGAGAATCCTTGTATAACCACAATTTGAGAAGTGGTGTACCTTGAATGTATCGCAACAACATATCTTGAATGTAACACAACAGGAGTTTTAAGGAGCCAACATGATTGTTGAGAGGCTTATGCATATGTTGACACACTTGATGGATAGCAAAGGTAATATATTGTCTTGTGAGTGTAAGCTACTGCAATGATCCAACTAATTGCTGATATAAGGTAGGATTGGAAAATTCTAGTATTGATTGATTTGTTGTGGCCGGTTTAAGAGTATTGGGCATCAACACAGCTTCGGCATTCTGCATCGAAGCCCTTGCAAGAATTGTCTGAGCATACTGATTTAGGTTCAAGTGCAGGCCATAAAGTGGATACAACTTGAATGCTGAGGAATGATCTAGAGACCCCAAGTTTTGCATGGAAAACTTAGCTTGTAAGTTGTCAAGTAGGCTATTCAAAGTAGCTTGATCATTGCCGGTGAGCAAAATGTCATCCACATAAATGGGAAGATACATCGATATTGGAATGGGATGATATACCAATAATGATGGATCAACAACGTTGAACTGAAAGCCAAAAGTTTGTTAATGACTTGAGAGAGTTGCATACCATTGACATGATTACTGTTTGAGATCATAAATGACTTTCTTTTGTCGACACACATGATTGGGATGGAGAGAATCTTGAAACCCTTGAGCCTGCTGGATATACATTGTTTCAAACAAATGCTTGTGCAGAAACGCAGTAGGCATGTCTAGTTGGAGAATGGGCCAATTGCGTTGAAGTGAAATGATAATGAAGACCTGCACTGTAGGCATTTTCTCCACTGGGCTAAATGTTTTAGTATAATCAAATCCATGTTCTTATTTGAAGCCTTGGGCTACGAGGTGGGCTTTGTATCATGCCATTGGACCATCAAAATTAAATTTTGTTTTATACATCTATTTGCGACCTAGAAGATTTTGCTTATAGGGGCAGGGGAAGCGAGATCCCAAGTTCCTTGAGACTGTAAAGTTTGAAATTCTTGAGACATGGTAGTGTGTCAGTGCTCATGTTTAATGAGGTGACTATAAGTTGTGGGATCCATTGGCTGAATAAGCTGTGAAAGTGTAAAAATTTGTTTGGGTTTCAGTTTGTTAGTCTTCAGTCTGGTGAGCATAGGATGGGGTTGAGGTGGAGCAGCAACAATCAATGTATTGGGTAAAGGTAGAGATGTTGCGAGGTTAGATGATGATATAGCTGGAGTAGGGCTGATTGGGAAGCATCACTGTTGATGGTAGGAATGGGTTAGCTGGTAGTTCAGTGAGATGCTAGGGATGAAGAGGGGACGGTAGGCCAGAAGTCGTAACTAACACCAAGGGAGGTTGGGAGTAGACTGCAGTAAGGAAGCTTTGGAAAAGAATTGCTAGTGAATGAATAAATAGATTCATTAAAAATAACATGACAAGATATGTAAATTTTATTGGTAGAAGGATGAATACAACTATAGCCTTTTTTGAAATGGAGCATAACCAATAAATAAACAAGGCCGAGATAGTGGAGAAAGTTTATTGGGACTATGGACGAAGCCAAGGATTGCAAAGACACCAAATTTTTTTGAGATGAATGTAAGTGGGAAGTTTATCACAAAGTAGTTGACATGGAGATAAGTTATGAGTATTTAGAGACGGTAGGCAATTAATGAGGTAAATTGTTGTATTTAAGGTTTCAACTCATAGAAATTGAGGAAGATTAGCTTCCATGAGAAGAGCACAAAGAGTTTCAATTATATGATGGTGTTGGGTCAAGTAAATTGATGAATAATTCCTCATTGTTTTAAAAGAATTAAATTGAGTGTTAATAAACTCTCTAGCACCATCTGTGTGAAGGATATGCTGTTTGGCATTAATTCACATTTGATCTTTTGTTTAAACTTAAAAAATTATGAAAAGCTTCAAATTTTTTAAGTATTGGATACCAAGGTTATGAAAATCGGACCAGACATAGAACCGGAAGAAGGAGAGGTTCAGGTTTTAATGATTTGATTGGACTACATCAAGGGAATTATTAGCGATAACTTTGTACATATTATCACATAACAAATCAATAAGATCAACCTCTGAATGAGTCCAACATTCAACTAAAACAATTAGTCGTTATTTTTTTATTGGATTTGAGTCATTACAGAGTTTATCAACTGAAGTAATCAAACCAAAGACCCTATGCTTCAAAATACAGAAAGATAGATATAATATGATAATCGTTACATGCCATATTATAAGGTAAGTATGCTGAACCATTACATGATGTTCATATAATTATATAATATATATGACTAGGACTTCTCATCTCATGATTGTATTGGAGCTATTGATGGAACACATGTAGATGCACGTGTTCCAAATATTGAGAAGGTGGCATATATAGGACGATGCGGGTCACTCACACAAAACATCATGACAGTTTTTGACTTCAATATGTGCTTCACGTTCATAATGGCAGACTGGGAGGGTAGTGCACATGACAGCCACATATTTAAATTTGTTTTATGTAATCATGAACATAATTTTCCTTTGCCACCTCCAGGTTAGTTGTTGATATTTAAAAGTGTCATACTGTTGAATGTATTTTATTAGATATTGATGCACACTTCCGAACATGTAAATATTATCTTGTGGACACTGGATATTCTATGCAACGTGAGTTTTTGAAGCAATTTTCAAATACAAGGTATCATATTCCAGATTTTGAAAGAGGCAGCCAATTGGTTCGTGGGAGGAAAGAAATATTTAATAAGCGACATTCGTCATTACATGTGTCATTGAAAGATCTTTTGGTGTGTGGAAGAAGAAATATGTCATATTGTGTGATATACCAACTTATTCATTTAAGAAGCAAGTGAAAATAGTGGCGACTATGATGACATTACACAACTACATACATCGTCATCCTTCTTGAGATGATACAAGATTAAGTATTTGTGATAATGATCAATCATATATAACTGAAGAAGCATATGAGTATCGAATTGGACATTCATTGATAGATAATGATGAAGATGTAACAAATAATGAGTTAAGAGATGGTGAATGTGCTAAGGAGATGATCCATTTACAGGAGTAAATCACAAATGCATTGATGGATGAGATGAATTAGGAGTATATATATATATATATATATGATCAAATTTCTCGGGAGTTATTGTTTGATTGTTAAGTAGATAGCAAAAAATTGTTGTTACTATATTTTTAAAATTGGGTATGAACTATTGATAGAATTAGATGTATGTTCAGTTAAATTGAATGCTCAGTTTGAACTATTGGTTTACATTATAATTGTGTTCTGTTATGAAAGATTCATTATAACTTTTAGAATGCTGCTGGTTCATTTTGTAGTTATGATTACGTTTCGTTGAATTGTTATTTTGGTTTTTTCTTCTATGTAATTATGATTACAGTTTATAAATTGTCTGGAGATATGCTTTACTCCTCAAGTTCAACACCCAATTGTTATTCAGATTGGTGGAAGCAACTTGGTGAAATTAGTAGAAGCTGCTGAACTTGCAAATTAATATAGAATTTGTGTTAGAATTATTCCCCGTGTGAATTCACGGTATTTGTGAGAACAGGTTTTACAATAGCTGCTTTGCAACAGATAGAGATGCATGATGTCTCTTGTTTTTAAATTACTAGTAACAACCATGAATTATATAGATCCGCATATTGCCTCTTGTTATAATCTGATGGTACTAGAATTGGTAGTGTAATTTCATTTTCACAGATGAATTCATGAATTTTATCATTTTTATAGTATGGCTGCTATGGTTTTGCTTGAAAACAATTTTTTCATTCTGTGATCAGGATGATTATGAAGTTGTAAGAAAAGTTGGAAGAGGTAAATATAGTGAAGTCTTTCAATGCATTAGTGTTTCTAACAAGGATCGCTGCATCATTAAAATCCTCAAACCTGTCAACAAAAAGAAGGTTTTGTACGTCTATTTGATGAAAAATTGTCTTTTGAATTCTAGAAGTCATACTGTTAATGTAATTTATTTTTGCCGAGCTACATAAAAGTCTATGTAATCAAATAGTTAAATCCTACTTGTTGCAAAGCAGGGCGAAATGGTTCTGTTATTTCTGACAGTTTAGCCACTGATGCAATCTCCACATTTCTACAATCAGAAGCTTCCAGGCTAGTTATGTCCATAGAATAGCTGAAGCTATTCAGTGATGGTTTCTTAGAGAAGATATTCTTAACTAAACATGGTCCAATAAATTTATCACAAGCTGGATACGCAGATCCCACTAGAGTGAAAATAGATGGTTTTAGAAGTATGTTTAATGCGGCGAAAGGGATTGCTAGATTTATGAAACTTTAGGACAAAGAGATAAAGCTTCTAGAGATGGAATGTCTGTTGTTAGAAGAAGCTGTTGCAGTTATACACAAGGTTGCACGAATGGTGATCCTCTAATGTTAACATTTGGTAGTTGAAGATGCACTAAGAACCATTTTGTAATACTTTTGGGAATCTTTGACGCAAGTAACAAAAGTTCAAATATTTATATTTTATGGCAGATGAGTGAGATTACACTTCTTGTGGATACTGCTTCTCGCCTTAAGGAGCCCTTTTTAATGGTTTTTGTGGTAATTAAAAAAGACTAGCAATCTTCAATTTTGATTCAATCATTTTGGATTGCATGAAATTCAAGAATTTATTATTGGTGATACAAAAAGTCTCCCATATCATTTATTTTTTGCATTAAAAAGCCCTATTTTTTTGAAGTGTTTACCTGGAGCTTTGGGAACCATTATTGCCATTACTGATTGAGCATATTTTTTTCAGTCTTGAATAATTTATCATGAGTTGCAATTCCTGTATCATGCTACCTTGTAAACCAATATAATCTTCATTCAGTTGGTCTTTGAAACTGGATTTTTAGATTTTCCTTGTAATACTTTTGTTTAGCTTATTCCTAGCAAATTATCCTTTTTGTCCAAATCCATATCTACAATTTTGTGATTTTCTTATAATTTTTTATCAAGAGAGCATTTCTGCGTATTAGACATTTTGGTAGCTGATGATTTGAAATAATAATTGATGTTATAGTGCTAAATTTATGTGGAAAGCTGGGAGAATATGGAATGTTGAGATATGATCAGAGAGTAAATAATTTTTTTGTTGTAGATTATTTTAAAATATGATATTACATTATAAAAAAATTATATTATGATGTGTAAAAGTTGTAAAATATTTCATAAAAGTTGACACATTTTTTAATTTATAATTGTTAGTTAGCATATAATTTTTTTTAAAAATTTGACATTTACATAATTTATTTTTATCTCAATATATAAGGGTATAAATGTAATTTATTTCAATACAATTGCAGCATAGCAACTTGACAATTATACTTCCCAAATAAAATATACTGCTTTATGTACAGTAATTTCAAAAAACAATTTTATGTACAACAATTTTATAGCCTGCTTTACCGACAGTTGCAGCAGTCCCAAACGCACCTGGAGTTCCTCACTGCACAAAAAAAGTTTAGAAATCATCCAGCTCAATGGTTGTAGATTTGTACGTATTGCAGTTTTGAATGCTTGACATTGAACAAGGAGGCCATTCAAGGTTTGACGAATGATATTTTTAGGATAAAGCGGAGACCCAGTAGCTGCAATTGAATAAATCTTGCCTTTAACAACCAATAGATATTGCCATTTTTTGTCTTTCATAGCCAAATGACGAAGTTCATTTTTAAGTTAGATAATCTGAGAGGAGTAGAAGATTGAAGGCGGTGAGCAATGATAGACCAAATATCCGTAAGGTGAACAAATGACAGCACATAGGGTAATAAATAAGGGGAAATGTCAGAATAGAGAGCGTTTGTTAAATTCTGATCAATATGAATCTAGGTGTGATAATGAGGATTGGGTGTAGGTAAAGTTGTAGCATTGAAGAGGTGTTTGACTGGACAAGTACAAAATCCATCTAAAAATCCTTCAAAGCCATTAACACGAAACAAATTTATCACTTGAGATTGCCAGGTTGGGTGATTTTTAGAGGTCAGTTGAGTAGAGATGACATTTTTAACATTAACGATCAAGAACTCAATTTGAGAAAGAACTAGAGCACCCATCTATCTCTGAATTTTCAGTAGAGGAAGCTACTGTTGTATTCATTATGATAGAGATGAAGACAACCAGTAGGAATAAGTGGCTCTGATACCATGTGAACCTGCATAGAATAAATCAGTACCAGAGAAACTCTATACTAGAAGAACCATGAAATTGCAGCCAATTCATCTTCAATACATCCCCTCTCTGAAATTACAAGACTATATATATAGTAATAAAGTAAAAAGGAATCATGGCTGCAGCAAAAGTTAGTTAGCTATCTATGGCTCTGTTGCAGAGTATGTGAGAAATGAATGATCAGGATGAATGACATAATAGAATGCCAGCTTTATACTTTCCACTATGTACTGTACGCTGCCGTTTACACTTTACATACGTATGATCAATTGAATGGTATGATTTCAAGAACTTATAACTGCATGATACCCAATTCATAAGCTGAGAATTGAAGATGCTCAAGTATGCAACATAAAATCCATGTGACCAAAATAGCTGGCTGCTGGAGACCTCTTGACCTTTTTAGTTTATTAAGGTGTAATAGTGGAAAATCAAGCTGACCGTCTGACACTGATGCTTGAATTTAAGTGTTGATGATCCATGATCTATAAAGGGTGACATGAATGGACTTAGGTGGCATTAAAAAAAAAACTTAAAAAAAACAAAGACCTAACTCACTGGGAAAAGGTTAGCACATGCCCTATATATACATTTATACACATATTTTTTTTTTAAAGTAGTCTCCAGACTATTTGTGTTGAATATATTCCTAGAGTATCACGTTGCTCCAATTTAGTCCCTCAATCATACAAAACTAATCCAAAATGATTCCTAATGTCGTATTTGTGATATAAAATTGATCTAAATTTAGTCCAAAAGGAACCATTTTAGATCAATTTAATATAAGTTAAGGAATTAAGGCTTCATTTGAGACAACTTTCTTATTGCTTTCTAAAGCTTTTTTCTTGTAAAAAATTTTCAAGTTAAAAAAAAATTATACCAAAAAGATGCTTTATAAAACAGTAAGAAAGTTGTCCAAAACAAATCATAAATTAGAGCAACATGATACTTTGGGACTAAATTGTCCATATACAAATAACCACGGGACTATATTTCAGTTTACCCCTATATATATAATAGAAAATGTGTTATCATATATAACGCATATTTTAACTAAGCTAATATTTAAAGATGTCTAGCACTTTCTTTTACCTTGTGAGCTATACATTAATATTACCAAACTTCTTGCAAGATCACTTGTAGAACAATAAACCTTTTGGTGTTGAATTATCCATTGAGATTTTATGTTATTGATCAAAGTGTGGAGGTTGCAAAATCTGACATCATTGGGCTCATTGAGATTTAGGATTTTCTTGTAATTGAGGCCCGATGAAAACAGTGAATATGTTGGGTAAAGTCAAAAGGAAAATCCTTGAAAATGGAGTAATTGACTGAGGCTGTGATGCCAGGGCTGACTCATACATAGGAATAGGGATGCAATCATGGGAAACTGTTGCCGTATCTTGAGCAAGAGTAGGCACAACTCCACTGAAAGTTACAGAAACAGCCATTCGATACCAATTCAAACTTGATAAATCAGCCCTGGCTTAGATTTGTTGCCTAATCCTTTTTTTACTAAGGTCTAGCTAGCTAATCAAACTAATGTTGGCTCTAAATAATAATAAATGAAATGCATAATTTCTAATCATAGAAAATTATCTAATACTTAGGAATATATTTATTTATTTATTTTGTATAAATGATGGGCCAAAGAAAGCTAGGTATTCCTCATGCAAAAAAAAAAAAAAAAAAAAAAAAAGCGGCTAAAAGTTTTTACAATCATGGTTAGAATGTTACCCCAACCCTGGAGCCCCTTCCAATCCCATCAAAACCTAGGTTTGTCAAAAATATGAAAGGAAAGGTGAGCTCCCCTTTCTTCTAACTGTGTTAAATTGATTACTGAGAAGCTTTTAGATGGAAATCCTTACTCAGCCAAAGCAAATTCATGAATACCATGAATTTGAATGTTTATGCTCGTATGAACTTTGCAGATGCATCATACTGAGCAACGTGTACCCTGTAAAATTGCTTTAATAGTTGTGATAATCTTTAACATCTTTTATTCAGTGATTATATGATTGAGGCTCCCAAATACTTTAAAGGACTACTAGGTAGAATATAATCTTCTTAAGATACCACTGACATACTAAATTTGAAGTAGATTATGCATTATAATCAAAATTAAGATTTTCAATATTGAAATTTAATACAATTTAGAAGCTTAATTTGATCAAATTACATCCATCTTCGGATTATTCTTGTTACAGGTGGTGTGGTTTTATTTTCTAGATCACTTGCTCCATTGAAGCGAGAAGGGATTCGAGTGAATGTGCTTTGTCCAGAGGTATGCGAACTTTAAACTAATAAATTTATTTTAGGCTAAATTTTTGAATGAAATAGCATATATATTAATACCAAGTGAAGCAACATAAAAAAAAAAGAGAAAAAGAGATTAGGCCCAATCTTCTGTTGGATGGTTGACTAGCTTTGTCTCATTAGCAAATTTGGGCTTACATGACAAAGCAAGTCACTTTTGGGTTTTATTATTTTTTGTTTTTTTAAATTTTGTAGCCAATTTCTTATGTATGCAATTGAAAATTTACTCATTTTGAGAGAAAATAAATTTATATTTTATATAAAATTATTGAAATTTCCTTCTTGAGCAAAGTTAGTTTAAGATGAAAAATATGTTTATAGTTTTTATAATTTATATAAGTGTACAACAACAACAACATCAAGCCTTTATCCCACTACGTGGGGTTGGCTACATGAATTTTTTTTCTCCATTGTGTTATGTTAAGAGTCAAATTCTCATTTTAATCTAATAAAAAAAGATCATTTCTAATATTTTCTAACCAAGTCTTTTTAGGTCTACATGTATCTCTCTTAACATAGGATAAATCTAATACATATAATCTCCTAACCAGGTCATCAGAAGGCCGACATTTTATGTGAACAACCCATCTAAGGCAACTCTCTCTAATCTTATATGACATTGGAGCTACTCCGACCTTTTCATGTATATGCTCGTTTCACATTTTATCTTTAAAAGTAAAGCCACTCATCCACTTGAGCATCCTTATCTCTCCAACACTTAACTTAATATTATGCTACTTTTTTACTAGCCAACATTCTGCGCCATAAAGTATTACAAGTCTCAACATCATCTTATAGATTTCCCCCTTAAGTTTGAGGCGCACTTTTCTATCACACAACAGGCCCGATGCATTCCTCCACTTCAACTATCCAACTTGAATTCTACTAATAATATCTCATTCTATTTCATCATTACTTTGGACAATATACCCGAGATATTTAAAACTTGTACTCTTATTAATGAATTGATAGCCCAAAGTCATAATTTTTTCTAAGTGTGATGCATAAAAAATTATAATTTATTCATCTTAATGTAAATATAATATTTTGAATTAGATTTATATCATGAAAATTTTGTCAAATATTCTGACCCAAAATATTTATCAAATTCTATAGCATTAATATATTTTAATTATAGAATAATCGATGTTTTAATTTATTTTTTGCCACTTTTATTTGAATCTAGATCAATATTCTTTTCAGATGATAAATATATATGGGCTTATTTAAATATAAATTTTTATTTTGCTTGACGGATTCCAAGGATACTTTACAGGCTATCAAAAACTGTTAAATTTAAGTTGTTTTCTTCACTTTCAAATCGAATGTACTGTATTTAGTCATTTTTTTGTCAGTTAGCCTATGAACTTTACAGATAAGTACGGTACTACAGTTTTATGTCAATTTTCATTTCACATCTTTAAGAGCTTTAAGTCAATTCAACTGGCTTCTTTAATAGCTAGTTTCAAATCAGTTAGTCATAAATCTTTATTATTGTTACAACTAGGGGTGCAAGCGAGTCGAGTCGAGCTCGAGTCAGGTGGTGTTCGAGCTCGACTCGCGACACAAAAATAAGCTCGTCGAGCCGCTCGAGTTCAGTTTCCCGCCCGCACCTTTTTCCCGCCCGTTTCTCAGCTAGCGAGGGCCAGCGGTGTGCAGGAGAAAAAAATATTTCGGGCAGCGAGCCAACGGCGTTGCAGGCTTGCTGCGGCGGGCACTTTTTCCATTTTCTATTGTAAAAAAGATTTGTCCTTTGTGTTTTCCGGTGGATAAAGCAATGAAACATTTCCCAAACTTCAATTCCAGCCGTTAATTACTGCTTTTTCCCGGCTCGGCTCACTTACACCCCTAGTTACAACCATCTATGTTATGATATTTATGCACTATCAAATTGAATGCATTGTATTTAGTTCAGATTTTTTGTCACATGACCCATGGACTTTACAGTCAAGTGGGCTCACACTATAATGTTATTCCATATCGAAAGTAAAAAATGTGATGACAAATTCATATGGGACATATATTTACATCTTTTTCCAACATCTTGATAATAAGAAGTTTTAACAGGGAAGGATTAGTAAAAATCCAAAAGGGGTTAAACTTGTGTTGTAAAGTAGGTCACACCATCACACAAAATCAATTGTAAACACGAATACGCAGACTTGAGTAAGTAGAGAAAGCTAAACGACTGAGGCATTGCCAAGAGGTGCTTTTGAAGTATTTGTAGAATATGTTCGGATTTGGATGTATTGTGTTTCCTTTTCTTTGTTTTGATGTCTAATATATAATTACGTTTTTCTTTTTTTCATTTTTGGAAGTTTTCATTAGGATAACGTAGTAGTTTCTGTTCTCATTCCATTTACTTGTTATGAAGAAGAAGTTTTAAATCTATTTTTGTTCAATTCTACATACCATTTACTTTTTTATAAAGGAAGCATTTGTAAAAAATATGTTGAAGCTGTGAAACCCTTTAAGAACATAAAGTTAAATCTTAAATATTAATGCACTTTTGATGTAACGGTTGGAATATCAGTAGAAACTCCAAAGTTAAGCATGTTTGTACTGGCACGCTCTTAGGATTGGTGATCTCCTAGGAAGTTACACCAAGGGGACAAAATTGCATTTGCCATTTGGCCAAAGTGGACTATATCTTAATTGTTGAGAGTTTTGGCTGTTACAAATGATATCAAAGCAATACACTAGTCGGAATATGAGAAATAAGTGTACCTATTTGTTTGGTGGATGATTTTGGGCTAAGGAAACTAAGGAGGACGTCGACTACTTAGGTGGAGAAGATTGTGAAACCCTCAAATCCCTTAAATAAAATTAAGTTAAACTCTTAAATATTGAGATTTCTTTTGGTATAATGGTGAGAATTTCATTAGAAACTCCAAAGTTAAGTATGCTCATATAGGAGCACTCTTATGATGGGTCATCTTTCGGGAAGTTACAACAATGAGACAAAATCGTGAGGCCATTAGGACAAAACGGACAATATTTCAGTAGTTGAGAGTTTGGGTTGTTACAAATGGTATTAGAACAATACACCAGCCAAAAGATAGGAGTTATGTGCTCCTTATATGCGTAGTAGATGGTTCTGGGTTAAGGATACTAAGATATTAGAGTAATACAACAGATGTAAGATGAGGACTAAGAGCTTCTATCTACCTTGCGGATGATTATGGGCTAAGGAAATCGATGAGGATGTTAGTTATCTAAGTGGGGGAGATTATGAAACTCCTTAAGAAAATAAAGTTAAACTCTTGAATATTGAGGCGCATTTTGGTGTAACGGTTATAATTTTATTAGAAACTCCAAAGTTAAGCGTGCTTGTACAGGTGCACTCTTAAGGTGGGTGACTTCCTGAGAAGTTATACCAATGGGACAAAATCGTGAGGCTATTAAGTCAAAGTTGA
Source organism: Dendrobium officinale (assembly GCA_019514585.1). Lineage (NCBI taxonomy): Eukaryota > Viridiplantae > Streptophyta > Magnoliopsida > Asparagales > Orchidaceae > Dendrobium > Dendrobium officinale. Next base: position 11,232,525 of record CM033687.1, read on the forward strand.
CAAAATCTCGATGGTTGAGAGGTTGGGTTGTTATAGAATAGAAGCCATATCACCTAAATATATTTATATATTAGATGGAAACTTACTTTGGAAACAAATAACTAACTTTATATTTATTCATTTAAAATACTCAAAATATCCATTAAAATCTAGAATAAATTTGAAATAAAATACTGAACATATAATAACTTAAGGTCTATGATGGTTTCTTCATGGTTTAGCATCAATCACAAACATGTAGTGATTTGTCTCACAGATGGGCTTGGTTTTCAACATCAACATTCTCATATGTCACTTCCTCTGAAATTATCTGGGCTTGGTTTCTTTGTATAGCCCGACAATATAGCCTTAGGTAGATTTGGAGTTATTACTCAAGTTTGGCTAGGATAAAATATGGTGTCACTGGTCTCAATCTTATGATGCCCAAAATGTTGCAGAAACAAGCTATTGTGATGCAGTTGTTAATTGGTGTGCATGATTGTTGGTTAGTCGTTAGCCCAAAACACGAGAGCCAACCACTCTCTACATCCACCGGCATTTATTTGGAACTAGTCGCTAATTTAGCGGGCAATTGAACTTGTTACCTCAGCGTACAGTAACTGGTTAAATGGGTGACTTGGCCTAAATTCAAATTTTTTTAATCACCACTTTACAGATAATTTAAGTTATTATGATGTTATGCTTTAAAATTTCATATTTATTTTATCATGTTAGAAGGATGATTTTCTTCCCAGTGGGAATATCTTCTTAAACAATGCAATTTGCATATGCTAACAAAATAAAATAAAATATGAAGTTGCTATTCTTTTGCTTTTGATATCTAGATTGTTAAATCATATTATGCAAAATTGTAAATTATTGTAAATAATTTGATACCAGAGTTGCTATACCTAAGTTCTTCAGTAGTTCTCACTATTCATGATAAGATGCTTATAGTTGAAATTCGAAGTTGCTTATGGAACGTTGTAAAATGTTGGTTTCGGTGAGAATAGCGTGATTAACAATATTTCTACTAATGCAATAGGCTTCTTCAAGTTTACAATGTGATTAATAAGAATGGATGGCGTACTTTTACTTTGCAAAAGTGCTAGCATAACTTATACTAGCCCTTATGGGATTATTTAGAAACAAAATTTTGCTCTTGTGTGGAGCTTAACTTTCAATTTTTTCCAGTCACATTACACTTATTGTTTGTCCCCTCTGATTTTTGTTTGTTTCATGATTAAATAGCCTTTAAGGTTGTATTCTTTCTAATCTTTCTGTCTTTTTGCTTTGCTGATTAAAGGTTTATGTGCTATAACTACTTTGATATACTTTCTTGACCATTACAATTTTTCAGAGTCAATATGTTGTTCCATTTTAGTATGGCATCAATGCTATATGTTAATATGCTGTTTTTTATCATCCTATTAATCAATACTAGGCTTTTGTGTGCATCATACACTGCAGTTTGTGCAAACGGATCTGGCATCAATGGTGGATGGGAGATACATTAATGCAGTTGGTGGTTTTGTATCTATGGACATGGTTGTGAATGGTATGCTGTCATTGAGCATTTTAGTTTTTGGCATTCTCATTTCTAAAGAACTGTTGATTATTTTTTATTTGTCATAGTGCTAAATCATTGCCTCATAAAACTTGAAAATATTTGGATTTATGGCCCCTTTTATCTGTTTGATTTCCGCTAAGAACTTCATTGTTCTGCTGATAATTTGGTTCAGTGCTTGTAATTTTTCATGCCACAGGTTCGAAGTGATTGCTATAAATTATTTGAAAATTTGTAATGCGCCAGTTGTTGGAAAAATAACCCAAAATAATCTTGCAAAAACCCTTAACACTATAGGTGCAAAAAAATGAAGTGGTTCAACCACATTGACTTCCCTACGCCCACAATTGCATAGAAATAATTGAGAAGAGAATATCATAATCTTCTATTCCATACAGTCCTTTAAATGTTGAGAGTGATAATAAGGAATCATAAAGTAAAACAAGATACTTTTGGAGTTGATATCACTATTATTTATTTATATTTCTTGTTCGCAACAGTAAAACATTTTTCAGCACAACCAAATTTTGCGCCTACCACCAACCGCTTTTTCTGGCATCATGGTGTTGCCTACGACACCACCACCCTTATGTGGATGCTACCATACTGCATCTTTTGATATGTACTCCATCAAACCAAGGCTATTCGAGTTGTCTGAACTTTGGAGAATAGAGGTCTGAATCTTTATCAAGAAGAAGGAATGGTAAGATCAAGGAAGATCAAGGAACAATAATTTGTGCTGCCTTGCCACCTCCATCTCTTTATTTCTAGATTTAAAAAAATGGTGACGAACATCAGGCAACTAATATAAGTTAGTTAATGACAGCTATGATACAACTCAACTAATAGAAAATTATCATTATAGAAAGCTAAGTCTTTAATGAAAAATTATAATTCTCGATGCTTTCTTATTGCTAACTTCATGAGGTTTTGATGCTTTCTTATTGCTAACTTCATGAGGTTTTGTTTGTTCCTCAAATTAGTGTGGAGTTGTTGTAGAACTTTTTTAGACTCCCGTTATACTTCATGCTGTCTTCGCCTTCGGTGAACTTGGATTGTGCGGAATCATTGTTGCGGGGGGTATTGTCCATAAATGATTTGAAATGGTGTCAGCCCTAGGCAATTATTTGATATATCCATTACAAAATTTTGGAGATATTATTCCAACTGTCTATTTGTGACCTCCGTTTGTCCATTGACTTTGGTTAATATGAACTACTATTTTTCAAAGTAGTTCCTCCTACTTCAAGCTCTTGAATTTTGGCCTCATATTTCTTTAGAATCACCTCTCGTTCTTGCTTGAATTGTTCTTGCATAAATTTCTTTTTCTTCATATATTGCTCCGTACACAAGTGCATCTTCATTTGTAGTTTTTATAATTCATTTTGTAGATGATTGGTTGAACTTCCTTCTGACATAATTCATCTGTCCATTGGAAGAGGGAGTTCAAAATCTTCAGGTTGATTTTCTTCCACAATTGATTCAATTTTTTTTTTCATTTTTTTAAACACTTAAAAAAGATGCAAAAAAACCTAGGAAAATCCAAACCTAGGCTCTGATACCAAATTGATGCAACCAAAAGCTCCCAAAACAAGTAGGAGATCCTTGGTCACAAAAAAGAAATAAAATAAAAACTAAACTAGGTCTCCACAACAAATTGGAGACCACAACATAACTTTTGTAAAACAAAACTTTAATTTGATAACTTGAAATGACATTACAATGACACTTACAAACTTAAGAAATAAAAACACCTAAAGGAGCTTGCATTTCCATCGCTTGAGAAGAAAGATGCTGATGGCATCGAACTTGCTGAGAGAGAAAGAGGTTAGAAGCCGAGACGAAGGAGAGGACAAGCTCGCAAGCTTTCCTAGGAGAAGAAAGAAAGAGAATGGAACAAGCTCGCAAGCTTTTCCAAAGAAGAAAAAACCCTCAGGTTTTTGGCTCAAAAAATCTCATTTTAAACTCCTCTTTTATTCTCAAAATATATAATATATATAGGAGAAAAGGGGGTAGCTAAACAGCCAAAGTTTCCCCCATTTAAACTAATTAAAAAGGGGAAAATGGAAGGCCAATAGTCAATCCAGAAAAGCACCTGAACAGTCACACAAAAAATCGGAAAAAGTAGCTAAGGGGGGAAGGAACAGCAGCCATGGGAATCGGTACAAGCAACCCAGGGAACCGGAACAGGCAACCCAAGGAACCGGAACAGACAGCCAGACAGGGAACTAGAACAGGCAACCAAGGGGGGAGAAGAACCGGGCACCACATGGAACCGAAACCAGCAGCCCAGGGAACTGGAACAGACAACCCAAAGGGGGAAGGAACTAGCCACGGGAAGAATAACCAAATGGGGGAACCAAAGGGCCATTAGAGAGGGGGAAAGAACCTACTTAATCTCCAATTTATGAGCTTAAAAAGTAGTCCTAAAGATATTAGTGAGCTGAATTTAGTAGAGGTCATAGAAGCTCACCAAATTACAACCCAAAATATTTTGACCCCCCTTTTGCCTACATCAGTATGTACATTCTTGTATTCTATTGTTATGGTTTTTTGAATCCTCATGATTAGCTCTACCCATATGTCTTGTGAGTTAGGAAGGACTTGTCTTAATCCATAGGCTTCTTAAGACGATGTATATACCTGAGTTTTTTGAGTGCAAGAATTTAATCAATTTAACCTTTGAGCTTGTTGAACTAGAGAGACATACCACTTAAATTTTAGACTTTTTGAGCCAATGGAGGTATGAATGTGCAAATTTTGCTACATGAGCTTAACAATTTTGTATGTTTTGAGATGACTTGCCCCTTTGACTTATTAAGCTAATGAAACCGTACCCCATATGTCGAATGATCTCTATAAAATGTATTTCCTTGATACCAAGCTTCAATGTTCACTGTAAGATATTTGTTGTGTGACTTGAATGTTTTAAAATGCATGTCATGTTTTAAAGCAACTTTCAAATAGACTAGTCTAAGTCTCAACTTTGAACTGGTCAGCAGTTTGCATCATTTGAGAATGTTGTTAATCCCACATGAATATGTATATATATATCTTAAAGCTAGTGGAAGCACATGACAATCCTTTTTTTATGGGCTCTATATTCACTAGAATATAAGTGGGCTACTCTTGATACTATTGTACAAAATGAGGAGATATCAAACAACATCTATATAGAGCCTCAAGTGACCAATAATGTAGAGGCCTTCCCTAGTGGAATAGTCAAAATTTTGATCAGTAGGGAGTAGTCATTCCCAAGCCCAGCCTACCCTATGAGTATAAGAATTATGGAGTAATGGTTTCTTGAGATAGATTATATTTGTTTAACTAGATTTTTCTTGACATCTGATAAAAATTTATTTAAATTTGGGTTTAAGACTTCATATGGTGGCAAGCCTCTATAATTAATTATCCCTCCTACTCATAGAAGAGCAGTCTTGCTTAGGTTGCGGAGATTTAACATTTAGGTTTTAAGTTAATTAATGAGAAATAATTTTAGAAATTAAGGTAGATTCAATCAAATCTCATGGTTCTGTTACTCTGGGTATATTGATACATCTGGTTTTTTGTTTTCCAATGTTAGAAGATATTGAGCTGTATCAGGGAGTCTAATTAGTAACAATGGATTGCCTATAATTAGATATCCTGAGCGAATATTGTGAATGCATGTATTAAAGATGTGCTTTGAAGATTAGCATTGACTTGTCCATTGGAAAAGGGTTGTGGCCGTACTAGTTTGACTTATTAGTTTAGAGGCACATAAATTTTTCACTTGTGGTTTAGTGGTATTAAACATAATCGTCATGAGTTTAGAATATTTAATGATCATTAATTGTCCACGAGTTTTAATTTGATTCAAATAAACTTGCTTAAAATACATGAAATTTGATTATTGGGTTTGATTTTGATTGATGAACTTGTTATCATAGGAGCGGCCTCGAGTTTAGTTTAGGGTTTTATCCTTGGGAAGGCCCAAGAATTAATTTTTCTTTGATGTGTTTATTAATACAAGAGACGACACCAGTTTAGTTTGGGGTTTGCATTTTTGGAAAGGATTTAGAAATAAATCTTGCTAGCTTTTGTGCTGGCTCAATTGATGAGATTGGAACATTAATAGGCAGTCCCATAAGTGAGACTTTCAGCCTCAAGAATGAGGAAAGCTCAATAATGATTATTATGATTTTATCCTATCGGTAAGGTGATCCAATTAATTGGTGTGATGGGCCTGGGTTGAGGTTTATATTCTTTGGAAGTCCTAACAATGATACTTGTGATTTAGGGAGGGAGGAAAGCCCAACACTAAGACTTGATTTTAACTATCAATCTCAACCATGATAAGAGTATAAGGCTTACAACTCTACTCATTAGAGAGACATAATGGTTTGGGACTTATAACTCTAGGTTGAAGGGGAGTCTAACATTGATCTAGTTGTTTTGACTTAATGGCGATTTATAAGGATGAGTCTTGTGATCCGATCTATCAATAAAACCACTTGAGTGGGGAGTCTTATGACGTGGTCTTGTAGGCAAGACAAATCAAATTGTGGGACTTATGACCTTACTCTATATGCATTGTGGCTTAAAGTTTGGGCAAAAAGGTTGGATGGTTGGTATTGTTGGATGAGAGGAAACAAATCAACAAGGTTGAGTGGCGGTAGTTGCTGGACTTAAAGATTTTAAATACAATGTTACTCAGCTTGAGGAAGTTGATCTTGAGGTCTCGAAGTATGGGGAAGACAAGTGATGAGGGCATATGGCATCGATGTTCTAGTTGCTGGAAGGTTCTAAGATAGAGCTTGAGAGTTTGTGTGTGGCTGAGAAAAAAAATAGAGAGAGGGTCGAGTCATGTAGGAGAAATAACTCAGAGAGCGAGAGGGAGACCTATAACTTGTGTTTGGGAGATGTACTTTGCTGAGAGAATAAGTTGAGAGTAGAGGGTGTTGGAGACTGAAAAATTATAGGGCTATGGAGCAGGAGATGGTGTTTGGAGAGAGGGTTTTTGAGGAGAATCGTGAGGCTCTCTTGGTTGTGGATAAGGGGCATCAATTGCGAATGTGGGAGAGGTTGTAGTGACTGATTGCTTTAGTGCAATTGCGAGGGCATGCGTGAGTCAAGATGCGTGGGAATTGTGTCTGGTTTACTCTCCCTTTTTAGGGAAGTTAAAAGCATGAATTGTGGGCTCACATACTCGAGTGGAGCCTGTGATCAACGCCCTCCCTTGCAATCATCTTGGCAATGCGTGCAACTACTAGATGCTAGGGGCGGGTGTGACTAAGGATCGAAGAGGGTCCATGACTGTTTAAGTTTGCATACTTCTGACTAATTTGATGGCCAATAAAAGAAGAAATTGAAAAGTAACAGATTGGATGGAGATCTGATTTTGAAATTACTTTTTTTTTATAAATCATTTAAAGTAAATTGTTGTCCCGAAATTGGCCAAGAAGGTTCTAAATTAATTGTAAAACTTGCACTCTTAGCTCATTAATGGGCATTACTTTTAATCAGGAAAATTAATTATACCTAGTCTTAAGGATTAAAATCTTTATTAGATTAGTTAAGACTTGATTAAGCAAGTTTAAGCTCAATTGTCCCTAATTTTAAAGCTGAACAGGTACACCGGGCCCAAACTATGCTAGATTGAACTACCAAGCAAGATAATTAAGTAGAGGATTCACAACACAAAGGCAAAATAGTAGTTGAAATATTGAGCCTAAGTTCTAAAGAAAAGCGGTAACTTTTATAACTACATTCTCAATCACAATTTTATTCCATTTTCTCAAAAATAGCTTTTCTATAACAAATTTTGGGAAAGCAAGGAAAATGCTCCAGTTTTTTCATCCAACTGTTTTTCCTACCACAAAGCTGTAAAAACTTTCACAAATGAAGCTACTATTGACTCTCGAGTGCTTTACGTTTACACAGACCCTTCTTTTAGCTTTAAATAAGATTGTGACTAATGTCATTAGAATTTATTATATTTGGTTTTATTAAACATTATTAGCTTGCCAAGCTTAGTACCAACCACTTTTGCAAAATTTCGTTGGTGCATATAACACTGTTATTTTAAGGCATATGTTTGTTTTTGATGATTCCTAAAAATGAGTTGTCAATATTCTCCACTATAATGCCATTTTTTTCTGATCGTTAACTTTTGTAGAAAAATTAGTTCGTTTAACTGTTCTCCTTTTATGGACACTGTTGACTATGAAATTTCTCGAATCCTTGTCAGCATTACATAGCTATGCTTACCTATCATGTGAGAGTTATTTTTAAACATCTAGAACATGTCTAATGACATATTTTATTGCATGTTGCATGCCTAGGTGCATTGGAGCTTATTACAGATGAAAGTAAAGCTGGTGCTTGTCTATGGATTACAAAACGTCGAGGATTGGAGTACTGGCCAACAGCTGCGGAAGAAAAAAAGTATATGATACGATCATTGAAATCGAAAAAGAGCTTCACATATATTCCTCACAAAATTCAAGTTCCTGATACTTTTGAAAAAGTGTAAGTCATTTTTGAGGTACATTATATGTAAAATTCATGTCATTTAACTTTCACTTATGCTCTGCCAATACACAAAAGCTGATGCTGAGCAACTTATTCTTGGTTGCTAGAGGGACCTTTCCTTCTGCTATATGATACTGAGAGAGAAAAAGGACTTTGAGGGATAAAAATCATCCTTTAATATAGTTGGGGATTATTATGATCTTTCATAAAGAATCAAATGATCATTTTGATCCTTTTCCTGTTATTGAGATAAAATATGAGCCATGTTATGATCATCATTAGTAAATTATGTTCTTTATGGAGCAGCTAGGTCCTGCTTTACCATTCATTCATGGTGAGAGACATCAACTAGAGAACATAAAGATATGGCGTGGACATTGGAAATTTTTATTCTTTTTGGACAAGTGCCATTCACCATATTATGGTGCTATCAATAATATTGCATTACGTTTCAAGTCTGTACCGATGTTGGATTCCCCAAGTTATTTGATACACTTCAGATCATATTATTATTATTTTTGGACATTTATGTTAACTTTTTTCATTAGTGTAGATCCATTCTCTGGGCCTAGGGATATGTTAGCAGCATAGTTGTTTATTTTGAAATTGTACGTATTGTTTGCAAAAACTAGAAAATGTAAGGCTTTGTTCTTCCCTTAAGTAATTTCAAGAACCCAATTAGCATAAGGCTAAGTGTAATGTCATTTTGTTTCTAAGATAACATATCCTAAGCTAATTGTAGTATCATTTTGCATTTTATTTTTTTGTCTTGGTTTATTCCATCCATTTTGTTTTAGTTCCCAAAGAAAATAATGAATGCTTTATATGTGAATGATATGTTTATATTTTATGTAAAACATAAACACGGGGGGCTACAAATGAATTGAGCCGAATAGGAGCTTGCTCAAGCTTGAGCTAGTTTGTCAAAACACTATTCGAGCTCTGTTTGAGTATTTGTAGTAGCATACAAGCTCTATTCATTTAAAATTATTATTTGAGCTTTGCTTACTTGCTGACCAAATGTGCCTTATTGACCACATTAACGGCAAGATGATCGAGCAGCTTGTTATATATTATTACAAGCCTTATCGATCTTATTAATGAGCAGCCTATTGAGCTTAAAATTGAGACTTTAATTGATTGAGCTATTAAAGAAAACCATTTTAATGTTCATAAACAAGTAATTTATGTTCATGAACAAAATCATTCTAATATATATAAAAAAACTCTTACATAATCAAATATTAAATATATTTATATTTGCGTCGTAAATGATAATATTATCGAGCCTTACTCAAGCTTTTTAACAAGTTTGTTGATTAGTTTTAAATGATATTGTTCATGATCATAAATGAAACAAACACCAAGTTGTTCAAGCTTGTTCAATTATCAAACGATTTTTTATAAAAGAATTGAAGTTTATTTGATTAGTTAATTAAATGATCATGAACGAGAAGACTCGTCATCTATATCTTTTGTTCTGCCAATTGAACCATGCCACAGTTCTTGCAACCCAACAGTAGCCATTGAATCAATTGGTTATACCTATCTTCATTAGTCCAGCATGGTGGCTTGTTAACACCCACTCAGAGTGATTTCCTTTAGTGATGTAATTACCATTGAGCCTTGATAGTGTTCCCAGCTATGATCAATATCATGCCTCACTTCAACCCTCTTTCAGGTAATCATGAGATATATGAGTTGTTTGGTTTGAAGTAAAATGAGCATTAAGTATTCTAAATGCAGATGTTTTAAAGATATTATCATTTGGCTTGAAGTAAAAGAAATACAAAGTAAAATTTTGAAGTATTTGGAATTCACCATCTAGTTCAATTTTTGGTATATTTAAAAATCAATATATTTAGTCAATTTTCAAATACACTATAAATATTTTGTCATTACCACCACAACCGACACAGCCCACTGCCTACGGCTGTTGCTTCCACCGCCTCCTATCGCCCTCCACTATTGCTTGCCACTGATTGTCCTCTACGCTGCTGTTACAGACTACCATGTATGGTCTTTGCTATCGGTTGTTTTCCCCTGCTGACCTCCACCATCACTGACATCTCCTCGGCGTCGACCACTAACCAACACCATGGCTGTGATTTACATTACATTCATTTTATTTCAAGCCAAAAGAAGATTTTATACATGCTCGTTATGTACAAATTTATTCAATTATGATCATAGTTGGTCAGAGAAATCATAAGTCGTGCAAACTTTAGTGTTAGGAATTATTCGATACTTATATTAGAAGTTGAGTAAAGTGTTAACATTAATGATTCAGTTGAACTGAAAATAACTTCAAATAGGATTTTTATTCTGAAATACTTTTCTCTCATTCAAATTTTTTTAGTTGCTACAACCTGAATCAACAATCAATTTGTTAGAAAAGTCTAGAAATTTCTTCCCTTGACTTTTCCTTTTATTTCTTTCTTCCTTTCCTTCTTTTTCTTTATTTTTTCTTGTAATAGTCCCCAGCCGCCTCTAGCACTCGATCAACCACTAGGAGCCCAACTGCTTTAGAGGGCCTTAGTTTATGGAATGTAGGTTGTGCGTGTGTGAACGCGCGTGCGAGTGTGAGCGTCCGTGTGTGCACATGTAAATTTCATGTGTGTGCGCGGGCGAGCGTGTGTGCGTGCGTAGTTTTCATTTGATTTTTCTTCTTAAATCCATTGCCCAACCAACTGCCTTTGCCGCTGGAAAACTCGGGAGATTGGGTGCTTCAATATTACTACAATTCAATAAATGCTGCTACCATATTATTAATAGGGAAACTTAGGGAATGTAATTAAATCCTAAGTGATTTCGTAATCTAATATAAATATGATATTTGTATATACAGTTACATATAAAAATAAATGAAATGAAGCGTAGAGTTTAATAAAAATGATTTCGATGAATTTCAGGATGTGTAAAGTGGGATATAATTTTTTAGGAGAAAATTTTATAATACTTATAAAAAAATTCGGTGTTACATTTAACATCGTAGGTTCTTAGTCTCCCCACATTATTTTTTTGGAACTTAATTGAAGATTATATCTCTTCAAGAATTGTGCTGACATCACCTCCACAATAACTAATTGCTTGAGACTAGGTTCTGTATCTACTGACCAGCCCAATCGGCCCCACCTCACGCACATTTGCTCCCTAAGCGACACAATTGTTCGCCCCCAAATGACACAACTGTTCGCTCCCAAATGACACAACTGCTCACTTTCATTTCCACAAAATTGCACGTAGGAGACAGAACAGCTTCATTCGACTCTCACGCATAGAATCGCCTGTTGGTTGCTCTCTCGCGATCTCCGTCAGCCGCACGCGAGACCCATCCGTCCGCGACCCGATTCGCCTCCGTCCCGCTTGAGCTCACTCCCTTCTCGCTCTCTCTTTTCTCTCGGTTTCACATGTAACAAATGACCCGCATCTTTGTCCCACATGAGGCCCTTGACCGGATTGCAAATCATGGCCTTGCCTTTTCTCCCACGCGTGAGTGATTGCACACACACCTCTGTATGCACGCGACCCGTGACTGCAGGCTCGAGCCCACACACTCGCGCTGTGCTCTTGCATCCTCTCGAAACCAACCCCGACCTCATCTACCTGTGTGACCTAGCCAGTTCCTTGCCCTATTATTATTATTATTAAAAAACTAGTCTCACTAACACTAATGTCGTCGTCATCGTCGCTCACTGTGCACAAAGGTATAAATTTTTTTATTGTTTGCTTAAACAACAAGTATCGAAGACTCGTCGTTATATCTTTGATTCGGCTGAGGGAAGAATGGGGGTATGAAGACCTGCGCTATTGTATCATTTATCTGGCTAGGAGAAATCAACATACAAAGTCCTTGCACCGTCGGATTTTTGATCTGGTTGGGAAGATTGAAAGGCAAGCGCCTACCTGACACCTACACGAGGGTGGGATGCTGGGAGGTTGTCAAAATTTCAAATGACAAAAGATCCTCCTTGTAATTAATCTCAAATAAAATTGTCATTTAAAATGTTTAAAAAAAATTAATTGTTATTTCAATTGATTTAGAAATAAAAAAGTATTAAAAATATATAATAAAAAAGGAGGGGCAAAAAGACTATTATTGATATTTAACATGTGTGCCTCATAAAATTTAGAGACAAGTTGCAAACCCCTTTGAGGATGTTTCTTGGGTAGCCCCTGAAAATACAACACAATGAGATATTCAATTCAATGGTGGCACAACTTCAAGCAAAATTACTTCTAAGGCTTCTAAGAATCCGAATGTTTTAGGAAATTCGAAAGACAACACTATTGACCTAAACAATGGAGAGAATAATGATATACTTGATACAACCAAACCTCAAACCTATGGCGATGTGAGTGGGACGGTTGGTGGTGGTGAAGTAGCAAAGGAAGTTGAAGACAAATACAAAGAGTGGTGGCAATGCTTGAAGAGTTCAAAAGAATGGGCAAGGCAGCAAAACAGAGCATAATTCTAATGAAACTTCGAATATTGAGGTGGGAGAAACAAGGAACATAATTATGATCTAGGAACATGTTATGAGAAAAATAGTAATCCCAAACAGTGCTCTAATTAAATTATAGGCAATGATCAACTATTAGCTAATAAGGACAAGAATTCTGCAGAATCTCAACCGGAACAATCAGGAACAATCAGATAATTCGAACAACTCCTAGGAAACTATTGGAGATGAGCAACAACTTGAAATTGAGAAGAATTCCAGTCAAACAAACAGTGATGAACAACAACAATAAGATGATTTGAAGAATTCCAAGCAGGTGGAGAAATATGATGATGATGATGTTAAGGTTAAGAAAGATCAAGAGATATGAAATGCAATGTCTGTGTTGTCAATATCTATGTGCTGGGAAATGGTTGCGAAAAGGTGCAATGCCCTAAACGAAGTGGGTCTGGCAATCTATAGGAAGCTATCAAACAATACCTGCTATGAATCAAGAAAGCAGAACAACCCCCTTATTTGTCAAGAATATGACGATCCAAATATAGTAGGAAATATTTATCTGCAAGTGTGTATTGACAAATTGTCTAGAAATCCTGTTATATTTGGTGTACATTGATCTGATGATTGGTCACAAAGGTTGAAGAAAACTTATTGGATATTTTTTTAACCAACTCACTAGTTGGTGTTTATGGAAAGCCTGCCCCTGAGGACTTCTAAGAAGATTATAAGCATTGTAAAAAGATTGTTAACAGTTCATGTGTGAATGGAATGGGATTCTGCATGTGCTCTGATCTTTGTCAAGTTCCTAAATAATGCTTCGAGGATTCGTTAAAATTATTCAAACTCCTCTACAATAGCTCCGATCTATATCTTTAAATATATTCCGCATGTGCTTTGATCCTTTTTTCAAACTCCTAAATGCGAGATTTGAGACTGCTTTGCGGATTTACTAAAAATTCTTAAATACCCCTATTATAATTGTGTTGACATTAGGTTTTAACCGGAGATAACTATTTAACTCTAAAAAATGACCTCAAAATTCTAAAGTCATTCAATCAAAATCTAAACTCAATTCATGTTAAGAATTTAAACTCTTAAGACGAAATCTGTCATAAAAAACTTAAAGCTAAAATTCATCCACACTTCACAATGGTTTGGTGAGGATGATAAATTGAAGAATAACTTTAGCTCATAAAGAGCAGATATCTTGTTGCTGAATGTATTACTTCAATTCATTCTCAATTGATTCATAGCCAATAGCAACGTGGCACATGCCTTTTGACCGGGTGGTTTGGCTAAAAAATGACACCACTATATTGCAGTCATGGCCAAAAACCCTTGTGTTCCCTAATGGTTAAAAGTGTGTAATGAATAATAGGGTACGCTCGATAAGATATAAAGCTCTCTGTTTGCTATGGTGAACTTAAATTCAACCCCTTAGATAAACATCCAACCTAGATCTACAAGGTGTTCTTGGACGAAATAACCCATGCCTTCTGGCAGGTTCCTTATGTTAGGTATTCTTGTACGAAACAACCCATGCTAGGGACCATGAGAGCCCGTGATGACCGAACAATGGGATCTTGATCGGGCCTATGATTATTTTCCCATTACTCACTTTAAGTATATGGCGATAAATTTTAAATCATAAACACGAAAATCCAAAACCAAATTTAAACCCTAAAATAGCTGCTATTATATGTCAGGTAATTATTGCAAACTATTAACGACTAGCCTTAAATGAAAGTTTTATGTTATTGTCGGGAGGGGTAATTCATCATAGGGGCTTGTGGCTATGGGAAACCAGAACTCAGATCATAAATTCCTCGCAAAATGAGGGCGAAATCTCTGAGTAGTGTCTTTTCTAAAATCCAATATGCCTTTTGAAATTTACCCCATAACCTAAACACATTAAAACTCTCCCTGTCAACAAAAGAAGGCGCGGAGAGTCCGAGGGGAAAATTTTTGAAGCCCACCGATTCCTCCATAGGCTATGTCTCTTGCAGACTACTTACATAGGGTTCTTGAGGAACAAGTACTTAACTAGCTGGGAAGGGAAAAGAAAGTAGAGAATAAAGGGACAAAACTAGCTGGGAAGGGAAAATAAAGTAGAGAATAAAGGGAGAATTGGAGAGGAGAAGAAATTCACTAGGAAATAAATTGAATTTGTATTTACAAGAATGGGTGAGATTGTGTTGTAGGCAAACCTTAAGCTAATAGTGCATAAACTGAAAATCTATTAATAACTCTTAACAAATAAAACTATTTAAAGAATTAAATGATCGATACACGTCATTTACTAATGAGTGAATTCCTTATCTTTACTTATGAAGGTGGAGCTATCTCAACTGCTTTACCTAGTTGACATGCTTAATGAGTTAATACCATTCAAAAGCTGCTTTACCTTTAATGAAGGTGGAGCTATCTCACCTGCTTTGCCTAGTTTTCAAGTATAAAGAGTTAATAAAATTCAAAAGCATGCAACTGTGTAATCAAGCCTACCAGTTTGCTTTCAGTACTCTAAAAAAGCTAAGTGTAAAAAAATGTGATTTCATTCAATGTAGTGGTCCTATGACCTATTGTAATCTCTTAAGAACTTGATTCTAGAGTACGATTGGCTCCTTTACAAAACTTCTCTTTTTAGACATTTTCATGCAGACCTTTACCTTCTATTCTTTTAAACAATTTGTTCTCTAATCAGTGTGTTGGGTTATTCATGTATGATTTCAAAGGTTAATAATAAATAGCTTTATTTATTATAAAAATGAAGTATTATTCTGTGCCATATATGGTAATTATGGAAAACTTATATTTGTGTTAGAATTTTTTGGGGAGAAGTTGGTATATATATATATACAGAGAGAGAGAGAGAAGCGATAGGATTGAGGTTGAGAGGCAAAAAATAGGATGATAAGGAAGCTTCAAGACCAACCTAGTGTATTTTGGAGGTTCTTGTGTTGTTTTTAGCCAAATTTTAAAAGGCATGGAATGATAATATCTTGAAGTTGTAAAAGCTTGCTGATCGTGGTGAGAAGGTGCCTAGAAGCATATGATGGAAATCAGAGAAATGGTGGGTGATGTCATTTCTTATTGTATGATGGACGATGGGGCACATGGCGAGCTAGAGAGCACAATATAGGGATGGAGTCATTTGATTGATTACGAAAAGACTCCTCTACCTTCTGTCTTCTTAGTGTGATAGAGAAACTGAGTGTCATTTTCCTTGAGATTGAGTAGTTTTTTTTTAACTAGATTTTCCTTGCATTTGACTAGTGTTTGTTTTAATCCGATTTTCTTTGGCATTTGACTAGAGTTTGTTTAGTTATGGGTTGAGAGTTTATACAAATGCTAACCCCCATAATTAATTATTGCCCTACCTTCAAGAGTTCTCTCGATTAAAGAGGTTGCATGGGTTCAAGTTTTAGACTTAGATTTGGTAGTTCCATGTAAATTTATTTATTTATTTATTTTTTTGGGGGGCGGTGGCGGTTAAACTCAATTAAGATCTGATGGTTCCGTCATCGTAGGCATATCTATGAATCCAATCTGCCAAGGTGTAAGGTCTTTGAGTGTTAGCATCCATGGATCTCGATTAACATATCTATGAATCCAATCTGCCAAGGTGTAAGGTCTTTGAGTGTTAACATCCATGGAGCTCGATTAACGACCAAACTTTGACTTCTCCTAGGTGACTAAAGCAAATTGAGGTGGATGTTTGTGATGAAGATGTATTTTCGAGATTGACTTTGACTTGTTTTTTTTTTTTTTTTTTAACTTTGACTTGTTAATCGATATTGGAATGACCATATCGGTTTCCTATTAGTTTAGAGACATACAATATTTTTGCTTGTGGCTTAGGTTTTTTTGATGTGATTTACAAGAGATCAGAGGCATGACATGGTCATTCGTTGTCCATGAGTTTTAGTTTGATTCAAAGAACCATGAGTAAGACATATCTGGAGTTTAATTGTTTGTTTTGATTTTGATTGATGGGCTCATTAATATGGTAGCTATCCCAAGTTTAGTTTGGGTTTGGGCTTTAGTATGTTTTGCATATATGAATGCATTTGGCGTAGAAATTGACGCTTTAACAAGATTGAAGGTTATTATATGACATTTACAAACATTTGGATTGTATGCATGAATGCCCTAATGCATTGACGATCTTTAAAAAGCAACTTCAATTTTATGGAGCGCTTGTATGTTATTTTTTATTGGTAAATGATCAAAGTTCATACCAATTAGAGAAAAAATGTTACATTAAGAAGCAGTTGCAAAGAGTTGTGTATAAAAAAGAAAAGAAAAAAAAAGGATAAAGATAATATGTAAACTGAGGGAGTAACATTGGCCGTAGGCCCACATTAGGCAGGCACTTGGTAAGTCAAGAATGCCAAATTCTTCTGGAGAATTATTGCGTATAGTTTAAAATTTAGTATACTCGGGAGAGGAGAATGAAGGATGTTTTTTTCTTATTTGTGCCTTGTACGGTTGTTGTTGTTGTTGTTGTGCCTTGGTGAGAAAATAGAGGTTGAACCTTTTTATCCACTAAGCTGGGAAGAATTCTGATAAAATCTTGAGATTGAATAGAGTCTGAATCATTAACCTCCATAACAAAACAATGATTAGTAGCATTGGGGATCATAGTACTTATGCCATGCGGTGGAATTTGATGAATTATTGAGGGACCCTCAATGGATTTAAAGATTGCTTTCCCGGTCATGTTCCTTGAAATATCAGCAACGCTAGCAACCATATTTAAAGACATTAGAGATAGGTGAGTAGGGGAGATATTGACATCAAGCAAACCAACAATATCTCAGGAATGTGTAGACTTAATAGAGGAGGCTAGAGTATGTTACAGAGCATGAGAACATTCCATGGGGAACAAAAGAATGAGGGAACAACTTTCAAAAAGTTGAAAGTTTCAAATTAATTATAATTATTAACCAAAAAAAATCTTGCATGCCCAAATTTGGACCAACAGAACTATCCTAAACAATAGGGGGCTTCTGTAAGTTGATTTTCATAATTTGATTTTTGTAATTTCAGACAAGCCTTCAAGCAGTTGATATATTTATGACCAAATGTTTTGAGAGATTGATGATATAAAGGCAAACCCTCAAATCTCACTTTTTGCCAATAACCATGAGTTTAAATGCCAACCCATATTTTAGCTGCTATGATGCCTGATACTTCTCAAAGAGGTGTGCAGTGTCTGACACGTATCCGACACGAAATACGTCTGACACACCTTGACACATGTCGGACACGCTGAAAATGTATCTGATTAAAAATATATTAAATACAAATTGGATACGCATGTCCGACACGTGTCTTAAATATTTTATGAACTTTTTTAAATGTAATTTCTTGTATTTAAAATTTTTATTTTTTTAAAATATTAAAACTAAATTTTTTATTTCTTCTCCACAACACCAAATCAATCGTCCATGCTCAATATCCCATTCATCAAATATTCTAATTTTTATTTCTCTTTGGCAGGTTATGACTTTGGTTTAACAACAATGCCCGATGTCATCTCAACATCGATGTTTGACGTTACAACATCGACATTTCAAAACTATCTCAACATCAAAGTCTAACACTGTCTTGACATTGATGCTCGACACTAAAAATTTATACTCCCATAATTTGTTAGCTCGTCTTTGTCCAACATCATCTAAACATCGATGAACAACACCCTTTCAACTTTGACGACAGATGTCCTCTCGATATCGATGCCTAATACTTACTGCATAACATCAACGCCTGATTCTTGATAGCATTGTTGTCTCCTCTCGATGCCTGATACACAACATTGATGCCTGACTCTCGATATCCTAATATTAATCATTTTAAGCACAAATTCTAGTTAAATGACTTATTATTTATATATTATCTTTAATATTATACTTATTTAATTTTTATACACTATTTTTAAAATATAAAAATTATGATATTTTGTCCAACCCATTTTTGTATCCTATATTTTCAATAAGTGACGTGTCCTTTATTTGTGGCATCGTGTCTGTGTCATCATAGCTTCGTTGTCAAAGGAGAGGAAACTTCTATTTCATCAAGAACTTGGGTCACAAGCGGTTGAGAGAGTTTGGCGGTAGTAGCACGCACCTGTATTGGTTTGCCAAGAATTGATCCCAATGAGTATAGCAAAGATTGATTAATAAGTGGAAACGATGATACAAGATAATAACTCAAACTAGGGTAATAGGAGTCTCCTTCGAGGTATCAAAATATTTATACCATTTAAACAAACACATCGGTAAGCCATTCACATAATTGAACGATTATAGAAATATCTGGAATAATATAATAGGCATACATGGATGGACAATCTCTTTCAAATAAGCTAATTCAAATAACTTTAATGCTAATTGTGATGAATTATGCGTATTTAGAATGGATTAGATGAATGAAGTTTTAAATATCAAGTTTCTCTTAAGACATTCACAACTTACAAATTTCTTGAACTGTTGATGAAATTTAACTCTTTTCATATGATTCTTTTTATGAAGTAGTATATCAAGAAAGTAGGAACATAAAACAAAATCTTGTCTATTGATTATTTATCATAAGAATAATTTTCATTGTTGAGTCCCAGAAGTTGCATTTTTTATTTCACATTCAGTTATATACTCAATTTTGTTGGGAAGTTCTTATTTAGATTTGATTTCATGCTCAATTCTACTATATCCCAAAATTTGACTCTTAGTTAAACATAAATTCTAGTTCATGAACCTGATCTATTATAGGGGCATATTTAAATTTAATAATATTAAATATAAACTCATATTATAACTGCAAATTATTTTATTCTCTTAATGTATCCTCAAACATACATGAATTACAATCTTTTCAGTTAGATTAAATTCAATCATACATGATTCTTATGGGCATATTAGAGGTGTGGCCTTAGCCCCTTAAATGAAAATAAAGATTTTTATTTTTATCAGCGTATTAGTAAAACCAAAGTTAGAGGGGTTAATTTGACTTTTAATAGGACACAATGGAGAAAAAAGATTCATGTAGCCAACCCTATGTAGTTGGATGAAGGCTTGATGTTGTTGTGTATACATGATTCTTATGTTTGTGTGTGTACGCTAGACTTCAACATAAATGATATTAATTTTTCTTTAGGGAGATTAATCACAGGTATGATAGTCCCGAGAGAATGATTGCAATATTCTGTAATATCCAAGGATATGTATAAAGTTTCATGCAATATTTTTGATGAATTTTAGCTTAGTTTATCATTAATTTTTTGCTCAAGATTGTTAGTGAAATAAATAATCATGATATAATTGTCTAAATGCAAATAAGATTTAGTTAAAATGTTTACCGTTTATTACTCTTATAAAAAATATATTTAACTTTTTTATAATCTTTAAATTAATCATGCAATTGATCCATATATTGGAAAATGATAAATATTTATTTTTAAGTTTATATTTCATGTTAACTTGTGATGGCTTAGTAGCAAAACTTCACAAAAAGGATTGCGCATGTCCCAGCATTTTTGAGACATTATATCTTTTGATAACGACATCCAAATTCTCGATCTAATTTGAAAATTTTAAACATCATGATAATCGTGTTGTAGTTGTCTAGAATCATACATTAAAAATTCTTATCTAAATTTTATTTTAAATTTTTATCTTGGTATCATGTCCTATTTTAATTGACAGAATGATACAATCGTTAGCTCTGATCTAAATTGATGTCGTATTCTTAAGGGTCAGTGTTTTCTAATGGAAAGAAATTCCAAAATAATACCCATACTATTTGTGTGTAGCTAATTTAGTTCCAGAGTATCTCGCTTCTTGAATTTAGTCCATTGACATTACAAAATTAATCCAAAATGGTTCTTCATATTGTAATTATGATATAAAATTGATTCTAATTTAGTTCCTTAAATATATAAAATAGATCCTAATTTAGTCCCAAGTGGCCATTTTGGATTAATTTTGTTTACTCTATCCCGACCCGACTCGGTAAGCTCGCATAGGCGAGATGGGAACGGAGGTCGGACGGTAGACTAAAATGTCCAATCTCTAAAACTATCACGATAACGTTTGAAAGAGCCACTAAAACAATAAAATTTAAAACACATAAACAAAACCTCATTAAGATTCATATAATTACATTTTTTTAGGCGTGCCTCTCCTACGATACACGTTACCGCCCCTTCTATTCATTAATAATTTAAAATGATTAAACCTGAAAAATTTTTAAAAACTAACAGTAAGCCAAGCAGCAGTAAGCCAATGCTTAGTAAGTAAAATATGACTATAAACTACAGTAACTCAAGATATAATTTGTAATATGCTAGATGTCATATTTCATTAAAACATACCTTAAATTGATTTATTATAAACATATCATTAAACATATATATTATAAAATCATATCTTTTGTATTCATATCATTATTCGTAACTTCTCATTTTGTATATATATTACAATCATTACAGGAGCTACCGTCTAGTATCATAAATGTACTCCTTTACCATTTCCTTTTTTCACATCCTTTACTATTTTAACGTGTACGAGTACAGCGTCCCCAGCTATTACCATAAGAGGGTGAGCTCCATCAATTCAATATGCACATACAAGCATAATATACTATATCATATCATAATCATATCATCTCATTTCTATTATATATGAACTTTGTATGATAATATTATAAAATATAACATATAAATTGCATGATCAATCATTGGACAAAAGTAACAGAATTATGATCTAAATTGACCATAAAGATTTTATAAACATGCTTGGTGTTTCTAAATTGACCATATCATAAACTACTCCTATAAGACTTCTAAAAGTTCTCTTTTTCTCTCTCTCTCACACATTTAATACATAAGGCATATAATAATTCTAAAATCTCATATTTCAGTCTAATTACATATTTTAACCAAATTAACCCCCTAACCTAAGTTAATTTAAACTAATTTTTATTTTCGGATTTAAAATAAATTAAAATTACAAAAATTGCATTTTTGGGAAAAACACCCTAATCTATAGTATTAGAAACCTCCCTATGATCATTTGAAACAATACTTCTCAATAAATTTCTTAAAAATCTATCAATATGAAAAAGCCCTAATTTTTTTAACTCCACATTTTGAAGAAAAAACTTCATTTTCATGTTTAAGATTATCTCCTAAACCCATCCTATCATTCTCTTAAGGAAAATTGAAGTTTCCCCTAATTTTTTCCTTAAAGAAAATTCTACAAAAACATGAGAAATCACTTGAATACAACTCACCTTAGCCTTCCCTTACTCTTCCCTACAAATTCCTCTCGAACGGCCACCGAAATCCGCCCCTAGGGTCGCCGTCCGTCCCTTGCCTGACGCCTTCTCTCCGCCTCTTTGTGCGTTCGGGCGGAAGAAAGAAATGAAGGGACCAAATAAAATTCGGTCCCTTAAAGCTTGAGTGGTTATAAAAAAATTCCCAATTTACCAATATACCCTCACTTAAAACATCCATGCTTGAATAAACACTAGGGGTAATCTAGGTATTATGAGATTTCTTTAATTTTTATCTCCCAAATTAAATGAAATTAGATATAGTTTTTATATATCATTTTGCTCAGAATTTTGCATAGAATTTTATAAAATTATTTTCGTCAAATTCCGACGACTTTGAAAAATTCACTTAAATCTCGTCGTGGCGCATCGAAAAGCGTGCGATGATTAAAATAACACTTTTTGGGGTTTACATACTCAAATTACTAAATTAGAGAAACATGATTCTGTGGGACTAAATTGGTGAAACTGAATAGTCGGGAGGCTATTTTGAATTTTATCACATTTTCTAATTTTACTAGATTATGTGATATGTTAAACCCACAGTTCAAATTTAGAAATTCACATTTGGAAAAACCACCAGTTAAACAAATATTTGGTTACTTCTGTTGAAAACCTGAATATGAGGAAAACATGCCAATTGATAACTTAATGATTGCACAAGCTGAAGAAAATTTGGTGAAAATTTGTAAACCAAACAAAATACGCAATTCTCTTGAATTCACACCACAAATGAAAGTTCAGTTGTGATGAATTTGACCAAAATCAAATCTCTTACAACACCAATAACTAATATTTACAATACCAATAACTAATATTTGATAAGAAAATATTTTTTGGAAAAAAGTCGCAAATGGGAGAAATTCAAGCTTTACATCAGTACATAGAGATATCTTCCCTTGAAGGTTGTTTATCAGTCTTGTGATGCACCCAAAGGAATCAAACATCCAACCAAGTAGTATAGGATTAAAAGAGAATCATTAAAAAAATTGAATGAATGATTTTTTTTTTTTTTTTAAATTGAATGAATGATAGATGCTTTAGATTATCTATTTATAAAAACCTCATTTCTTTATGCATAAACGTGTATCAGCATTACAAGTCATTCTGCTTAAAACAACTATTCTGCAATACATGTGTATGGTGGTGCAAAGGAACAATTATTACGTCCTCTGACCGGACGTAGAGCTACGTTCGGCCGCCAATAACATGTCGCCACGTGCTCTTACTCTAAACCGCGCGGCCCGACGACTTGACCCGGAGCGGAACCCGGGAATGCTATGTTCGCGATTTTCTCGTTATTGCTCGGTATTTGCTCGGTATTTGCTCGGTATTTGCTAGGTATTGCTTTGCAAAAATGAGAAATACCGCTCTGTGAAGACCAATACCATGCAAATATCGAGTTTTACCGAGTTTTTTACAACTCGGTACAACTCAGTATTTGCTAGGGATTTGCTCGGTATTGCTAGGTATTTGCTCGGTATTGCTAGGGATTTGCTCGGTATTGCTAGAAAAAACTAGGTACAACTTGGTATTGCTAGGTATTTGAAATATATCCAAAAGGTGATGGGATGTTGTTCGGCTCATCAAGGATTTAAAAAAACGCACGTGCGAGAACCCAAAAAACAGCGGTCGGCGACTTTTCTTCATGCTACGTGGCGCTAAAATATTGGTGGCCGAACGTAGAGGAGCGTACGTTCACCGGACCGAATAAAAGTTCGGTGCAAAGGCCAAGATGTTAGTTGCTGGTTACAGAAATATGATAGTTCGTTTGCAGCTACAAGAATCCCGCTCCGACAATAGAAGATATGATGCAACAAAACCCACTTAAGCCGTTGATCAAACAAAGCTCAATTAAGCCACATAACCACTACTATATTCCATATTGCAAAAGAAATCAAATAGCTCCAAAGGTATAGAATCCAAGAAGTAATTCATCGGACCAAACCAACCATCTAATAGTAGAACTAATAGCAATCGTAATCCTATCAATTGAACTAAACCAACCAGAGATTACCCAGATCAGGCATTTTCATAGAAATTTCTAACCTTAAAAATTATAAAATAAAAGTAAAAAAATTGAATGTTATCAAACTTGGATTGCTTATTTAATTGCTTGATGTTTCTAATTAAACATAAACATACAAATCTCCATCACAAGGGCTCATATGGATGGAAGTCTACTCGGATAAAATGAAAACTATACATGCTGACAAAATACTTCCCTTCTATATTTATGATAATTTGAAATGGAGATTTCAAGTAGCTCCAGTGACAGATAAGATTAGAGAGAGTTGCTTTAGATGGTTTGTAATGAACCGGTTGGGGGCCGGTTCAACCGAACTGGCCACTCGTCTCTTTTTAGGAGTCGCGACCCAGGGCAGGTTGCTATTCACGAACAGAGCAGCGAGCGGAGCGGGCGGACGACCGAGTGTGCGGAGGGATTCTGAGTTTTCTTTCGTCATTTTTAGCAGTCGATCGCGTTGGAGGATAAGAATTTATCATTCCTTTTCTTTCCTACTGTTAAAAGAGTGATAATTTTAGAAGAAATTTCTGTGGATGAGAAGAACGATCGAGAAGGAAAAGGGAAGAAGGTTTGTTAGAATTCTCTTATTCCTTTTCTTATAAATTTCGTCGATTTCTTCACTTAAATGCGAATGATATTTTCACAGAGGATAAGGAAGAGATTGAAGCGAAGAAAAAAGAATTTTAGAAGAGAGGATTTTGGGAGTTTGAGAAGTTCCCATTTGTAAGTAAATTTCTTTTTATAAAAAGTTTTTATTGATATTTTGTTATTGAATAATGATTTTTTTTTTAAAGCTATTGTATGAATTTAGGGTTTTAGGAAGGGAGAGATCAAGTTGTAAGAATTGATCCCGCAAGATTTCAACAAGGAAATTGATTCGAGATTATATCAAGCATTGAAGGCCTGAAAAGTTCAAAGTGGGTAATTATAATTATGACTTCAAAATTTAGTATTATTCTTTTAATATGATATTATATTTTGCATTATAATATTGCTTTCAAGTTTTATTTTTAAGGACTATCACGCCTAAATAATTGCAAATATTAGTACAACATAAAATAAAAGAATCAAATAACTTGAATGAAATTATGAAGGTGAATGAAAAAGAATGTTATATAGTATATGTATGTATTAAAGAAATATGTAGACAAAGAAATGACATATGAAAAGGAATAAAGATGTTCAAAATAAATAGAAAGGAAAGGAAAAGGATATGTACGAAAACTGTAGGAGTTCACCCCTTTATGGTACTGATTGGGGACGCCGTACTCGTGCACGTAAAAAGAAAAAGAAATAGGAAAATGGAAAAGGAAATAAATGGAAAAGGTTGTACCTTTGGGTACTTTGAGACGGTGCTCTTGTGCAAATCAAATTGAAAAATGAAGTATTAAAGAATTATGAAAGTTTCAAATTGCTTTAAAATGTTTTAAAGATAATGACCAGAGATGTATAAATGAATGAAATAAGGTTAAGTAATGATAAAATACATATTAAATAATATTTATATTGATTGTTTTAAATAGTTACCCACTGAGTTTACTTAGTAAACTCAACCCACGATTTTAAATGTTTCAGGTAAGTTCCTAAGAAAAGAAAATGGCTGAAAGAGAAGAATTTGTCTACAGAAGATGGTGTGCTAATGACAACAGGTCATTTATGTTTTGGGAATTAGTGGCTCTTCAGTTAATAGAAAAGTTTATGTTGATGAATAATTATTATATTGATGGAAATGTAATATCGTCCGACTTTTCGTATCCGCCTCATTAGATCTAGCATCCGGGCCGGGTCGTGACAGGTTTCGTCATGTTAAACATCAGACTTCCGATGACCCTATTAGGAGAGTATATGTATTAGATCCAGCAAAATCAGGAGAAATTACAAGAAATGGCTATAGGAGAAATTATTTAATATGTATTAGATCCAGCAAACTGTACAAATTGTGACAGGTTTCGTCATGTTAAACATCTTAAAACTTATATTTGATGCGGTATATGCCTTCAAATC
Organism: Dendrobium officinale; assembly: GCA_019514585.1. Taxonomy (NCBI): domain Eukaryota; kingdom Viridiplantae; phylum Streptophyta; class Magnoliopsida; order Asparagales; family Orchidaceae; genus Dendrobium; species Dendrobium officinale. The sequence goes on from CM033687.1 coordinate 11,258,410, forward strand.
AGCAAAATCAGTTAAAAAAAAGCCCAAGTGGCTATAGGAGAAATTACAAGAGTCAAATTAGGTATTGTGAACTGGTCCCATGTTCAAATCCGTTTAAGCTTATTTCTATTTATAAATGATTTTTTTAATTGAAATTTTAAATATGTTTTATATTCACTCAGATAACAATAGACTTAAATTTGAGTGTTCACTAAAATTGGAGAGAATTAAATTTTTAATTGTTTGGCTTTATCCTGATAATTCGATTTCTATGAATAGAAATTCATGATGTATGATTTAATTACTATCGACTAATTATTGAATAAATGCAAATTATTTGGGGCCAATTTAGTGCTCCGTAGATCCAAGTTTTATTCATGGAGTCATTCCTATTTTATTAATTGAGTACTCTAATATCGTGCTAATATAAGAACTGTCTTTTTGTTTTATGTTTTTGCATTACTTGGCAGATATTAATTTTTTTTTCTTTTTTTGGCAATTAGTGTTGTTCATACTCTTAGTCACAATTTCCGGTCAGCCACTAAAATTGTGCGCACACAATTGAGTTTACCAATTAAATCACAGCACGCTCTTGTTAAAATCATCTATGCTGGAGTAAACGCAAGCGATGTAAGTTATTGTTCATAAATTGAGTTGATCTTCAGTCGTCTGGATATTTTTCTTTTTTACGTTTTTAGTGGTACTGTAATTCCTCCAGACCTCGTATGTATTTCTTTATTGACAGGTAAACTACAGCTCTGGACGCTATTTTAGTGGTAATACAAAGGAAGTTGCTAAACGCCTTCCCTTTGATGCTGGTTTTGAGGTAGTGAAATTTGTGTAATATGTTGCTAACCTTGTTTCATACTTTATTTAGAATTGTTAGTATGATTTATAAATAGCAATTCTATTCAATCTATTTTTTATGTTTAAGGTTGATTTTAAAGTTTATTTGATAAAAATTATTTTGTTGAATTAATATTGCTGCTATGGATTTACTTGCCCTCTCCATTGTCCCTATCATGAAGGCTTCTTTGTCCGAATATTTTGGTTCCACGTTTCGGAATGTATGCATAATAATAAGCTCTCAATGTTGATATAGGAGTAGTAAATGCCTGTATGGTATTTTAAATGAAATTTGGTAGGGAAAAATGAGGCAAGGAAGAGTTTAATCGAAGTGTTACCTTCCGTTTCAGAGCAACTACTCTTGAATGAATGCTAAATTTAAAATTTAATTATCATTTTTCAAGTAACAAAATATGTATGAAGGCGTCAAATAAGTAATGAAAGATGATTTGAAAGAAACAAAATGTTAATCATAAATGAAATCATATTCTGAAGAGGTAGAAGGGAGGGGGCTTTGTGCTCCTTTCTTCTTCATAGTTTTGTGTGCTTCATCTTTAATGGTAATTGACTACAAGTAGTGCATTGTCCTTGATTCCAGCAAACCCGTGCAATGCATGATGAAGAATTATGAATATGGAGAATAAAATGATCACATCACTTACCAACAAAGATATTTGCTCAATAATAAATATAGAAATGAATTTCTTAAATATAATTGAAGAATTGGCAAACTCTAAATTTCTTAAATATAATTGAAGAATTGGCAAACAATAAATTTCTTAAATGTAATTGAAGAATTGGCAAACAGTAAATTGAGAAGAAAAATAAGCTCTACAAAACACCATATAATTAATAGAATAACAATTCTTCGTTAAATACAACTGTTATTTCCTGCAGAGAGGAGAAGATAGCAAAGGCAGCAACACTTGATGCTGACTTGGCAACAATTTAAATTGTAAATTTCTTATTCGTTTTTCCTAGATATAACATTATTAATTTGTAAGAGAATCACAAAATAAATGGAGCTTAACAACACATCAATAATGCAAGTGAAAACTCTTATTTGTTCCGCATACTTTTAAACTGGACTAACAATATGCAATATATTTAAAATGGACTAACAACAAGCATTTGATATTGGATCCTATAACCTCACCCTATAGCTGAGGTAACCTAGATCCATTCATGTGCTGAATTAAATTATTTAACATGAGTTCGATGGGAGGGTATGTCTTACAGCTCTACTGGTTGAGATTCATATGCGTGCGACTTGCAACCTCTTGATTAAAGGGCAGCCCAATTGTGGCCTTACAATCTTGACATATAGGCAAGGCAGCCTGGTTTATTAATATATCTGGAGTGACTTATATATATGATGGTTCATGAGTATGGGGCATATAATTTTACCAATAGAGATGAATAAGTGTGTTCTTACAACCTCTCCTTTAGAGGGTGGCCCAATAATGGGTCTTACAACCTCTCCATATAGGGTAGTTGACCCAAAATATAAATGCAAGGCAAAATGTATTGGAAAATTCTGTCATCGGATATTTTAGCACATTTTATAGTTTAGCATGTCGCATCCTTCATTGTAAGCTTTGGTGGCTCCCTTGCGGATTGAAGTTAGGTGTCCTTTTGTTTCTTGTTGGGGCATAAGGTGAGCTAGGTTGTTTGTATACATGCTTGTACTTGGAAATATGATTGAGTGGGCAAGATAATTTAAAATGAGTTCACTAGGTTATCAAGGTTATGCATTGACCTTAGTGTATGTTCGAGGAATTAATAGAGCGTGTCACGAAGTGTTTGATATTCATAATGTGTTTTGTAAAGATATTTGAAATTTAATAGCCTCGAGGAGATTCAAACCATGGTGTGGGGTTTATCAAGGTAAGGTAGAGGTTCCATATCCTTTTTCTAAATGAATGATGACAAGCTTTATTTCAATAATTGCTCATCTATTTTAAAAATCTTCCCCATATTTTTTTTTCAACTTGCATATGAAGTATATATAATTTATTTGGGAAGAAGGTAGGAGAAGGTCCACTTGACCTCAAGTATATCACGGACCGAGTCCAAGTCCAATTAATGCTCGGGAGTTGTAATTTATTAAAGTTTTTAGGTTTTTACCTATCACATTTGTCTCATTATACATTATTTCAATATATTTTACTTTTATTTTTATGTTATTTTATTTTGTACTTATGAATCTCGAGTACAATTATATGCCTTAATACATATATTTGTTCTTCTTAAACTTATCGTAAAGGTTATGCTAGAAATTTTTACCGTGTTTTCGTGTTACCCTCATTTTCACTTAAAACTTCTTGCAGATTTGGGTTGTGAATGTGTATTATAGAAGTTATGAACATAACTTTCTTATATTATTAAATTAATATATTATATTAAATATTATTCTTATTAAAATTATATTTATATTTATACATTTTTTTTAATTTTTTAATTTTTAAACTTATTTAATATTCATATAACTATATTTATAATATAAATATATATTTATATTTACATTAATGGCTACTTAAACTTCTTAATGAGCTTTATATTGAGCTTTAAATGAGCTTGTTTATGAGCTTTAATCAAGATAGTTATGTATTGATTTTTTAAAATTTTAATTATTACGTAATTTATATTACATTTGAATATTTTTAATATTTAATATTGTATTTGGTTCAATCATTGAACTGTGAACCTCTGCTTCATCTGGTTTCATTCTCGTTCTAGTGTTTAGAATATTGAGTCATCATATTGCATAAACCATTGTAACCTTTGACATAGCCTCTAGGGATTGAAGTCATGTATTGGAACGCCCCACAGTACCCCTTAATAGTATTGTAGAGTGTAACAAAAAAAAAAACATAACATATAAGCATCTTATTTATATCATTTCATTTCAGATTTGTATAAATCTCATTTAATACAACAAAGGAAGCATCTAGTAATTCTAAGTTTCACCAAAGACTGAGTACAGAGCCATTATAGAAATCCAAATAATTCAAAGTGATACAACATTAAAACTGTTTACTAACTGGTTTCATGCTCGTTCTAGTGTTTAGAATATTGAGTCATCATATTGCATAAACCATTGTAACCTTTGACATAGCCTCTAGGGATTGAAGTCATGTATTGGAACGCCCCACAGTACCCCTTAATAGTATTGTAGAGTGTAACAAAAAAAAAAAAAAAACATAACATATAATCATCTTATTTATATCATTTCATTTCAGATTTGTATAAATCTCATTTAATACAACAAAGGAAGCATCTAGTAATTCTAAGTTTCACCAAAGACTGAGTACAGAGCCATTATAGAAATCCAAATAATTCAAAGTGATACAACATTAAAACTGTTTACTAACCTTAAGAGTATATTTCAAAATTTAAATAAACATTGATATAAAACTTAATACTTGCATGTGGGCTCCAAAAATTTGGCCCCGGCCTCCGCCAGTTAATTTCTTTTTTATTCGGCGAGGGACAAATTTGAATTCACTTTAGCTAACAGAGGGCTTTGTGTCTTATCGATCATATCCTATTGATTCATATCTCAAGGATTTGATGTCACTAAGGAACGTATTGGCTCTGGCCATAACCGGTATTTCGTGGTGCCATTTGGCGGCAAAACCACCACTCGGTTCAGAGGGCCTCGGGTCATAACCGTTCATCCTGCCGTGCCATTTGGCGGCAAAACCGTCAGTCAGAGGACACGTACCACATCCTTATTGGCAGGAGATTATTTGAGAATGGATCCTAGTGATATTTTTGATTAGGCATTTAGCTCTTTGTGAACTGAAGTAAATTTTAATTTGTTCACCTTGGCAAACTGTTGTGGAGGGTGGATGGATTTTGCTTTAAGTGGTATATGGTTAGATTTCAGTTTTAAATATTTTTGAATTTTGGACTTTGTTGAATTTTGGATTATTGAATTTTGGGTATTTGAGTGGCATTTTGAATTATTTGGAATGGACCCCTCCGGTTGAGATTTGCATTCAACACGGCCATCATCGGGGTATGAGGGGTCATTTCCAATTTTGAAAATATTTTCATTTAAATATTGAACTTTGTCGACCCTATCAACTTGCTGATAGGGGATTGAGTTTCGTAGGCTTTATGCCTTTGTTAGTGAATTCTCATAGCCTTTGTTAGTGAATTCTCATTTTTATAGGCATTGAAGGCCTAATATAAATGTATGAAGACAAATATATAGGTCATCGCAACCGTATATTTGTTTGATGGTTCGAACCCTGTCGACTTCTATTGATCCACATAGAAGGATCGGGTTCGAACTTGAATTCACTTATTGACCAACGCAGCATCCCTAGATGTCACGTGTGTACTTATAACACGCTCGCCGGGGCCCATTCGGGTGTTTGGGGGGCATTTTATAATTATTTGTTAGACCTTGTCGACTCCTATCTACTTGCTTAGGAGGATTGGGTTCAACTTTATTGACCCGCGCAGTATCCCTAGACGTCACGTGTGTATCAATAACACGCTCGTTGGGGCCCATGCGGGTTGAAATTGCATACCCTCTTTTAATGTACCTATGTGTATACAACTATTGTGCATGTGCATGGGTACTTTTGGAATATGACGGTTCTCCTACGGTAACCCGTAGGAGCTTATGCTTATCGTAGCTCTTTAACATCTGCATAGGTGGAACATCAGATGCTAGATCACTGCTCATCAAGAAATTTGTAAGCCTCATTGATCTTATCCAACTCAATGTTTAGAACTTGGTTGGACCGTGCCTCATTAATAATTTGATTGGTTTTCTCTTCTTAGAACTTGTATGGGGATCAGTAGACAACTTTCCAATTATGCCATCATCATTATTTTCTATCGTTAGCCGGACTGTTTAGGAGGATCGTGCGAGGTATTTATCCCTAAAATATTTATTGTCCATATATCTCTTGTTGCTGCGTACCAGGTTCTTTGTTATCGATGATGATTTACAACTAACATGATGGTCTTATATTTTAGATCTTCATTTGCAATCATATCATTTGTTGTGATCACCTTGGCTTTCATCACTTGCAAGTGTTTGAACCCACTGCCCCTCTTCTAGTGTTGCTTGCAAGTAACACTTCACTTGCAAATTCTTTATCTTCGATCATAATTTTCAATGAGATTGATGTCACCATCATCAATTTCTTCATTCCAACTAACATGACTCTCACAAGTGTTGTTGTCAAAATCTCATGCTAATGTTCATGCTCAATTCTTTGTAAGAATTCTTATTTGTTAGCGGCTGTTTGATATTTGTTGGAAGACCTTTGTATTGTTGTATGCTTTGAGAATTCCATCATTCATTGCTTGCAAATAAATGATGTATTTTTCTTTTGAGAACAACAATTCATGACATGGAATTTAATTAAATGTTTATAATTCGTCAATACTCGTAAGCAAGTAGAGTTTGCAAGTCTCTTATTGTCCACAAATTTCATATATTTTCTTTTACATTTAATTTAGAGCTTACCACTTGTAATCTATTATGGCTCATTTGAAATTCTTTGGGTCATCATTAAAATCAAGTCCAAACTCAAGTTCGAGCTTCTCTAGTTCAAGCTTTGCTCCAAGTTTGAGTTCAAATGGTTCAGAATATATCTCTCTTGAATCTCATGAGATTCAAAGTCTAGCCTTATCGTAGTTCAAATAATCTTGTTAAGTTCAAGTGGTAAGTCTATATCCCTCTCACTTGGTTCAAAAAGTTCATAAATCTTAAGTGATCTTGTTCAATTCAAGTTCATTTTGATCAAGTTTGAATCAAGTTTAGTTCAGGCTTAAGATGAGTCTCTTCCCTTCATTCGAGTCCCATGTAGTCTTTGAGTTTAAATTCAAGTTCAGATTGAGTTCATGTCCAAGCTTAAATCAAACTTTGTTCAAGTCCTTGTCCTTTTCGGACAAAATTTCGGCAGCCTCCCGGCGTCTCCCCTGTTTAGGAGAAAAAACCAAGAGGCAACCTTCCCCTCGACACTACGTGAGCGCTTCAGGTAGGTGTCAAAAGACACCGCGATTGCATATTTTTTTAAAATCCCTGCCCGCTACATGAGCGTTTAAGGGTTCCGAGCAAATTTTAAAAGAACACAATTTATTTCCCCCCTCTGCACTACGTGAGCTTATTATTTTTTATCCCCCTCGCCTCAAGTGCCGCACTGGTTTCCCTCTCTACTACGCTACGTGAACGCGTAGGGGATTTGCGACTCGTCGCTAGCATTGAAGAAGGATTTTTAAGTCGTCGCAAGCGCCGCGCCGGTTTCCCTCCCTACTACGCTACGTGAGTGCGTAGGGGGTTTGTCGGCCCATTGCAAGCCACGATATAAGAATTTAAGGTTAGAAAAGTTATACCTTTAAGAATAACGACGGGGATGACGATGGCGGTGTAAAGTGCACAAAAAAACATCTCTTTTTTTGAAACTTTTCTTTTTCTTTTCTTAAAAAAAAAAATCATTTTTTTTTTCAAATAATAGTGATAATATAAGTAATAATACTAACCATAATAATAATATCTACTATAATATTACTAATATTAGTAGTATAAATAATGATTAACACTAAATAAAAAGATAACAAAAATGAAATGACAGTAATATTATATACACTACCTAGGTTTAATTAGTATATTGTTGTTTGGGAATATCAAAAGGGAGCAAGTTATGGTAGGCTCGGGTAAGAGAGCAATTGGGTGCGGCTGCTTTGGTTGGTGAGAGATCGGAAGATAGGGGCTAGGACAAGAGATCGCAGGTGAGTTCGGATATGGCTTCGGCTCACAGGAGAGGAGGCGATGGAATCTTGGGGAGGAAATGGTATGTCGGCTCTCTCTCTCACTCTCTCTCCGTCTCTCTCACTCTCTTTCTCTCTGTGTGGATCGGTGCAAGGTGAGGCTCGGAGGTTGGGAAGATTTTGGGAAGAAGGAAGAGGTGTCGGCGTCGGACTGGAGTCGCTCTAGCGTCGGCTGAGGGTTGGGTTTTGCCGTGGATGGGAGAGATCAACGACTTCAGAGATCGGGATTCGGTCGTGGGTTGCGAATGGAGGAAGCCTGCGGCTTGTGGAGGTTTGCGGGGGAAGAGGTCTCGAAGGCTTCCATGGGTCCGGTATTTAACGACGAAAAAAGCATAGCTGGCGCGTGATTTGAGCAGTTTTCCCGGGAAGAGACACGACTCCAGTGGCGTCGGCACTGAACAATGTCATGTACGCGGGATATCTTGCGGTGGAAATTTGGGCGTCTCGACGAATACGAGGTATGTATGCGGGATTTCTCTTTTTTTTGTTGTTTCTGTTTCTTTGTACATAGGTTAGCATTGCATATCAAACTTCTTCCACTTTTTCTTTCCCTTTTCCTGTAAAGACAACCAGTAAGAAGTAGTTGATAAGCTAAGAGGCCCAGCAAATTATATAATCTAAATAACAGTTATAATATAAGAAGAGGAATAAATCAAAACCTTGAAGTCACAAAGCATTAAACCCACATTTAATGATAACAACAACAAAAATTTTAATTAGCATTATTCTTTATCTCTTTGAGGTTTCACTGAATATCAAAATTAAATATGTAAAAGACTTGGCTATAAATTTATAACAATATTCAATGGAGCCCATGTAATCCTGGCATTATCGCAATTGAATTACATTGAGGTCCCTTTTGTCTCATTAGGGGTCCCTTTTGCCCCACCTATAATACATGTTTAGTAATTGGGTCCCTTTTGCCCACCTGATGTTGTAGACATCATTTCATACTATAGCCAATCTTTATTTTTAATTTAATATTCCTTACTTCATACCTTCATAATTCATATATGATTTTAATGGTTATAAACTTCAAGTACGCTTATACTCATACATCTGGTGTATTAAGAATTTAATAGCTACTAAGTTAAAACAAAAATTTCTTTGAATAAAATTGTCAGTTAAAAAATGGTTGAGATAAGCACATTTAAACATTTATCAAATCTCTCTTATTCTTATGAATAGACAGTTGTGAATACCTTAATGTATTCTCATGATGACTAACCAAATTCTCATAATGCATCTCTTTATAATAAGCTTTCAAAACATAAGGAATAAATTAACCATTCATGACGATTACAATTATAAATAATTACATAATTTACCTTCCTGATGAGTGATCTTTTCAAAACCTACACCATGAAGCCTTTTCTTTTGATACACAAACCCAAAGCTTTCTTTCTGCATAAATCTATGAATAATTCTCCCATACAATTAGGTTATCATCGTTAGAAATGTTATTAAATTTAGGTGACATAAAAGATAAAAATTAATAGTATAATTCTCACCTTTTCTTCATTTCTTTCTGTTATTCTTTTCTTCTATTCTTCCTTTCTCTCTTCTCCAAGCTACCATCTTAATTCATAATTCTTTCAACTAGTTTGCATACTCACATCACTACAATTCATAAAAATCTGATCATTTTACTTACCTGCAATTGTTTCCCTTCTTTCACAATTTCTACAAAACTTCCTTTCAATGAAATATTTTGAATTCCATTGAACCACAGAACCACTGTTTGGACAAGTAAATTATGCGAATTTTTCAGAGTCCAGCGGCACTTGTCCGCCTCTTCTACAGTGTTCTCTGCACTATGCCGAGACCAATATCATTTCCGCAAGAACCATAGTGCCGACACTGCTGCAGGCCTCCTATCTCCGCCTACAACCTCCCAACCAGGGAACTAGCCGAACCCTCTCAAGGAAAAATTCTGCACCGAAAACCTTCTCTAGCCATCTCTATGGGATATCCACGGTTAAGAAGATAATATCAATGGAAAGTGGGTCCCACATTCTAACTGCTCACCCAAAAGACTCCAGTGAATACATCCCTTCCTCTAAGTAGAAAATAATTTTAATAATTAATTTAACTAACTTATACATAACATAATCTATTAATACTAATTTAATTAAACACTAATTAAGTATAATTTACCTGAATATTACCTGTTCTCACATGTATCCTCTTGCATCTCGTTGGGACACGAGGTAAGCTATTCTGATTGGTATACATGCATCTACTTGAAGTATAACTGAGTGGTCGAGATGATTTTTAGAAGCGTTGATTAATTATCTAGTTATGCCCTGACCTTAGTGTATTTTTGAAGAACTCAAAGTGTTCATTAAGCGTTTGATATTCATAATGTATGTTATAGAGATATTTAAAATTTGATGGCACTAAGGTGATTCAACCTAAGGTGTGGGGTCTGTGGAAGTGAGGTGAGGTTCCATATCCTTTGCTGACATGCTCTAGTTCAATAACTATTTATTTATTTTTGTATTAAATTCCTGAATATTTTTTTTACAACTTGCATATTAAGTATGTTTTATTTGAGATTTTTTGTTTTTGGGGTGGTGCTGGTGCTCCACTCTATTTCACTTATACAATGACCCAAGTACAAGTCCTGTTCCCTGCCTTCTAGGAGTAATTTATTAAAGTTCACACAGTTGAGTTTTAGGCATTTTACCCATCACAATTTTCTCATTATTAGTTAATTAATACATTTTATATTCACTTTAATACTATTTCGTTTTTTTGTTTGAAAGTCGTGTGTAAGATTGTATTACTTTGACATGCTTGTTTATTTGTCATAAAGTTAATGTAAAGGATTTAGTTCAAATTTGGCAACGTTTTTGCATCGCCCATATAAAGATGTATCAAAATAATATGATGGGCCTTTCCACCACACAAATAAATTCATGTATCGGACATTATGTCCAAAAAAATTGTCTCATTGCATCAAGAAAGAAGTTTATAGGTAGTGTGGAAAGCACGTAGATAAGGGCATTGTATATCCCCATGCCAAGAAAGACGTTTGCGGCCATTTTAGAGAGCTTCCTCCATGAAAAGTGATGGGTTATATTAAAATAATCTCCTATCATGCCGATAAAGTTTTGCGTGTGGAGTGAGCAAGGGTGCAGAAAATTCTCTCTTATACATAGTGCAATATCGCCAGGTTTTTGCTAGATGGAGAGACTAAGAGAATGGAGAGGGAGGAAAGATTGTAATGGTAGCTTTGAAGTGGTTAGGGTATTTTAAGAGTAGATTGGGAAGTTGGATTTTTTGCTTAGGAGATGTGGGATACTGCTAGTAAAGCCCTCCTTAATTTCTCTAAGCATTAGTTACTTTTTTGTGTTTTAGTTTGCATCTTTTCTAGTTAGATCTGGCGAGAATGGTGAGCATGAAAGTTGCAGATGATCAATTCCAGAAGTTACCCTCCAAAGTTGTGCAAATTTGATGAGAAATGAGTGAATTATGTCTCAATAAATGAGAAGTGGCTGTGATTTTCGAAATTCATATTTCGGTTTTATTGCTATGATTGCGTCATGTTGAATTAGAATTGGCTAAAGTCGTGAACATAAAAGTTGGATAGAATTTAGTTGAGAATCTACTCTCCAAATTTGGTTCAATTATGCAACAATGAAGGTAGTTATTTCCATATTGGTGATAAGGGGTTATTGCAATTTTTGAAATTCAGAATCTGGTTTTCTCACTTTTCGGAATTGACTAAAGTGGTGTACGCAACACATTGAATCACATTGGGAACCTATGCTTTAACTGGTGAGCAAAGTTCAGCGTAATTTCTGAATTCAGATTTCGTGTAAAAATGCGTTTGACTGGATCGGAATGGATGGAATATGTGAACATGGAAGTCATAGAGAATTGAGTAAAGATCCTGCCAGTCAGATTTCATGTCATTTTGACAAGAAATGAGAAGTTATGTTCAAAATAATGGGAAAGTTGTTAGTCAATAATTTCTAAAATTCAGGTTTCGTACTCCTACTTTATGTAAAAATTGCTATTGATTGGGTTGAAATCAACCAGTCGTTAACACCAAATATCGTGATTCCTGAAATTCAGAATTTGCTACTCTCAATTTAGGAAAATCCCGTCTTGTTATGTTATGATCAGCCAAAATGTTGAACGTGAAAGTTGAAGAGGGCCGTGCTAGCTTTCCATTAATATGGTGATCGTACAATTTCTATTAGAAATTAGAGAGTTATGTTCAATTTAGTGAGAAATGGTTGAGCTTGAGCCAAAATTAGATTAATCATAGGGCTTGATTGGAGTTTGATTTGGTGCAACTGGGCTTGTTTGCACCGTTTATTATTGCAGATGGATTGGAGCAATCCGATCAATAAAATGAATGTAAATTTCATAATATTGTTTGTTTTTTTATTTCATGCTATTTTCATGCATGAAAATTTTCTCTAGATCCATTCCATGTGAAAATTATGTCCATTTCCTGAATTCTCATCTCGGATGACCTGCTCGGTCACCATGTATGTGCTCAATGCCATCAGGTTTAGTCTCAACATTGTCGTTGATGATGATTGATGATGAAGGTTTGATGCTTCTCTGATTATATATATATATATATATATATATATATATATATATATATATATATATATATATATATATATTAAGATAGGTGTGTTCCATACCATTAATCTTTTGTTCCAGGCTGTGGGTTTGATTGCAGCTGTTGGTGAGCATGTCGATTTAAGGGTTGGGACTCCTGTTGCACTATTAGCTTTTGGAAGCTATGCTGAGTTTACAGAGGTAATGTATCTACTGTTCTTATTTGAACCTTTCTTTTCATACTCCCCAAAAGTAGAGCTATTAAAGTTTTGCCACCGTTCTCTTTTTTTTTTTCCTCAGGTTCCAGCAAAGCACCTTCTTCCTGTTCCCAGGCCAGATGCAGAAGTTGTGAGCATGCTCACATCTGGTTTGACAGCTTCAATTGCTTTAGAAAAGGTTCATTTTGAGTACTATTTTAATGGTTAGGTTGTATCTTCTGAATAATGGGTTTGCTGAAGAACTTTGTGTTTATGGTCTATCTCCGTTTCATCTAGTTCCACTTCTAAAACTGTTCAGCTTAACATAGTTTTCTTGTTTATAATTATCATGATGCTTTTATTTTTCTTTCAACAACCAATTACTTTATTACAACTACAACCATTTCCGGCGTTTCTCATAAAATTTGTTCCATATCTGTAGGCTGGAAAGCTATCGTCAGGAGAAGTAGTTCTGGTTACTGCAGCTGCTGGAGGCACTGGACAATTTGCGGTTCAGGTCAGTGGCATGATTATCAGTCCAACTAGCTGAATGTTGTCCTTTTTACATTTTTTTTCTTTCCCGATATTCTTTATGAACATTCATTGTGCTTTTTAAATTTCTACGGGCTTTACAAAACTTTTTTATGATGTGTGCTGGACATTTAGACATCGTTTGGGACAGATTTTTTACTACTTCTTAAAGCAGTTTTTTAATAGAAAATTTAAAATTTTTATACTTGAAAGCTACTTTAAAAAGCAGTAAAAAAGTCGTCCCAAACGAAGCCTTAGTTTTGAGCATGTGTTGGGGTGGGTGGTGGGAAGTGGGGCCGGGTCCTTCCTATTTTAAATGTCATAACTCCAATTATGGCACCTTTCAATATTCTAGGTATTAATGTTTGATTCATTGATTGGTGAATATCCAACCATTTTGCTGTGTGTAGTCGGTTTTCAAAATTCCAACAGCTGCTTTAATTGCTGTTAAAAAGTTGTTCAATCGAGTGCAACTATCCTTTGGTCATAGCACAAAATTCATGTAACTTTTTCTCAGACTTTTAGAAGCAAAGTTATTGCGCATCTGTAATTATGACACGTTTTCAAAGAAGTTTGAAGGAGCAAAAATTTGAATTAGTTACAACAGTCGAGGAGCAGCAATTTGAAGGTTCTAAGGTTTGATGGTTATTGGGTCTTGTTGAACTGAGACTGCCTCATATAGGTTGCTTGCAGGATCTTGCTAGCAAGTGTGAGGGCAGTTGCTAAGGAGAATTAATTTGCATTTACTTTTGAAATCAATATGCAGAAAATAATAATGTTTTGCTATCATTTCCGAAAAGAGTGAAACCGTGTTTGATTCTTTCTTTTTATGACTTATTAATTGGCGTTTTTGTAATTACCCAAAATTATTAGTAGCAATGTTAAGAAAATTAACTACTAATTATGGTTAATGGATGCGCAAGATTTAATCAAGTTGTATTGATCAATTTTGTTTAATGAAGAATAACTGCTTTAAATTATAAAATAACATAATTTTGAAACTATGAATTATGTGACTGAGTGGGTTCACATAAAGTAGTTTTTTGGTTATGACATAGTACTTATACAGTAAGTATATCATAGCATATATTGATTATGTAAGTTATAATACTTATGCTTTATTATGTGGGCTCCGAAAATTCGGCCTCGACCTCCCCGCCGTTTTTTTTTTATTTATTCGGCGAGGGAGTTTTAACTGAATAAGTTCCGAGGTAAATTTTGGAAGGCAGATGAGTTTGTAGATAAGACACTACCCAGAGATTTCGCCCTCATTTGGTGAGGACTTTATGATCTGAGTTCTGGTTTCCTATAGGCGCAAGCCCCTATAGTTAATTACCCCTCCCGATAACGAAAGAGAACTTTCGATTAAGGCTAGTCGTCGATCAGATGCGTAGAATATACGTGTTATCTGGCGTATAGTAACAGCAATAGGCATTTGATGATTGAGAGGTTGAAGATTAGATATTCAAAATTTGAAATTTCATCATCTTTCACTTAAAGCGGATTATGGGGGAATGGATGATGGACCCGATCAAGATCCCATGGTTCCGTCATCCTGGGCCATCGTGGTCCCTGGTCTACTTAGTCAGAGGAGGTAGTCGACCCAACCTGACAGAAGGATCCTTGTCCGCAGCTATGGGTTGCTTCGTCCAAGGGGACCTGGTAGACATGGGGTAAATGTTTGTCTAAGGGGACAAATTTGAATCCACCTTAGCTGACTGAGGGCTTTGTGCCCTATCAATCATATCCTATTGATTCATATCTCAAGGATTTGATGCCAATAAGAAACGTATCGGCTCTGGTCATAATCGACATTTCGTGGTGCCATTTGGCGGCAAAACCACTCGGTTCAGAGGGCCCCGGGTCATAACCGTTTATCCTGCGGTGCCATTTGGCGGCAAACTGCCGGTCAGAGGACACGTACCACGTTCTTACTGGCAGGAGACTGTTTTGAGAATGGATTCTAGTGATATTTTTGACTAGGCATTTAGCTCTTTTGTGAGCTAAAGTAAATTTGAATTTGTCCACCCCGGCAGACTGTTGCGGAGGGTGGATGAGCTTTGCTTTAAGTATTTGATGGATTGATTTCAATTTTAAATATATGGATTTGAAATTTGTGGGATTTTGGATTTTGGACTTTGTGAAGTTTTGGATTTTGAATAGACTTTTGAGAAGCTGGAAATGCTTGAAATTAACCCCTCCGGTTTAGATCTTCAATCAACGCGGCCATCATCGGGGTGTTTGAGGTATTTTCCATTTATGGCTTGAACCTTGTCGACTCTATCAACTTGCCGATAGGGGATCAGGTTTCGTAGGCTTCCTGCCTTTGCTTATGAATTTCCCTTGATTATAGGCCTTGAAAGCCTAATATGAATGTATAAAATAAATATTCCGGTCAACTTTGTGACCGTATATTTATCTGATGGTTCGAACCCTGTCCATTCCTATTGATCCGTATAGAAGGATCGGGTTCGAACAAGAATTCACTTATTGATCCGCGCAACATTCCTAGGCGTCACGTGTGTACCAATAACACGCTCGTCGGGGCCTATGCGGGTATTTGGGAATTTCATTGATTTCACATACCCCTTGTGTACTTATGTGTATACAAACTATGGTGCACATGCAAAGGTATTTTGAAAGTATTTGTAGACGTCTTCTGTCCGCTTGTATGAATGTTGCGGATCCGGTGGCATGGCGTTGAGTTGTAGATTATAGATGCCTTCTGTCTGCTTGTATGAGTGTTGCAGATCTGGTGGCGTTGCGTTGTAGATTGTGGATTCCTTCTGTCCGCTTGCATAGAAGTTGCGGATCCGGTGACGTCGTTATTTGGTTGTTATTAGGTATTTCCTCTTCTTGACATTGACTCCCCTTTCTCAATCACCATGGATGTTATTTTCTGGAATTTGGGGTCAATGACCGCTGATCTGGAAAGAACTCCTTTTAGGATCTTCGGTGTCGTGAACTTGTTATTTCCGGAGTTTGTGGGCACCAGAGCTGTTTTCTTCTTAAGTATAGAACTAAGAAGAGACTTTGGAACACTAGGAAGTTTGGTTCTAATTTGTTCAAACTTCCTTTCTGCCAGGGGTATTCTTTTTCGTACATCGAGTTGCCCTTGTACTCGATGTACTTGTAGATCTTGATCACCACTGTCGTAGGTGATATCGGTAATTGTGCCCACAGTGGTTCGTTGTGCCTACAATACATTGTTGTTATCCACAAGTAGGTTGCGTTCATTTGCAGGGGTTCTTTTGGCCTCCATCACTAAGGGTCGTTGGAACTTTTTCTTTTTCAGACCTTTCTCCTTTACAGTCTTCAAGACCCGATAGACCCGGGCTGAGAGAGTTTCAGGTTCTTTTCTCTTTGGAGGAGCTGGGACCTCCTGTCGTTGCTCCCAGAAAGACTTCTTTAGCTCACCAGTTGAGCTATTCCTTTTCACCCATTTTAAATCAGAAAACTTGTTCCGGGTAGGAACATTGGCTTCAGGCACTTGGGCCGGCAGATTTGATGGGTGGACTGAGAGTTGTTGATGCTGAGCTCGGAGCTCAGCGTTCATCTTCCTTCTTTGCCTCCTTGTAGGCCTTCCTCCAGATGAGGAGGCCTCAACATCGTATTTCCCAGGTGCAGATAACCTGGTCGGCAGGGGTGTGGTGTTTGCAGTCACCACGGAGACTCTTCCACTGCTTACAATTCTTCTAGTGGTCAGGGCCTCAGGCTGTGATAGCCTCTCGAATACGGAAAGCCTCCCACGAGGAATTTCAGCAGTATGTCGTGGCACTGGCAGATGCGCACGACGGGTAGGAGCTTCAGTAATGGGTTGCTGCGCTGGCAGATGCGCGCAACGTGTAGGAGCTCCGGAAGCTCTTGCAACAACAGCTGGAAAATCAACACTACCAAATTGGATGGTAGCTTCAGTGTTTCTGGTCTCTATAATAGCATTTGCCAGCTGAATCCTGGCTCCTTGTCCCAGTTGGACAGTCATCGGGGTGTTCTGTAGATCCATCTGCATAAATGAAAGGCAAGGGTTAGTAATCAGAATCTGATACATCACCCCGCACTTTCAAAATGCAGAGACTTGCACAGAACACAAAAATAAGAGAAGATAATATTAGCGGGCAATTCAAATAATATAAATTTAAAATACTGCTAAACAAGTTATCTCAATGGAAATATATATATTTTTTGAATGATCATTTTGAGTTTTAAGCTCAAATTGATCTTTACTACTACTATAGCTCTGAGACGACTAGCCAAAGATGGAAAGAGAAACCAAACCCCAGCGGAGTCGCCAGAAATCTGTGAGCTCCGAAAATTCGGCCTCGGCCTCCACTCGCTTTTCTTATTCGGCGAGGGAGTTTTAACGAACTAAGTTCCGAGGTAAATTTTGGAAGGCAGATGGGTTTGTAGATAAGACACTACCCAGAGATTTCGCCCTCATTTTGTGAGGACTTTATGATCTGAGTTCTGGTTTCCTATAGGCGCAAGCCCCTATAGTTAATTACCCCTCCCGATAACGAGAGAGAACTTTCGATTAAGGCTAGTCGTCAATCATATACGTATAAGTACGTGTTATCTGGCATATAGTAGCAGCAATGAATTTGGATATATTTGGAAGTTTGGATGTGGGAATTTGCAAAGATTTGAAAAGTTTGATATTTAAAATAGCAAATTTCACCATCTAACACTTAAAGCGGATGGTGGGGGAATGGATGATGGGCCCGATCAAGATCCCATGGTTCCGTCATCCCGGGCCATCGTGGTCCCTGGTCTACTTAGTTAGAGGAGGTAGTCGACCCAACCTGACAGAAGGATCCTTGTCGGCAGCCATGGGTTGCTTCGTCCAAGGGAACCTTGTAGACCGGGGTTGAATGTTTGTCTAAGGGGACAAATTTGAATCCACCTTAACTGACAGAGGGCTTTGTACCCTATCAATCATATCCTATTGATTCATATCTCAAGGATTTAACGCCATTAAGGAGCGTATTAGCTCTGGCCATAACCGCTATCTGTGGTGCCATTTGGCGGCAAAACCACTCGGTTCAGAGGGCCCCGGGTCATAACCGTTTACCTGCAGTGCCATTTGGCGGCAAAATTGCCGGTTAGAGGACACGTACCACGCCCTTACTGGCAAGAGATTGTTTGAGAATGGATTCTAGTGATATTTTCGACTAGGCATTTGGCTCTTTGTGAGCTTGAGTAAATTTTAATTTGTCCGCCTCGACAAACTGTTGCAGAGGGCGGATGGATTTTGCTTTAAATGCGTTGATGGATTGATTTCATTTTTAAATATCTTGGAATCTGGGATTTTGGATGATCTTTGGAATTTTTGTGGAGCTTTTGGATTTTTTGGATTTTTGGGAGATATTTGAAAGTATTTGTGAACCCCTCCGGTTGAGATCTACATTCAACACGGCCATCATCGTGGTGTTTTTGGGGCATTTCCATTTATTGATTGAACCCTGTCAACTCGGTCGAGCAACTGATCGAGGATCGGGTTTCGTAGGCTTTGTGCCATAGATAGTGAATTCTTATTGTTATAGGCCTTGAAAGCCTAGTACGAATGTATTAATACAAATATATCGGTCGTAGCAATCGTATATTTGTTTGAGAGTTCGAACCTTGTCGACTCCTATTGACCCGCATAGGAGGATCGGGTTCGAACTAGAATTCACTTGTCAACCCGCGCAGCATCCCTAGACGTCACGTGTGTACCAATAACACGCTCGCCGGGGCCCATGCAGGTTGAGAATGTATTTTCCCCTTTTAGTGTACCTATGTGTATACAAATTATAGTGCACGTGCAGAGGTATTTTAAAATATTTGTAGACGTTTTCTGTCTGCTTGTACGGAGATTGCAGATCCGGTGGCGTTAGATTTTGATGTTGACTCCCCTTTTCTCAATCACCGGGGAAAGATCTTCTGGATTTTGAAGTCCACTGATAGTCACTTTGCTTTGAGAAGATCTCCTTTCAAGATCTTTAGTGTAGTATACTTTTTCGTACATCGGGTTGTCGTTGTACTCAGTGTACTTATAGATTTTGATCACCGCTGTCGTAGGTGATATAGGTACTTGTGTCCACAGTGGTTTGTCATGCTTACGATATATCCACTGTTGTTATCCACAAGTTGTTTGTATTTGTTTGCAAGGACCGTTGTACTCACTACGACCTCCTGAAGGTATTTGTAGAGGACCCATTGCTTCTGCATCGTATCCACCCTTTCACCAATCTCGGGTGGGTTGTTGATTGTACTTGTGCCCACAGTGGTTCGTTGTGCCTACGAGGTATCCACTGTTGTTATCCACAAATATCCATTTGCAGGGAATCGTCGTATCCACTACGAGCTCTTGAAGGTATTTATAGAAGACCCATTGACATCGATACCACATCCACCTTTCACCAATCTCAGGTGGTATGATGTCTGGATTTGTTTGTAGAGGACGGGTCTTTGACTATCTAGTAGTAGTGTTGCCTTCTCAATCGACAGGCATTCGTAGAGATTATTGTAGGAGATTCCAACAGTACCTGTAGGATTTATTTGTTTGCGGATCAGTTTGTATGTTTGAATTTTGATGTTGATAGTTGGATTGTCCTCTTTGAACTATTCAAAACACATCATGTCTTTCAGTTCATCGCATGTTGAATCCCCCAACTTGTAGGAGACAAATGTATCTAATTGTTAGGAGCTTGTCACTTGTAAGTTCAACTTGTCACAATCTTGTTAAGTTCAGCTTGTCACTTGTATGTTGAATCCCCCAACTTGTCACAATCTTGTTAAGTTCAACTTAAGTCTGAGCCCAAATCAAGTTCTTCTTGAGTGAGTTTGATTGTGAAGTTCCATTTGGTTCAAGTAGAGTGCAATGTCAGAGTTTGAGTTCCTTATAGTCCAAAGCTGATCCAAGTCTTTGCTCACATAAGTATGAGTTCAAGTTCAATTAAAGCTCAAATCAAGTTTGAGCGTAGTCCTTTGTAGTTCATCAAGTCTCTTGTGTTCAATGTCTTGTTCAAATAATTGTTCAAATTGAGTTTATGTCCACAATACTTATTAGTTCATTTGGGTCTGAGTTCTTTTATGTTAATTTGGTCCAATCAAGCTCACAAGTCCACCATTATTCTTTGAGTTCAATCAAGTACAGGTACGATTTCACCCGAAATTTCGGCAGCCTCCCGGCGTCTCCCCCGTTTAGGGGAAAACTACGAGAAAACTGGGCCTTTCCCACCACGCGCAATAAAGGCGTGTATGGTAGGTGTCCTCTTGCGAGGGCACCGCGGCCGTGATATTTCTTCCCACCACGCGTAATAAAGGCGTGTATGGGGCTCTGACGGTACCTGTTTAAAAGATGCACAGTTTGCTTTCCCCCCGCTCGGGGGTACTTATAACTGACCCCGCCTCGCCGTAGGTGCCGCACCGGGGTCCCTTCCCACCACGCGCAATAAAGGCGTGTATAGGCGGTTTTCCAGTGCGCCACGAACACCGAAGTAGAGTTTAGGCGATTCCCGCCTCGTCGTAGGCGTCGGACCGGGGTCCCATCCTACCACGCGCAATAAAGGCGTGTATAGGCGGTTTCCGGTCCGCCGCACACAACGGAAGAGAGAATCTGAGTTTAGGAGATTCGTACCTTCGCGGGGTTGTCGGCGATGTCGGCCCGAGGATCGAGGGATGAGAGAGCATTTGCATATTTTTATTAATTAAAATTAAAATTAATTAATTATAATTAATTAAACAATTACTATTTTTTAATTAATCATTTATAATTAATTATAATTAATTGAAATAATTAATCAAAATTTATTAAAAATCAATTAACACTATAAGTTATAATTAATTTAAAATTAATTATAACTTATATTAATTAATTTTTATAAAAATATAATTAATTAATACTAATTAATAATAATTAACTTATAAATTATGACTAATTAAAAATAATAAATTTAATTAATTATATTTAATTAATATAATTATACTTAATTAAAATAAATTTTCTTATATATATATATATATATATATATATATATATATATATATATATATATATATATATATATATATATATATATATATATATATATATATATATATATATATATATATATATATATATAAAATAAAATCCCTTAGTTAGGCGAATTTGCGGGATTTGGCCGAGAAGCATGCGTAAGGGAGATAGTTAACTTCACGGTCGGCGGACTCCTGTTGTTGCTTCCGCACAAAATGTCGTAACTTCCGTCCGAACAGGAGGAGAAGGCGTCGGATGTGGGAAGAGGAGTCGGAGAAGCAACGTATGGGAGGAGTTTCGGCTGTCTTCACAGCCGCAAGCTCTAGTTGTTGCTTCCGATCCAAAAGTCGTGACTTCCGATCGGGTGGAAGGGAAAGTCGGAGGAGCTGCGAAGTCGAACAGAGACGAGAGAGGGAGCGTGAGCGGGAGTAAGAGAGAGCTCGGGATCAAGTAAGTGTCGAAGCTCTCATTTGGGTCGGTATTTAACGACTCCGAGAGAGGCGCGATCGAGGCAGTTTCACGCGATTTACGGGATCTGATCGTAAACGGCGCCGAATTGGCAGGGAATCAGCGGGATTTGAGCGAAATTCCTGGAGAAGTTCGGCATGTTTCGTGGATCCAACGGTTACAACAGGTACGCATTCGTTTCATTTCCTTTTGGATATTATATGGAGGTTAACATTGCTCTCCACATCTCATTTCAGTTTTGAGTTCAGAGTACAAGTTCAATTTATTCCACTTTTAAATTGAATTCAAGCTTGAGTTCTATGTTCGGTTCCCCTGATGCTACACAGTTCGAGTTCCAAGTACAAGTTCAAGTGCTTGTTCAGGTCTCTTGTGTAGTTCAAGCTCCACTGTGGTTCTTGTAGAGTTTAAGTTCATTTTCATATTGATTTGAATTTCAGTTCTGGCTTGATTTAATTTCATTTGATTTAGGCCTTTATTAATCATTTGAGTTCTGTTCAGGTCCTCTGCTCATGTTCAATCAAGTTCAAAAGTCCACTGCTCTTTCTCATTTGAGTTCGGTCTCTTTTTTCTTTTTGAGTTCAAGTGTAGTAATATTTCACTCGAAATTTCGGCAGCCTCCCGACATCTCCCTTATTTAGGGGAAAAACTACGAGAAAACTGAGCCTTTCCCACCACGCGCAACAAAGGCGTGCATGGTAGGTGCCCTCTTTCGAGGACAACGCGGCTGTGATTTTTCTTCCCACCACGCGCAACAAAGGCGTGCATGGGGTCTTTGACGCCACCTGTTACAAGAAAAGAGCAGTTTGCTTTCCCCCCGCCTAGGGGTACTTATGAATTATTCCGGACGCGCAAAAAAAAGAGTACACCAGGCTCACCTGGCATCGTCGTGTGCGTCGCACCGGTTTCCCTCCTACCAAGCTCAGCAAAGGCGTGCATAGGTGGTTTGCCGACTCGACGTGCATGTCGAGGCAGGAGGGAGAGGGTCGCTCGCTTACCTCGTCGTAGGTGTCGCACCGGGTTCCCTCCTACCACGCTCAACAAAGGCGTGCATAGGTGGTCCTCCGGCCCGACACGCCAGTCGAGGCAGGAGGGTGAGGTTTTAAGCGACTGTCCGTCTCGTCGTAGGCGTCGGACCGGATTCCCTCCTACCACACTCAACAAAGGCGTGCATAGGTGGTCTACCGGCCCGACACGAACGACGAGGACGGAAGTCTGAGTTTAAGGATTATACCTTCGGGACCGGAGACCGGTGGTGGAGAGTCGTCGGCGACTGTCGGCGGGGTCGGCTCAAGGATCGAGGCGAGAGAAGCATTGCAAGCATTTTCTTTATTAATTATAATTAATATTAATTACCATCATAATTAATTAATTATAATCTATAATTAATTATAATTAGTAAATTAATTATAATTATAATTAAATAATGACTCATTATAATTAATCGAGATTAATCATAATTAACCAAATAATTATAATTTATAATTAATTACTAAATATTAATTAATTAATTATAACTATAATTAAATAATAATTAAAGATAATTAATAACTATTATAATTAATAATATATATAAAAAAAACTATATATATATTTTTTGGATTTGGCCGTGGAAGCTTATCAAAGGGGGAAAGTTACCTACACAGCAAGCGGGCTCCAGTTGTTGCTTCCGATCAAAAGGTCGGACTTCCGATCCGAGAGGACGAGAAGTCGTCCAAGGGAGCAAAGTCGCACGGCACGAAGGAGAAGCCGGGGAGGCGGCGAGCTCCTTCTATTTCGTCCGATCAAGATGTCCACTACAGGAAAATAGCCTATTTTCGGCTGTCATGACCGGCGGTTACCGGACCGCCGGTACAAGCCGCCGGCTATTACCGGCGGGCTACCGTGGGTTTTGCAACATTAAGCCGCCGGTAATAGCGACGGTCATTAAACCGCCGGACGTCAATATGACCGGCGGTTTACCGGCGGTGTATCCCGCCGTTGATAAGTGATCCCCTTACCGGTGGTCAAGACCGCCAGAAATCCGCCGGTAAATGCCCTAAAATTTACAGGTCCGAGCCTCGCATTTCATTTCTATTCTTTCCTTCTCTCCCTTCGGACGACCTCTGCCGTCGCCTCCGCCCACGTCTCGCTAAATCGACCTCGCTGTCTTGCCGCCGATGACCTCTCTCCAAACGGCGACAAACTCTCTCCGACCGCCGACCCCACACCGGCCGCCTCTCGCTCGATCAAGCTCTGCTGTCTTGCCGCCGTCGATCTCACACCGGCTGCCCTAGTTTTCGTGTGAATTGAAGAAAAACCAGGATTTGAAGGTAATCTTTAATGTTTTTCTGTGATTATTTGTTCTCACTAGACATTTGCAAGAGTTTGTAATTTATTGTATGATTTAGGTTATAATCTAGACATACGCAAGAGGTAATCTTGTAATCGTTCGAAAGAGGTAATCTTATAATCCGACGTCGGAACTTCCGACTGGAGAGGAAGGGAAAGTCGCAGAAGGTGCGGAGTCGGTCGGGCAGAGGAGACGCCGGCCAGGTAGTTGAAGGTTCTCTCCCTCATCTTCTCTCTCTCTCTCTCTCTCTCTCTCTCTCTCGCGTTTTCTGTGTGGAACGGAGAAGTGGAGGAAGAAGAGCTTGGGGCTCCATGGGAGATCGGGTTCGCAGGGGGGGAGGTCGAAGGCCTCGTTCTCGCCTCCTTTTAACGACGTGGAGAGGTCGTGGGCGATGCGACGTCGTGCGTGGCTTCGACGTGCGAACGACGTGCGGACGTGCGAAGAGCGGCGTGGAGCAGAGTAGGTAAGGGATTTGATTGATTGATTTTTTGTACATCAGGTCAACATATTATTATTATTAATGTCTTCAAAAATTTTTGATCAAGCACACATCGATTCATATTTGAATTATAAACTTCCAAAATTAAATTTCGGACCATCAAAACCCAATTTCAGACAACTTATTGTCGAACTTAACCTTTCGAAGAGATGAATGTAACGATACCAAAAATGGTTCTCGCTTAGATCAAGCAGTTAAAGCATAATTGAAAACTTTAGAACATCGATTGGATGATCAAATGATATCCAAATTTAATATGCTTATAATCAAATCAAGCATCTTGATGAGACGAATCCAATGAGCTCATGATCGCTTAATTCCGACATCATTAAGACACCTAAATGCTAAATGAAATTTCTATGATCAAGGGAATGAATACGGGTCATCCAATAAAGTGTTATGAATTTTAACTATATTTACATGGTATGCCACTCTAAAAAATTTATAAATAGGCTCCTAGTTTCTACATGTAGGGGGAAGTTAGAGCTTGAACTTTGGTATGAGATTTATGGCAGCTCCACTTGAGCACCATCATCTAGTCACTGTCCAAACTTCTCATCAAACCATAACCCAATTGCCGTCATCGAAAAAATGTTTGATCATCATCATCGGACTACCACCAAATTGTTGCTGTCATAACACCGCTCGACCACTTTTGTCTGAACGCTGCTTGACCAAAGCTATCATTATCTCCCGACTATGGTTTTTTCGACCACCGTCATTAGACTATGGTCTTCGAACTTCCGTCGTCCAACTACGATCCTTCGACCCCTATAATCCCACTACAGATCTCTGACCAATCTCTTATGACTACGTTCCTCTGACCTTCATTGCCCAACTATGATCCTCTGACCCCCATGCTTGGCTACAATTCTCCAACCACCGTCACCTAACTATGATCCTCCAACCATCGTTGCCCGACTATAGTGCCTGATTATGGTCACCTTACTACGATCCTTCGACCATCGTTGCTAGACTATGAGTCTTTGACCACTATCGCCTAACTATGATTCTTCTGATCGCTATCCTAACTAGGGACCTTCGACCACCGTCCACCGCCTACCATTCACCATCGCCCGACTATAGTCCATTTGACCACCGTCTTCTGATTATTGTCTTTCCAACACTCATCGCCTAACTACAATCCTTCCGAATCTCTTCGCTCCACTACAGTCTTTTGACTATCATCGCTTGACTACGGGTCACTAACCATTATCTCTTGACTACGATCTTTTCAACCATTGTCATTCGACTACAATCTTTTGACAATCATCCACTGTTACCCTACTTTAGGTCTCTGACCACTCGTTACCCAACTATGGTTCTTTTGACCCTTGTCACCTGATTATGGTCCTTTGAAAATCGTTGCCTGATTATAGGTCTTTGACCACTATTGCTTGAGTAAGATCCTTATGACCTCCGTCGCCTTACTACGGTCCTCCCACCATTGTCCATCATTTCTTAACTTCAAATCCTCTGACCATTCTCGCTGACTACGGGTTTCCTAACACTGTCATCAATTCTAGTCCTCCGACCATCGTTGCCTAACTATGGTACTTTGATCCATTTCGTCGTGATATAGTTCTTGTAACATCGTGACTTGACTATGCTCCTGTGACCATCATCACCCGATTGCAATTCTCCGAATATCTTCGCTCAAATTTGGTCATTTGACGGCCATTGCCCGACTAGTTCTCGAACTACTGTCACTTGACTATGATCCTCCAATCTCTTGCACTAGACTTGTCACGACCCAGCCTGAATGCTCAAAGTCGAAACAAAAGTCGGACAGTAGTAACAATTTAATTTATATCATAAACAAATTAACATACAACTTCTCAAATCAACTGAAGAGCCATTATTTTAAAAAAATATTCTATTCAATCTATGTCAAAATTAAACATTTACATCAGTCATAATTTACCTGTTTTCATTGTTGCGTTGTTTTCATAGACGTACTATTCTCTTTCTATCATTTCTATTTCTTTGGAGACCTACCTGAAACATTAATTTAGTGGGTTGAGTTTACAATGTAAACTCAGTGGGTAATCATTATCAATCATAAAAAAGAAACACAAGTACATATATATATATATATATATATATATATATATATATATATATATATATATACATCTTGATATACTTTTTTCTTTCTGAATACAAAATCCATATACATACAAAATCCATAAGCCGTATAATTTACATAAGTCCTTTTATATTCAATCATAATTGTCCATTTCCGCGTAACATTTCTTTTGACAAATTTGTCATTTACTTCATTTTCATAATCATTTTCATTTGTACAGGAGCACTGTCTAAATATGCCAATTAAGGTACAACCATTTCCATTTTCTTTTCCTTTTTAACGTGCGTTGGTACATTGCTTCCCCAGCCAGTACCATACGGGGTGAACACCTATAAATTTGCATGCATATCATTTTTCTTTTCATTTATTTAACTTACTCATAACATAAATCTATTTATCTCAACACTAAAATAAATTAGTTTATATATAGATAAATACCTGAAAATTTTTGGTTCTCACACGAAGAAAAAAATTAGAGATTAGATCAAGTACTACAAATCATTGACACTAGTGTGCAAACCTTCAAGAGCATACTCATAGTGGTGTTTGCAATTTGCAGGTGTGTGGGTAGGATAGAAATGCGGAGTTGGATAGTAGGCTATAAAAGTGAATAGTAGGTCATAGCATGCAATCGACACATCACACTTGGATGGGCGACACTATGAGGATGGCGCAAGTCATAGCATGCAGGTGGTGCAACACATATTGGCGGACAGTCAGAGTGTGAGTGCATGTAGGTTGGTTTGAGAGCACAAGCAGACATCACTAAATATGAGAGCAGACTGCTGTACATGTGCGTGTGAGCAAGGACGTAGGAGTGGAAGTGGTTGCAGGATGGGATCAACCAGGGTTCGAATGGGATTAATCAATAGGCGGCTAGGTTTTTCTTGGTATGATACCATTTTTAGAGGAAAAATTACTCTGTAATTGATTAAACATGTGATGCCTATAAATAGACATAAAAGGATACCATAAGGAAACAAATAATAGAAAATAATATGCCTGATTAAGATGATGTTAAATCACATATTATCAGCTTCTTAAATTTGGAACCTTACCACTTAATACATCAACAAGCATAATATACTTCACATACTTTGTTATTGTAGTATCTTCTGTGAATAGTCATCTTTATTTCAATGTTTTTCTTCTTGATTTCTATTTACTTTAAAATTTTCAGTCACCATAATTTTTAAATTTTTTTTAGTCTAGAGAAAATTATAAGCATAGAGCAAAGACAGAAGATGTTTGGTTTATTTTACACAGTATATAAGCATGTAGTTCTTTGTTACAATATTCTTGATATTGTGTTTCATTCTGATTCAACCTAGTCCATTTTATTGATCTTTCTTTTCTCTTCTTAGCTGGCAAAACTAGCTAAAAATAAGGTTGTTGCAACTTGTGGTGGTGAAAGCAAAGCTGAACTTTTGAGATCTCTTGGAGCTGATCGTGTCATAGATTACAAAAAGGAAAATATAAAAGATGTAGGTATCTTTTGTTTTTATTTGTATGTTTAATAATTTACTGTCTTCTTGAGTTTATAGTAATTTCATGGAAAGTGGAGGGGGCACATACATGTGGAATTTATGGTTAAATTATTGAAGTGCTTCCAATGTTTGAGTTCCAATGTGGATAATTGATGATATTGATAGCTTGGAATTTATAAATTTTCTAAATGTTTATCTTCACGTTTTTTCAAAATTTTGATTAAGAAATTTCTTAGAACTTTTATTTTATTTTTAAGTTTTTAATTTTTACTGAGGCTTCTCTTAGAATTACTTTCATATTACCAATTTTTTTATAACTACCTTTTTATTTCTTAAAAGAATGTTTATACTATAAATCGTAGAATCATTTATTCTCTATTTACTTCGTTTTTATTGCTCATTCTTTAGGTACTGAAAAATGAATTTCCGAAGGGTGTTGATATTATCTATGAATCTGTTGGAGGAGATATGTTTAATCTATGCTTAAATGCATTAGCAGTCTATGGTAGACTGGTTGTAATCGGAATGGTTTCTCAGGTGATTTTCTTTTATGAGCTCTTTATGTTGCTAAAATTTAGTTACCTTTTTTTGGTGGCTTATTATCTTTGGCATTCTTTTTTAGATTTTAGTTTATCAGATTAATTGGTTGGTATACTAGTGGATTATTTATTTATTCATTTCCTTTTATTTCGAATATTCACTTTATTGATAATACCATAAGAGCATATAATGCCATGGATATAGTGAACCGTAGGCTTTTATTAGGGCAAGAGCATAACTAATTGATGTTTGGCTGTAAGTAAAGATATATGCCGAGCTGAATCTTGGCTCTCCAAGCATAGATAATGTCAGTCAATAGCATAAATTCATCGATGCATAATAAAGAATATCCTAATCAACCTTAGTCACGTTATAAACAACAAAATTAATTATGAAATAATACAATCTAAAAAATATATTATAGGGTTTGATTAAGTAGAACATTAAACTAAGATAAAACTTTCTCTCCAAAGCAATACAAATCTCCTATGAGAAATTTAAGGCTATGCGAAATATAATACGAATCAAATTTAGCCTCGCAACAAAAATTGAAAAAACTCTTACATAGATTATTAGAAACATAAGGAGAGACAGGGAAGGAGAGATAAAACTCATTGTATAACGAAGATAATTATAATGAGTTGCCAAAGGAAAATAAAATACATAAAACAAAACTAAAAATAACTTAGCAGCCGGTGATGAAAAGTTCTTCAAAAGCAAGGAAAATCAGATAAACTCTCATTTGCAAAACTTTGCTTGAAGCCTTGTGAATCTTGAATAGCGACAATAAATTTATTTCTTACTCCAACTCTATTTGGCAAATAGGATTTAGAACCTCCTATTCACTAGAGTGTCAATACTTTTAATGCTTTCATTTAAAATATATGATTGTTGTGAATGTAAATCATATTCAGCAACTTCTTTGATAATACGAAGAAGATGAGGGTCTTATAAAATAGTAGTGTCAGGACATGCTTGCAGATGTAGTGATCATATCTGTAGCCCTAGTAGGGGAAGATGCAAAAGGCTCATGTTCCATCGGAGGTTCTAAAGTTGGTTCCAAAATTTGAGCGCAAACTTGATATGAAGTTGGAGGAGCAGCAAACATCATGATTGATCTGATCATTTATATGCACCTCTTGTGCCTAGAAGTTTGATTTTCTCAGTTTTAGATAGACCTTAAAACATAATTATGTCTAAGTAATTACTAGTAGTATTGTAAGAAGAAATAATTTCAAAATCTATCTTCTGTCAATAGCCATATGACAAGGAACCAATCCACATTCTCGAACGGATAAATGATGTAAGAAATTCAATTAGAACTCTAGCCATAGGCGACCTAAATAAATGAGACATAACAAAATACACTTGTAATGGTTACTACAAAGAGTTCAAGGAGCATAAAGTTAATTGGTTAAAATGATATAAATGAAGCTAGGAAAAGTAATAAAAATAGCATCCTTGAAAGAGTCAAAGTAAGGAGACAATTTAACATATACATCAGATTGTGGTTGACCTAGTTAGTAGGATTGTCGAGAGAAGAGTTTAGTGTCATATGTTTCTGAATTAAAGATAGTAATATAATTATATAACGAGTGTCAGTGGGCTCACAAAGAAGTCACCAATTTAGTGTAAGCTTAACATAAATTTACATAAAATTGTGACTAATCTCTTGATTAGGGGAGACCCGTAGAAAATTTGTCCACTAATAGTTTTGAGATTTAGTAAATATGAGTGTAAGCTTGCCTTGAAATGTAGATGGTTGCTTATGTTGAGGAGATATTAATTATTATTGAAAAATAAAGGAAAATAATTAGATAAAGGGTGATGAATTCCTGAAGCCTTCAACCCCCAAACTACTTTTTCTAAGGATCGAGGAGTGTAAGTAGCTGAAGACATTATACCCAATGATATGTAAGCAGGATGAGGAGTCTTTGTGAAGATAGGGGCCACCATAATAAGTGGTGATGACAAGCCGCCAAATAAGAGACTAGTTGAAACATTAGCAGCATTTTGTGTGAGGAGCGGAGTATTATACCTCAAGTTTGTGTGGTGGTGTACCCTAGCAACATGGGACGTGATGAATGCATAAGTAAAACTTGTTTTGTACTTAGAAGAAGAAAGTTCACTTATAGGTAATATAGCAAAACAAGTAAATATTCATTTCATTACCATGAATCAAAATAATAGTTCATCAATAATGTGGGAACAATGATACATGAAAAGAGTATTACAAGAAGCAACTACTAAAAAAACTATCCAACCCCCAAAAGAAAATATTAATGTGCTAGATCTAACCTCCTGCCACCCACCATCACCGCCACCACTGACCACTACAGCCGTCTATCATCAACATTTTCATTTACATCGCATTCATTTTACTTCAAGCAAAAAAAATTCTTCTGCATTCCTTTTACACTCATTTAGACAACATAAAATCATATTTAAATGTAAATTATGAATGTTATGTTTATATTTATGACATTCTATGTTACTACTAAAATGTATCGTGGGGTGTTACAGACAATCTATAGTATCTAGGAACCTAACAAAAATAACAAGGATAACACTTCTAACAAAGATGGATGCATTTGTCCTTTAATAAGTAACAACTACTTACATCATGTTGCGACATTCAAACCTATGTTCTCACAAACTCCAAAGAGCCAACACGAATTGGTATTAACTTGATATTTTCTAAACAATATAAATCTTGAGTGAATTAGATGACACATTAAATGGTATTAAAATAATTAATTATTGAAATAGGTGTAACCTAAGTTACCACAAAAAAAATATATTAAATAAGTTAACATTAATGTGGAATAACTTCTCACTAACAACCTAATCCTAATCCTACAATCTAATATATATATATATATATATATATATATATATATATATATATATGCAAACATAAACCTAGGATAAACAAACCTACAATTACAAATAACTGGAAAAGATAAGAATGAGGAAGACGAATAAGAAGATAAGAAAAAGAAAGGGGAAAACATGGCTTATTGTTGTTGCCTTGGAATAGATTGGCGGTTAGGGTTTTAGGAAGAGGAAGTAGTAGTTTGGTGGTTGCAATAGGGAAGGGTCAAGAGGAGAGAGAAGTATGATGCACTAGGTCCCCTTTCTCCTTAAATTACGCTCATGATGATGAGTGTGAGTTTTTGAACAATGATTACAGCATAATGGGCGAAGTCATGTGAGGAGCGTAATCGTGCAAATCACTGCTTGTTCACACAAAGTTGGAGTTGATCAGTCCAGTTTGGGTGTGGTCAACCAGTTACGGTTATTACTTGAAGAGAGGGAAGGTGAGCATCGACAAGAACTACCAGACAAAGTTGATGGGAACAGAGATGCTAGTGGCATTGATTTTGAATAAGAAAATGTGAGACGCTTGAATAGCAGAGAAGTGATTGGTTAGTGCAGTGGATAGCGAGGCTGCTACCCTAGATGGCACGTCGTTAAAGTTAATCATGAGGGATGTTAGCATCAGTAAGGGACACAATGGTAGGGCATAATATGCTTGCTACGCACATGGGTGCTTGGGCAAGCTACCCACATGATGGGGACAATATGCGAAGGTGGTACATTGCAGTGGCAGAGTTAGATACATGGGATTGCGAAGGGGCATAAGTGCCTCATGTGTGTGGGTGATGGGCTTGAAGTCATAATGGAGGCACTAGAACTGCATTACCCTAAAGAATTATTATATTTGGATAAAACTAGTTTTTTGTTTGAGCTATGTTTATTGAGCCTCTTGATTGGTTGGAGCAAGGTTTTGATCCATGCTTGAGTAATTTCTGTTCATTGCCTTTCCCAAGGATATACGTGGACACGCCTTTTGGGAAACAACTCAATTTGGATCTTCCACAACAACGATCATTCCTACTAAAGGAGATTTAGAGGCCAGCAATTCAATATTTAATATCCCTTAACCAGCTTGTTAAAAACCCTATATCTTTTCTTATATTTCAGTACGAAGCATAATCCTTTTATTTTGGTGTTGAACCAGATCCTCTAGCATATTCATTCTAATTCATTCTTCATTTATAGTAGTAAGTTATGATTTGAACAAACATCAATGTCTGGGCCTGGTTCTATTTTCTTGTCACATGTTTCTTGTATTGGGTGGCATCCAATAATGCTACAATGTCGTGCTTATAATATTCTTTCTGAATGTCAGCAATGACTATGGTGTAGGTTTAGTTAACGTATTTTATTCATTTTGTGTCACTATAATGTCTGCTGAAGCTCAAAGTTGCTTCAAAAAAAAAAAAAAGTTTCCTCAACGTGCTTTTTTGTCTTATTTTTCCTATTAGTATTTTGTCAGCAGACTAACCTATATGCAGATTCAGTTCATTTGAAAATTTTGCGTGTTGTATTACTTCCTCTGCTTATACAATTTTAGTTTTTTAATGGTTTAAAAGCTTGCTTTAAGATTCATAATAACAGCCAAGGGATAGGGCTTGCTTCAAAAATAGCAATGCCATTGTGAGTCTTGTACGATGCCCTGTTGTATGTGTTTAACCTGCTAAAATCTTGAGAGCGGCGGGCTGCTTGTTTATTTCTTTTTCATCATAAATCCTTGTCCAGTGTTTTTGTTTTATTGAGTAGCTTATATTTTTTTTTCTAAACCAACTGATGTGCATTCAGTATCAAGGAGAGCATGGATGGAGGCCCCTGAGTTATACTGGTCTATGCGAAAAAATTCTAGCAAAAAGCCAAACAGTGGTATGTAGTCTTATCTTAATGATATCAAAAATCAATTATATATTTTTCTCATAATTTTCTTTGTTTAATCGCATATTTCAGGAACCTGTAACTTACATCATTAATCATGCTTAGATGTACTTTTACCTTTTGCTTCTCCTTGGAGAAAGTGCTGCTTTATGTTGATTGCTAATTACTGCATTCATGTTGACATTATATATCATGCATATCATGTATTATATGGCAGCAAAAAATATTATAGCGTAGCTTCTACTCATTCAGTAGCTGAGCTTTTAATCTTGTAGCATTAAGTCCCTTGCCTTTTGTGAGGGGGGGCTACCTACGACTGTATCGTGTTCTCGTAGTTTCCATCATATGGTTGCATGGAGCAATGTTAGGGTACCCATAGATGTTAATGGCGCAAAATAGTGCACGCCATGGAGCATGGCATGGCTCAAATGTTCAAAATAGCGCGCGTTATTTGGGCCATATGCGCGCAATGGTGCATGGCACATAGTGCAAAATAACGTGCTATTTTTTATAATAGATATAAATATTTTTTAATATTTATATTTT
Organism: Dendrobium officinale; assembly: GCA_019514585.1. Classification (NCBI taxonomy): domain Eukaryota; kingdom Viridiplantae; phylum Streptophyta; class Magnoliopsida; order Asparagales; family Orchidaceae; genus Dendrobium; species Dendrobium officinale. The sequence continues at coordinate 11,292,057 of CM033687.1, forward strand.
TAATTTATAAGATAATAGAATATTTAATTTTAAAATATGATTAAAATATTAGTTAAGCTTTATAAATGCTTTGCCCTAACCCTCAGCGTTCGGAATTTTTATTGCGTCCGGTAAAAATACAGAGCATACCGAGTGTACCGAGCACAATACCGAACACTTTAGTGATGTGACGTTTTGTTATTGGTTTCCGAATGCATTCGGTAACCTGACGGAATCATTACTCGTATATGCCCGAGTCGTTCGTTTGATTCCGTCACCCTCTCCTTCGTCTGATTCTGGTCCATCTGTTTCTTTCGTCACGTGAGAACGCCACTACTTTCTTCGTCGTCTGTTTCTTCAATCACGTGATTCCGCCGTTGTTTTCTTTGTTGTTTGTTTCTTTCTTCACGTGATTCCGTCGTTGTTGATCCATTGTCCGACTTATTTTGCCGCTATTGCTATATAGGTATTGGCTAATCTTCCTCTCTAACCGATTTTGTCGTTATTGCTTTAGACTTCTTTTTTTTTTGCATTTCATTTCTTCTCAACCTGGATTTTACTCTTCATATTGGTGAAATGATTCAAGAATAAAAATATATTGAGGGAGAAGAACATTTTTTTCGAAGTTTGAACTAAGAAGCTCGTATTATAATAATCTAAAATAATTATTTTATTAACCTTCTTATAAAATCATTATCCTTTTAAAAAATGATTATAATAATTTGAATTATGAGAGATTTGAGATGTTGTTTACTTGAACTTATGCATGATTATTGTTTTCTTTCATTATTATGATAAATTGTCTTTCCATTTAATGATATTTCATCTTCGTGCTTGTTTTTTTATAATTATTATATAGTATGTGAGATGTTCAAAATGGCGCGGGCCGTGCCGTGCGCTATGCGCCATAGCTCCAAAGAGACATTTGTGCCATGGTGCGTCCTTCGCCATTAACAAGTATGAGGGTACCTTACAAGGACATTTTTGTGACTACAGTTAATTTCCTAATCGTTCTGCTCTGGTCGTTCTGTCTGCTTGACATTCCATACACATGGGAAGTGCAAAGTCGGTGCCAGCATTAGCGTTGCCCATTTCTTATCACAACTGGCAAGCTAAGTGCACATGTGGTCGTGTAGGATAATGGCTGTGAGGAAGGACAAGGTGCTGTGCTACTAGATTTCCTGAAATAGAGTAGGGGCATAAAAAAAGCATAAAAAAATTTATGGAGAATTGGAAGCTGAAGGAAGAAAAATATTTTGTCAGGACAAGGGACTGAGAGTAATTTTCTTTGCCCTTAAAACGGAATTCCAGTATATGCATCGCCACGCCACATCCTGTGGTGCAGGGCATCCTATGATCTAAGATTTAATGCAATTTTAATATGTAAACTGGCGCATCATTAAATTGAAATATGCAAAATGATTACTTTTATACACGTTTTGATAAGATGCCACATTTAATGCCGCAAATGCATGAATAATGATGCAAATCTTGCATTGAAGCCATTTATGTCAAGCAATTAGTTACTACTAAGATGATAAATTGAAAAAAATGGAATTCAATTCCAGTAAAGGTTATTTATTTTCTAATCAGATCAACCTTAAGAAAGAAGAATAATGGAAATCAGTACATTGTGCATGTAAAGCAAGTCAGATATGCAATAAATCTAAAAATACATCAATCACACTGCTTGTGAATCAATAATTAAAGAAAGGAACGTCTCTCTCCAAACGATTCAACTTTCACACTTTGGAGTGCTCAAGTACAAGAATAAACCAAAAAGCAAGTCTCTCCACAAAGACATGAAGTTTTAATGTTATCAAAGCTAAATAGAAACATCCCAAGTCTTTGTTTTTCACACTCTGGGTATAGAAAGTGGTGAACCATAGCAATACGGGACATGATGAAGAGATAAGTTTGTTTTATCCTCAAAAGTAGAAGTTTCATGTATTAATAATATAACAGTATACATTAAAGTAAACAATGGAAGAAAAAAGTAAAATTTAATTTCATTCCTATAAGTCAAATAATAGTGCATCAATAAAGTGGGACAAGAAATTTTAAACGAGCACTGGATGAAGCAACTGCTAAAATAAAATTATCTAAACCTTCAAAAGAAAATACTAATAACCTGCCATAAAAACTAAAAATATCAAATAGGTCCTACTGCTGATAAATTTGCTCTTGCTGTAATGGGTAATGATCCTGATGTGAAACGGAAACGCCATTTACTTGCCTAGGTGGCAAGACTAATTAAATCCCAAATCAATTTGGGGAGAGAATGAAAATCTGAAATTAAATTTCAGATTAAGTGATTTGGGAGGGAAAATTAAGTGAAATCCAATTTTGAATTCCCAAATTAAAGAGGAGGATTATTGCTCATTCAATTGGGAGAAAGTTGGGCTGATTTTGTGGAGTCATTAATGTGATTAGGAGAGGGAGGGGAGGCCATTAAGGGGCCGGCCACATGAGGAGGAGAGAGGGGATGAGTTTTGAGAGAGTGGGGACCACCAATTTAATTTCAGATTTTACAAAATCTGAAATTAAAATTTCAGATTTAATAAGGAAGGAAGATTCCTAAATTAAAACAATCAATTGGATTGAATTTGAATTTCAAATTCGAAATTCAATTTCAATTTATTTTGATTGCTTGAATTAAGGAGGCAATTTAGGAAACATTTAATGGCTAATGAAACTCCTAAATTTCATATTTGAAATTCAAAAGAAGAGGGGGAGAAGGAGGCGGCGGCAAGGTGGGAGGGGACCGGCGGGCTGGAGCTGGCCGGCGGCTGCTGGTGGAGGATTGGCCGGCGGGAGGAGCCTTGAAGGCCGGCGGGTTGGACCTTGTAAGCCGGTGGTCTGGATGGTTCCAAGGGGTCGGCGACAGCAAGGTGAGGGGACGGGAAGAGGAGAAAATCTGAGGATTTTCGTTGCTTTGATTCCACCACCCTTTTAATCTTCAAGACTCGATCTCCACAACAACGAATAGATCAAAGAGAACTAAAAGGAAACGAAATACAAGAAACCTAGAACTCACAAAGAGATCTAGTTTTTCCTACGAACTCACTAAGAGATCGAGGAGAGTGAACTCACTAAGAGATCACCATGAACTCACTAAGAGATCAACAAGAACATAAAATTTTCATTATCAATCATTCATCATCCAAATACAAGAGAAGGGCCTCTATATATAGGCCTCAAAAGAAATTAAAATACACATTTGCCCCTTGGGCTTACATAAGACAAGAGGGTAAAAAGGGAAATTGCAAAAATTAAATAAAAATACACTTAATAAACTGAAATGAAATAAAGTGATCTCGGCCGTCGATCTTCAGCTCCTCGGATAAGCATGGACGGTTGGATGTCCGCATCAGATCCACCAAACACTTTAACAGGACTTGCTACGAGAAAGTTAATAATGAGTCAAATTGAGAATTTAAAGCTAGCAATTAACTCCTATATATTAAAATGTAAACGGCAAAGTGATAGGGAATGTATCATAAATCAACAAAAAAAGATAAGAGTGACTACATAACTAGAGATAATCTTGTTAGCCACTTACTACAAGTGCTTCAGACTTGCCGTTATTCTCCAGGCCTCACTACTCTGACTATTTCCTATTTTTGTATTTCGGCTCAGCATTTGCTCTGTCTTTTATAGTTACCTCAGTTCTTTATAAGTTGCACACTTGTTGACCTCTGTATAAGAAATCAAAAGAGAACGAGAGAGAGATCGGGAATACCACGTATCCCGCCGAAAGCTCCCGCAAATACCGCAAGAAATCCCGTCGATTCGGCGCTGTTTGAGTCGCATCCCGCGATTTGAGCGCAGAACCGGCCTCGATCGTTGCTCTTCGACGCCTTTAAAAGCCAACCGAATGCAAGCTATCGGGATCTCTCTCGCACGACTCCTCTCCCGCTACTTCCACGAACTGCTCTTCTCCTCTCCCGAGCTCAGCTCCACCTCCCTCAACTCCAGTCCGGCGTCGAAGCCTCCGCTCTAATCGATCGACCCCATCCCGATCTCCACAGAGACCGAACCAAACCCCTCCTTCCTCCGATCGAGACCAGGCCAAACCCCTTGCTCCTCCCGTCCCTGCCCTGTTCGCAACTTGCCGGCCGAATCCCGTGAGAGAGAGAGAGAGAGAGAGAGAGAGAGAGAGAGAGAGAGAGGGAGGGAGGCACCGAACCCTACCTCTCTACTTGCCGCTGGCTTTGCCTCCTCCGACGTTCTCTCCCTGTCGGATTGGAAGTTGCGGCATTTTGATCAAAGCAACCACAGGAGCTCTTTTGCTATGAAGGTAACTCTCTCCCTTATGCACGCATCTTCGGCCGAATCCCCTAAAATCTAGGGGTGTCAATATTTGACACGACACGACAACCCGACCCGGACCCGACCAGGAAAATCCGGGTTGGACCCGACCCGTTTGATAAACGGGTCGGGTCCGGGTTTGCAGATTCAACCCGTTTAATAAAACGGGTCGGGTCGGGTTGACCCGGCGGGTTGCCGGGTCAACCCGAAAACCCATTTAATTTAAAAAAATGAATTTCCCGCTCAATCCCGCTGCTGCCCGCTGCCCCTGCCGCGCTGCCCGCTGCCCGCCTGCCCGCCTGCCCGCGTGCCCTGCGCTGCCCAGCTGCCCCGCGTGCCCGGCTGCCCCGCGTGCCCGCGCCTCGCTGCCGCGTGCCGCGCGCCTCGCTGCCGCGTGCCGCGCGCCTCGCTGCCGCTGCCGCGCGCCTCGCTGCCGCTGCCGCTGCCGCGCATGCCGCCGCTGCGCTGCCGCCGCTGCCGCATGCGCGCTGCCGCCGCCGCCGCTGCGCCGCCGCGCGCGACGTCGTCGCTACCGCGTTGCCGCCGTTGCCTCGCAGCCGCGAGTGAAAAAACCGGGTCACGGGTCGTGTCGGGTCAACCCGTGACCCGCTCGGGTCGGGTCCGGGTTGGAATGTTCGACCCGTTTATAAAAACGGGTCGGGTTCGGGTTGACCCGTTTATATACGGGTCGGGTCGGGTTCGACCCGAACCCGACAGGTTGACCCGAATTGACACCCCTACTAGTAAAATCATCGAACAGAGAGAGTAGAGAGGGAGAGATTAGTTTTTATTAATTATATTAATTAATTGATATTAATTATAATTAATCTAATAATTATTTTTTTAACTATAATTAATTATTAATTATACTAATTATGATTAATTATAATTGAATATTATTAATTACTATTAATTATGTTTAACTCTTAATTATAATTAATTGTTAATTAATTATTATTAATTATAATTAGGCATAACTAATTATAATTAATTATAATTAATAGGTTAATTATAATTAAATAGTTAAATATTATTAATTTTAATTAATTGTTTAATTAATTATTTAATTATAATTATTATAATTAAATAACATTAATTATAATTAAATATAATTAATGGATTATTTATAACTAAATGATTAATTATCATTAATTGCAAAAATGTCTCTCTTGCCTCGATCCTCGGGCCGACACCGACATTCCTCGCGAAGGTATGAATTTTCTAAACTCAGATTCTCGCTCCGTTGTGTGCGGCGGACCGGAAAACCGCCTATACACGCCTTTATTGCGCGTGGTGGGATGGGACCCCGGTCCGACGCCTACGACGAGGCGGGAATCGCCTAAACTCTACTCCGGTGTTCGTGGCGCACCGGAAAACCGCCTATACACGCCTTTATTGCGCGTGGTGGGAAGGGACCCCGGTGCGGCACCTACGGCGAAGCGGGGTCACTCATAAGTACCCCCGAGCGGGGGGAAAGCAAACTGTGCATCTTTTAAACAGGTACCGTCAGAGCCCCATACACGCCTTTATTGCGCGCGTGGTGGGGGAAGAAATATCACGGCCGCGGTGCCCTCTCGCAAGAGGACACCTACCATACACGCCTTTATTGCGCGTGGTGGGAAAGGCCCAGTTTTCTCGTAGTTTTCCCCTAAACGGGGGAGACGTCGGGAGGCTGCCGAAATTTCGGGTGAAGACGGACCGTACTTTGACTTGATTTGCACATCTAATGAGACTCGTACTTGGACCTATTTGAACTCAAAAAGAACAAAATTTGGACTTAAATGAACAATGAAATGAAATTGAACTAAAAATCAATCCTGAACTTGCAAGGATCTTAAATGAATTTGGACTCGAACAAAACTACGAGAACTTGAAATTGAACTTGTAAGCTTTTGAACATCAAAGGATCTATGAGCTTGAACACTTTGAACATGTGCAAGAACTATGAATCTCAAACTTGAGTTTGAACTAAGTGAAAGAGAACTAATGGAGGACTACACTTGAGCTTGAATTCAAGTTGAAACATATAAGAATTTGAATGAATCATAAATGATCTAATTTGGAGAGATTATAAGAAACTAAGCTCAAGATATCATGTGATGAACCAGTACTTAGTCTATTATGTATTCAAATGAATATCAAATGGATAAGTAAGGGATTCATGTATTTCAATTTAGCATGTTTATGAATGATTCATACATCTACCCCAATCATGTATGTGAGTGATTTGGAGTAATTATAATGATTGCAAGAGCATGAATGTAATGACATACCTACAGCCAATAGCATGAAGCTTCACATAAATGTTGAAATCCTTCATGCTAGACAAGGGGTGAATATCAAGCAAATGATGAACGATGAAATTCATATGGCTCAAAGTGTTCAAAAGAAGGTGATACATATCTATCATGCAATCAAATGCCACTCGAAGGATTTTGTAGGTGATGAACATAATAGTACCTTCACAATCAACATCTGTATGCAAGCAAACAAATGAAAATTGGAAGGGTACATATGGTTGATTGCAAGCAAAGATCAACGATACAAGTCCACCATGATTATAACAAGTGAATATAGAAGATTTTTCACTCATATAGTAGTCCACTTATGGGTTATGACGATTAATGTGTAGTGGAGGTCGAATCATCCATACAGTTGATAACCACTCAGCGTTAATCAAATATATCAACCTTCTGCAAGCAAGAATAAAGATCTGCAACACATACGATCTCTCTATGAAGACAGATGTATGTGCTACATGCCACTGACGGGTAGATGCAAAAAGACTACAGTAAATGCAGTATCCTGTAGTCAACTTCAGTATAAGGATGAAGACATCTACCTACCTACATGTAGCAGTAGCGGATGCACTGAAAAGACTAAAGACCACAACAAAATGTATGGAAATAACGACAAGTACAAGCTCCTACGACCCAAAGCAGGAGACTCGTTAGTGCACTATAATTCACATACAGAAGGCAACAACTAGTGCACGACAGTCTACCTGTACGAAGCAGCGAACAATTCTATACAAAAGCTGCTACGCCACCGGATCTGCAACATTCGTACAAGCAGACATAAGGCGTCTATTCCAAGAATACCCCCACATGTGCACTATAAATTGTATACACATAGGTACACTAAAAGGGGTGAAAATAAATATAAAACCCGCATGGGCCCCGGCGAGCGTGTTATTGGTACACACGTGACGTCTAGGGATGCTGCGCGGGTTTACAAGTGAATTCAGGTTCGAAACTGATCCTTCTATATGGGTCAATAGAAGTCGACAGGGTTCGAACCATTAAACAAATATATGGCTATTGCGACCAGAATATTTGTTTTAATACATTTATATTAGGCCTTCAAAGCCTAAAATCAAAAGAATTCACTTTCAAAGGCATAAAGCCTACAAAACCCGATCCTCTGCCAACAGCCCGACAGAGTTGACAAGGTTTAATCCATAAATAGAAATGACCCCCAAACACCCCGATGATGGTCGTGTTGAATGCAGATCTCAACCGGAGGGGTTCTCAAATATTTTCAATTGTCTCCCAAAAGTCCATTCCAAATATCTTCCAAGCTCCACCCAAAATCCCAGAAAAATCACAAAACTCCACAAAATCCTAAAAATATTTAAATTTGAAATTCAACCCATTAACCACTTAAAGCAAAATCCGTCCACCCTCCGCAACAGTTTGTCGGGGCGGACAAATTAAAGTTTACTTCAGCTCACAAAGAGCCAAATGCCTAGTCGAAAATATCACTAGGATCCATTCTCAAACAATATATTGCCAGTAAGGACGTGGTACGAGTCCTCTAACCGGCGGTTCGCCGCCAAATGGCACTGCAGGTAAACGGTTATGACCCGGGGCCCTCTGAACCGAGTGGTTTCGCCGCCAAATGGCACCACAGATAGCGGTTATGGCCAGAGCCAATACGCTCCTTAATGGCGTTAAATCCTTGAGATATGAATCAATAGGATATGATCGATAGGGCACAAAGCCCTCTGTCAGCTAAGGTGGATTTAAATTTGTCCCCTTAGACAAACACCAACCCCGGTCTACAAGGTCCCCTTGGACGAAGCAACCCATGGCTGCCGACAAGGATCCTTTTGTCAGGTTGGGTCGACTACCTCCTCTGACTAAGTAGACCAGGGACCACGATGGCCCGGGATGACGGAACCATGGGATCTTGATCGGGCCCATCATCCATTCCCCCACCATTCGCTTTAAGTGCAAGATGGTGAAATTTCTATTTTAAATATCAAATCTTTCAACCCAAAATCCAAAAACTCAATTCTTCAATTCCCAAATCCAAAATCTTCAAAATTTCCAATTCCTAAACCTATGCTGCTACTATATGCCAGATGCACGTATTTCTATACGTATCTGATTGACGACTAGCCTTAATCGAAAGTTCTCTCTCGTGATCGAGAGGGGTAATTAACTATAGGGGCTTGCGCCTATAGGAAACCAGAACTCAGATCATAAAGTCCTCGCAAAATGAGGGCGAAATCTCTGGGTAGTGTCTTATCTACAAACCCATCTGCCTTCCAAAATTTACCTCGGAACTTAGTTCGTTAAAACTCCCTCGCCGAATAAGAAAAGCGAGCGGAGGCCGAGGCCGAATTTTCGGAGCCCACAGATTTCTGGCGACTCCGCTGGGGATTGGTTTCTCTTTCCATCTCTGGCTAGTCATTCATAAGCTATAGTAGCAGCTATATCAAATCGTACTCAAAATTCTGAATTTTCCAAAATGATCATTCAGGAAATTAAATATTTGAATTTTTCTAAAGAATGATCGTTCAAAAATTTTCATTGAGATAGCGTATTTAGCAGTATTTTAGACTTATATTATTTGAATTGCTCGCTAATGTTATCTTCTATTATTTTTGTGTTCTGTGCAAGTCTCTGCATTTTGAAAGTGCGGGGTGATGTATCAGATTCTGATTACTAACCCTTGCCTTTCATTTATGCAGATGGATCTACAGAACACCCCGATGACTGTCCAGCTGGGACAAGGAGCCAGGATCCAACTGGCTAATGCTATTATCGAGACTGGAAATGCCGGAGCTACCATCCAGTTTGGTAGCGTTGACTTCCCGGCGATTGCTGCAAGGAATGCCGCCATTCCTGTGAATGGTAGGAATGCTGAAAGGCCTGCCAGGAGGCCCCATTTTACTGAAGCTGTCACCCGTCGTGTGCATCTGCCAGCACAACGACCTGTTGCTGAAAATCCTCGTGGTAGGATTTCTGTATTCAAGAGGCTATCACAGCCTGAAATCCCAGCCACCAGGAGGATTGTGGCTGATGGAAGAATCTCCGTGGTGACTGCAAACACCACCACTCTGTCAACCAGGTTATCTGCACCTGGGAAATACGATGCTGAGGCCTCCTCATCTGGAGGAAGGCCTACAAGGAGGCAGAGAAGGAAGATGAACGCTGAGCTCCGAGCTCAGCATCAACAACTCCCAGTCCACCCATCAAATCTGCCGGCCCAAGTGCCTGAAGTTAATGTTCCCACTTGGAACAAGTTTACTGACTTGAAGTGGGTCAAAAGAAATAGCTCTACTGGAGAGCTAAAGAAATCTTTTTGGGATCGACGGCCTGAAGCCCCAATCCCTCCAAAGAAGAAAGAGCCCTAAACTCTATCTGCTCGAGTATACAGAGTCCTGAAGACTATAAAGGAGAAGGGGCTGAAGAAAAAGAAATTCCAACGGCCTTTGGTGATCGAGGCTAGGAGAACCCCGCCAAAGGAGCGTCTGTCCTTTGCTACAGAAAGAAGAGAAAGACAGTATGTTTCACGCGGTGAACATCGGGGCGTGACACCTGAATTACAGATTCAGGGATCCGCCGCTGAAAGGTCCCGGTGGAAAGGGAAACAAGTCTGGAGGCCAAAGCCTCGGAGAAATGAAAAAGAAAGAAGAGAAAGAGGAACTGATCTGGGCGTGACATCTGGTGAGGCTTCCCGGAGATCCGCCCCCATCTACGAACAACGTCAGAAGTGGGCCCCGAAAAGGACCCATAATGACATTCCTCCAGATGGTAGACACCTTGGAGAATCCTTCAGGGGATCCCGTTGTCCTCCATCTCCTCCAAAGGAAAAGACCAACTTCGATCGCAGCCCACTAATCGAAGAAGTCCCTGTGCCTAATCAAGAACCGGAAATCCAATGGCGTCGTCGTTCGGAGATCCGAGTACTAGAGGAAAATATAGATGATCAAAATATGGAGGGAGAAGAATTCCTTGAAGGAGAAGAAAATATTGATGAATTTATGGAGGAAAATTTAGAAGAAAATATTGATGAATTTCTAGAGGAAAATCTAGAAGAAGAAATCAAAAAAATAAATAATACTCTGGACATGGAAGTTGTCTATATGGTGAGACACACCAATGTTAATGAGGAAACCTATTATGATGAGGGTGAAGATGAAGACGATCAACAACCCCCGATTAGGCGAGTTTATCACCGTCGTCGTGAAGCTGGGTCCACCACTAGCAGAGGTGGTCATTCTCAAGCAGAAGAAGAAAGAGAAGAAGCTGAGGAGAATCCCTTCGCTGACGATAATGTCACGCTTGCAGACATGCAAAGACATATGAGGCGACAAATGAGAGCCAAAGATAGAGAAATTTCTCAGTTAAATAAGAAGATGACTGATATGATGGCTCAGATGGGGGCAATGATGCAGATGATGCAGAGAACTGTTGCTGTTGGTGCCATTCCCAATCCTCCTCCTGATCCTCCAAATTTTCAGATGCCTCAAGTCTCGGGAGTACGAGGTATTCCTGAAGGTGGTCACGAGGCTCATAATGTCATCTGTCAGCCCACTCCACAAAATGTTGCAAGTACTTCTGAACCTGTGACCGCTGCACAATTGGAAGGAATAATAACAGAAAGGATCAGGGCTATCATAGCCGTTGATCAAGCAGAAAAGTTGGTGGGCAAGGGTCGTCCGTATCCTGCTAAATACGACCAAGTACCATACCCGAAAGGATATTCGGTCCCAAAGTTCAACACTTTCAATGGTAATAACAACCCCAGACAGCATCTGGCACAGTTTAAAGCCACCTGTGGGAATACAGGAGGAAATGACGCCCTACTCTTCCGACAATTCGTCAGCAGTTTGACAGCAACTGCTTTCGAATGGTATGCTGAACTGCCGAATGATTCTGTGAAAACCTTCGCAGAATTGGAAAATATGTTCGTGAAGAGATTTGCTAGTGCAACGGAGAAAATAACGATCGCTGACCTCGCTCTGGATAAGAGAAAAAGAGAAGAATCAGTGACCAAATATATCACTCGCTAGCGCAATTTGAGCATGAAATGTGAGCAACAGTTAGAAGAAGAGCATGCCGTACAGTTGTTAATGGGCAACATTGATGACAAGATGCAACCCTTCCTGTGCATGGCTACAATCAACACATTTCAAGACTTGCTCGACAGAGTGGCCAAATTTGAGAAACTGAACTTGTCTAGATCAGAAAATCACTCTGATAAGCCCAAGAAGCTTAAAGCCCCCGGGGCTAGAAGGGGTGAGGCCGACTCTACGTTCTTCTCTAGAGCTGATAGAGAAAAACAAGTAATTTACAATGTAGACAAGGGCAAGCAGCCGATGCAATATCAAGAAAAGTCCAAACAGGCCTACAACCCCAACCCCCAACCGAAGCTGATATTCGGGGGAAATGATAAGCCGAGGACTTATCAAGCTGGAGGCCAAAGACAGGCAATAGGAACTGGTGACAGAACGTTCCAATCCCTCAAAGATAAAATGAATAAAGAATATTCATTCAAAAGGGAGAGTGTCGCCAAATTATTTCGACAAGTGTTGAAATCGGGTTTAGAACTGCCTGAATGCAAGAGACCCGAAGAGTCGAAGCACACTGGTGACCCAAATTACTGCCCATATCATCTGTTACTCAGCCATCCTATTGAAGATTGCTACATCTTTAAGGATTGGCTTGAAAGAAAATATCAAAAAGGGGAACTCACTTTGTCCGACAATGTGTTGTCCCACCCTAGAAAAGAATCAACTCGCGTGGTCATGTCCTCTTCCGTACCCCTGGTTGAAGAAAGAAGAAATGAAAAGAAGCCAATTCAAGAAGAAAAGTGGGAGACTGCGGTCTCCAAGAAAACTGTAAAAATGTTGAAGCAACTCAAAGGAGTTTCAGGTGTAAAGTGGAAATCTCCTATTGAGCCAATGATAGATTTGAAGGCACTGCCAGTGGTATGACCTTCTACTTCAAAACAGTTTTCCAATCAAGTTAGTTCTTCAAAGGCTGAAAAGAAGAAATCATCCAAGAAGAAAACCAAGTTGAAAAAGCCTAAGGAGAAAATGACTGCAACTCAGAGAGTTATCAACAGTTTGGATGAATATTATCAGACTGTGAGACGACCTATCAAGCTCGCTGATTTCATGACAGAGCTTAAAATCGATGAGGCTGAAGAAGGAGATGAAGATTCTCTTCCCAAAGAAGTATGTCTGGTCATCTCAGTGACGCCGAGTACCTCGATAAAAGAAGAATACACAGAAGTACCCTCTGAATCCTGTATGATGGTTTTGTCAATGGATTACAGTTCGGAGGAGGACTTATATTTCCCAGAAGAAGACGAATCAGACCCGAGCATAGCGTCTCGGATGGGACATGTAAACCTGGGGGGTGATTTTGAATCAACAAATGAGTCCCTAGATGCAACGATGGCTGACTCTGAAGAAAATTCACAATTAAATGACTCTGAACCGGAGGAGATTGCTCAAGTGCAGTTAAGAAGCGGCAAAGTACTATCGCCTCCACCGAAGAAAGGGGTCCCTAATAAAGATAAGGAAAAAGAGATAGTTATCAACGATGATATTATCCCTGAAGATCCTAAGAAAAAGAAGACTCCAGCCAATGGGATAGATTATAACATCTTATCTCATTTGAGAAAAATCCCAGCACAACTCAGTATATACGACGCGTTGATAATGTCTAAAGACCTTCGGGAGACTCTGATTCAGGCTCTCAAAGATCCCGAAAGATATGAGGCATATTTTGCTGAACGTAGTTTGACTGAGGTTCTGCAAGCTCGTAATGAGTCATTCATTACTTTCTCCGAAGAGGACATGATGCTCGGAACTGCAGACTATAATCGTCCTCTGTACGTTACTGCAGAGAGCGATAAGCTGATTATCAGTCGAATCCTGATCGATCCTGGATCCTCCATAAATCTGATAAGCTTGAAAGCACTAAGATCCCTCTGCCTTGATGTGGAACACCTCGGGCCAGATAAGTTAATGGTGCATGATTTCAACGAAAAAGGACAGAAAACTCTTGGATCATTCATGCTCCCTCTTGTATTTGGAGATCTCCATACAGAAGCTAAATTTCATGTGATAGATGCGGATACTTCATTCAAGGCGCTACTAGGTCGCCCCTGGTTGCATGAATATGGCATTGTCCCGTCAACATTACACCAGTGTATGAAGTATCTCAAAGATGGAGAAGAATTCAGGATCTCTGGTGACATTCAGCCTTTCACAGTTCATGAAGTAACAGTTTATGAAGATGCACGGTATTTCATGCCAAAGAAGCAAAAATCTTCGACCTCTCTCGAAGCTAGAGCATCAAATTCAAAGACTGCAAAGCGATCTGAAAGAGAAGGTGAGAAAAAGCAGGTGGGGAGAAAGAAGGCAGCGCCAACTCTTCCCAAAGCACCGACCATTCCAAAAGAAAAGAAATACGTACCTCATCTTGGGAGTGATACAGATGAAGATGATGATACTCCTGCCAAATCTCGAAGAGTATGCCAGTCCACAGACGAATGGAGTAGACATGTTGAATTTTCAAATGATGATTATGACTACGATTCTATTTATATGAACACGGTGCAGAATGTGTTCTCTAGAAGAATTGACAGCCTATCAATTTCAGATAGTGTACTTGTAGTCACACGTGTTCCCTTGCAACACTTCAAAGAACTTATTTCGCGCGAGGTGCATAAAGTTGAAGAACTCGCCACCCTCTATCTGCTCCCCCCGTAAAAATGGGACTGTGCCAAAGAATGTGTTATATTCCACGGGAGTTCGTGAAGAGAAGAATCATGACTGGGATTGCATGATCCTCGACTCCGAAGAATTATTCCCTACGAGGCTACCTAAATTCAATACCAAAAATATTCAGAGAATGCTACGAAAGCAAGTCAATATTCCCACTACCAAACGACAACTTCGTACAAGTTTGGACCTCTGGTATGGGAGAAATCCACGTCCACTACGATGGAAGGATACAGATGCATATAAAGGTATCGGATTCATCAAGCGAAAATTCCTCCGGAAAGAAATTTGTCGCGCCATCACATGCATGGAAATTGAATCCGAAGATGATGTTGCTGAAGAGACATACGAGGCTGATGACTGTGATGAACAGCCCGTAGAAGCTGAACCTGCACCAGAAGAGCTTGAAGATGGTGGACAAGCAGCCACTATGGATGAACTAAGAGAAGTCAACTTGGGGACTGAGAAGGATCCTCGCCCAACCTTCATTAGTTCACTCCTACCCGAGGAACAAATAGAATAAATAAAAGAACTTCTCTGTGAATTCAGGGACTGCTTTGCCTGGACATATGCTGAGATGCCTGGCTTATCCTCTGACGTAGCAGTTCACAGATTAGCAATCAAATCGGAAGTAGTACCTGTCAAACAAGCTCCAAGGAGAATGAGATTGGAGATTGAAGAACAGGTGATCGCAGAAACGAAGAAGCTAATAAATGCAGGCTTCATCCGAGAAGAAAAATACGCTGACTGGATTGCTAATATCGTCCTAGTGAAGAAGAAGAACGGGCAAATTCGTGTCTGTATTGACTTCAGGGACCTCAACAAGGCGTGCCCAAAAGACGATTTTCCACTCCCTGTATCCGAACTCCTAGTGGACAATACGTCCAACTACGACATGTTCTCCTTCATGGATGGATCGTCAGTATACAATCAAATCAAAATGGCGCCCGAAGATGAAAAACATACATCGTTCAGAACGCCCATCGGGATTTTCTGCTACACAGTCATGCCCTTTGGCCTGAAGAACGCTGGTGCCACCTACCAGCGGGCGATGACTCACATATTTGATGATTTGATACATCAGAAGGTCGAGTGTTATGTAGATGACCTTGTTGTTAAAAGCCTTGGCCGAGATGATCACTTAAAAGATCTCAGAATAGTATTTGAGAGAATCAGAAAGTTTGATCTGAAGATGAATCCTCTCAAATGTGCTTTTGGGGTCTCTTCCGGCAAATTCCTGGGTTATGTTGTTCGTCATCGAGGAATAGAGATCGACCCCAACAAAATTAAGGCAATCACGGAGATGCCACCGCCAAGGAACCTTCGACAGCTCCGCTCATTGCAAGGACAACTGGCTTTCATTCGGAGATTCATATCAAATCTATCAGGTAGGTGCCAGCCATTTTCAAAGCTAATGAAGAAAGACGTCCGTTTCAAATGGGATGCAGAATGTTAGGAGGCGTTTGATAGCATCAAGAGATATCTGTTGAATCCGCCCATTCTAGCAGCGCCAATTCCGGGGAAGTCTCTTATACTGTATACGGCTGCTCTAGAAGAATCCCTCGGAGCACTATTGGCCCAGAATAATGAAGAAGGCAAAGAAAATGCGCTCTACTATATCAGTCGAAGGTTGATTGGAGCAGAAAGCCGTTATTCCCCAATTGAAAAGCATTGTCTGGCGCTGATTTTTGCAGTTCAGAAACTCTGCCACTATATGCTATCCCATAAAATCACACTAATATCAAAGATCGATCTGCTGAAGTTCTTGATGACAAGACCAGCGTTGACAGGTCGTCTAGCCAGGTGGGCAGTATTGTTGTTGCAGTTTGAAATCATATACATGCCACAGAAGGCGGTGAAAGGACAGGCCTTGGCAGATTTTCTTGCTGCACATCCAATCCCAGCAGATTCCCCACTAAATGATGATTTGCCTGATGAACAAATAATGCAGATCGAGGAGAATGAAAGGCTACCATTCTGGGAAATGTACTTCGACGGGGCATCGTCGATTAGACCTATCCGACCTCCAAATATTGCAAGAGCCCGAGCTGGCATCGGTCTCATTTTCGTAGCACCCGAGGGAGGCATAATGAGATTTTCATTCAGTTTGACTGAACCTCGGACCAATAACGAAGCCGAATACGAAGCTCTGTTAGCAGGGTTGGAGATTGCCATCGATGTCAGGATCCAACATCTTCAAATCTTCGGTGATTCTCAGCTCGTGATAAATCAGGTCCTCGGTATCTACAAAGTTGGCAAAGTTGAATTAGCCCACTATCACCGACGAGCCCTTGAGCTTCTGAAGCAAGTTCCGAATGTCAAAATGGCTCGAGTTCCTCGAGGACAGAATGCTAAAGCAGATTGTCTGGCCAAATTAGCCAAAGAAATGGCGAACATCAACGAGGAGAGTCCTATATTCATCGGGGTTTATACTCGTAGAGTATTGGAACCTGCTCTACTACAATTCCCGAGGGCAGAAGGAATTCCAGATTCAAGTCAGCAGGATGAAATCCCAGTTGACCCTGAACCTCTCCATAAGATCGTTATGGAGAATTATCCAGAAGAATATCACGTGGCCAAGAGACATAAAGCTAGTCAAGCTTCAGAATCGTGGTGGCATTGTTTAGATATTGAAGTCGAAAATGATTGGAGACAGCCATTCATTGACTACTTCAAGGAAAACAAACTCCCGACAGAAAAGTCTATGGCCGCACAAATTCGAAAAAGGGTGTTGCGATACGCATTTGTCAATGATACGTTATACAGACGAGCTTTTGATCAAATGTGGCTAAGGTGCCTGGGGACCAAGGAAGCTGATAAAGTGGTGACAGAAGTCCACGAAGGGCTTTGCGGAGCACATCAGTCAGGTCCTAAGATGGCTGCTAAAATCAAAAGAATGGGTTATTATTGGCCAACAATGGTCAAGGATTGTATCGATCACGCTAAGAGGTGTCACGAATGTCAAATTCACGGTGATGTTATACATCAGCCTCCAAATCCGCTGCACCCAACAATAGCATCTTGGCCATTTGAATGCTGGGGTACTGATATAATCGGGCCAATAGATCCGCCGTCTTCAGCAGGACACCGCTTTATTCTAGCGGCGACGGACTATTTTTCCAAGTGGGCAGAAGCAGCTCCATTCAGAGAGGTCACATCCGAGCATGTGATCAACTTTTTCACACACAATATCGTCTACAGATTCGGTGTGCCACGCCGAATAATCTCAGACAATGGTACTGCATTTAAGAGTACAAAAATTTACAAGTTCGTTGATCGGCACAAAATCGATTGACGGTATTCATCCATATACAATCCAAGAGCAAATGGATTGGCAGAGGCCTTCAACAAGACGTTGGTGAAATTGTTGAAGAAGATCCTCACCAAGAATAAAAGGGAGTGGCATACGAAGATGGCAGAAGCTCTATGGGCCTATCGTACGACCTACAAAACACCAACGAAGGCCACTCCTTATTCATTGGTGTTCGGTGTTGAAGCCGTATTACCATTGGAGATCGAGCTACCGTCACTCCGGGTAGCAATTCAGAATGATCTCACTCAAGAGCAAAATGCCCGCCTCAGAATGGAAGAGCTCGACGCACTTGATGAACGCAGGTTACAAGCTCAACAGAACCTAGAAATCTACCGAGGAAGAATGGCAAAGTCCTTTGATCGAATGGTGCGTCCTCGATCATTTCAAGAAGGGGAATTGGTCCTGGTGCTGAGAAGACCAATCATCCCACATCGAAAAATTGGTGGCAAATTCGTATCCAATTGGGAAGGCCCCTTCGTCATCGAGAAAGTGTACCAAGGAGGAGCTTATCAGTTGATTGATCTGAATGGTCAGAGGCCTATGCCACCTATAAACGGTCGACATTTAAAGAAATATCATGCTTGAAAAAATTCTATAACTAATGTATTTATTGATGAACAATATTTTATATACATAGTTGCCAATGCATGCTTATATTTTGAAATTCTCTTGTATAGCAAGAATGTATTTCAAAATCCCCTATCAGACTGGGGGCATTTTAAATATTTATTTGGGTCGACATCGCGCTGCGTGCCGAGATCCCCAAATAAATATTTAAAATCTCAAAGACAAAAAGCCTATCCAAAATGTCCCTGCGAGACAGGGGGCATTTTAAATATTTATTCGGGTCGACATCGCGCTGCGTGCCGAGATCCCCGAATAAATATTCAAAATTATCAATTCGAATATTCTTTTGTGCTAAAGAATACAAATACTTGTTTTCTAAAGTATATGCAGGTGATCTTTCAAAAGTTAGAGACACCTTCTCCAACAAACCAAGACTCAAAAGTCAAGAAAGAGATTTTTGTGGCTACGCACTCCTACGAAATTGAGCCGAAGAAGCTTGAAGTCTTTTGACAGCCTGAAGCTTAAGGTTCGAATGGGTGTAAAAGGTCGGATCCAACACGCCCAAATATGGCCGGATCGCTGGCAGCTCCGTCTACTCAACAAGCCATAAGAAAGGCCGTAGTAGCGGAACCCCCACTTCGTCAACCCGTCAGTAGGGACTGTAAGAAGCACGAAGGCAGATTTGACTCGACAAGTTCAAGTGATCATAGTCTGCAAAATTCTCCTAAGTGACTGGAGAATCAAAGTTCCAGTAGAAGGATGAGTCTCGAACGACTACTGAAGGTTCGTAGGCTCCAAAATCTTCAACCACAAAGGATGACTCCAAATCTACCAACTTCAGTAAAATCAGCATTGGGGAGCGCAATTCCCATAGCTCAAGTCTGAAGCCTGAATGGGTGTAAGAGGTCGGATCCAACAAGCCCAAATATGGCCGGATCGCTGGCAGCTCCGTCTACTCAACAAGCCATAAGAAAGGCCGTAGTAGAGGAACCCCCATCTCAGCAACCAGAGGACAAAGAGCTATCAAATTCTAGCTCTCCCGATCTGATGAACTCAAGTAATTCAGATTAAAGTCTTCTCACGTGGTTAAGGATCAAGATACTACCTACGTTCGGTATTATCAACTGAATCCAGGACCTGCAAATCCTTCAGCAAATCCGTAAAGCATAAAGCGAGGATCGAAGGAATTTTTCTTCAACAAGTCCGTCAAAGCACAAAGCAAATGACCGAAGAAAATCATCCCAAAGTTCACACAAAGCCTTAGGCTGAACTAAGTGGATTCCGTCATCAACAAGTCCGCTATGCACAAAGCTCTGGACCGATGACTTTTCGCCATCGACCTAATACAAACCTAAGGGTTTAGGTCACCGGCATCAACTCCTTCAACAAGCCCGCCAAAGCTAGAAGCATAGGGCCGAAGGTATAAAAATCATCTGACAAGTTAACAAAGACGAATCAGGTAATTCTCCGTCAATGTCCGCAACACAAAGCACAGGACAGAAGAATCTAAATCCCATGACTCAGTCTAAAACTACGAAAAGAAGCATCCCGACTAATATCTACAAGTGTCCCTAAAGACTGGGGGCATTTTTATTTGGGTCGACATCGCGCTGCGTGCCGAGATCCCCAAATAAATATTTAAAATACTATGAGCACAAGTGAGAGTACAACCACAGAAGTCTTAAGAGCAGTAAAAAGAGAGCTCGTCAACAACTGAATTTATAAAATAATTTTATTTTATTAAGTTCAGAATTTCATATACAAATCTATGAACTATATCTTTTTTTACAAGATTACATCAGCTGAAAGAAAAAGAAAAGTACATTGTCCTTCTCAAAGGACTCAAATCTGTCTCCTAAACTACGCCTGAAGAGGAAGCCGACAGCTTTATTCCGCTCCTTCCAAGGACCAGGTATTCTGCACTTCTAGGACCTGCACAAAGCAAAAGAGAAGTCAGCAGAAAGAGGGAGAATCATAAAAAACATATGTAAGAAGTTACAAAAAAAAAAAGAAGGCTTGTACCTGAAACAGTGGTCTCCTGAGGTGGCTCACGAACGAGTATCCCGCTCCTCTCGAAACCTGTACAGAAAAAAGGAGTATCAGAAAGCAGCTAAAGAAAGAAAAGAACAGTACAAACAAAGTAAAAACGTACCAAAGCTGAAGTCTCCTGAGGCAGTAAACTGGCTGAAGATCGGATCCTCTTCTTGTAGTAGCCTGCACAAAATACAAAGCAGTATCAATACGAGCACAAAGTCAAAACTAAAAAAAAAAAGAAAAAGAAAGAGAAGGGAAGAAAGCGTACCTGAGCCCAAAAGTAATTGTAGAAAATCTGAAGTAGCTTCATGACTACAAATGCATCTACGGGATCTACAAAGGCATAAAGATGGAATATTAGAGATCTATAGAATGAATCTTAGTGTGACATCCAAACAAATTTTGGAGACCCACTAAAAGAAGATCTTAGTGTGACATCCAACTGAAATTTTGGAGATCCACTAAATGAAAACCCTAGTGTGACATCTAGAACAAATATCTAGAGATCCACAGGGTCAATCAGCATACAACAAACGTGATTCGCTCTAGATGCGTACCACATTTGTTGGGGGGCATTTGTTGACCTCTGTATAAGAAATCAAAAGAGAACGAGAGAGAGATCGGGAATACCACGTATCCCGCCGAAAGCTCCCGCAAATACCGCAAGAAATCCCGTCGATTCGGCGCTGTTTGAGTCGCATCCCGCGATTTGAGCGCAGAACCGGCCTCGATCGTTGCTCTTCGACGCCTTTAAAAGCCAACCGAATGCAAGCTATCGGGATCTCTCTCGCACGACTCCTCTCCCGCTACTTCCACGAACTGCTCTTCTCCTCTCCCGAGCTCAGCTCCACCTCCCTCAACTCCAGTCCGGCGTCGAAGCCTCCGCTCTAATCGATCGACCCCATCCCGATCTCCACAGAGACCGAACCAAACCCCTCCTTCCTCCGATCGAGACCAGGCCAAACCCCTTGCTCCTCCCATCCCTGCCCTGTTCGCAACTTGCCGGCCGAATCCCGTGAGAGAGAGAGAGAGAGAGAGAGAGAGAGAGAGAGAGGGAGGGAGGCACCGAACCCTACCTCTCTACTTGCCGCTGGCTTTGCCTCCTCCGACGTTCTCTCCCTGTCGGATTGGAAGTTGCGGCATTTTGATCAAAGCAACCACAGGAGCTCTTTTGCTATGAAGGTAACTCTCTCCCTTATGCACGCATCTTCGGCCGAATCCCCTAAAATCATCGAACAGAGAGAGTAGAGAGGGAGAGATTAGTTTTTATTAATTATATTAATTAATTGATATTAATTATAATTAATCTAATAATTATTTTTTTAACTATAATTAATTATTAATTATACTAATTATGATTAATTATAATTGAATATTATTAATTACTATTAATTATGTTTAACTCTTAATTATAATTAATTGTTAATTAATTATTGTTAATTATAATTAGGCATAACTAATTATAATTAATTATAATTAATAGGTTAATTATAATTAAATAGTTAAATATTATTAATTTTAATTAATTGTTTAATTATTTATTTAATTATAATTATTATAATTAAATAACATTAATTATAATTAAATAACATTAATTATAATTAAATATAATTAATGGATTATTTATAACTAAATGATTAATTATCATTAATTGCAAAAATGTCTCTCTTGCCTCGATCCTCGGGCCGACACCGACATTCCTCGCGAAGGTATGAATTTTCTAAACTCAGATTCTCGCTCCGTTGTGTGCGGCGGACCGAAAAACCGCCTATACACGCCTTTATTGCGCGTGGTGGGATGGGACCCCGGTCCGACGCCTACGACGAGGCGGGAATCGCCTAAACTCTACTCCGGTGTTCGTGGCGCACCGGAAAACCGCCTATACACGCCTTTATTGCGCGTGGTGGGAAGGGACCCCGGTGCGGCACCTACGGCGAAGCGGGGTCACTCATAAGTACCCCCGAGCGGGGGGAAAGCAAACTGTGCATCTTTTAAACAGGTACCGTCAGAGCCCCATACACGCCTTTATTGCGCGTGGTGGGAAGAAATATCACGGCCGCGGTGCCCTCGCAAGAGGACACCTACCATACACGCCTTTATTGCGCGTGGTGGGAAAGGCCCAGTTTTCTCGTAGTTTTCCCCTAAACGGGGGAGACGCCGGGAGGCTGCCGAAATTTCGGGTGAAGACGGACCGTACTTGGACTTGATTTGCACATCTAATGAGACTCGTACTTGGACCTATTTGAACTAAAAAAGAACAAAATTTGGACTTAAATGAACAATGAAATGAAATTGAACTAAAAATCAATCCTGAACTTGCAAGGATCTTAAATGAATTTGGACTCGAACAAAACTACGAGAACTTGAAATTGAACTTGTAAGCTTTTGAACATCAAAGGATCTATGAGCTTGAACACTTTGAACATGTGCAAGAACTATGAATCTCAAACTTGAGTTTGAACTAAGTGAAAGAGAACTAATGGAGGACTACACTTGAGCTTGAATTCAAGTTGAAACATATAAGAATTTGAATGAATCATAAATGATCTAATTTGGAGAGATTATAAGAAACTAAGCTCAAGATATCATGTGATGAACCAGTACTTAGTCTATTATGTATTCAAATGAATATCAAATGGATAAGTAAGGGATTCATGTATTTCAATTTAGCATGTTTATGAATGATTCATACATCTACCCCAATCATGTATGTGAGTGATTTGGAGTAATTATAATGATTGCAAGAGCATGAATGTAATGACATACCTACAGCCAATAGCATGAAGCTTCACATAAATGTTGAAATCCTTCATGCTTCAAGGGGTGAATATCAAGCAAATGATGAACGATGAAATTCATATGGCTCAAAGTGTTCAAAAGAAGGTGATACATATCTATCATGCAATCAAATGCCACTCGAAGGATTTTGTAGGTGATGAACATAATAGTACCTTCACAATCAACATCTGTATGCAAGCAAACAAATGAAAATTGGAAGGGTACATATGGTTGATTGCAAGCAAAGATCAACGATACAAGTCCACCATGATTATAACAAGTGAATATAGAAGATTTTTCACTCATATAGTAGTCCACTTATGGGTTATGACGATTAATGTGTAGTGGAGGTCGAATCATCCATACAGTTGATAACCACTCAGCGTTAATCAAATATATCAACCTTCTGCAAGCAAGAATAAAGATCTGCAACACATACGATCTCTCTATGAAGACAGATGTATGTGCCACATGCCACTGACGGGTAGATGCAAAAAGACTACAGTAAATGCAGTATCCTGTAGTCAACTTCAGTCTAAGGATGAAGACATCTACCTACCTACATGTAGCAGTAGCGGATGCACTGAAAAGACTAAAGACCACAACAAAATGTATGGAAATAACGACAAGTACAAGCTCCTACGACCCAAAGCAGGAGACTCGTTAGTGCACTATAATTCACATACAGAAGGCAACAACTAGTGCACGACAATCTACCTGTACGAAGCAGCGAATAATTCTATACAAAAACTGCTACGCCACCGGATCTGCAACATTCGTACAAGCAGACATAAGGCGTCTATTCCAAGAATACCCCCACATGTGCACTATAAATTGTATACACATAGGTACACTAAAAGGGGTGAAAATAAATATAAAACCCGCATGGGCCCCGACGAGCGTGTTATTGGTACACACGTGACGTCTAGGGATGCTGCGCGGGTTTACAAGTGAATTCAGGTTCGAAACTGATCCTTCTATATGGGTCAATAGAAGTCGACAGGGTTCGAACCATTAAACAAATATATGGCTATGACGACCAGAATATTTGTTTTAATACATTTATATTAGGCCTTCAAAGCCTAAAATCAAAAGAATTCACTTTCAAAGGCATAAAGCCTACAAAACCCGATCCTCTGCCAACAGCCCGACAGAGTTGACAAGGTTTAATCCATAAATAGAAATGACCCCCAAACACCCCGATGATGGCCGTGTTGAATGCAGATCTCAACCGGAGGGGTTCTCAAATATTTTCAATTGTCTCCCAAAAGTCCATTCCAAATATCTTCCAAGCTCCACCCAAAATCCCAGAAAAATCCAAAAACTCCACAAAATCCTAAAAATATTTAAATTTGAAATTCAACCCATTAACCACTTAAAGCAAAATCCGTCCATCCTCCGCAACAGTTTGTCGGGGCGGACAAATTAAAGTTTACTTCAGCTCACAAAGAGCCAAATGCCTAGTCGAAAATATCACTAGGATTCATTCTCAAACAATATATTGCCAGTAAGGACGTGGTACGAGTCCTCTAACCGGCGGTTCGCCGCCAAATGGCACTGCAGGTAAACGGTTATGACCCGGGGCCCTTTGAACCGAGTGGTTTCGCCGCCAAATGGCACCACAGATAGCGGTTATGGCCAGAGCCAATACGCTCCTTAATGGCGTTAAATCCTTGAGATATGAATCAATAGGATATAATCGATAGGGCACAAAGCCCTCTGTCAGCTAAGGTGGATTTAAATTTGTCCCCTTAGACAAACACCAACCCCGGTCTACAAGGTCCCCTTGGACGAAGCAACCCATGGCTGCCGACAAGGATCCTTTTGTCAGGTTGGGTCGACTACCTCCTCTGACTAAGTAGACCAGGGACCACGATGGCCCGGGATGACGGAACCATGGGATCTTGATCGGGCCCATCATCCATTCCCCCACCATCCGCTTTAAGTGCAAGATGTTGAATTTTCTATTTTAAATATCAAATCTTTCAACCCAAAATCCAAAAACTCAATTCTTCAATTCCCAAATCCAAAATCTTCAAAATTTCCAATTCCTAAACCTATGCTGCTGCTATATGCCAGATGCACGTATTTCTATACGTATCTGATTGACGACTAGCCTTAATCGAAAGTTCTCTCTCGTGATCGAGAGGGGTAATTAACTATAGGGGCTTGCACCTATAGGAAACCAGAACTCAGATCATAAAGTCCTCGCAAAATGAGGGCGAAATCTCTGGGTAGTGTCTTATCTACAAACCCATCTGCCTTCCAAAATTTATCTCGGAACTTAGTTCGTTAAAACTCCCTCGCCGAATAAGAAAAGCAAGCGGAGGCCGAGGCCGAATTTTCGGAGCCCACAACACTGTACTCATCTTCTGCAATTAATACACACATAACCTTTCTCCGTTATATCCTTAAGCCACTATATGCAGGCTTCAGTTTCTCTCATGGTATCAGAGCAAGTTGACCTCCTGTAGCTCATGTGCAATTACAACAACACCTTCTCTTCCATCGATGCTTTGGGCGCTACTTCACCTGCTTCTTCCGCAAACATCACTATTCCTTCCTCTCTCAAATTTCTTGTCTCTAACCTCAAACACATTGCTCATGTCCAACTTACCAATGATAACTTCCCCATATGGAAACTCCAAATCCTTAAAACTATTCACAACCAATGGCTTCGAGGGGTTCTTATCCGGCATAGAGCTCCGACCACCATAGAACTTACTTTCCTCTGCCGGAGACACTATCATCAACCTAGCCTCCCTCTCTTGGCAAAAGGTAGATCAAAACCTAGCCTCAACCTTGTTTTCTACCATTTCCCCCTCCACGCTTCCTTATGTCCTCACCCTCCACACCACTCACGACATATGTTCGACCCTTGAGAAGCAACTCCAACCCTCCAACAGTTCCTGCGTCATCCAACTCAAAAACGAACTTCATCATGTCCAAATGAAAGACCTCTCCATGACTCAATACCTCTCCGCCATCAAAGGTCTGGTCGACAGCATCACTGCTGCCGAAGCGCATATGGACACAGAGGACATCATCCTCTATACTCTCAACGTTTTACCTCCCTCATACCAAGCTTTCAAAATTGTCATACGTACTACCCTCACCCCCATCAGCCTCGACGACCTATATTCGCTACTCTGCAGCGAAGAAGTTAACTTACAGACCGAGCTCTCCAAACTCCCACCATCACCAGCTGAAGAGTCCTCCTTCGCCTACAGAGGTCGTTTTCATCGCTACGGAAGAGGTCGCTCCACCCCCTCCCTACCTTCCCGTGGTCGCGGCTTGGCCTCTCACGAATTCGGCCACGGTCGCTCTCCCTCCAAACCAACTCCATCCATTCCCTCGCCCTCAATGCCAGATCTGCGGAAAAATCGGTCACTATGCTCCTCACTGTTGGCATAGATACAACTCCGACTACCAACCGATCCAAATTTTCTCATCAACTGGTCTCTTCACTCAACATGAAAGCAGCCCCTCTACAGACTGGTTCTTGGACTCGGGGGCCATAACTCATCTCACGAACGGCATCAACAATCCTCAACATCCTTGCCTTACATTGGCTCAGACGCCATCTCCACCGCAAATAGCTCTTCCCTTTCATTTCAACACACCGGACAAGGTCTCTTCCCAACTCCAAACCGTAACTTCTTTCACAAAACATCCTCCATTTTCCCTCCACCGCAATCTCCTTTCCATTCATAAACTTACCACAAATAACCATTGCTCTATCTTGTTTAATTCTTCTGGGTATCTTTTTAAGGATCCAACTACCAATCATGTACTCCACGGTCGTAGTCATAACGGGCTCTTCCTCCTCTCGTCCATCCGTAGCTCCTCTTCTACAGCTCTCTCCACTCGACATCAATCCACCTCAACTTGGCACACCATGCTTGGTCATCCGCATCATCTTATATTACAAACTTTAGCAAACCTCAATCCACACATATGTATTTCCCCTAGTTATTTTGTTTGTACGTCCTGTAGTGTGGCTAAAAGCCACAAGTTATCTTTCCTTTAAACTCTACATGTACCTCAAAATCTTTAGAGCTAATTCATTCTAAAGTTTGGGGATAAGCTCCCGTTATGTCTCTTAATGGTTTTAGATATTATGTAATTTTCATTGATGACTTCTCCCGATTTTGTTGTCTATATATTATGCATACAAAAGCTGAAACCTTCTCTAAATTCAAATAGTTATGCTCAATGGCTGAAAACTCACACAATACCCACTTTAAAATCCTTCGCTCCGACTTCGGCTTCGGTGATATCTCTCCCATGCCTTTCAAAATTTTCTCACCCCCTGCGACATTCAACATCAACTAAGTTGCCCCTACACACCTGAACAAAAAGGCCTATCAGAAAGAAAACATCGCCACCTTTTGGACACCACTCTCGCACATTACTCCATCAAGCTAACCTTCCTATCCGCTTCTAGGCTGAAGCTCTCCTAACCGCCAACTACCTCATCAATCGTCTACCAACCAAAGCTTCTACACCTCCAAATTCCATATCAAATCCTTTATCATAAATGCCCATCCTATCACCACCTCAAAACCTTTGGTTGCCTATGCTTTCCCTGGCTAGCCCCTCTCACTCCCAACAAGCTTCTCCCATGATCAGCTGAATGCATCTTCCTAGGCTATTCAGCTCCTCACAAAGGCTATCGCTACTACAACCTTCAAACCAGCTGCATACATGCCTCTCGTCATGTTGTAAGCCACGACCACATTTTTCCCTTTCCCGTTTCCTCCCCTCCAATCGCCTCTTACACCTATACACCTCTCGTCCATCACACCCCAATCTCCATTAACACATACTCCTTCCACATCACCACCTTCCCCTACAGCTCCACAATCCCAAAAAAATACCTTGCTCCATATCCTCCCCATCCCCTTCTGATCCTCTCCTACCTCCCACTCCTCCCCATCAACCTACACTACAAAACAACACCGATCCCATGCTCACTAGATTCAAAATCGGCCACCTCAAACCCACAAACAAACTCACTCTCCTATCCACAAACAACCCACCTTCCACTCCAACATGCTATAGTCAAGCAATCGACTCCCTATCTGGAAACAAGCCATGTCCGAGGAGTTCCAAGCTCTCCAAAAACAGGGCATTTGGACATTAGTACCACCGCCCACTTCTTACAATGTCCTTGGCTGTCAATGGACATATAAAACCAAGCTTCACTCTGACGGAACCATTGCTCGCCACAAAGCTCGCTTTGTCGCTAAAGGCTTCAATCAAGAACACATAATCGACTACACCGAAACCTTTAGTCCCGTAGCAAAACTACCCACCATCTTAATATTCCTTACCATTGCCCTCCATCACAATTGGCCCATTCTTTAACTCGATGTTTTCAACGCCTTTCTCCACGGCCAACTCCATGAAGATGCATTCATGCATTAACCACCTAGCTTTCTTGAGACTCGATATCCCTCCAATGTTTGCAAACTTAGCAAAGCCATTTATGACTTGAAACAAGCTCCAAGGGAGTGGTTTACCACCTTCACCGACTTCCTTCTCAACTTTGGCTTCCAATTTTCTACAGCTATTCCCTCTGTTCTTCTCTACTCACACAACCACATCCAAATATACTTCCTTCTCTACGTAGACAATATCCTACTAACTAGCAACCATGCACCCCACACTATTTCCACTCTCATTTCCAAACTCAAACACCAATTCTCGATCAAGGAGCTAGGTCCCATTTCTCTGTTCTTGGTCATTCAGATAACTCACACACCAACTGGCTATTTTCTCCGTCAAACACAATATGCTTTAGACATTCTCAACAAGTCTGGTTTAGCAAATTACAAATCCTCTCCCTCCCCCACCTCTCTAAAACCAACAACAGCAGCCTCTGGCAATGTCTCCTACCTCGACCCAGCACTCTACAGGAAAATAGCCTTCGCCACAAATCAGATTTGCAACATATACATCACCCCCTCAACAAACACTACCAGCTCCTCAAACGGCTGCTACGTTTCATTCAAGGCTCAGCTCATTTTGCTCTACCCATCACAAAAGGCAACCTTACTCTACGCTCATATTCCAACTCGAACTAGGCGGCGGACAGCGTAGATCGCAAGTCTATAACTGGCTTCTGCTCCTTCCTTGACAATACCTTAGTTTCTTGGTGCGTCAAGAAGCAACCCACAGTGGCCAAATCCTCCACTGAAGCCGAATACTTTGCTCTCGCTTCTAACACCTCAGACATCATATGGCTTCATCGTCTACTAGCAGACTTTCTCATTCCTCAAACCACAGCAACCCCCTCCACTGTGACAACACCTCCGCCATTGCTCTCTCCAACAACCTGGTTTTTCACGCATGCACGAAGCACATTGAAATCAACTACCACTTGATTTGGGACCGAATCCTCTCTAAGGAGATCTACTTGCTCCATGTTACCTCTTTGGATCAGCCGGTGGACATGTTGACGAAGTCTCTCTCCGCCGCTCGCTTCAGCACACCTCGACACAAATTAACTATCTAACCTTTGGATACTTAATTTGCAGGGGGATGTTAGCCACTCATTACTACAAGTGCTTCAGACTTGCCAATATTTTCCAGGCCTCACTACTATGATTATTTCCTGTTTTTGTATTTTGGCTCAGATAATTTGCTCTTTCTTTTATAGTTACCTCAGTTCTTTATAAGCTGCACACTGTACTCATCTTGTGCAATTAATATACACGGAACCTTTCTCTGTTATATCCTTAAGCCGCTATATGCAGGCTTCAGTTTCTCTCAAATCTATGTGAATCAAACATGTCATAATTCCTACAGATATCACCCTTGTAGCACTTCGTGATCCGATTGCCTATGCGATACGCTGTGTCACACATAGCCCTTGCCTACCCTCATAGATTATGCTTGACTTGATGCCCTCACCTAGTGGTGTCAATATTTGACCCGATCCGAAAATTTCGGGTTCGGGTCAACCCGAAGCCGAACCGGGTCGGGTTTGGGTTGACCCGAAAAATCAAAATCAACCCGATTTTACCCGTTTTTAATTGATTTAGGAGGATTTTAAAAGATTGTTATGAAATAAGTAAATGTTATTTCCAAAAAATAATAAACCATGTTGCCCAAATTAAATTAAGCTTAGTTTATTTTAAATTGATTGAAGTAAATCTTACCTTAATTCGATTTAAGTTTAAATAAATCAAATTAAATAAAAAAAGTTTTAGTAAAAAAATCCAAAGCGGGTCGAGTTCGGGTCCAAAAAATCGACCCGTTTGCAAAAATGGGTCGGGTTCGAGTCGAACAGTGCCGGGTTGAACCCAAATCCGACCCGTGACCCGATTTTGACAACCCTACCCTCATCTACTTGCCACCTTGCTCAGCCACTTTGCCTTTGCCTTCTCAATCGCTTATTATACTCACCCTCTCTCTACCTTTATCTCACTTGCTTTCTATTTCTTGCTCTTTTACTCTCTACCGAGTTCCCACTTTGTTAATTCCTTTAGGAACCGTTCGGACCTACAATACATATTAATTAGATATATGCTAGGTGTTTGATAATATTAATAACTTCTTTTTATATATATATATATATATATATATATATATATATATATATATATATATATATATATATATATATATATATATATATATATATATATATATATTACTTTACAATATATTTCTTTAATTTAAATCTTTTACTATTAATTTTTTTTAAATTAAATTTTTATAGAAATTAGTGATTATTCATTTATCTAGAATAATGTCATTTTAATTAGTTATATTTATCTTGATTAAATATAAATTTATTCATAATTTATTTATTTATTATTAATATTAACCTCTTAATTAAAAATTAACTATTTGGGTCCTTACAAATGGCATGTGTAAAAACATCATTCTCCCCGACTCTGTTTTCTGCTCATGAAGCATGGTCACCCATATATTTTTTCTAATAAGATGTTACTTTGTTTTCCGAAACAGTAAATGTAAAAAAACCCTGAAATGGTTATGTATAAACAATCCTTATTCATCTTGTATTATTTTTCTTCTTGTATCTTTGATGGGAGCTTTTTAAATTACTTGGCTTAGTTTTGGATTTATCGTCGTAATAGCTATTATACACATGAAACTCACCCTCATGGCTCCGTCAAAATTGAAATGGATAAAGTAATATATGACCTTAAATGAATTTGATTGCTCCAATTATGTTGTAATTCCTGGATAACGTGATTCTTTTCAGATTAGGCATAGAATTTGCATTGTTCTTCTACCACCTCTCTTCACCATCGGTATATTCATTAATTTCTTGGCTTATTACTATGAAGCACATTTACATATGAACTAATATTGATTTTAAAATAGTGGCGGCGTATTTCTTGTTTTTAATATTAGTTTTTGTAGTTGTTGTTCTTATGCTTGTTATACTTTAATGTTTGGTCATTCTCATTTTCTGACTCATCCTTGCAGGCTGGATTTTTTCTAAATCACTATAGTCGCTTCTGGAATGAGCATATAAATAGACTGTTTGATCTTTACTCTTCTGGAAAACTCAAGGTACTGTCTTTTGAAATCTTAAACTTATACCAGATTCAGCTTGTCGGTTCTGATTTCTTTATATAGAAATGCGTTTTCTTTTTTTTTTTTCAGTTAGATTTATGCTGTTTGGCAACTATATAAACAATAAGAATGTGGAGGCATAGTAACTTAAGCTGGTCCGCATGAGATGAGGATACAACATGGCTATATTTTACCCTCGCCATGGTCCATAGTTCAAGTTTGTTTCACATATAAATTTAAGAAGGGGAATTAAGTTTGAAATGGTTTTATTTGAAATAGTGGCATGAAGTGTTATGATTTTATATATTCCAGTACCAAATGCTACCTTCGAGACTAAACAAATGAAGATATGCACAAAACTTTATTGAACTTACTACCAATAGAGTCACAACATAGCAAACTGAAAAAGAAAAAAAAAAAACTCAACCAGAAAGCTAGTATTTCTCCTCCTTACTGGATTTTGACCAAAGAACCTCGGAATATTCTTGAACTTAAACTACAATAATAAAATCTCTATTCTTATTGCGTCAAGCTTGAGATTGCTAATATGAATAAGGTGTTTTTAATTTCTTATGGAAAATCAAAAGCACCAGTCTTAATTTATGTAGGGAACCTGAGGTATCACATACCTTGAACAAGTAGAAATATAATCCTTCAAGACATTAAGATGGTGGAGGGTAGGTTAGTTTAACATGTAAAGGTTTTTGTAATCTCAAATTTAAGAACAAAAATCATACATCAATCAGAATGCCGTTAATAATAATGAATCATATATTTCACAGCTCTGTAGCAATATTTTACTAGGTTTACTAATTCAAAGGCATGCAGTGAATATAACACAAACAGTAGTATTCCATGTAAGGTAAAGTGGCATTTTAATCTAAGTACAACATAAGGACATTTTCTATTCAATTACGTGATTTTCTTATGTCATCTATGCTAATTTGATGTTATATTTTTTGGCAAGTAAAATATTGCTCATTTAAAATTCAAATATATCTTAGATTTACTTGCTCTGGTTTATTTTCTTCTGCAGTCACTATCTTGGATCTCAATTTGCCTTGTTTTCAGTTTTTTTGTTCGAGTTAGCTCAATTTTGGTTCTTATCTTCTCTATTTGATAAACTTTTTTTCCTAATCGACATGTTCAACTAAATGCAATAGGTTGCTGTGGATCCAAGGAAGTTCTTGGGCCTTGCTGCCGTAGCTGATGCAGTTGAACATCTCCATTCTGGTCAGAGTCTTGGCAAGGTAAATTCTCTCATATATATATATATATATATATATATATATATATATATATATATATATATATATATATATATATATATATATATAAAGTTGCCCATTATTTGTACAATATAGTTTCCGCTATCAGACCTCTCACTGAACTTCAAACGCATGAATGGCGTCGCTCGCGAGCTCCAGTCGAACGGCAAAACTTCCAGTATTTGGTTGCGGGTGAACAATGCGACGCCAATATTGGCATTGCATTGTTCACCTGCGTTATTTTTCTGTCTCTACCAGATTTGCCGAAGAAACGCTTGAAAGAGGGAACGACGGTTACCTTGCGCAAAATAGAGTTCAATTGGAGATGAATCACGCCTTTTTTTAGTTTCACTGCATTTTGGAGTGAAAATTGGGATTTTCAGTTGGAGATTCACTAAACCAAAATTTCTTCAAAACTCCCATTGCAGGTGGTGGTATGCATGGACCCAGCATTTGCTCAGCAAGCTGCTCGATTATGACCGTCTATTATTATGGTTGTGGAAACGAAGATACATATTATTGTCATTTCTCAAAAGCTACTTCAACTCGTTGAGCCGACGGCTTCCGGTGATTTATCAATATCGCTGATATAGTTAATGGTACGAGGCCACCAGATGAATAAAATTCATTCAGGTAGTTACATAAATACTTCGAACTCGTATCAAGAAATTGACATGTCCTGAATGCACAAATTAAGGCTTCGTTTGTGACGGTTTTCGTAATTGTAAGTTTATATAATTTTGTGCCACATATCTGGTTGGGAATTTAAAACCTCGTCTTCCTTTGCAGGCAATAGCGATTTCTGCACTGCCGATGCTGCAATACCGTCATAAAAAATAATATTATTAATAAACAGCAAGTAATTAATAAAATCCACTGATATGGTAACATGATTCCGGTTTTCAATATACAGCAACAAGGAAAATGTCTCTGCATTGCATAAAATAATCAGGCATGTTAGTACTATTCTTGTATGCTCCAGAAAAAAATATATAACATCAACATCAAGCCTTTGTCTCACTATTTGAGGTGGGCTACATGAATCTTTTTTCTCCATTCTGTTTGGTTAAAACTTAAAAGTCAAATTCTTGTTTAAATATAATAAGGAAATGTCATTTCAAATATTCTCTAATCAAGTCTTTTTTAGGTCTGTATCTACCTTTCTTGACTTATGTCATATTTAATACATCTATTTTCCTAATCAGGTCATCAGAAGGCCGCCGTTTTCTGTGACCAAACCATCTAAGGCGACTCTCTCTAATATTATCTTCCACTAGAGCTACTCCAATCTTTTCACGAATATGCTCATTTCGTATCTTATCGCTAAGAGTAAAGCCACTCATCCTATTGCATAGCCTATACATAATCCTCTACCATTCATACAAGATTTTGAGAGGAAATACTTGAGTTCGCAAGCAACCCTAACCTAAATCGGAGATCAAACAGTGAAAATATTGTTATCCAGAACAGAAAACAGCAGAAATCTGCTGTTTACAGCAGAAAAACAACACTAGTCTAGGAAAATCTGAGAGAAAACTCAAAGCATACACTAGACGATGAATAAAATAACAAGATACAATTGATCCTCAATTCGAGAGGAGGATCGATCTCTACCAAATCTCTAGACGATGCTAGAGCCCAAAGGAAACCTAAATCTAAAAGATCTCAAATTTTAGCCAAATTCAAGACGATCAAACCCTAGGAAAATCAACTACTTAATGCATACAAATCAAAAGGAAATCCCTAAACAGTCCCTACATTTAAATTTCCCTCTCAAAACCCTCAAAAAAGCTTCCTAAAATGCTCTTCTTGAGCGGTCGGGCCGCTCGATCTCCACAGGAGGCGGAGATCCCGCAGTATTTGCGAAATGCCGGTCCCGTGCGGATCGGCTAAACAGGTCTAACAATACTCCCCTCCCAAA
The DNA here is from genome assembly GCA_019514585.1 of Dendrobium officinale. NCBI lineage: Eukaryota > Viridiplantae > Streptophyta > Magnoliopsida > Asparagales > Orchidaceae > Dendrobium > Dendrobium officinale. The sequence continues at coordinate 11,326,814 of CM033687.1, forward strand.
GATCCACCTTGTCCTCAAGGTGGAAATATGCTCATGTTCCCGCGGAGGTGGCCATCCTTGTGGTGACTGAAAAACCTTACTGTATTGTTGAACTAAGGGTTGCATGGAAAGAGAAACATCCCCTCCCTCCAATCTGATCGCATCCAACCTGTGTAGTCCCATCATATAATCTTCCCCCATCTCTTGTATGTCCCTAACCATGGTCTTAAGTGCTGTCATTGCTTTGGATAGCCTTGCATCTCCCCTTATAACCCCTTTTTCTCATCCACCATTAATTACATCGTGAGTGCTCCCTAATTGTCCTTGGTTTCTCCAAAAGTTTGCAACCATTTCATTCCCAGTATGACATCAGTACTTCCTAACTCTAGTGGGAGAAAATTCTCCCTTACCTGAATCTCCTGGACGGTCAACACCACTCCTCTATAGATCCTTTGACCTTTCTCCACATTTCCTGTACCCATCCATAGCAACCGGTGTCCACTAACTTCACTTCCAATTGGTCAACGACCTGAGTGGAAATGAAATTATGGGTAGCCCCACTATCAATTAGGACGACCACCTCACGGTCAGCTATCTCTCATTTCACTTCCATCTTGTGACTCGAAGTGAATCCTACTATAGAGTTCAGAGAGACTTCTGTCACATCCAGGTGCAATTTCTTCTCCTCCTCTTCAGATCTGCTCTCACTTCTCTCCTCGTCTTCCTCGTCTTCCTCGTCTTCACAAACAAGGAGAACCTGAAGAGTTCGGTCATTGCACCTATGCATCGGCATGTACTTCTCATCACATTTGAAGCACAATCCCTTTGTCCTCTTATCTTGCATCTCCTTCTCTGTCAGCCTCTGAAATTTTCCCCACTCCCTCTTAATGGCTTCTCTCTAGTGGTCTCATTAATGTTGCCTGATGCAGGCCACTTGGGTGCTAGAAGAGTTGTCGTCGTCACATAAGATCCCCCTGAATAGTTTCCCCAAGCTCCTCTTTCTGATTTCTTTTGATCTTCCACCAACTGCTCCAGCTCCATAGCCTTCCCTAGGTTCTTCGGCTCCAATACCCTGACCGATGTTCGTATATCAGGTTTAAGCCCCTTCATGAAGTTCCCTTCTAGGGCTGACTCCGAAATTTAATCTAATATGTTAGCCAAGTACTCAAACATATCCCAGTAATCTGCCACCGTCCCTCCTTAGTCAAGGCAAAGAATTGCTCATAGAAGTCTCCTCTCCTATCGGCTCGGAAACGCTCCAATAAGCAATCTTTGATCTCTCTCCAGCTCCGGATGGGCTCCCTCCTGTCACGCAATTGATACCATGCCAAGGCTTTTCCTTCCAAACGCAATCCCGTCGCTGTCAGCTTCTCTTCCTCCGCCAGCCCGTTGACCGCAAAGTAACGCTCTACCTTGTAGATCCAGCCATGACTGTCTTCACCCTCAAAGACGGGCATCTTCAGCTTCCTCACCTGTGGGTCTCCCCCGTGTCCACTGAATCCTCCATAACCTCCCATTCATCGGAAGGAAGGTGCTTCCCAACTGTCACGATCTTCCCTCCGGCGATGATACCCGAACCCTTCATCATATTCCCCTCTTCTCTCTTCAAAATCAGCACCCCTCCGGTCATTTCCCAAACTCATGTCCTCTCTAGAAAGTGGCTCTATAGGTGGCATGTCGTCCTCCCTCTCAATGACCTCCACTTCCAGATTTCTCCTCCCCCTAAACGGGTTCGGATTCCCTCCTACTCGATGGCCTCCGATGGTCTCTCTTACTTCCGATGTCTTAGGATTGGTCTTTAACTCCAACAATTTCTTCAACATCCCTTCCCTGTGAATTTCTCCTCGATCCTTTCATTGTTTGTGGTGATTTGGTTTTGAAAATCAAAAAGATTTTCCTCCAAATCTGACTTTAGTTGCCCGATCTCGCCTTCCAGTACTTTCACCTTCTTCCCGACCATCTCTCTTCCCAAGGATCACAAAGATCTTCTTTCGGTTGTCAAAAATATGCTAAAATTTCCAAATTTCAGCCACCGAAAGGTCCCAAATCGACGCTCTGATACCAAATTGATAGTAAATACTTGAGTTCGCAAGTAATCCAAGGGTAATACTTGAGTTCGCAAGCAACCCTAACCCAAATCGGATATCAAACAATGAAAATATTGTTGTCAAGAACAGAAAACAGCAGAAATCTGTTGTTTACAACAGAAAAATAGCACTAGTCCGGGGAAACATGAGAGAAAACTCAAAGCACAACTTGTATTCCAATAGACGATGAATAAATAGCAAGATACAATTGATCCTCAATTTGAGAGGAGGATCGATCTCTCCCAAATCTTTAGATGCCGCTAGAGCCCAAAGGAAACCTAAATCTAAGAGATCTCAAATTTCAGCCAAATTCAAGATGATCAAACCCTAGGAAAACCAACTATTTAATGCATACAAATCAAAAGGAAATCCCTAAACAGTCCCTACATTCAAATTTCCCTCTCAAAAAAGCTTCCTAAAATGCTCTTCATGAGCGCTCGGGCCGCCCGATCTCCGCAGGAGGTGGAGATCTCGCTGTATTTGCGAAATGCAGGTCCCATGCGGACCGGCTCGACCGGTCTAACAGATTTAAATCAACATAACCTTATTGATAGCCTGGATGATGTTATAACATATGAGCTATAACTCTTTGTTCGTGATAAATTTTCTTTGAGAGAAAGGATTTAAATTTTCTCTTATTATAACTTTCAATAGTTTAACTTTTAAATTATGTAATTCTTCAACATGATATTTCAGTAGGGTTTAAGTTGTATATGATTGAATTTCTGACCCTTATGCGTCCATTACTATTATATGATCATTTTATACATTTAACAAGCTTCTAATACAGTTCTCTGTAAGGTCTTCTAACAACTCTTAAAAGACAAGCTCAAATATGATTTTATTCTCCCTAAAAGAATCATTCTTTATATATATATATATATAGCCAAACCTTTTTTGTCAAATACTTCATCACCAATTAAAGAATCATCAAATATTCCTTTCATCTTTTGAAATTCACCAAAATGAGAAGACTCTTAATGAATACTTTTAAATGTTCTCTTTTGAAACATTTCAATTATTGGAAGTGGATTTAGAGTTACTAACAGGTGCATTTGGAGTTCTTCGTAATTAATCTTTCTACTCCTTATTGATTAGATTGATAATCTCTCTGATGCTGACTTAATTCAAAGAGTATGAGCACAAATAATTAATAATGAGATCATCAATATTTAACTACGGAATTTTGAACAATCTTCAAGCAAATGTAAGAATTCACAATAAAAAATTAATTGGCTTAATCAACAAAAAAATTTGTAGCAATAAAGAGATCGAAGGCGCCCTTCTTGCCAGTATTTGTCTAAGTTAGTCATCTAATTAAATACATTCAGTGTTATTATTATTCTAATTGAGATTTAAAATTCTGAATGCTTCAAATAGCAAAATTATTAAAAGTTTCATGGTAGAAAGCAATATGCGATGCAAAGGCATTAGCTTTTAGTGATTTATATAATAGATTAGATACTAAAGAGGGAGAAAGATATATGTATAAGTTAGCCAAACAAAGAGATAGGAGTAGTAAGGATTTAGTTCAAGTGAAATGTATTAAAGATGAAGATCAAAATATACTTTTCTTAGAAGATGATATTCAACAAAGATGGATGAGATATTTTGCTAAACTTTTTAATGAAGATTGTGAAAATAAGATTGACTATAGTGATCTTAGCACCTTAAATGAAAATAAAGATTTATGTTTTTATCGGCGTATTAGTAAAACTGAAGTTAGAGATGCTTTAAAGAAAATGAAGGGTGGAAAAGCTGTTGGACCTGATGATATTCCAATAGAGGTGTGGAAATGCTTAGGAGATGAAGGAATTTCATGGCTTACTAAACTTCTTAATACTATTTTGAATACTAAGAAGATGCTAGATGAGTGGAGAATGAGTGTGTTAATTCCTATTTTTAAGAATAAAGGTGATGCACAAGATTGTGCGAATTATAGAGGTATTAAGTTAATGTGTCATACTTTAAAACTATGGGAGCGAGTTATGGAGCATAGGTTGCAGCGTGATACTAATGTTTCTCAAAATCAATTTGGATTCATGCCGGGTAGGTCGACTATGGAAGCCATACATTTATTAAGAAGTTTGGTGGAGAAATATAGAGAAAATAAGGAGGATCTACATATGATATTTATTGATTTAGAAAAAGCATATGATAAAGTTCCAAGAGAAGTGCTATGGAGAGTTCTTGAAAAGAAAGGAGTCAATAATGCTTATATTCAAATCATTAAAGATATGTATGCAGGAGCTATTACTTGTGTTCAAACACAAGGTGGATTGACCAAGTATTTTCCTATTTCGGTTGGGTTACATCAAGGATCAGCCTTAAGGCCATATCTTTTTGCTTTAGTCATGGATATTCTCACTAGACATTTGCAAGAGGATGTACCTTGGTGTATGCTTTTTGCTGATGATATTCTTCTTGTTGATAAGACTAGAGAGGGAGTTGAAGGTAAACTTGAATTATGGAGGTCAACCTTAGAGTCTAAAGGTTTTCGCTTGAGTAGATCTAAAACAGAATATATGGAGTGTAATTTTAATAGTAATAGACTTAGTGAGGGGATTGTGACTTTGGGCGATCAAGTCATTAATAAGAGTACACGTTTTAAATATCTTGGATCTATTATTCAAAGCGATGGTGAAATAGATGGGGATATTATCAGCAGAATTCAAGTTGGATGGTTGAAGTGGAGGAATGCATCGGGCTTGTTATGTTATAGAAATGTACCCCTCAAACTTAAGGGAAAATTCTATAAAATGGTAGTGAGGTCTGCAATGTGTTATGGTGCCGAATGTTGGCCTTTAAAAGAGAAGCATAATACTAAGTTAAGTGTGGCAGAGATGAGGATGCTCAGGTGGATGAGTGGCTTTACCCTTAGAGATATGATACGAAATGAGCATATACGTGAAAAGGTTGGAGTAGCTCCAGTAGAAGATAAGATTAGAGAAAGTCGCCTTAGATGGTTTGGTCACATAAAACGGCGGCCTTGCGATGACCCGGTTAGGAGAGTAGAGGTATTAGATTTGACTTATGTTAAGAAAGGTAGGGGTAGACCTAAAAAGACTTGGTTAGAAAATATTAGGAATGACCTTTCTTTATTAGATTTAAACGAGAATTTGACTTTTAATAGGACACAATGGAGAAAAATGATTTATGTAGCCGACCCCACGTAGTGGGATAAAGGCTTGATGTTGTTGTTGTTGTACTCTTCAAGAGAGCATTCAACAAAAAGATATTTTTAATGTAAGAAAAAGATTGAACATTTAATTCACCAAAGACATTTAAGTTATTATTTATGAGAATAACTTACATATTATCGACCTCAAAATAAATGAGATAAGAAGAGTCATGGTAATAAAATTATCAAAATTATTAAATAGATGTGCTATTACACTAGAAGATTCTATCACAGAAGCAAAAATAATTAATTTTTTTAAAAAAGAATTTACATTTTGACTTCTATTAAAGATAAAGATGCATCTTCCAAGTAAATATCTCTTCAAATTATCAATAAGTCATCTTTTCATAAACAATATTGTATTTAATAAAAATTAGCAGAAGGCATGGCCATAGCAGTTGACATGATCCTCACTAAAGATACCCCATAAGAGTATATGGTTATCTAAATCTCCACTAATCTAAAAGTCTCATAAGGCATATGTCTTAAAGATACAAGTACATGAAAAATCTTAGAAAACATAAACCTTATAAGATACTTTTACATCAAAAATTTTAAAAAGTCAGAAGTCCCATAAGATACATATTTATTTCACTCAACAAAAATTTTAGAAGACTAAAAACCTCATAATTAAATGTGTTAAAAGTTATAAGTTTCTTTGTTTTAAAAAATTCTCTGAAGGTTAAAAGTCTGACAACATATAAATTCATCCGAGTGGACGGATCGTTTCTCCTTTGCTGCAGATTCTGGACGGATCGTTTCTCCTTTGCTGTATTGTGGATGCCGAGGCACAGCTGTACAAATTAATGCGGGATTGTGACGTGGACTTTAGGCAAAATTTAAGAGCGTATGACTCGCCAAAACTTGCTCTTGGGGGTTGTGTTGACGGTTTCGCGGCAGGAAGAGGGAAAAGGCCGCTTGTGCGGGGTGGAGCGTTTCGGCGCAATTAAGAGGCCGCCACCGCCCTCCGCGGAAAGAGGCCGGAAACCCGAAACCCTAATGGGAGATATCGAGTAAGGCCATGCCACGTCCCTCTGCTTATTCTCTTCTTCACCTTTGTCGCTGCATGCAGCGGAGAACAATAGCACATTTGACGGAACCGCTGGCCGACCAGATACCGATATGTGTTTCATCCCCGGTATTCAAACTTTATTTCGTCTGGTCTATCGCATCATCTCGGATGCGGAAACAGAAAACTACTCCAGCAGAACTCGTCACTATTCTAACCCTAAGCTTCTTCTGGTTATGGGTGAGATTCCCAATTTCCTTGCTTGATTCTTTTATAGCTGAATATTGGTTGGAATAAATTAGAGGCAGGTAAGCACCGACCGTCATCTTTCTAACCTCATTTTAATATTGTTTCATTTTAATTTTATTAATATTTTTTATTTTTTTTTTAAATAAGTTTCTAACCTAAATATTTTTATGCCTTGCATGAAAATTCACATTTCATCTATCAATATGCGGTACTTATCATTCCGTTAATATAATACATCAATTCTTTTAAAATTTGTTTCATTATTGTATTGTTTTACTGATTAAAAATCGTATCATTATGATACAATTTTAAACAAAACTAGATGGCAGCACAACTTTTGTATTTAAACAACGTAGAACATTTTCTTTTTGGCCTGTTTACCAGCGCTATTCAATGAAACTGACACTATTTTTAAATTCACTTATTACTAGTATCAATTTGATTTAGCATTGTTTCACTTTACTACTTACTAGAATTAATTTGATTTAACATTATTTTGTACTTAACTAATTTAACAAAGCCAGATGGCAAAGAGAAGAAAAGAGACTTACAACTTAATTGTTCATGGGAGATGGCTAAGGCTGCAGTCGGCGGCGACGATCTCTGTCTCAGTTCGAATGTGACTTTCTAAGCAGGTGCTTAGTCTCATGATTGCAATTCTGCAAATATAGGGGAGTAGGCTAATGCTAAATCAAAGAGATAAGAAAAGTGAGAGACGGAGGAAGGGAGGCTCATTGTTTCACGACCTCATGAGAGAGGGCTAAGGTGGCAAGCGCTAGAGCCTTGACAATCTTCATGGGTTGTGTGACTAAAGATCACGATGCGACAAGAGGGTTAAGGAGAAGAGAGAAGAAAGGGGAGAGATAGAGATAGAGAGACTCACAGTGAAGATAATTATTACGGCGAGGGGAGCAGGTTGCGATTGCAAATCACATAACGACCTTGATATGTGTGAATTAAGGTGGTAAATACTTATAACTATGAATTAAGGCGGTAAATAAGTGTTGTTGGCCTTTCCTATGCTAGTTGTTTTTCCCCATGCTGTTGTCCTATTGTTTTCCAATTGTTGGCTGCTTGTTTTCCTTCTGTGACTGCTCGTTTTCTCTTATGTGGCTGTTTAGTTTCCTCTTTGCCGATTCATGTGCAGGAGGCTTTAAATGTGGGCTGTTTTGGTGGATTTTAGTGGCTATTTTGGGGGCAAATTTATGTGATCTATTAAATACTATTCCCTCTTATTTCTCCTATAAATTGGGGCTAATTTTCTTTGTGAGAGTAAGACTTTGAAGAATTTTGAGCAACATTTGTGAAAAAAATAGTAGTTGAAAGAGCAACAACAATTACCAGATGAACATAGACATCTAAAGAGATTCCGAATGGGCAATAAAGGAGACTAGCATCAACCACTTTGCCATCCAGAGATGCTTGGCTGGAAGGGATAGGTGGTGTTGCAGCGATGGGATTACCTATTAAAACCCTAGATGCAAGAGCAAATGGTACATCTGATAGGAAAAACAAAAAGCGTCCTTTGCTTGATATGGATTTAAAGGAAGTGATCTATTTTGACAAGGAGTGCGCAAAGTATAGTAAAAGTTCACTTGCTTCAAGGGGATTCAGCCACTGAAGGATTACAAGTCTTGAACACCATCCAAGCACGGGACACTCACGCCATGAGGCATTTGGTGCCAAAGATCCACGAAATAAAAAATGTTGGATATTACAGAAAGGCAGTACATCACACATGCAAGAAGGAGATGCAAATGCACAGAGCGAATCTACATGCCTAAAGCAAACAGGCGAGGGAAGGGCAACTTGATGAGGACATCGACAGACGCTACCGACATGTTTATCGCTGGCGAAATCGCAGATCGACGGCCACGATTCAGCGCCTCTACTTTTGATTGAGATGACATGATGTATTTTATTATTGTCTTGTTTGATTTACTGTTTTCCCATTTTACCCCTATGGGGAGTTATGTTTCTTTGTAGCCCAGAGGGCAATTTAGTCTTTTTCACTTTTATGAGTCAAGACCTATATATAGTGGTCTCTTGTATCATTTTGAGCTTAATGAATATTTGAATGAAAATCTAGTTTTGTCTCTTTGCTTCTTCTTCTTCTTGTCTTGCATGAGAGCTTGAAGTTAGAGAGGAGAACAAGAGCCCAAGGTGAGGGCGAAAAGCAACACCCACCAGTCATTGGAAGAGTCCGTGGCTCGTGGTCTATCCCCCTTCCCTCCTACCCGTCCTGCTTCACAACCGCCGGCCATAGCCAAGCCTTGGCCGTCGGCAACCCCTCTCCGACCACCCGTCCTTTGCACCTCCACCTCCGGCCCCTTCTCACTCTTTTCGCTTGATCGAATTTTGAAAATTCAAAATTTTGGGTTGAAACTTGCCAAATTTGTCAAAGCCAAATATGGAAAGTTTTCAATTTCAAATCATTTCGAAATTTGAATCAAATTGAATTTCATATTTAGTCTTCCTCATGCAAGCAACCAATTTTGGAAGGTGTGTAAATTGCTCCACCCAATCCCCTCTCTCTCTTGATGCCGCCGGCTTCACCAAGCCCCCTCCCATTAATTGCCACCACTAATCACTCCCTAATTTGAAATTAAAATTAATTTCAAATTAAAACTCCCTCCTAAATTTTCAAATTCTGAAATTTATTTCAGAATTTGTTTCCATAACTCCTCCCTCTCTCCTTTAGAAACCGCCGGCCTCCCCCTTACTAAGCTCCCCATTATTTCCCTCATCAAGGCATTAATTCCAATTGATTTGAAATTCAAATCTCAAATCAATTCCCTCCTAAACTACTCAAAACTGAAATTAAATTTCAGATTTGATTAATCCCTCCCTTAATTTCCTAAGCATCTTTTCTCCAAACCCTAGCTTCCCCTCCTTGCACCCGCCGGCTCCATCTTCTCCCTGTGGATCCCGCCGCCCATCCTCTGTGAAATCCCGCCGGCCTCCCACACCCCATCCCTCCCTCTTGGCGCAAAGATCCTCCATCGTCATCGCACAAACCTCTTCTCTTCGAAAGATTTGCCAACATCAAGCATGTATGGCGGATCCGGAGTTTGAGTGGGGATTGGTCTTCAACGCCGACGGGAGCATCAACATCCTACGATCACCTTGTTTTGACGTAGGATTTGAAGACGAGACCACCGTGGAAGAATACTTGGAGAGAGTCGTCCCGATCCTTGCAAGCATCTACGACCGTCAATTTTCAAAACACACGTGGAGCCTTGACGGTCACCTACGACACCCATCCCCGCCGGCTACTCTTCCTCCGACGAGGTTCTTCGGCGCCCTTTCTCTAGTGATAACTTCCTTCATCGCTTGGATCTTCTATCTCCGTCAAAAGTCCACCAATCTTTGAGTGATACGGCCCCAAGGTGAAATTCTCGTTGTTAAAACGTTGGGTTTTGTTATTTGTACTCCGCATTTAATTCCCTTGGATTTTTTGAATGAACTATTTTGGTTAATCTCAAGTGCATCTCTTTGGCCTAAGCGAAGTTAACGTTTCTAATTCTTAACTTTATCTTGCATGATCCACATAAATTTATAATAAGCAAACTTTAACAATTCTCTTTTAATTTTGATCGTAACTCCTAGTAGTTTCACATCATATTTGGTATCAGAGCATGGTTAGCATGCTTTGATCATGCTAGATGCATCCTAGGTGTCTCCTTTAGGTTGTCTTTAATTGTCGCATGCATAACATCATCTAAATTAGTTTAACCTACTGTTTTCTTTTGCTGTCCTTAAATTCCTGCATTAGAATTTTCATCTTACATGCTCATATTTAAGTGTTTAAGTGCTGCCATCACTACATTCACATTCATAATAGTCTAGGCCACTTAGACTTTTGCTGTCCACTGTTTTTCTGCACTTGGTTTCACCCTTAAAGTGAGTTTCAGGTTGTGTTAGGTTGCTGTCCACCATTTCCTGCAGCGGTTAAGCACCCGTTAGTGACCCTAAATTCACTGTTTAGGTGCTGCCTTCACCCGAAAACATTGCCTAGACAATTAGGTGACTTCTCCCATCGTTGTGTTTGCTGTCCAGCACTTTACAGCTGCTGTAATTGCAATTCCAGCAAGCATTTTAGGGAGTTTAGCTGCTGCCTTGGACCTAGAAACCTTCCTAGTGATCCCTAGAACCCAACCATGGATCCCACTCACATTCAAGCAACCTTAGGCATGATTGTAGGCCAGTTGGGCACAATGTCGCAGCAAATTAGAGACACCCAAACGAGTGTTGCGGACCTTAAGCGTCATACTGGAGAGAGACTTGACAACATTGAACGAATCGGACACCCGGCTATCTACACGCCATCGAGACCTCAATCACCTTATGGCGAGGATGCCCGAACCGAGTATGGACCTCCTAGGGATTACTACCGACCCAACCACCGACCCCATCAAGAACCGGTAGGTCGTGACGCGCCTTGGAGAGACAGTGACACCCAGCTCCTTAAGAGCATTAAAATAGATGCCCCAACTTTTGACGGAACATTAGAACCACAGGTCTTCCTCGATTGGATTAAAGGGATGGATAGCTAAATTAAATGGTATAACATTTCGGAAGACAAGAAAGTTAGGTTCGCTGAGATGAAATTGACGGGTAGAGCCAACCAATACTGGACTAACGTGGAGCACATGAGAGAGACGCGAGGAGAATACCCCATAGCTGACTGGGGAGCGACGAAGCAAGAACTGAAAAGGAAATACCTTCCTTCCTCGTACTACCCAAGACTACTAGATCGTTGGAATAGGCTAACCCAAGGGAGTAAACCCGTTAAGGAATACATTGCCACGTTTGATGATTTCTTAATTCGTTGTAACGGGTAGAAGACTACCACTCCCACACAACTTCTGTCCATGTTTAGAGCCGGACTGAGAGAAGACCTTAGGAATGAGCTCTTTGCTCGATGAATAACCACGTATGAAGCTGCCTGTAGTCTTGTACTAGACTTGGAAGAGTCTAGAAGCCACACCACCAGGACCCAAGACTCAAGACCGAACCCTTTTAAGTCTTCTTCTAGCCAATCGTACAACAAACCCACTGGACCCTCTGGTAGTCGGCCTGCTCCTAACCAAGCCCAACCTCGATCCGACTATAAAGGGAAAACACCAGAACGAGAGACACCCAAAACCACTGCCGGCACTAAGTGTTTTAGATGCCATGGGTACGGACACATTGCTTCCCAGTGCTCCAGCCCATTTAAGGTCACAATAATTGAGGAAGTGACGGAGGAAGAGAATGAACCAGAAACTGACTTGGTCCACCATATGGACGACGATGAGGAGTTTTTCGATGAAGAATATACTGCTGTTGTTCACTGCCTTCAAAAGATGAACTACTTAGATCTGCAGGTTGTTAGGTGTGCCTTTTCCCAACCTAAACCTAACGACGACTGGCGAAGGACCTCGATCTTTTACACTTTCACTAAGATTGGAGATAAAAATTGTAAAGTCATAATAGACAGTGGAAGTTGCATTAACGCCGTATCTTCAGCCATGATTTCAAAACTGCAATTGAGGACCACTCCACACCTGAACCCCTACAAAGTTGCTTGGATAAATTCGACCACCTTGGAAGTAAAAGATAGGAGTCTGGTTCCTATTGAGTTCGTTGGGTACAAGGAGAAAATCTGGTGTGATGTTTTGACGATGGATGTGGGTCAAATCATCCTTGGCCGCCCTTGGTTGTTCGACAATGATGTACACATTTATGGACGATCCAACACCTGTGTGTTTGAACACGAGGGCAAGAAGATTAAGGGCATCAAATTGCATGGATTTGAGTGCGTTGTTCTGTAAAAAAATCATTAATAGTAAGGTTGAGTGTAGTAAAAATAAGACTGATCATATAAACTTATGGCAAAATTAAAAAAAAAAAATTGTGTGATGATTATATTAGATGGATGGTAGAAGTGCATCTATTAGAGATAAGGTGATAGAAAATAGAGTTAGGTGGGAATATGCAATTAACTGTAGAAATGCACCCATTAGATGTGTAACAAATTAATTTTGAATCATTTATAAGAAAAAGGGGCATTAGAATCCATAAAGCCAAAATGATGATGACATATACATACATACATATGCCTATATACATGCATAAATGCATAAATATTTGTGTTATGTAATATAAAAATAACTTTTAAAAAGGCAAAAAGGTAACTGATTTTGAGCAGGATCAATTTGAATTTAATGTTTAAGTTGATTTTAAGCCAGGAAAGGATCAACTCGAATTTCTCATCCTTGGTCATGCTCATAGCTAAAATAGATGAAAAGTCGCATATCTAATTGATTGACCTGTATAAACTAAAAAGCTTCCTGCGTTGCACATAAAAAACAAAAAATGCAGAGCAGATAATTATTAAAAGCATCAAATAGGTATTTCACCTAAGATGAGCACTCTTCCAGGTAGATTTCCATGCAGCCTCTGGCTTTCAAGGTTTTTATTTTTATTTTTTTAGATTTTTGTATTGTAGTATGTGGATGTTCTATCTTTTTTTCTGGATTATGGATGGTACATATTTTTTATTTTTGTTCTGCTGCAATTCCACTTATTATAGACTAATAGAAGTATTAAAGATGTAAATATAGAAGGATTTTTAGCTTGATCCACTTTAAACTAGTGAAATAGTTATACAAACCTAACACAGAAGTAGTACTGGGTTGCAGTGATAATATTTCTGGTCATAGTGGTGTATGACTTGGTTATTAGTGTTAATTGAGGATCTAAACATGGTTGAGTTAATCATGACTATAGACACATGGTGTTCATGCATCTAGCCATATATCCCAAACTTATCTGCTCTCTTAAATGTTACGGTGGACTGCCTACCATATTGTGCTGACGTTGCTATTCCCAGCACCACCCATTACCCATAGCTGCCATTGCTTGTTGATTCTCTTCCTTCCTACCCATCTATGCTATCATTGCATCGCCTTCAGCTCAAAATGCTTACAAGTTGCTTCAACCTGCAGCTGCAGCCATCGACCACTAATAGGTGAGAAGAGGAGATTGGGGATCAATTGGAAATTCATGAACTTTATTTATTATTTTTAATAGATAAACTATGGTATTATTTTGTATGGATTAGTGTATTATACTATTACTATTTATAAATGGATTAGTGTGTTATACTACTACTATTTCTAAATTGTATGCTTTTTAAGTGATTCTGGTATTTATGATGGTATATTATTACTATAACGATCTCAGAGAGGAGACACCTTTGATTATAGGGCATTGATTTGCTTTGGATTCATATTGCACTCGCATAAATGTTTTGATTTCATTAGTATATTTCAAGGTTTAAAATTGCGTAACTGCGCCTCGAGGCGGTTTTCGTCCGTGAGGCGAGGCGTAAGCCTCGAGGCGGTCTGAGGCGTAAGCCTCACGAACACAGAATTGCGTAAATGAAAAATTAAGGATTTTAGCAGGAAAATAATAGCAATAATGGAAAATAAGAAAGTAGATGCAATAAAATTATGTCCCAAAGTACAAAATCACAAAATATCAGTTTAACAAAACTCCCAAAATACAAAAAACATATAAAATCCAAGTGCGCAACTCATACATAGAAGGTGCTTTCAACCCTCTTCCATACAATCCTACAGACCGCATCATACTGAAGTAGGCAGGCGATGTAGCAACATTAAAAGGTATTGCATTTTCAAAAAAAAACCTCCCAATGTCCATGCAAACCTGTCGCCGCCCCTCTCTAGTACCACCTGCAAGGATTATATCTGCTTCTCCTCTATCTGCTCCTTCAGTAGTCATGTACTGATCCATAGGACCCCGTGCACCTCTATTATGTATAGTGGAGGAGGAGCCCTTTCCACTCTCGCTCCCAAAATAGGCACCTTGGTCGACCCTTTCATCAAATTGTTGCTGTTGTAAGTGTTTGACAGTGGTAGTTTTCTTCATGTAAGCACATATTTCTTCCTTCACATTGTCCGGCACTTTTTTTTGCACAAGGTGCTACGTTCTTGTGAGAGCATGATAAGTGCTCCTTCATGCGGGTTACTCCACCCTTCACAACTTTCTCACAAAAGTTGCACTTTAAATATACATAGCTCTTCTTCTCGCCGCCGCCAATGTCAACTTGTACACTATACTTCCAAAGAAGGGTCCCTCCGCAATAACGTATTCGTCTTTTCTTTACCTCTAACCATGTCTCCTAAAAAAAAAAAACAAATACATTCCAAAAAAATAAAAAAAAAACTAAACCCTAATTTCTCTAAAACTTGCAAAATAAATCCCTAAACTTAAAAAAAATACCTAAAATCGAATGTGGAGTACTCCTAGAGGGTGGCCGGAACTTTTCTCTTCGCCGGAGAGGGGCGGGGCGCCGGCGGGAGGAGCGGCGGGAAGCTTTGGCCGACCGTGCGGGACGCGTCCAGTTTCGCGTACAGAGAGCTGGGAGGTCTTTTTTTCGGAGAGGAGGAATGCCGTGCGGGTTGAAGGGGAGAAAAGCCTACATTTTAAGTGGGTGGGGCCGGTTCTATGAGGCGTACGCCTCACCCAGAATTGCGCAATTGCGCCTCTGAGGCGCGCCTCAGTCCAGGTGAGGCGTACGCCTCATCCAGGTCCAGAATTGCGTAAGCCTCGAGGCGTTTTTTGGTGAAATTGCGCAAAGGCGCGCCTTGAGGCGCGCCTCTAATTGCGCAATTTTAAACCATGGTATATTTTCTTACAATATCTAAATGCAAGTATTGTAAGCAGCATGTGTGACAATTTTAAGGGTACGGTCATGTATCATTTTCCCTCTATTATACATACAAGTTTAGTGTGATGTTTAGACCATATGATTTTTCTATAGAATTTGATTGAAGTGTTTAGTGTGTGTGTGTGTATATATTAATTTTTTGTGTTTTCATTAATGTTTTTAGGAGATTGAGGAAGGTTATAAGTTATTACATTTTAGAAAGCTTAAATAGGAACGAAATTGGGATAATTGTGGATAAAGTTCAAAGATAAAAATTGTTGAGGTAAATAGGGTTCATGATTGAGGATGACTGCTATTAAAATAATTATCGATGAAGATATCATGGATGTGGTTAGTGTTTATGCTCCTTAAGTTTGTTGAGAATATAGTTTTAAAAATCAAATTTTGAAGGAGAATTGAAAATTTACTATGGTTTATGTACCTTAGAAAGAAAATAAATTTATTGGAGACCATTTAAGTGGGCATATAGGTTTCTAGTAGGATGGGTTGTGAAGGACTTTATCGTGGTTATGAAGTAGAAAAAGCTATGTTTGATTTTCTTTGTAGCTTATGATCCCGCAATAGCGAATACATATTTTAAGATATAAAATGTAAACTTGCAAAAGTGGAGCAATCAAATCACACATAAATTACTTCCTTAAAATGAATGAAAAGTCTTTTTGTAAAATTTTGAGGAGATTTTAAGAGAGAGTTTGATGTTGCAACATAGAGTAGTAATTATTGATGTATATTTTAAAAATCTTAAAGATAACATTCAAAAGAAATTATTGTCTTAAGATAAAGATGATAGAATTTGAATGCTGATGAATAGTTACTCGGTCAAAGAGTGTTTACTAATTGAGGCAAATTAAAATTTTTTCTTTGGGCCAAATTTAATGTGGGATGAGATGATTGTTTCATTCAGAAGATTGTCATATAAGTTTCAATTTTCCTTGATATTTTCATTGCGACAAGTTCCATTATATAGGCCAAGCTTTTTGGTATAATGGCATGGGGACATGAAGAATTTTCTACATAGGTTACATTATTTTTTAATATGATAGAAAGGTGATCTGACTCTTTAGTCATAAAATCTATTCCCTAATGTGATTATGGGAAATATATAACTAGATAGCTAAAGCATGCGTGTAAAACATTTTTGGGTTGAAATTTCATACTACATTTCAATCTTCTATGTATCTATTCAATGTGGATTCCTTTCAGTGTGGTGCTAGTGTGATAAACAAATTAGGGGGGAAATTATCTCTTTGTATTGGTTGGGACTAAATTTGCTTCTTTTTGGCGATCTCGTTAACTAGTTTGTTATTGGTGTTCCAAATCATGATTTTGGTAATTTTCACTTCAACTAGGATTTCAATTGTGCATGGTAAAAATAATATTTGGTGGTTGATTTTTTATTCTTTAATTTTTTTTTTAATTTAATCAATTGTTGCACTATAGTTTTGGTTCAATTTCCTCTAATTTAAGATTTTCATCTAATAAAATAATTTTTATTTATTTGGTGGTCTTTGATATATGCATCCTTTTTTTTTGTGATGATATGCATTAGTTAGACAATTCTCTAAATGTATTAGGAACTCTATGTCCTATGAAATGTTGCATCAACTCTCTTTTTTTTAGCTATATGAATAAATAAAGTGAACTGAACTGTATTCGCTGATATTGAAGGATTTTGGATAGTGTGTTTGTTAGTATGAAGCTCAAATTGATGTATCTTATGAAAAATATTTTATCAGATTTTGATCTCCTTGTGTTTCATGACCAAGCTTTGTGTAGATAATCTCTTCCTTGGTGTAGCATAAATTATTGTAGATATTGAGTTTTGTTTTTCAAATGTTAAATCATGTCAATTTGCACTATATTCATTACTTTCAACTTTATGAAAATTTTTTATTTCTTTATTAATAATGTGGAAGCTATTCAGTCCATGACAACCATTTATTAATTATAAAGTATAGTTTGCTCAATATTGATTGTCTAGTTTCTTCTTTTCATTTAATTGAATATAAGAGTTACACAAGACACTTGTTGTTTTGCTACAATATCTACTATTCTCTTCTTGATTTTTATGTGGAAAAGAGAATAAAGAAAATTTGGCCCAACTCACCTCGAAGGTGGTTATATTTCTTAAGCTATTGTTGATTCAAACGTGCATCATTTTATGCTTCAATTGTTTCCACTACATACCATTTTGAGCAAAAGTTGAACAATTGAAACAACATACAATGCAACTATGTAACTCTAAGCCATTTTTATCTAGAACTCAAACTTCATATTACTAATTTTTAGAGAAAATGATCAAAATGGTCCCTCAACTCTTTAAAATGAGATCATTTTGGTTCCACCATTAAAATTTAACAGAAAAAATAATATTAGGTTGGATGGTTGAATGATAGTAGAAGGTTATAATCAGAATAACAAAAATAAGTGAAATAAAAATTACGAACTATGAATTGAGCCTCGCATCGAAACCCCGGCAACAAAACCCCCTTCTTCGAACCCTCAGTGCTTGGACCCTTAGCTTCCAACATCGGCTACCAACCCCCAGCCTGGAAACCTCAGCAACTTTGAACCCTTGCCCACATTTTCAACCCCTTGCTTCGAACCTTCAGCATCTTCGAACCTCTGCAACGTCAAATCCCAGCGTCGATCCCGCAGCGACATCAAATCCCAATGTCTATCCCGTGGCAATGTCGAATCCGAACATCGAATCCTAGCGATGAACCCCGGGCATGTCGAAACCCTCACCGTCAAACTTGTCCGGTTAAATAATTATGATAACTTAAAATTATTATTTTTTAAAAAATATAGTTAAATATTCATTTTTGTTACAAACATTTTTACCAATTATAATTTATAAAATATGAATGCAATTTTTAAAATTATATCTAAAAATATTATTAATTTATATTATTACACAAACGATTAATAAAATGATCTTTAATTAAATTAGATTGAAAATTCTGACTATAGATAATAAATTAAATGAGCATGATATCTAGTAAATTGAGGGTATGAATTATTTTATTGTCCTTTTGTGAACTTCTACTTGTATGTATTGTAGCTGATTTTTTTTTAATTATAATTAATTGAAAAATATATCTAATAAATAGTTTAATTATTTTTTTTTAATACCACTAATTTTAACACCATTAAGTCCAACATTCATTATTTTGGACGGTGGGACCAAAATGATCCTATTTAAAGAGTTGAGGAACCTAAATGGTCCCTCAATATAGTTGGGGATCATTTTGGTCATTTTCCTCTAATTTTTTAATACTTTAATTTCTTATTAGTTCTTTGTCCCTTAGATGAAGGTTTCCATTTCTAGCTGGTTTCTAGGTTATATGACTGCTTAGGACTTTTAGGGGTTTTCATTTGCTCAAAAAATTGTAGAAGTTGGTTGAAAAGAAAAATGGACCCGATCCACTGCTTTAATAGGAAAATCTTTAATTTTTGACCTGTATTGTTGCTAATTGCTAAATCCTTTGCTGTTGATGACTTCCTTTGGCATTGTATCTGGTTGGCATTGTATCTGGTTGGCATTATTGTTTTTGGGCTCAGAGTATGGTCAGGATTATGAAGGTGACTTCTGTTAGACAATTACTAACTACATATGGAGCAATCAGTTGAAAAAGAGTAGCATGTTGTAAGAATTAAATCTTACCTTACATATTTTAGAAGTGCCAGGTTTAAGTTGAAATGAGAAGTTAGCCAAATATATGAGGAATTAACTAAAAGAAATTGACCGAAATGACCAGCGGTTGAAACGAATTATGCTATTATTTGATGCTTTGATTGGGTCAATGTCCTTATATATATTTAGGATTGGAATTATAAGTAAAAAACATAGATTTGTTTTTAATTTCAGTGTTTTGATTGACATTTTGTTAATATGCAGCTTTCTTGGTATAACGGTAGGTGTTTTGGTAGCTGAAGTTAGTAGCCCGTAATATGTGTGTGTGTGTTGAGAGGGTTTTGTTTAATTAAGGTGCATGATCTATCTTTGTTGAAAGAAGGAAAAAAACTTTCATTTATTGATTAAAGAAAAGCAAAAGATTCCTGGTTCATGATGAACTTGAGATGAGCGGGCTTGGTCATTGGTGACAAATGATGCTCTATAAGATTTTGTTATTTACCCTCTATATAGTGGATTGAATAGCTGCTATTATATTTTCAAGGAGCATTATTGCGTTGGGAAATTTCTACTGGTCTGAATACCTATCACTTAGTTAGAATCGAACTCAACAAAACCAATAACTAGATTGAAACCTGAAACCAGACCACCAAAATAGAAACAGTGTTATTGAACCAACCCAACTAAATGATATGGTCAGGTTTTTGGTTTACACTTAGAAGCCATGTGATGTAGAACGAGAGACGGCTCAGCTAAGGAGAGGGTTTATTCTCCAAAATCTGAGAACACTTTCAGCTTTGTTCCCCAAAACCTGAGAGAATTCAGATTTCTTTCTTGAAAGAGGAGGGAGAACAAGCACCAACTCCTCTTGTAAAATCTGAAAACAGTTTCAGATTCCAAACAAAAAATCTGAGAAAAAAAAGTTTCAGGTTTCGGTGGACTAGAATATAGGGAGATTGGAGAGAAAAAACTAGCCTTCAAGGTGGAGAGAAAGCTGTGAATAATTTCAGATTTTGGAGCCAAAATCTGAGAGAAATCTCAGGATTCTGGGCTTTGGACAACTCGGCTAGCAGCAGATTGAAATTCCCATCTGTTGTGTGAGAGGGAAAGGGAGAAGCAAAATAGCTTCAGGTTTTTTATTCAAAACCTGAGAGAAAATATTCCAACTCAAAAACTCTTGCCCTTGGGGAGCTTTCTCGGGCAAGAGGGGAGAGAGGAAGATGGCGGTGGAGCAAGAGGGAATTCAATTCCTTGATTCCGTGAAATGAATTAGTGGCGGGACAAGGGGAAAGAAGGGGAAATTATTTCCTAAGCTGTTACGTGGAGTTAGGAAGTAAATTAGTATATGGGGACCTAGAGAAAAATTCAGCCAGCAAAGATCAAGGAGAAATGAAATCCCTTCCTAAAAACAAAGTGGAGGTTTTAGGAAATAATTCCAAAAAACAAGCAGGTGGGAGCCGGTGGCATTAAGGGACATGGGAGGGATTTAAAGAAAGCATTTAAGGCTTCAAGATTTGAATTTAGGAGTTATGAAAGTGAGACAATAAATCAGATTTTGAATTTAAACTTCAAATTGATTTCAATTAAGCACTTTCCAAAAATAGATGAACTAAATTAGGAAAGAATTTTAAATTTGAATTTGCATAATTTCAAATTCAAATTAATCCCTAAATTAACCCAACCAAATTAGGAAATCCAAAAGGAGGTCGGGAGGAAGGTTCGGCCGGCGGCTAATGTGGTGGAGCCGGCGGCATGGGTTCGGGTTTGGGGAGTATGTCGTGGGAGTGGAGGAGGAAAAGGGGTAGGGAGCCGACGGTTTGTGGTGGAGGGGAAAATAAGGTTGGCAATGGGGAAGGGGAAGAGGAAATAAGAAGGAACAAAATAAAAACAAAGATAAAACGAAAGATAGAAGGCAAGAACCGCGAGCCTCGGACTCTTCCGAAGACTGACAGGTGATCCGATTGCCCTTCTCCAAGGGACTTCAAATCACGAGCCCGGACCTATCCTGCGGCTAGTGACAACTTCGATTCCTTCCCATAGGAATCTCACTCTCGTTCTCTCCCAAGAAGAACACAAGTGTGGAAAATAATTTTTCATATCAATAATTCATCATCTTACAATAGCTCAAGGCCCTTATTTATAGGCCCCAATATGAGAAAAATCAAAATTACAAAATTGTCCCTTGGGCCACAACACTCAAATAAACTATCCTTGGGGTAAAACAAGAAATACATTAATTTAGAACTAAAATTTAGAAAAATAAATCATAATTGAAGGTTTAAATGATAGCCGTCGATTTACGACGCCTCCTATGATAGATGCGCCAAATCTACGTGCCGATGTCCGCATCACCATGTAGCATGATTTCAATTACTTCGGTTTTAAACTGGTTATATTCAGTTATGTTGGTTTGATTTATGCTAACCTAATAAAAAAATGAGGTTTTGTAAGCTATGCGATTTAGCTTGGTCCTTTTTTGTCTAAAATGGACAGTTCTGGTAATCATATGTAGTGCATATTGCTTCTGCTTATTTTTTATTCGGTTCCAAAATTCCAGCAAGACAGACTGAGCTAATCAGTTATTGTTTATGCAAAGTGTGAAACACAACGGAGAACTAAATTCTTTGAAATAAAAATTGATCGATCCCTTTGTTTGATTTGATTTGGTTTTTAAGTGAGTTAAGGTCTTCTTAAGCTTTTTTTATTGGAAATAATTCCTTTGTAATAAAGCATACTATCGTATTCATTCGAGAGTTCAAGCGTGCCCAAACCTTGTCTATGGGAAGTCCGAGCCTACTTGCACCTTCAAGTCCATTAAGGCTTAGGCATGCCTAGTGCTTGCTTAGCCTAGGATACCTCATAGTGGGCTGATGGCCAATGAGTAAATATCCTAGTGCACGGAGCTTATAGGTGGGGCGGCAAGCTTGCTTTTCTTATACAAGTTGGGGTTATCATATTATCAAACTTTAGCATTGATTAATTTCATGTCAATTTGTTATAAATTTGTGTTGTTATTGAAACAATGCATGAGATCAGGTGTTTCGTGGAGCAAAAGTAAGCTTTGATGAACATTGAAACAATATTGAGATAAATCTCTTGGTTTTGGTTTGGTTTGGTTTTAAGTGAGTTAGGGTTTTCTTACACCTAATGACATGAATAATGACATGAATCCTTTAAGAAATTGTGTTAATGCTAGGGCGTCCCCTGGAAGTGACGCGCTGTATGGCCTGAATACAGTGACAAGTGTGCAAGGGCTGTTGCACCGGCGCCCGGGTGTAGTGTTAAATAGGCTAGGGTTCCCACATCAAGGAAGGATGTGGGCAAAGAAAAGCTAGTCCATGAAACTAAAATTAGGATAGAAACTTGGAATATAGGTTCCCTTACAGGAAAATTAATAGATTTAATAGATATTATGATTCATAGGAAGTTAAATATTTTGTGCATTCAGAAAACTAAATGGGTTGGAGATAAGGTTAAGGAAATTGATAGTTTAGGATTTAAACTTTGGTATTTGGGTAGGAGTCGTACTAGAAATGGTGTAGGTGTTATTATAGATAAGAGTTTAAAGTATAATGTTATAAAAATTAATCGGATTGGAGATAGAATTATAGCTTTAAAGATGGATGAGATATTTTGCTAAACTTTTTAATGAAGATTGTGAAAATAAGATTGACTATAGTGACCTTAGCACCCTAAATAAAAATAAAGATTTATGTTTTTATCGGCGTATTAATAAAACTGAAGTTAGAGAAGCTATAAAGAAAATGAAGGGTGGAAAAGCTGTTGGACCTGATGATATTCCAATAGAGGTGTAGAAATGCTTAGGAGATGAAGGAATTTCATGGCTTACTAAACTTTTTAATACTATTTTAAAGACTAAGAAGATGCCAGATGAGTGGAGAATGAGTGTGTTAATTCCTATTTTTAAGAATAAAGGTGATGCACAAGATTGTGCGAATTATAGAGGTATTAAGTTAATGTGGCATATTTTAAAACTATGGGAGCGAGTTATGGAGCATAGGTTGCGGCGTGATACTAATGTTTCTCAAAATCAATTTGGATTCATGTCGGGTAGGTTGACTATGGAAGCCATACATTTATTAAGAGGTTTGATGGAGAAATATAGAGAAAATAAGGAGGATCTACATATGATATTTATTGATTTAGAAAAAGCATATGATAAAGTTCCAAGAGAAGTGCTATGGAGAGTTCTTGAAAAGAAAGGAGTCAATAATGCTTATATTCAAATCATTAAAGATATGTATGCAGGAGCTATTACTTGTGTTCAAACACAAGGTGGATTGACCAAGTATTTCCCTATTTCGGTTGGGTTACATCAAGGATCAGCCTTAAGCCCATATCTTTTTGCTTTAGTCATGGTTGTTCTCACTAGACATTTGCAAGAGGATGTACCCTGGTGTATGCTTTTTGCTGATGATATTCTTCTTGTTGATAAGACTAGAGAGGGAGTTGAAGGTAAACTTGAATTATGGAGGTCAACCTTAGAGTCTAAAGGTTTTCGCTTGAGTAGATCTAAAACGGAATATATGGAGTGTAATTTTAGTAGTAATAGACCTAGTGAGGGGATTGTGACTTTGGGCGATCAAGTCATTAATAAGAGTACACGTTTTAGATATCTTGGATCTATTGTTCAGAGTGATGGTGAAATAGATGGGGATATTATCAGCAGAATTCAAGTTGGATGGTTGAAGTGGAGGAATGCATCGGGCTTGTTATGTGATAGAAATGTACTGCTCAAACTTAAGGGAAAATTCTATAAAATGGTAGTGAGGCCTGCAATGCTTTATGGTGCCGAATGTTGGCCTTTAAAAGAGAAGCATAATACTAAGTTAAGTGTGGCAGAGATGAGGATGCTCAGGTGGATGAGTGGCTTTACCCTTAGAGATAGGATACGAAATGAGCGTATACGTGAAAAGGTTGGAGTAGCTCCAGTAGAAGATAAGATTAGAGAAAGTCGCCTTAGATGGTTTGGTCACATAAAACGGCGGCCTTGCGATGACCCGGTTAGGAGAGTAGAGGTATTAGATTTGACTTATGTTAAGAAAGGTAGGGGTAGACCTAAAAAGACTTGGTTAGAAAATATTAGGAATGACCTTTCTTTATTAGATTTAAACGAGAAATTTGACTTTTAATAGGACACAATGGAGAAAAAGGATTCATGTAGCCGACCCCACGTAGTGGGATAAAGGCTTGATGTTGTAGGGTTTTCTTACACCTCTTATTCGAAAGGGGTCCATTGAAATAAGCAAATTATGGACTGTACATTGACTTTTTCAAGCTGTGAAAACCTCCAGATTTTTCTAAAGATAATAGATTCATTCGAGAGGCCAAGCTTTCCTAATCGTGTATAGGAAGTTTGTGCCTACTTCTCCCTTCAAGTATATTATGGCTTGCGCATGCCTAGAGCTTTGCTTAGCCTGGGATACTTCGTAGTGGACTGATCTCAAATGAAGAAATATTCTAGCCCACAGATCTTATAGGTGGGGGTGGCAAGCTTGCTTTCCAATACAAGTTCGGTCATCAAATCATCAACTCTAGTGATTTCAAGCCAGAATATTTTGAGTTTGCCACAGCATTGAAACATGAAATCAATTGTTCGGCATTGAAACAATGCATGAAATCAGTTGTTTCATGGAGTAAAAGTTAGCTCTAGTGATTTCTTGTACATTGAAACAATATACGAGTTCAATTGTTGTGAACAGTGAGTTCTTTGGTGTTTTTCTTATCATTGATTCAATAATTTATTCTTATAAATGGTTTTCATGGACTTATATTAGCTTTCTCATTATTAAAAAAGGAAATAGGTTGCACATTTTCTTCTATAATATACAAGTTGAAAGAGCTAATATGGTGTAATTACGTTTGAAATATCAATTTAACAAATCTTCTATTTATCCCATCATTTTTTGTCTAGTTATGCCTCAGGTGAAATTGGCCTAGACCAGCTTGATGTGGGACTTTAGTTAGAGAATTTGACTGATAAGAGTTAGATTTTTCTGAAGCTTGAATTAAGTCAACTTTAGGACTGTTGCTATTCATCAAGTCTGAATTACCTGAATCTATTGAATTTTAATCGACTGATTAGCTAATATGGTATTAAAAATTAATTAGATTGGACCCATATATTTATAGTTGCATATTCCTAGAAAATTTGGTAAATGCTCAATGGTACCTTTTTGTCAAACCATAACTATGGCCCAACCTGTAATTAAAATTTATCTGTGCTTAACCATGTGGTGTAAGATACAAAATCGTTTGCCCTGTGCATGTAAGAGATGAACTTATTGGTGAGGCTTTTTCAAGTGTTAACTCCCACCCCCCCACTACAACTTGACCTCTGTCTCAAACTTTTTTCATCATTTGTATATTCCAGGAGTTCTCTCTCAAAATCTTTGTCATCAATGTCTACCGTCTTGTAGGGTGAGGAAGGGTTAGTGAGGAGTATTAGCCAAGGGTGAGTGAGTACTAATCTAAACAAATTGCCAAAGACTCACTATTCTTAAATTTCTTTTTGCTACAAATTTTGTCTTGAACCCCAACTATTTCCATGTTATTCTTTCCTTTTTCATTGTAGGGCTTCATTCTGTAGTTCATTGGTGTCAGTTTTTTTTTATGTTTCCATATCCCAAAACCATTCCCTAAGTTCAGGTGATAAGTTTCTGTTATTTGCATTATTGGTACTCTCTGTGCGGCCATGTTCATCGCCACCTTCAACCAAAATGGTTATTCAGGTGCTAAATTTCTTAGTAGCGCTTTTATGCATTGTACGCTACATATGTTTATATGAACAATAGTTGGGGGGGGGGGGGGGGGGGGGGGGGGGCAGATGAAGTAGAGGGGGGACGAGGAGAGGAAAGAGGGGACAAGGGGTGTTGGGGTCTAAATGTTATAAAGAAAAATCAAATAAGAAGCTTCCCTTTTGGTCAATTCAGCTGGCATGGTTAAACTGGCTTCTTGATGGTGTTATTATGGGTGTCTAGACGAATGCCAATAAAGTTGTCTATTGTTTGGCCCCCAAACAACAATAATGTCATATAGTCAATAGATGACAAATAAATTTATTTTTTCTAAAGGGCAAATTTAAAAAAGGAGCATTATATAAAATTTTATAAGAAAAAAAATATAATTAGAAGATAATTTTAAAAGGAGCTTACATATTAAAATATTTTGCTTTTTAATGAAAAAAGAAAAAATATTTTGCATTTTAATCATTTTCTTAAGAAAATGTTAAATATTTTTTAAAGAAAATGCAAAATATTTGTGTTTTCTTAAGAAAATAAAAAAAATATATTTTGTATTTTCTTAAAATGAGCTTCCTGTCAAAAATAAATATGTAACAAATAATATTTTCTAAAATAAACATGTAACAAATCTTTGGCAAAAATACCCAATTTAAGAAAATGCAAAATATCTTAACAGAATGCAGAAAAAAATGTGTTACGTTTTCTTAAGAAAATGATGAAACACAATATTTTTTTGCATCTTTCATAAAAATGCAAAGTATTTAAGTATTTAAGCTCTTTTTAAAATTTTTTCTCCTAGTTACTTTTTTGCTTATATTATTTTAACCCATGCTCTTTTTTTAAAGTTTGTCCTTTTTTTTGAACTTTCCTGAGAACAACAATGTATGTTTTGGTTTAGTTGCACAATTAAAAGTCAATAAGGCAAATGTAAGGCAATATGAAGGGCATAGAGTTATAAATATGGGTAGTCATGTGTAATGTGTTCCTTATATTTATACTATTCAAAGCAATGTTAATGTTGATGGTGATAATGGATCAACGGTCATGAAAATCATTCGGATAGTTACATTAATTCACAAATACTATAATAACATCAAGCATTTATCTCATTGTGAGGTCAACTACATAAATCATTTTTCTTAATTATGTTCTGGTAAGAGTCAAATTCTCATTTAATTCTAATAAAAAAAGTTAATTGATAATACTTTTTAATACTTTCCAACTAAGGCCATTTCCTTAAATAATTCACAAATAGAAAAAGGAAAAAATGCTCTTTAGTAATCATGTCAAATTTAATTAGGAAATGTTCAAGGCAGGATTTTTTTAATCTAGTTATTCATTGAGTATGATTCTAGTTGTACTTTTCAAATGTGTCATTTTCAAGTTGGAGTCAAGCTTGATGCAAAAATAAACCAAGACCCCTGCTTATAATTATGGATGTAATTAAGATGGATTCAAAGTTTTTTCCTCAACATTTTTAGTCAAAGATCATATTCTTTTTTTATGTTGCATGTTATTTATTTTTATCAAATGTTTGAATATGCTTTTTAGTTGAGCAATGCTCAAGATTTGAGTATCACATACTACTGAGAAAGATTGCTCTAAGATGACTATTTAACATTTTTAGTCAAAGATCATATATTCTTTTTTTATGTTGCATGTTATTTATTTTTATCAAATGTTTGAATATGCTTTTAGTTGAGCAATGCTCAAGATTTGAGTATCACATACTACTGAGAAAGATTGCTCTAAGATGACTATTTTTCTTTTACATAATCCACTTTATCTATTTAATTTTCTGCAAATCAATTGGGATTACATAAATGTCGATAAGGCGTTACATGTTAACTTCTACTTAGGATTGTTAAAATCTTGCACTCAGCATCATATATGTATTTCTAAGTGCAAATATATCTGTGCTTTTATAGCTTATGAATGGGCATCCAAAGTTAATTTTGTGTTATGGTGGAGAATATTGCAATAGAGCTCATTGACATTATGCCAAATGAAGGCACTTTTTTTTCTCTTCATTTTTTCAGGAAGGCAATTTTTTCTTATTAAAGAATAGAAAATTTGAATTTATATGTCGCATAATAAGAAAAATTGGAGAAATATGGTCATAGTTTATTTTCACAAAGAAATATACCCAAAAGATTGTTCAAATAAAGATATCATTGTTTTAAAACCATGAAGCATTGATTGTCCGTTGCAACAAACATTTGTTTGAATAAGATTAGAATTAAATTTGATCAAGTTTTGTTCATACCACAAATTAGTAAAGTTTATGACCAATTATGAATCCTATGGTTTGAATATTTAATCAAATCTTACTCAACAATGATTGAAGTTTATTCGATCAATGTTTAAAATTTTTTCGAAATTATGTTGAATATGTTTCAGACATGGATCAATTATGGTTTTAATTTGATTCAAATATGCCTCAAAGAAAATTCGAGCATTATTGGAGTAAGGTTCCATCACCTACAACAATGGGTGGAACTGCTATTTATGCTTAGTGTAGTAAAACAAAAGTGTTACAGAACAAAGAGCTATCACAATATCTATGTTTGAATAGTTATGACAAAAAACTATAACACATGGTATGACACATTTTCATGACCAATGAATGTTACTGTAACAAAAAAATAAAGTATAAATTTATTTTGAAGTATGTGGTTGCACTTCGTCTCAAAGGTAGCTCAATTATGGCCTTTAAGTCCACATCAGTTGCACTTGTGTTGCATCGTATCGTATCTATCTATGCTTTTGAAGGCCTTAAATCTCTTGCAAATTAATGCCATCATTGACGTCACCGTTTAGGACATGCAATTTAAACTGACTATTGGGGTAGACAATCAAGCTTCAAGCCTTAGCAACTTCTCCATTGCCACTTCAAATTCTTTTGCTAAAATAGTTTTTCTATTTGCTACAATAGTGCATTTATCGAGAATCATTTCTTCATTGTGTACCTCAAAAAATTTAATAAGTTGTCCTTCAATAAGAGCATGTGGTCTTTGTGGTATAATTGAAGCTCTATGAAATATCGGCTGTCATCAAGTTACATTGCCACTTCAAATTCTTTTGCTAAAATAGTTTTTCTATTTGCTACAATAGTGCATTTATCGAGAATCATTTCTTCATTGTGTACCTCAAAAAATTTAATAAGTTGTCCTTCAATAAGAGCATGTGGTCTTTGTGGTATAATTGAAGCTCTATGAAATATCGGCTGTCATCAAGTTATATTGATTTTTAGGGAAGAAAGCATGAGCCCGCTGGTTAAAGCAAACTTCATTCTCTAAATATGAAGCTATTAGTGGGCTTTTGATATGAATTTTGTCGAAGTTTTGTAGAACTCAACTCTTCTATAAGTTTAAAAAGCCAAGTGATATTCCTCTTGCTAATTATTTATTTTAAATTTTGTTGTAATATTTATTATCACATGATGAGTGCAAGCTCTATGATATGCCTCAAAAAATAGTGGATAAAGCATTGACAATGATGTTTTTTTCTATCAAATTGAACTTATCCTATGTGTCTATTGCATATCTTAGTTTGTTGATGAAAAATAGCCAATACTTAATTATTTTCTCAATCAACTACTGCAAATGCTACACAGTAAATTTGAGTATTAGAATCTTGCGCAACCATCACAGTCAAAGTGCCTTCACATCATATGTCTTGAGACGTTCCATCCACACTTAACAATGTGCGACATGTCGTCTTGACGCCTTGAACGGAAACATCCAAAGCAAAGTATATGTATTTGAAACATCCTTCTTGCCAAGCCGCATATTAATTAATGCCTCTTAATTTTTTCTATGTAGGATGTACAAATAAGATTGTAATTTTTGAAATGATGCTTCAGGTGACCCTCTTACATATATAATAGCTTGCTCACAACACCGACAAACCTTATCACAAGACAAATTTGTGCCATCGTTTCTCTCCACATTAGATAGTTTTTGGCTTTGACTTAGGATCAGATCCCATAAACTTCTCCATAATTATGTATCTAATGAGCTATGGTTGAGCTGTCAGTGATATTTTATTCTAATTTCCAAAATGCAAGTGTTTTGATTTGTGGTATGGAATCTCTAACATATTTTACTTTGCCGACTTCTTGGCTCATAAGCTCAATGCGCATGTTTATGAAGTACAATGGATATATAATTCATCTACCTAATTTCTTCATCTTTAATTGAAAGTTCTTTTTCATTGCATATAGATGTTTATCCCATTTTTACTTGTAAAAATTTATCCAATCATTAAATCAATTGAAAACAAATTTGAACATACGACTATTATATCAATAGCCATTGTATTTGAGTCGCTTTCAGGAAATTACTCTTCCTATGTGGAAGATATATGTGTTTTTTATATCTCATATTGTTTCTCGTATCCCCAAGGTGAATAAAGAATTAAAAGATCTCATTGGTTTACTAGTTTCAAGTTATCACAAAGTAGGATTGTACTTTCTAATGAAATTTTAGTATGGTGCAAGCTACTATTTTTCACTGCTTATATGTCCACTGCAACATCTGCTTTTACATGTGATACATTCAAAGCATTACCTATATTTGTATGTGTTATGTTCACATCATCATTTATAAGAGGGAAGGATGGTAAATTGACAGATCTTGTATCATCCAAATATGCACGAATATTTTCAGTTGATTTTTTTTTTTTTTTTTTTGGAGTAATATGGAGATTGATGTTAAATGGATATAATACAATCTTGACTGCAAGATTCTAATGTATTAGTAGCATAGTTGGAATGAAAATAATTGATTTGTGTTCTACCAAAGTGATACATTCGAGTTTTAGACTAAGGCTTTGTTTTTGGACGGTTTTTCTTACTGTTTCTTTAAAGCAGCTTTTTAATACAAAAAAATAAAAATTTTGTATTAGAAAGCTATTTTAAGAAGCAATAAGAAAGTCATCTCAAACAAAGCCTAAATTGATTTTGATCAATCTCTATAACTTTGCATGTAAGATGTATGAAATCTTCAAAGAAAATACTTCTTTGTACAATCAATTATTTACTTTTTTTTCTTAATAAATATTGAATTAACTTGTATGCCTTCTTTACATTCTCCTCTATACAATACAAGAGTGTTGATCTTTGTTTCACTTTTAAAAAATAATTGGTTAGAATGAAATGACACGACCGTAAAAACATGTGTACGAACCATGTTAGAACATTGTTCCAACAATATTTGAATTTTATTCAAACATACTTTGAATGGTTTGAAGTATGTTTAAACATAAATCAAACATTTGTTTAGAAGATGTTCAATTCATGTTGTTCGATCATGGCTTGAAGCATGTTTGAAGTGGAGATATAAGAATTGGGGGTATTTTGATTCTAACTGAACTTTCAGGCGTATTTTCTTCAAGAAAACAAACAGCAAGCATATTAAATCAAATTATTACTTGATTTGATTCGTTTGGAGGAAATGAACATTTCTACTTTAGATTGCCCATTAGTTTGTGAATGAGAAAAGGCTCGAACCAGTCTCAGAGTTTTATATTGCCCCCATTTGGTCCCTCAATTATTAAAATTTGTCCAATTTTGTCCCTGCATTAGATTTCCTGTTTAAATTAATTGGAAAAAGATGAAAAGTTTCGTGTATTTGTGGTCATTTTTTGTAAAACTACTTGTTACCTGCTCACTCTTCTTCTCCCTATAAGCGCTGGAAACTGAATTGTGCGAGTTAGAAGCTGCGAACTAGGCGACACGAGCAAGGTGATGTGTTGCGAACAGAGCGTGAGCGAGATGCACTGTGGCGTTATTTGATTCACCTTCCAGATTTGCGTGCAGCTGCGAGATAGATGACACACCGAGAGCAGGATATCTAGATGCCTGCTGCGACTGCGAGCAATCATAATGAGCTTTGACATCATGAGATGAAGACG
This sequence comes from Dendrobium officinale, assembly GCA_019514585.1. Taxonomy (NCBI): domain Eukaryota; kingdom Viridiplantae; phylum Streptophyta; class Magnoliopsida; order Asparagales; family Orchidaceae; genus Dendrobium; species Dendrobium officinale. The sequence goes on from CM033687.1 coordinate 11,358,376, forward strand.
GCAAGCAATGTGCAACATTCAAGAGAAGGGTTTATGTTTGCTATTTATCTTTTAATATCAAATTAGATGGAACTGTATTGCTTTCTTTCATGCGGAAGTGTTCATTCATTCACTTCATAAATTTTGAAATCATCTGAATTTTTGAAATGGATGGCAATTTTGAAAGATTCCCTGATCGATGTTGTTGACATAAATCTTCTTTTCAAGGTGTAATGGGTTGGGATACATCGTTTATAGTTTAGTTGTCGCTGTAATTGTTAATTGGGCCAATGTTGCTTCCTTAACCATGATGCTCGTCGTGGTTTTGCTTCTTTGATTTTATTTCTTCGTAGAGAAAATCAATGTCCTGTTTTTGTATTCCTAAGCTTTTAGCAACCACATATTGACACATTTTTGGTGGAATTACTATTGCCTGAGTTCGAACTTTTGTGAGAGGGCAGGTATTGGAGCAGTGGCTAAGAGCACATTAATAATAAAATAAAATTGGAATTTCTTACAAATCTATGCTCTCATCATATCCTAAGAATACATGTATAAGCTGTATGTTAAATTGATCATTTGATGTCTAATCAACTAATACTCTTCATTTTATTTTTATTTATTAGGCCCATTTGATTTTAGAGAGAATTGAGAAATAACAATTGAACCACCATTTTTTTCTAATAATAATGTGGAATTCTCTGTTATTTATTCTATTTTCTATTTTGATTAATTCTGTTTGGTATAATAATACCATTGAAATCAATGGTGATCAATGAAGTGGAAATCTTATTCAGTAGCAAAGAAGAATTTAAAGAGTCTGTCTAGAATTGGTCTATTGTTAGTGAAAAAGCAATAAAATTATGAACTTCTTTTTTTTTTTTTTCCAAGTTCTTAACTTATGACAAAATTTGCACAGTTATTTGTAGGAGGCTTATTGTGAACAAAATTAGAATTAATGCACAATTGCAAGACAATTTTTTTCGAAGAGAGGTTATTGATGAGTTGAAGTTGCATCTGTCAAAGTCACAAGAAAGGAAGGCTATTGTTTGGAAATCATAAGAACAAATTAAGGTGAAATAATATCTCTGTTAATCGCAAGGGATATAAGGTCATAAAATATTTTTTAGAATGTATGCTTGTTTTGATGTTTGTTAACAAGGCATCCTTATATGTTGCAAGCCAATTATTGGAGTTAAGCGGGGCCACCTATCAAAGATTGAGAAAAAATGCAAATGAGGAAGTAGAGAACTCACGAAGAAAAAACTTAAGTATGTTAATTGTAGCCCTCCATTGTACTAAATATAAACAGAGCGATCACAATAGAAGTTGTGACAAGAAAAAAGAAAAAAAAAATAAAGAAACTCTTACTACTCAAACACTTCAAGTGGAGGTTGATTTACAATACAACGTAATAACATAGGAGGATTTACATCTTGAGGATTTGAATTCTAACAATATGAATGATTTTGTAATTGAAGCAATTACATATTTACGTTTGATTTAAATTATTAGAAAATGAACTAACATTTTTTTAAAAAAAATGTTTATTCGCTCCAGTTGACATATTTAGATCGAAATTGTAGCTCACAGACAAGACCAATGCTGAATGTGTGCGCACAAGGATCATCAAACAAATGGTTGGTGGTAAGTTAACAATCAAATTTTAATAAATACTCACGCAATTCTTTTTTAATAGCTCTTAATTTGGCATTATGTTTGTCAATATGTCTATGCATTCAAAAGAAAGAAAATAGGGTAGATGAGCTTGAAGGATAATATACAAAGTGAAGTTTTTTGTATTAGCTTATGTTTATACATTTTGAAAGACATCAAGAGACTTATTTTATAACATGATTTTTTTTTTTCAGATTTATGATGAATTATACTATTTTTGTAAACTACTTTTGAGTTCCAATCTTCTAATTACAACTTTTGAGTTGATTTTGATAATGAGTGTTTTTTATGTATTATCGTTGCTACTTCAAATTTTTTCAATTCTCAAAGTAGCGTTTGTTCTGCATTTTCAATTTATTTAAGATTATTTCAGCTTTATAATGAATGTTTGATTATATTGTGTTATATTTTTTTATTGCATCTATAATTTAGTTGATATTTCAAAAATGTTAAATGGAACACTCAATATTTTTTAGATTAAAAAATAAAACAACATAAGCAATGTAAGTGTAGTAGTTTAAAAATTATTAAAATACATTTCATTTTATATTAAAATATGGTAAAGAGAACAATTTTAGATTTTGCTTTAAAAAATATATTTTTTTCACTATTTATTCACCCTTTATTATGTAGTTACTTAAATATGTACTATAATTTATTGAATGATGAAATCGAGCAATATAAGTAATATAATCTCATATCTATTAGTAATATTTAAAATATCTTTTATATTTAACTCTAAATAATTTTATTTTTTATTTTATGCTATGGGATTAAAATGACTCAATTTTTAATAGTTGATGGACTAAATTGTGGCAATGTGAAACTCTATGATTAAATTGGATATTTATCAATAGTCGGACTATTTTGAGCAATTACATATTTGTTAGTAAGCCATATAATTTAACTATAAATCATAATTTAGCAATATAAAGTTCATACGCAGTTTTTTGTTAAAGTAATCTTTCAGTATAAAAGTAAAATCATGCTTTCTCAATGTCCATGGTAAATCTCATACAAAATTCTTGCTAAGGTATTTTTCTCGTGTTTATATGGGATTGGTAAAGGTTAACCCTGTGTTATATTTCCTATATTTAGCGGACTGTAAGTCCTGTATAATGAAACTGTGTTACATCTCTATTTAAACTTGGTTAAAAATAATCATCCTTCGTCTTTTTAATGTTTTTAACTTTTTATCTCTACCAAAATGTGTAGTATGTTGTGGCTAATCTTTAATTGTTTTGACCTTTATTCAAAACAATAGATAATTTATCTTCAAACAAAGCAAATATTAGGAAGTTGGAATCAAAAAACAACTTTTTTTTATATTCAAATATTAATTTTCATATTATTAAACCTTACTCATCCACCTCCAGTGAGGGGCATTGCTTGAGATCAACCATCAATACTAGTGGATTCGTTCAAACTTGTGCCAAGACTGCTAGTTTTTTCCCTTTTCTGGATTATCCACATAAAAATCTTGGTGTCTCTTATGAATGTTGCACCTATATCTCGCGTTTATTTATGTGCTAATCTTGTTAAGTGCGGGCAGGCGAGCGGGCAAGGGTGAGGTTAAGGGCAAGGGTGAGGTCAAGGGCACGAGCGAGCACGAGCAAGTGAGGGCGAGTTCAAGCAGCGAGCATGAGTGCGACGAGCAATATGCGGCCAAGAAAGCGGGTAACAAAATGGTTGCATTCGGTTTCACGGGTTAATTTGAACCCTACCAATACTCAATCGGGTCAAAAAATTAAACTCGAACCAGACCCATTTGTTAAATTGGTCGACCCTAACCTATAATTTTTGGATTTTCAAGTTGTGTCATATATTGACCTCCCCATTTACATATTACATATACGATTTTAATAAAGGAGATGTAGATGGGAGTGAAGATTGAATATTTGCAAGACGGTGGTGAAATTTCTCATTCTGCAATATCAAAATTCCTTTGTCTAATCTCGGCTCTTAAAACGATAATCATTATTTTGATTTTTTTTTGTTTATGATGTTGTTGTCGCATCTCCTTGATTAGCTTTTTTTAGTCATTCATTGGCCAAACATATTTGTCTCATGGAAGTCGTTGCAAGTTTCCCACTCAACCATGGCTATTTGACTAGGATGAGGAAGTATTACATATGAGATTTTACTCCTTTGTATTGATATGATTATTAGCGAGCTCTTGCAACTTGACCAACATTTTTTATTGCTATAAATTAAACACATATTTGAAAGGAGAGCTGCAACTACTTGGGCTATTATTGGTTTCAAGTCTCTTACTTGAAGGATTTGGCATTGAAATAAGACAAAAAAGAAAAAAAACTTGAAGACTACTTTAGCCTCATATGAAAAGATTCGGCAAATTAGTTAGTGGTTTTTGAGCGTAGACGAATAAGTGATGAATTATTTCTTGAATTTAAAATAGGAGGCAGCATTTCCTTGTGAAATAAGTGAAAATCATCTCAACAAGCCCCACTTAATGATGAGTTGAGTGCTATAAAACTTGACTATTTCATTCGAATTAGATGATAAAATAATCACCCTTTAAAAGGAATCTCAATTTAATTTGTGGTTATCTGAACTTGTTTGAGAGCAAACCTCACTTTAATCCAATTGCCCGCTTATGACAAAATCTTGTTGTTCCGCTTTTACATCTCTAACCCTTTCATTATGATGCTTCATAACTTAGTTTCTTGTGCACACAAATATAAAATGATGTTAGGTCAAAATATATTTGTTGGCAATATCAAAATCTCATTAGAGGGTATATATATTAGAGAGAGGTGAGAAAGAAAGAGAAAATTAAACTAGGGAGTTTTTAGGATTTTATTATATCTTTATTAGAGAGTATAATTTGATGTGACTTAATTCAATTATAATGTATTAGTTCTTTCTTTAATCTCATATTTATAAGTTTAGGTTTAAATTTAGTGCTATATGAATAATCACATTTAAGTGAAATAAGTAAAATTATATAACATGACTTCAAGTCTGTTTGAGATAATTTTTTTAGTATTTTGTTTTCAAGATCATAATTGTAGTTCTTTTTGGCAACTTTAAACAACCTTTTATACTAGAAAGCAACTTTTTACAACATATTTGAAAACAGTTGCTTTCTCCGTTACAGTTTTACAACAACCATTAAAAAAGTTGCTGTCATCCCAAACAAATTCATAATACTTGCCGTAAAATATTTTAATCTTGTCTGTTAATTGTTTTTCAAATACTTAGTCAAATCTTGATGAGTTCTTGAAAATGAGGTTATTTGAGAAGAACTTCCTTTGATAGAATTTTTGGAGAGTTCAACGGCTAGTTTAATAATGAATTACCTAAGCAAGATGGATAACAACTTTAAGAGAAAGTTATCAAGTTGAGTTCACTCTAAGTGACGAAATAGTTTTAGAGAACTTCATGACTTTCATTACCTAGTTTTTGGGTGATTAAGGCTTCGTTTGAGACGTCTTTCATACTGCTTCTTAAAACAGCTTTTTAGTACAAAAGTTAAAATTTTTGTGCTTGAAAGCTGTTTTAAGAAGCAATAAAAAAACAGTCCCAAACAAAGACTAAACCTTTTCTTTTGGCCACTTAAGCTTTGAGTCTCATGTGAGATTTAAGTGAGAAATTGATAGAATGTTTCTTTATGACTTAATGTGAGTTAATAGTGTATGATGACTTGATGAGCATAGCTTATATTGATGACAAGATTTGATTTACTCAATTCATACGAGTATATCATACTTATTATTTTTATAACTCAATTCATAATTTATTGACTTTTAATTAACTTAAACAAAATTTGAAATTACTTCAATTTCATAATGATTAATGTTGACTATAGGTCTACTTACTACAATTTTATATGAATGTTATTTTTATTATTATTTTGTCACTATTTATTAAAAAAATTTGTGATGAAAATCTGAATTTTATAATTAGAATAATTAAATTATTTTTCTCATAATAATTTTATAAAATATTACAACCATTCTAAACAAATCTTAGTTTAATTCAATAATGAATTTACTCGAATTATATATATATATATATATATATATATATACCATTTCAAATTCATGTAACATTTCAAATACTTATTTCTCGTTATTGCCGGTGTCTGGACCTAATAAAAATTCCATTTGAACAATTATTAGGTCCGGACATCGGACGTAGCTCTACATCCGAAGGCCAATAACATGTCACCACGTGCTCTTACTTTTTATCGCGCGGTCCGACAACCCGACCCGGACTGGAATCCGGTATTGCTATGTTCGAGTATTGCTTCGTAATGCTAGGTATTGCTAAGTACTGTTTGACAATAACGATAAATACCATTATATCAAGACCAATACTAGCAATAACCTGGTTTTGCTAGGTATTGCTCGGTATTGGTCTTGACAGAATATTTCTCATTATTGTCAAGTAATATCGAGCAATACCTAGTAATACCCCGGTCTGCACAAATGAGTCAATACATAACAATCTCGGATCTGGTCCGGATCGGATCGTCGGGCAGTACGACGATAAAGAATAAAGCATGTGCCAACATTTTACTGTCGTCGCTATAGCTTAAGTCACGACACCGGAACTAATAAAAAAAATTCCGTTTGAGGGCAGATATTCTTTGATAGGGCCCGTTTTTTTCGTTCCATTTCAGTTTGGATCGATGAAAAACTTATCATTTAACTGTTTGTTTCGACGTCTGCGCGAGTTTTTTTAAAAACTACCGTTTGCCACACCGTCCTATTTTTGCCGTTTTGAGAAGAATAAGGCTTCGTTTGTTTTTTTTTTTTGGTGCTTTTGTAAAAGTCAGTTTTTAAAAAACATTAGTTCGAAAATGTAATTTTGTAACGGGAAGCATATATAAAAAAGCTTTCTCAAAACTGCAGAAAAATGAAAAAAATGAGTTATTGGGAACGTGATTTGACAAACCAAACAACACAAACAAAAAATTCATCCATTTCCAAAAACGGAAAAGACAAAAAAATGCTCAAACAAATAAAGCCTAAAAAATCTGCTCTCCGCACACCTCCGTTTAAAACCGAAAAATATTCGGTGGAAAAACGAGGCCTAAAGGGTAAAAACTGTTTCTGTAATGGCAGCTAAATGCTAATCGACCATAGCCAAGCGTAAAATTCTATTTACCCTGTTTATGTTGGATTCGTAAACCGAAGAAAAAGGCCAGAGCCGGCAGTATCATAAGTGATCCCAAAAGCCCTCGGGCGATCCCAAAGCTAGGTTTTTGTGCGTTGGCGCATCCTCGTGGTCGAAACGAGGGCGCCATTAGGCTGTTTATCTCATTTTTTATGCCGGCTTTTTGGGCAGCGGAGGAAAGAACTCCAATCAGTATTCCTAATATCATAGATCACTGTGTTTTGTTTCATCGGACGCGACCGCTGTCATTAGGTTTTCGTATTGCTCAGAGAAATTTAGTCGACATATTTCGGAGAAGGTAGGCCCCTTCGTAAATGTTTTCTTTACTGATGTTGTAACAGCGATGAGTTGGAATTAGATTGATTTGATCGAAGTTCGTTTCCAATTTTATATTGGAAAAATTGGAAAAAAATGAATTTTTTTTTCTTTACACTTCTAGTGCAATTCTTGAAAGCTTGTTCTTTTCTTGAGATGGTTTTTGCTTTTTTGGTTAAATTGTCCATATACTTTCTCTAAAAAAATTAAGTATTAATGGATTTAGATCGAACGAACTATATTCATTTCGAATGGTTTTAATCAGGGTCGAATTGCATTGAATGTTTCAGGCCTTTTTTTGGTTATCATCAGAGGCATATGCTTCTGGAATAGTTAAAGTTGAGAAAACTGACACCCAGGGTAGAGGCTAAGTTTTTTTTTTGGGGAAAGATGACAGAATTCGTTGATCTTGAGACACAGGATGGTGTGAGAATGACTTGGAATGTTTTTCCTGGTACTAAGCAAGAGGCCATGAACTGTGTCATACCCGCAGCTGCCATTTATACACCGCTGAAACCCATCCCAAATGTTCCTGTACTTCCATACGCTGCTCTCCGTTGCCGTATCTGCCGTTCCATTCTCAACCCCTTCTCCATTGTTGACTACGCTGCCAAAATTTGGATATGCCCGTTTTGCTTCCAGAGAAATCATTTTCCTCAACACTATGCATCCATATCTGAGGACAATCTTCCAGCTGAGCTTTTCGCACAGTACACAACAATCGAGTATGAGTCCGTCCATGATGCAGGTCCTGTGGTGCCTCCAGTTTTTTTGTTTGTGGTTGACACTTGTATGCTTGAGGAGGAGCTTGGATACTTGAAATCTGCTCTTGCACAAGCTATTGAGTTGCTGCCAGAGAAATCCCTTGTTGGTCTTATAACCTTTGGAAACTATGTCCAGGTTTGACACACTAATCCCTTTTTGAAGTGTTTATCGGTTCCATTTGTTGCATTGATATGAATATGATTGTCATGCAGGTTCATGAGTTGGGGTTTGGGCAAATGCCAAAGTCATACATATTTAAGGGATTGAAGGAGGTGACTAAGGATCAAATTTTAGATCAGATGAATTTCTTTTCAGGTAAGCCAAAGCCAGCAGTGGGAGTGATTGCTGGTGCTAGAGATGGACTCTCAGCTGCGAGCATTGCAAGGTTCCTTTTGCCTGCTTCAGAGTGTGAATTTGTACTTAATTCAGTTGAGTATTGAGTTATTTTGATTTTCATTTATGAGCAATGGCATTTAAAATGCACACAATTTATGTTTCATGCTCAGGTTTCATGTTCTACATGTATGGCTTCCCGTCCAGATACCTTAGTGATGTGAAATGAAACCCTCTTAATTTCATTTAATTCTAAGCTAGGAAAAAAAATATTGATCCTTGCATAGTTGTATCATTTATATTAGTAAACTAAACTGCAAAAATGATTAGCGTATTGCAACTAGTGTCTACCTTGAACATCATTAACTTTTACTTTATAATCATTAAAGGCAGCCACTTAATTTGTTTCGTTAGCTGTCTCCTTGCTGATAGTCCTTGTTGATGGTTTTAAAATATATGCACCCTGTCATTCACTATTACTCGCTATCTTACTTGATTGCATTTTAGTTTACTCTGATTATCCTTTACTTGACTAGATATTGTTACTTTTTTAATTTGAATTCACGTGCAACATTTAGGTTTTGGAGGAGCTTCAAAGAGATCCTTGGCCAGTTCCAGCAGACCAACGGGCATCAAGGTGTACAAGTACAGCCTTAAGTGCAGCGGCAAGTTTATTAGGGGTTTGTGTCCCCGGTTCTGGTGCAAGAATTATGGCTTTTGTTGGTGGTCCATCAACAGAGGGGCCTGGTATGGTAAGTTTACTGAGCGTCTATATAATTTTGTGAGGGAATATCAGATTTTGTCTTCTTGCCGTCTTTATGATAAAGGAGGCCATAGGATATTTTGTGAACTATTTGGTGTCACTCACCCTAGAACTTTACGAAGATTATGTGCGTTTCATGTACCATATCTGATAATATGGCATACTAGCTTGTTTCCCTGCTATGCAAATCTTAATGGTTTGGTAAATAGGGGTGATGTTTGTTGCAATTTCATTCATTAGGTTACAATGAAGTGACAAGAGTACCTTTAACTCATCCAGAACTTCTCGTATTGTATTATAGAATAGGCCTTGTTTTTTAGCATAATTTGACTTAGCTACTATTTTTCTATATTTGGTGGAATTCATCAGGAAATGTTTGGTTATGTGTAAACTTCACCAATGATACATTTGCTGTTTTGTTTCACTTCCGCACTTCTTTTCAACCAGATTGTTGTGTATGTTGAGAATCTTATGCTGCTGTTAGTTCCAATTGTTTTAGGTGTTATATATTGTCATTTTTCCATCATAGTTGGATTTACATTCAACAGAATTATTACAGTTATCTATATTTGAACTCATGGGCGGGTTCTATATTCTTTATTTATGAAATACCTTTAAGGTCGATTCTAGTGCACTGGTTGTAAGAAAGTCTACATTACTACCTAGTTCTTAGTTGGTCACTTCAATTCAAGTATGTGCACTACTTTTTTCTTTTTCATTCTGTTTGCCAAACACTAAAGAGATTCGAATAGCTTGTGCACCCCACTTCATTTTAAATTGTGAGATTAATTTCTGAGACTACTCATATAATATTTATGGATGTTTGAAACTCTGCTGAAACCATTTACTTGGTTCAGAAGACTTTTATGTTTGATAGTGATCAGTTTACTGAAGTAGTGATCAGAATTCTTACTTCGGAATTCATATGTGGAAATTACAAATTGGAAGAATAAGTTCAACTTCTCAAACAAGCCAAGTTTTATTTGGATTAACTGTTAAATGCTTGAATGGCAATGTTCTCTAAAAGTCGATTTCATGTATATGGCACATTTGCATATCTTTCAAATTGAAAAAGGGAACATGCTTACTGTACTTTGTTTTTTTGCTTGATCTTTACGTTCTATTTGTATATGAAAACACAATGGAGGTTTTCTTATGCTTGTGGTAGAGCTGTATTGGAAGTATATGTTATTTTAGGTTTCTTAGGCTTGTGCCATGGATTTATTGGAAGTCCTTGTTATTTGTTTAATGCTAATAGTTATCATTTTACTGTTTTTCTGCCATATCCTTTTCCTTTCCTTACTATATCAGTTTCAATCTCCTTGGTCGTGTAGGTGCAACTGAATCTTATCTTTATCTCTTGCTTTATGAAGGGCTGAAGTAGTGTATTTTATGAAAATTTCATGTTTCTTTATTTTTTACTTCTGGAAGCTCTTTAGAGTTTAAGGATTTATTTTGATGTTTTTTTTTTTGTAGATTGTTTCAAAGAATTTATCGGAGCCAATTCGTTCTCACAAGGACTTAGACAAAGGTAGTGCTCCGCTTTACAGCAAAGCTGCAAAGTTCTTCGAGGGGCTTTCAAAGCAACTTGTTCATCAAGGACATGTGCTGGATTTGTTTGCTTGTGCACTTGATCAGGTCTATAATTTGATAAAAATTTTCCATTGTTGGCTTCAATTTATTAATTGTGTAATTTGCTTTGCTCCATTTTGTTCAAGTTTTATTTAATTGCTATGCCTCTCCATATGAACTTAAGATTAGCATGTTGTTTTCTAAGTCGATTATCTTCTTGCATCCATTTGCTTATCAGCATTTTACTCTACCATAATAGGAAAGCTCTCTTCGCTGAATATCAACTAAATGATACCAATTTTTATTTTAATAAGAGGTAATGTTGGGTGGATGTATGATGTCTTGGGCCTAGTATTTCTAGCGTGTATCTATTATGATCTGCAAAAGATCATGCAACACAAATAAGTTTGCAACTCGCAGACTCTTAATTATTCATTATCTTTGATTAAAACTAAAAATACAGAGCAAATTGATTCAGATGAAAACTCATTAGTCTTTTTTTTTTTTGTCTTTTCTTTGCATGTGGTGAGTGGATGGGAGGTTTTAGGTTGACCATTTTTTTAGTAGGTTTCTTTATTAATTTCATATGAATTTTCTGTTTTGGCCCCATCATACTCAATTTCCCAAGCTGTCTATGAGGTTATGATTGCGGTTCTTATTACATTTTGGGTAATAGAAACATCAAGGGAAGGATGAGATATCTAACAAACCATAGTTGCTTGTTTTCATACACGATATATGCCAATCTAGGGGGAAACATAGAATGGTCATTTTTGTTGGAAATCTGACATATTTTAATTTTTTAACTACCATGCGACCGCTGAAAAGAAATTTAAATCCATGGAACAGACTAAAATCCAAGGTGTACCCCCAAGTTAAAAAAAAAGGGTTCCCTCCTATTACAGCCTATTTGTCATGCTGCTGTAACATGCTGGGAGAATACCATTCACCAAGATTCATGAATTTCAATTTCTATATTTCAGTCTATAGTGTAGACCTGATCGTGCCAGTTCAGGCCTGATGGGCATGATTTAAATTGAAGTGTTGAATTTGCTTCATTACCAGTTTGTCTAAGGAGTCCTACAAGCTTTTGTAATATTTTTTCCACCTGCAATTTCAGCAAGCTCATATGTACCTTTTTTTTGGTTGGTATAGACCATTAAATCATGAGATGTGATGGCTGTGCTTTATTTCCCAGGTTGGGGTTGCAGAACTGAAAGTTGCAGTTGAAAGAAGTGGTGGAATTGTTGTGCTTGCAGAGAGTTTTGGTCATTCGGTTTTTAAAGATTCGCTAAAGCGGATTTTTCAGGCAAATGACTATGATCTTGGCTTATCATTCAAGTAAGAATTTATCTTTATAGTTTATATTTTTATTTGGTTTCTTATATGGAAAATGACATTGTTAGAGGGGAACCATTTTTATATATCTTATTCAATGGAGGCCCTGTCATATAGTAAGTGAATCAATACGAAGGTGCAACTAAAGAAATATACACCACTAATTAAATATAGAGTAATTTTCTAGCTTGACATTTTCTAAGCTAATAATTGCTTTTACTTTGGAGCATATATATTAGTCAGTTTCAGCGTATTTCACAATCGTGAAGAAGGTAGGAGACCATGTTTTTGTAAAATTATCAGCCTCTTGATTTGAACTAGTTATACAAGGAGAGAATATTTTTTATAGTTCAACCTATTGATTGAAATGACAAACAATATCAATATTTATGGTTCTTTTATAGAACATAGGATTCCTAACAATATAGAATGTATCCCTATCAAAGTAGAGGATGTGTAGTTTGAAAAATTAAACTCCCCTATAAGAGTTTTTACTCGCATTATTCTACATGCACAATGGGCCATAATTCTGTTTTTAGCAACAGCAATTTGTTTTCTATTTTTTGGTGATCAAGTTGCCTCAAATAAAAATTCACTATCTAAAAGTTAAATTCCTATCTTCAATCGAGCCAACATAATTAACATTTGAGAATGCTTTCAAATTCAATTATTCAATCTTAGTGTATAATGTCCCTTCTCTTGGAGAATTTTTTATGCACCTTGGAATTGAGTTCAACGAAAATTCATGCCCCGGCAGTGTCTTTTTATTGATAGCCAAAGTTTTAACGAGATTAGGTTCCGTATTAAATTTTAAAAAGTCGGATTAGATATTTAGATAAGACACTACCTAGAGATTTTTAGATAAGACAATAACTAAATAAAATTAGGTAATGCTTTTCTTTTCAAAAGTTAAACATCTAATAAATTTGATATGTATGGGAAATGTGCAAGCCTCTTTACGATTTCATTATAGGGGAAACACCATGTAGACTAGTTTTTACATCTTATTGATAGAAAACTAACCTTATTTTACATTCAATGGCTCAACTTATGAACCAACACAACATTACCAAACAAAGCCTTTGGTGATTTGTGGATGAATAGCGGAGGACAAAAGGTGTACCGATATGGTGGTTAGATCAACTTTGTTTGAAGAACTATGTTGAAAAAATGTATGGTAAAAAATAACATGAGTAGAAAGTGCGAAATCTGGTTACCCCCTAATTTAGCAATAAGAATGAATGGCTAAGGATGATTCATAAGATAGTTTTGGATTATGGTATTGGTTATGGTGATTTTTTTGGATAAGAAATTGAAATGCAATACACACACCTCCTCTCTCTTTCTAATTAGAGGACATAATGAATCCCATTTCTTTCCTGAATTTTGTTTTATGTTAATTTAATTTGATGAAGTGTCCTTGACTTAGATGCTGGGTTACGTCGTAACATTACAATATTCATGCTAGTGTTCCATTTGATGTTCAGAAAATTTCAAACCTAATGGTTGCCTTACTTGGTATTACGAATTATCTTAGAGAGCCGATGCTTGGCACTTAGAACATGGTTTAATGCTCTGTGCTCCCTTGGCTTTGAACTATTGGAGGCTGTAGGCACATTTTCTGGAAAATGTGGGTCCGCTTCTAAGCAGTGTACCCTTGCCAAGGGAGCAATGAGTCTGTTCCTGCCACCAGTCAGTTACCTGGTACCCTTCTTGGTGCCAAGAAACATTTCTCTTCTTATTGTTTATCATGAGAAATAAGTTATCGGTGGATTTTAACATGTCTGCAGTGGTGTTTTTGAAGTTAATTGTTCTAAAGAAGTAAAAGTTCAAGGCATTATTGGTCCCTGTGCTTCACTTGATAAAGTAAGTTGACAAATAAGTTAGCTTGTAAAACATTTATCCGTTTATCTTTTGGCACTTACCTCTGCTTTTTTTCTTTACACAGAAAGGTCCTTTATGCTCTGAAACAGTTGTCGGTCAGGGAAATACAAGTGCCTGGAAAATGTGTGGCCTTGACAAAAAGACATCTTTATGTATAGTATTTGACATAGCTAGGAAAGATGGGCCTGATGCAGTTGGGCAATCCACAAACAGCCAATTCTACTTCCAGTTCTTAACTTAGTATGTTTACCTTATTGCAAAAGTGCCATTTATTTATTTACTTTTGAAACTGTATATTGCTTTGGACCAAAGCCAATATCTGACAGACTGCATTCATGCTGCTGCAGTTACCAGCATAATGATGGTCATATGAGGTTGCGTGCTACAACTCTCTCAAGAAGATGGGCTGCCGGATCTGGCAGCATTCAGGCATGTTTGTGTTTTCAGATAACAGTTCTTGACTAGGTTGTGTTGCAGAAGAATAATGGCAACATACTCGTTTGTATATAAATACTTCATGACGAACCCAATAAATTCCCTTGGATAAGATGAATACCTGCAGTTTATATAATTTTCATAGCACATGTGATTCCTGGGAATTTTACAAAATGTGTTTCTTTAAACAAGAGTGGTTTGGATAGCTTTCAATAGCTTGAATGCAATTACACTATGAAAAATTTGGTTAGCATTATGTCCTAACATGTGATACAGAGTTAGAGATGTAGAAGATTGCGGAAGGCTTCAATAGTTGTAGAAGAAAGAAGGGGGGACAAGAAACCTAAAACACATCCTTAGGGGAAGAGAAACAAGACACAGCCTAGGAGGCGAAAGCCATATAAAGTATCATTTTTATTCAATAATCATATGCCCATAATTTGATTATTTTATGACCCTCGGGCCTCTATTTTAATGGGAGATCCTACCAGATGCAGCTAATTCAAATTATCCTAAACTAACAATTGTTCATATTTCCCATAAAAAATAAAATAATCACTAATAACTACCAAATAAAGAAATGTATTGCTAATTTAAGTAAGCTATTATGACATGATAAACAATCCATTACTATCTTACATCATTCATCTTAGGGAGCTTTACTATGAAAAGTTATAATGTTACTCAAGAAAAAAAAATTTGAAATGCTTTCTTCTATTATGGAAAAGTTGAAAAAACTTTCATGTTGGGAGCACACCTAAAAGATGTAGACAAATATAAGAAGTCTCGAAGAAGTATTCGTTTTGGAGTATATCCGGCAACAAATGTAACACTTTCTAAGGGAAATATATCATGTTGGGAGCATATCTATAAGAGGAAGAGATAGTGGTAACAGGTCTCAAAGACGAAGACACGAACGAACCATATGATTTGTTACCTCTCTCGATCGTAAGCCCTTTTGTGATTATGGGTGCATAAGCTATCATTGGCTTCCTTGATCTTTCAATTAAGAGGAATGATGGTACATACACAATTCATCATATGCTAAGTTGCATTTTATTTAAAAAACATAAGACTTTTATAGAAGTAGTTCCCTGTGGTCCAATACAGTTTTCATTTCTATAGTAGTACTACAAGCTGTTATTTATAAACAACATGTTTTATGGTAGAAATTGATTTCACTACGTTGCACATATATTTCATGTTTGAGACTTAGCTTTTCAAAATGTTGTTCTGAACGACATTGAATTTGACTGTCCTATGTCTATTGATATGAAAATTGGTTATTGTTTTTTATGTCTTTAATATTTTTCCTTTGCTCGGAAATAAACTGGGGCACATCTCGTGCACTCTCATGCATTTTCCTGAAAAAACTGAATATTACTGTAGGATTTAGTTGCTGGATTTGATCAAGAAACGGCTGCAGCAGTCATGGCACGGCTTGTTTCTTTTAAAATGGAAACAGAGGTAGGTCACTGTTTGTGATTTTGCATTAGAAAGTCTTCTGTCTGTATTGTGATTATAGCCTTGCTTTTCTATTTGTCTTTAGATAATTTTTTAATATTCTGTATTCTGTAATTGGATATGATTGCTGATTGAAATAGCACCTACTTTAGTTGTTGTTTCAGCCTTCACTAAATAATAACTTAAATCTTGTTCGTGTGGATCATTTGTGCATTATGTTGATCAAATTCTTCCAGGAATGTGCTTTAGAACGTTAAATGCATCATGCTGGACACTGACTTAACTCTTAATTTGGATTCTAAACTTTTTTTTATTTTTTATGATGAAATTATAAATATAAGTTCATCATTCCCGTTATGATGCTTTTAGCAAATGTCACACAGATTAAAGGACTAATTATTTTTCATGTTTCATATATTTTCCTTTTCATATTCCTTTATCCTCTATTAATTATTTAAATAATTATGGGAGAGCAGGAAAGCTATATGCTTATAGTGTCGTTACAATCATCTCTTTAATGGCTTTTGTTTCGCTCTGCACATTCGACCACCCTACTTTTGTTGGAGATCTTTTTTTAGTGATGGTATGTAGGATGTATTGTTTCCTTTGATGCACTTCATGGCTCAATTGTTGATCATGTTATGTTCGGAATCTAGAAGCTTAATGAACTTATTACATATTTCTATGCCATGAATATAGATGAAAATTTATGCATAGAGATTGATGCAGGGCCCCAAATTTTTGCTAACAAAAGACTACTCTTCCTAGGATAATAGAAACTACCAAAAAACACAAAATGTGACAATTGAACTAAAAATAACTTCACTTTAATATAAAGACTTACAAACCTTTGACGCTTACAAATGACTCAAACAAACTTTCAAAACATAAACTCCTAAAGTTGCATTCATCCATTGAGAGAAGAAAGATACAAGTGGAGTGGATTCTTGCGTAGAGAAGAAGGGGATTAGAAGCTAAGACGAAGATAGGAGGACAAGCTTGCAAGCTTTCCTAGGAGAAAGGAGGAATGAAACAAGCTCGCAAGCTTTTCCAAGAAAGAAGAAAAACCTCTCAGGTTTTTGTCCCAAAAATGACATTATATCACTTTACTTATTCCATGCCAAAACATCTCCATTTTATAGGCAAAAGAAGGCAGCTAAAAATCCCCTAAAAGCATTAATTAAACCTATTAGATTTAGGAAAATGAAAGGCCAACAACCACCAAACAGCAGTCCCAAACCGGTACAAGAAACAAAGAAAAGAAGGCCACGGGAACCAAGCAGGCAACCACGGGAAAACCAGCCAGCACAGGAAACAAAGGGCCAAGGCACGGGAACAGCAAAAGCCCAAGAGAAACTGAGGGGGCAAGGAGGAAACCGAGAAGGTAGCATGGGGAAGGGGAAAAGCCAAACTTTTTCACACATAATGAGCTAAAATTAGTAAAGAAACCTTTTTGAATTAATGAGCTAGCGTCACAACTTAAGCATTTATGAGGGAACCAAGTAGATCCCAAAAAGTTAGCTCCAAATCAAAGCAAACAAGGCCCAAACCGAGAACACCAGCAGCCCAAGGAAAAAACAAAAATATTCATTTTGTTTTGACCCCCCCCCCCCCCCCCCCCCCCCCCCCCCCCCCCTCCCCCCCCCCCCCCCCCCCCCCCCGCCCCCCCCCCCCCCCCCCTGCATGCATCAGATACTCCCCTACTTGAAAAACTCATCTCCTGATGAGTTGTCTTTTGATTTGATCCAAGGAGACGGTGGAAGGGCATCAAGTTCTTGAATTTTTACTTCATACCTTTTTAGATTTCATCTCGTTCTTGCATAAACTGAGCTTGCAACAGTTGTTTCTTTTCATGTACTTCTCCGTACACATATGCATATTCAATTGAAGTTTGTATAATTCATTCTGAATCGGATTAGTTGAACTCCCTTCTAACGGCATCCATCTGTCCATTGGACTTTGAACTTCAAAATCTTCTAGATGATTTTCTTCCACCACTGGATTACTTGGCTAATTTTGATTTTCCATTTTCTCTAAACACTTAAAAACAAAGACACAAAAAGAGAGACCTAGGAAGACACAAACCTAGGCTCACATGACACACAACATCTGCTATGACTCACCAAGACTTACTTGACAAACCGGGATAAGAACTTGCTCTGATACCAAATTTGATGCAAGCAAAAATTTGGGAGAGGGCCCCAAATTTTTGCTAACAAAAGAAAAAACTTCCTAGATAATAGAAAAACATAAAAATACCTAAAAGACACTTTTTATATTATATAAAGACATTTACAACTGTTAAACACAAATACCTTACAAACTTGGACACAAACACCTTACAAATTTGGACACAACAAACCTAAAGGAGCTTGCCAATCGTTGAGAAGAAGGATACAGGTGAGGTGGCACTTGCGTAGAGAAGAAAGGGATTAGAAGCCAAGACGAAGAAGGCATAACTCGCCTAGAAGAAGGAGAAGGGATGAAACATGCTCGCAAGCTTTTTCCAACAAAGAAGAGGTTTTTTTCCCAAAAATCTCATTTTTCACCAACCTTTAAACATACAAATCAGCCCCTATATATAGGAAGAAAGGGGAGCTAAACAGCCACTATATTAGGGAATATGGAAGGCCAAAAGACAGCAAAAAACTGCAGTAGAAAATTGCACATAAAACAAACAGACAGCCATCGAAATCCTCACAAAACTGCAGCAGAAAACTGCACAAAAAACAGAGAGGCAGCCACTGCAATCCCCACCCAACAGCCACCAAACAGGAGCCCTCATTTGGTACAGGAAACAAAGAAGAGAAACCACGGGAACCAAGCAGCCAGCACAGGAAACAAAGGGCCAATGCACAGGAAAACCAGCCTGCACAGGAAACAAAGGGCCAATGCATAAGAAAATAGCCAAGGCCACGGGAATAGCAAAAGCCAAGAGGAAATCGAGGGGCAAGGAGGAAACCGAGAAGACAATGGGGAGGAGAAGAGGCACAAGTCCACTCCAAATTGAATTCATGAATTAATAGCATACCTTTTGAATTAATGAGCTAGGAAGTGCATTTAATCCCCAATCATTGAGCTAAACTTCAGCTCAAGCATTTATGAGCTAACTCCAAGTAGAATCCATCATTTTTTAAGCTCAACACCAAGAACTAAGGCCCACCCTAGAGCACAACCAGCTCCAAACCAAAATCAGCAAGCAAACCCAAGGACAAGAGGATCAAAATGATTTGACCCCCCCTGCCTACATCAGATTCTCCCCCACTTAAAAAAGCTCATCTCTCGATTAGATGTCTTCAAAATTTTGGAGATTTGGCATTTCAAACTCTTGAATTAAAATGTCGTACTTTCGTTTGATGGCTTCCATTTCTCGTTCAAATTCAGACATGAGTTGATGTTTCTTTCCTTCAAATCTTTTGGCACTTGAGTGTAGCTGCTCTTGAATCTTGAAAAGCTTGATCTGAATCATGTCAAAAGAACTTTCTTGTGGTGAGGTCCATTGGCTTTTAGGAATAGATTCTTCCAAATCTTTTGGTTTACTTTCTTGTTTGCTTTCCACTTGATGTTTATCCATCTTGACTTAAAAAAACACAATACTTAAGACACAAACCTAGGAAGACACAAAACAAGACTCACGCACAACTATCATGACACACCAAGACTCACTAGACAAAACTTGTAATTAAAACTAACATGATTCACAAACAAAACTTATATGACACCAAGACACACACGATAACCACAACTCAATGACCTAGGATATACCAACTTGCTCTGATACCAATTTTGATGCAAGGGCCCCAAATTTTTGCTAACAAAAGACTACTCTTCCTAGGATAATAGAAACTACACCAAAGAACACAAAATGCGACACTTGAACTAAAAATAACTTTACTTTAATATAAAGACTTACAAACCTTTGACGCTTACAAATGACTCAAACAAACTTTCAAAACATAAACTCCTAAAGTTGCATTCATCTATTGAGAGAAGAAAGATACAAGTGGAGTGGATTCTTGCGTAGAGAAGAAGGGGATTAGAAGCCAAGATGAAGATAGGAGGACATGCTCGCAAGCTTTCCTAGGAGAAAGGAGATATGGAACAAGCTCGCAAGCTTTTCCAAGAAAGAAGAAAAACCTCTCAGGTTTTTGTCCCAAAAATCACATTATATCACTTACTTATTCCATGCCAAAACATCTCCATTTTATAGGCAAAAGAAGGCAATTAAACATCCCCTAAAAGCATTAATTAAACCTATTAGATTTAGGGAAATGAAAGGCTAACAGCCAAACAGCAGCCCCAAACCGGTACAAGAAACAGAGAAAAGAAGGCCGTGGGAACCAAGCAGGCAGCCACAGGAAAACCAGCCATCACAGGAAACAAAGGGCCAATGCACAGGAAACAAAGGGCCAAGGCACGGGAACAGCAAAAGCCCAAGAGAAACCGAGGGGGCAAGGAGGAAACCGAGAAGGTAGCATGGGGAAGGGGAAAAGCCAAACTTTACCACACATAATGAGCTAAAATTAGTAGAGAAACCTTTTTGAATTAATGAGCTAAAGTCACAACTTAAGCATTTATGAGCTAGAACCAAGTAGATCCCAAAAATTAGCTCCAAATCAAAACAAACAAGGCCCAAACCGAGAGCACCAGCAGCCTAAGGAAAAACAAAATATTCATTTTGTTTTGACACCCCCCCTCCCCCCTTTTGCATGCATCAGTGATGGATCATGATCCATCCTAGGGTTTATAGAGGGGACTTGAATTCGAAAGTGAGAGTTATTAGAATTATTATATTACCTTATCAATATTGTCACGCATGTTTAATATTTTCTAGGAATTTATTGATGTAGGACTATAATGCACAAAATAACTTGATAAGAACTTGCACGACTTATTTATTATAATAATAATGATTAGAACTATTAGCAAATAAAACGACAAAATAAAACGTAAGAGCGGTCACTTCCGTTTATGAAGTTGCACAATAAGAGCTTTGAATCTTCAAAATAACATAGGAAATCAACAACATGCAAATATAATAGCTTTTAATGAAAATCTCTAATCTAACAATAAGATTAGAAACAAATGAAGTGCACTCAATCCCTATGTTTACTACGCTTGGCAGAGTTAGACGAACACAATCTTCATGATTAAAATCAAATCACAAAAAAGAGGGTTAGACTAAAGAAATACAGGAGGAAGATTGGAAGACCTTCGTCAAGGCTCGGATGTAATCCTCCACTGTACGGTACCAAGTTGCTCTTCAATAGCCTCAACCAAGGTGTCCAAGATGTGCTCTACGTACTCTTCTACGGTGTGGTAGATGCGTGGGTTGACGTTGAAAAAGGTCGAGTGCATGATGCAAACAAATCCTTGCTCATTGTAGGCGAGGCTGTAGTCAAGATCTGGATCGGCTATTCATGAATGCTAGATGACAGTCGTCTCCGAAGATCACTAGCACCCTATGAAACTTCGTTAGAACGCAAGTAGTGTCTCTTGAACTTGAGGTGGAGATGAAGATGGTGTGGCCGGCCAAGGGAGGAAGGGTTTGGGAGAGGAGAAGTAGGTTACGAGGGAAAGAACTAATTAAAAACTTGAAATAAATTTCAGATTTCTAATTGGGAGGGAATTAGGAATCAAGTTTGAATTTAATTCCTAGAGGGGAAAGAGGTGTTAATGTAGGGAGAGGGGATTAGAGAGAGAGAGAGAGAGAGAGAGAGAGAGAGAGAGAGAGAGAGAGAGAGAGAGAGAGAGAGAGAGAGAGAGAGAGAGAGAGAGAGAGAGGACGGCGGCTTTAATAATGGGATGGGGAGGGAATTGTGGGGAAGATATTTGAGTTTCTAATTTTAGATTTAGGGATTAGGAAAGATTTAATTGGATCCCCTTTAATTTGAAATTCAAATAGGGTCTAATTTCGAAACTTTCCTTAAATAGATTCAAGGATTTTAGGAAACATTTGAAATTCAAATTAGGTGAATTTGAATTCAAAATCAATCCTAAATATTAATCTAGAATAGGAAATAGAAATTGAGAGGGGAGGTGCTAGGGCTGGTGGCTAGATGGGGCTTGGGTAAGGGATCCGACGGCTAGACCTTCGGTTGGGTGGGGTTTTGTAGTGGGATGATGTGAAGATAGGGAAGATGGTGAGGGTGGGGTTATATGGCGGCCGGCGGTTTGAGGGAATGGGTGGAGCTTGGGCCGAGAGAGGAGGAGGGGAAGATGGGGCCGGCGTTGGTGGAGGGGAAAAGAAAAATAGATAGAAAATAAAGTCACGAACCCGACTCGTCAAGGTTGGTGGGTGATGCATGGTACTCCCTCTCCTAGGGATCCTTCTCTCAAACACTCTCAATATTCTCACGAGAACTCAAGCAATGGGAAAATTTTCTTAATCATTCATTAACTTCAAAAGAAGAACATTAGGGCTATAAATAGCCTCGTACAAAGACTCACACAAATAAAAGGACGACAATGCCTATAAGGCTTACATACAACCTCCCTTAATAAAAGGGTACAACGAGAAACTAATAAAACAAACTAATAAAGCAAATACAATATGACATCATAAATAAGAAAATACATAAAACAACTCAGAAATACAATGTCTCAATCGTGGCCGTAAATCGACGGCCACGTCTCTGATAGACTCTCCACGATTTGATGTCCCCATCACTATTAGTAATGTATGTGGATTTGTTGTGTCGGTGCATAAGTTGTATATGGTGTCCATGTTCAATAGCGAATACAATGTCATCATTTAATATAATTTCTAACACCTGATTTATGTGATTGTTTGAAAAGTATTGGATGTGAATCTTACAGGGGGAGTTGGGAAAGGGAGAAAAGTTCAAACTATTTGTTTATGTTTCTTGATATAAAGCTAAATTAGATACAATACAAATTAGACTAATACCTGAATTTTCTTGGGCTATCAATTTCTTAAACATGTATCCAATATCATTGTATTGCTTTATAATATATCATTTTTTCTACTATTTAATTTCTTAAGATTCTCTTAGGAAATCTTTTAGGGTTTAGGCGAATCATTATATTCTCTCTTTTCTTATGAAAAAATAGAGTATAAGCCTGTCCCTTTAAGAAAGTTAAAGAGAAAAAGGTTGAGGAGCATATTACAAATTATAAAAAATACACAATACGTTGATAAAAAATAGAGAAGAAGAAAGAATATAATCAAATTTGATAAAAAGATTTTTTTGTGTTATCCATAATGCCTTGGTTTTTGATCTTATCTTCTGATAATTTTTGTTTTTTCCTCCTTGAAAGTATAGATCCATAAGTAGTCTAAAGAGGTGATGTTATAACATATAACCTTCTTTGAATTTCCTTTATTTTGAAAGGTGCCCATGTTCCCAAATTTCAAAGGATTCTTTTTTCATAATCTTAACAATTTGTTTGAATTTCATGCATCTACTGTTGACTTATGAGGTAACTTATAGTTGCAATGTTAGCAACCAATTTCTTGTAAGTATTGTTGTATAAATGATGCATTGTTGTACAAATTTATTAGGTTTAGATTCAATAGGAAGTTCAATATGATCCATTGGTTTTCTTGGTTGAAATTCTATTACTATTTCAAATGGATCTCATCTTATATATCTATTGACAAACTATATCTATTGGCAAACTAACCGCACGCAATTCTACTACAATCCCAAATGGACTTATTACAAGCTATATCAAATCCTAACTAGATGTATGATCACTTATTCGACTTGGTAATAGGCCAGAAACTTCTATAAGTTGCTTTAGTTTGTACACTAGTATGTGGGTGATAAGTAATTGAAAATTTTAATTGAGTTTTCATCTTTTTTTTTTGTGTGTGGAGTTTTGTAGAAACTAATAAAAATTTTCAAACACAATGGCTTTGGGTAAATCATAAAATTTAACAATTTCATTAAAATATAATTTGGTTCTATTGATGCATCAATAACTTTATTACATTAAATAAAATGCACTGTTTTAGAAGATCATTGCACTATGATAAAAATAGAAATGTGTTTCCTCAAAAGGGCGTGATAGTTCCATGAAATCCATCCTAACATCTTTCAATGACATAAAGAACAAGACATGACAATGCAATTTTTTTTTTATTTAGGTGTTTGAAAAGTGATGTTTTATGAAATTATTCGCATAATACCATGACCGCTAATGTCTATCTTCAGTGATTAATTATATGTTCATCTCAATCAATAATTTACATCACCACCATCAAGAAATTCTAGAATAAAAAACTGTTAAAGATGAATTATAAATGCACGGACAAGTTTTCCTTTTAAAAGATAGCTATCTTTATTAAGAAATTTTTTATTAAAATTTAAATTAGTAGTTGGATATGGTTTGTGTGGTTGAAGCAGCTCTCCCTTCAAGTGCAAAGCTTGTCCATATCTTTCCCTCCCTGAAGTGAAGATGACAACCTTTCCCTCAACTCCACCAAACTATCCACATCCACTCCCTTCGTGGAATTTAAATTAAATCATGTTGTTTGGCTGATATAAATATATGGAATGAATTGCAAAAGGTTCTTTATTTTATGATAAAAATTTAGAGAAGATTTCCTCTTGTGCAGAAAGTTTTTTCTTATGTGGAAGGCTTGGTGGCTAACCTATGCTATCATTATGTGATGGAGCTACTCTTATACCCACGACCTACTCTTATACCCACTAAAAAATTAATAGCATGACTTCGCTTCCCTAAAATAGTTCTCCACCCCCATTACGTTGCCCTCACCCCAACACTTATAATTTCCTACTAAAAAAAAAAAAAAAAAATCATGTGAATCTCCAAAATCTATACATGTTTATCTGGATCTTTATGCTTTTTCCGCTCCATTAATAATGCTAAACTGTAGCAAATATGTTTAAGCTACCCCCATGTAGGAGTCTAGGTTCATTCAATGTAGATAAGGCCTACTCCATCAGCAATTTCTTTGTTCATTGTTGATTCAGGTAAGCTAACACCAACTCTTGTGAAGACTATAATGATTTTAACTCTGTGATGCACAGTTCTTGAAGATGCGGCATAGAAGTTTCAATGTAGGAATCCAATATGAAATTTGGATGATGATCAATTGCATAAAATTTAAGCATGTGGACACAATGGAGGTTGAGTTTCATCCCTTAATTGCATGATCGACCGCTTCCCTCACTCGACAAGTATGTGACGATCAAGATTAATCAAGACAATCTCTGTTCAAATTCTAATCAACCAAAGCCATCCCTCCCTTTAATCCATGACCATGTGCTTAATTTTCAATTCCCTATGACCTTCCAAATGCGCGTGGCCAAACATGTATTCTGATGCATTATATTCTTTATTTTGAGCACCTTCTTTCCAAATAGGTCATGACTGTCCACTCTTCTGGAGAAAAGTAAATATTGTATTTTGTAGTACTGAAAAAATTTCTTTTATGCATAGGCTGACCACGTTCTCTAATAGTTTAGGTTATGGATATAATGCTTTATAAATACTGGTGCTATGGAACCATGATCATTAAGTAATACTATTTTGTGCTTGTTTCAAGTGGTTTGTGACGTTGGCTTAGTAGCTTTCTATTTCAATTGAAGATCTTTGTTGAAATATTCAGTCCATTTTTGTGGATCCTTGAGGTTCTTTGGTGAAGATTTCAAGTAATCATAGTTTTGCTCTTTTTGTTACTATTAAAAATCGCTCTCCCGTCCACTTGTGGCTTTCGGCCAAGCCTAGAAAGCATATCTTTACCTACTTCCACATAACATCATTAACACAACACATACCGCCATCCAGATCCATAAAAAACCAAACCATCATTCTCTTTAAGAAATATTCAAACTTTTGCTTGAAAAGGATATTCAAACATTCATGGATCTATTGTTATATTTGAGCGGAAAGAAACATACATGGTTGTGCTTTACTGGAAATTTTGTGTTATTCCTGCAAACAATCAATGTGAAAACCCCTTTCTTTACTTCTTGTTTTGCGAAAAGACCAGAATATGAATGATACCAAGTGATTATAATAACCTAATTGAGTGGTCTGTTCTAGAGGTATGGTATCTGCTGGCTATATATATATATATATATATATCATTTATTTTCTTAATTATCCTCTTCGGGAATGGAATCAAAGATGAAACTTGTTATTGCAGGCTGATTTTGATCCTATTAGATGGCTAGATAGGTCCTTGATTCGCCTGTGTTCCAAATTTGGAGAATATCAAAAAGATAGCCCATCTTCTTTCAGCTTATCGCCACGCTTCTCAATATTCCCTCAATTTATGTTTAATTTGAGAAGGTCTCAGTTTGTCCAGGTATGCTATTTATTCTTGCAGAGTTACTGATTTTAGTCTAGTTACAGTTTAAGGAAATTCCACAATTGAAATTATACTCTAGTCAGCATTTTCTCTGAAAGTTCCTAAATATTCTTGCAGGTTTTCAATAACAGTCCAGATGAAACTGCTTATTATAGAATGATACTGAATAGAGAGAGTGTATCCAACTCTGTTGTAATGATTCAACCCTCATTGATATCCTACTCCTTTCATTCTGCTCCTGAACCAGTTCTGTTGGATGTAGCTGCCATTGCTGCTGACAGGATTTTACTTTTGGATGCATATTTCACTGTTGTAGTTTTTCATGGAACTAGTATTGCACAATGGCGAATTGCTGGTTACCACAATCAGGCAGGACATGAGGTGATATTTGTTATCACGATATTTAATTTAAATTTAATTTTTTAATAATATTTACAGAATTGGTAAATCAGGTGCTGTAGTTTCTTGGACATACAGTCAACTTTACTAAGTTTAGTAGTCTTTTTTCCCTCTTTTTTACACAAGGGTCCAGAAATGTATATATTAACTGAAATGCAAAGGAAAGACATTTAATAGACATGGACGTGCATAAACAGATACAAATATTACATGCCTGCATAAAATTTTGACAGCTATCCTAAGAAAGTATACTGGAGCTTATTTTCTGTCTTATTGATAGGTTAGAAGGGACTGCTTGTGGTTCAATTTAGGCCTGACTATTAAAAGAAAATTGTCCAACCCTCCAAATTTGGATAGCCCAGCTTAGCCTGCTGGCAGCACATGGGAGCCCAACCTGTTACAGTATTACTGCTTATTGTAAATAAATGTATCTATACAAATAGGAATATATTAATATATCTATACACTACAACAACTACTACAACAATAACAACATCAAATCTTTAGCCTCCTATGAGGCTGGCTATATGAATCCTTTTTCTCTATTGTGCCTTGATAAAAGTTAAATTCTCATTTAAATCTAATAAAGAAAGGTAGTTTTTAATATTTTCTAACCAAGTCTTTTTAGGTCTACCTCTACCTTTCTTAACATAAGTCAAATCTAATACATCTACTTTCCTAACCTGGTCATCGGAAGGCCGCCGTTTTATGTGACCAAACCATCTAAGGCGACTCTCTCTAATCTTATCTTCAACTGGAGCTACTCCAACCTTTTCACATATAAGCTCATTTTGTATCCTGTCTCAAAGATTAAACCTACTCATCCACTTGAGCATCTTCATCTCTGCAACACTTAACTTAATATTATGCTTCTCTTTTAATGGCCAACATTATGCACCATAAAGCATTGCAGTTCTAACCACCATCTTATAGAATTTTCTCTTGAGTTTGAGGGGGACTTTTCTATCACACAACAAGCCCGATGCATTCCTCCACTTCAACCGTTCAACTTGAATTCTACTAATAATATCCCCATCTATTTCACCATCACTCTGAACAATAAATCCAAGATATCTAAAATGTGTACTCTTATTAATGACTTGATCACCCAAAGTTATATTTCCCCCACTAGAACTATTATTACTAAAATTACACTCCATAGATTTAGCTTTTGATCTACTCAAACGAAAGCCTATAGACTCTAAGGTTGACCTCCTTAATTCAAGTTTATCTTCAACTCCAACACTAATCTTATCAACAAGAAGAATATCATTAGCAAAAAGCATACACCAGGGTAAAACCTCTTGCAAATGTCTAGTGAGAACATCCATGACTAAAGCAAAAAGATATGGGCTTAAGGTTGATCCTTGATGTAATCCAACTGAAATAGGAAAATAATTGGTCAGTTGTTACTTGTGTCTTAACACAAGTAACAACTTCTGCATACATATCCTTAATGACTTAAATATAAGCATTATAAATCTCTTTCTTTTCTAAAACTCTCCATAGCACTTCTCTTGGAACTTTATCATATGATTTCTCTAAATCAATAAATATCATATGTAGATCCTCCGTTTTCTCTTTATACTTCTCCATCAAACCTCTCAATAAATGTATATCTTCCATAGTCGACCTACTTGGCATGAATCTAAATTGATTTTGAGAAATGTTAGTATCACGCCGCAATCTATACACTAATCAAAATAAATGTATTGTTCCATGTGTTTACAGTTAGATTATAGACAATATAAATAGATGCAAATATATAAGTAGAAGATAGCTTACATAAATATTGCTTTGCGTTCTGACACTCCATGATGGATTTGAGATCCTTTTGAATCAACAAAGCCGACATAACTGCTGTTTCCAGTTTAGATAGATCCTCTTATTGTTTAGTGCACTACTTACTGCCTAGGTAGTCTCGATCACTCATTAATTAGGTTTACGTAAATCAATTAGCTGAAAAATTATTACTCTTTCTTAGGTCGCTATGATTCTTTGCACCATTGCTTGTGCCTTATGGATAACCTTTATTGTCTTCTTGTAGGCATAGAAAATTTGTAGTTTCAGGTCAATTTTTTAGAATGCGTATAAGATATCCAGAGATTTCACTCTTATCTCGCAAGAAATTTATGATATGATGCTAGGTTTTCTTTAGGCGCAAGACCCTATGATTAATTATCCCTCTTGGCGATGAGAGAAAATTTTCAATTAAGGCAAGTTGTTGGATAGATATTAAATGATTAGTGTATAGTAGCAACAATTAGGCATGTGCTTTTAAAGTGGATGGTGGGGGTTTGGGGGGGATGATGAAGAGGCTGAACAAAATCTCATGGTTACATCATTCAAGGTTGTTATGATCTTTGGTCCACTTAGTTTTAGGATGTATTCAATCCAATCTAATTGAGACAAACTTGTTGGCAGTTTCTTCGTTAAAGATAACTTTGTAAACTTGGGGTGGATGTTCGTGTAAAGGAATAAATTCAAGTCAATCTTAGCTAATAGAGGGCATTGTTGTTTATTAAGTGCACCATGTGATTCATTACTCAAGGTTTTGTAGCAATTGGAGAACTTGCGGGTTTTGACCATAACCATTATTTAATAATGTCATTTTGCAATAAAATCACTTGGTTAGCATGTCTCCATCATTACTATTTATTTGTAATGCTATTTAGTGGTAAAACCTCTGAGTAGACGGCACATTTCACATCCTTACAAGTGAGAAGAATGAGCAGTAACAATAGACTTGACAAAATATGACTATTTGTGAATTGAGGTAATTATCAAATTTATTTGTTCAGCAATGGTCGATTCATTTTGCTTTAAGTTTACAAATGGATATTTCACTTCGAAATGTTTTAGATTTGAACAAATATTGAAATTTTGAATTTCATTATAGTTTAAGTCCCAAATGATTAACTTTGAAATTTGAGGGAATTTTGAGATTAGGTTTTCCTTCGATTTATATTTTTTGTAAATGTGGCCATTATTAAGATATTTGAATATTTATTTTGTATTTGAACCTTCTTAACTCTATCTGTTTGTTACAGTGGATTGTTCTCAAGTATTTTGCTAGTTATCATATGGGCGATGAACTAGGGAGTTTGTATTTTGTAATAATTTTTCTTTTTACAATGTATGGAAGACTAATGAGAATGTAAAATAAAATATCATTTTAGATTTTGTAGTTATATGTTCATTCATGAAGATATGATTTATGGTGCATCATTTAAAACTTATTGTTCGAACATTTCTCATTAGTTTCAAGTTTCATCAACTCTAGTTCTTGCAAGTTGGAGGATTGGACTTCAAATGCGAGACTTATGACTCTTCTTATTAGCAAAGTGACCCCTTTGGCATTTAAATTTCAAAGGAGAGTTTGAATTTTCTAACATAATTATTAGATTTCTGTTAGGAAACACTTGAAGATCTTAAGTGAAACCTAACGATCTTGACAAAAACAGCGCGAATGATCAACCAATCCAAAGGAAAAACTAGAAAATAGTAGTTTTTATTAGAATAATCAAACTAATAGAATGAAAGTAACAAGATACAATTGATCCTCTATGTGGGTCTCCGAAAGGATTCCGCTCGTGTGGCTCGAATGCAAAGGGTGCGATCACACTATCCCGTAGGACAAAATGGTCGTAGACCTTTACACTCGACACAAGCAGGCCGATGGAAGAGCAGATGGAGTTATAGATACGATTAGCCATGGAGGATAGCAGCTTTCACCTACCAACCTCAATGGATAATAATATCTATAACCCAAAAGTTCACGAGATTTCCCCTATTCGATACATCAGCTCGAATAGGGTTTATTTGATTGTGGGGATCGGTTTCCTACGGGCGCAAGCCCCCGTAGTTAATTACATCTTAGACCTCGGTCTAAGAAGACTCTCGATTAGGGATGTTAGATTATCTTCTCTAATGTGGGTTTAGTGCAAGGGATTTCTAGGTTTTTCCTAATCAAAGGGGAATGTCCCAACTTAGCTTGATCAGTCATACAAGGTTCAGTCAACATCCGGTCGGTCTGAAGAAGAGAAAAAAAAAAAAAAAACTGGAGAAAAAGAAAGAGACGAAGCATTCTAACATGCACGAGAGAAAGAAGGAAGTGGCGTCATCTACGTGACGCGGATGGGTAGGATTTATAGCTTCCGAAAAGATGGATAGCTTACCCACCAATAAGGTGTATAGGGGTACACTCGTACCACTCACCTTTAGACCCTGAATCTATAAAAGATGTAGTGTTGTATACACGACACTAGCATCTACGACCTAGGTAATGCAATCTGGACTTATTCCTTGCCTGAAAAAGGAAGCCAGCTAAAATCCTAAGCACAACCAATCGCCCTATACATATGCAAGATGGGAAGGCTCTATCCTAATGAATCAAGGATTTGAAACTTTATAATATGCAAAGGAGTATATCTAGCGTCATATGATGCATGAAAAAGATGTACAATTAAGAGACGTCCTTAAATCCACTAATGCAATGCATGTAAGTGAAGTGCATTATAAAGAAAAGTGTATAAGAACATATGCATGACATCCAGGGTACAGAAAAAAATAAATAAACACACCCTAAGGGTATCCTTCAGGCAAGATACCCGCACAGAAAATCATCATAGTCATGCCCACTTCGTGTGGGAAAACAGCGATGCCCAATGGCATGAATAGGCGGCCTACTCGACAGGCCTAAATGACCCTAATGGTCTCTAAGGCTCACAGAAAAAAAGAAAAAGGGAGGGGGGTATCGTATCCAAAACCGGAAAGGGCCAGAATCCTAGCAGAAAACCAACGATGCCCACTTCGTGTTGGAAAACAACGATGCCAACCGGCATAATAGGTGGCCTACTCTACAGGCCTAAATGACCCTAATGGTCTCTAGGGCTCACAGAAGGGGGAAAAGCTTTGACCTATAGGGCCAAAGCTTCGTCAGTGCACTAACCTATGGCTGACTACCTAAACATACTAGAATATCTATCAACAATATGTGTGTGGAGTGTAGCAGTTCCGATATGCAATTAAGAGTTTAAGTTGCAGAAGTCATACCTGACCGTGGCGCAGCCACTTAATAGCTCCAAGCAAGTAAATGGTTCATTGATCCCTGATCGTGCAAGACCCAATGTACCTGCTGTGGCGCTGCCACTTAAAAGCTTATAAGCAATTGACGCCGCTTGACTATTGACAACGCAACATCGGATGTACCTCGCAAAGTAAGACAAAAGAAAACATATATATAAGCGTAGATGCCGTTCAGAAAAGAAATGCAAGTAAGTAAGAAAGTATAACTGACAGAAAATGTAAGAATTGCATTTATAGAACATGTATAGGTAGTAAATACTGAATAGCAAAAGAAAATGCAAGCCTAACCTAGGACTAGAAGTAATGTCCTAATCAAACCGGTCTAAGGTGTGTGTAGGCTGTGCAGTTTTTTTTTTTGATGGATCCTATGTAGGGTAATTTAGTTGAAATTATTTGCATTCAATTTGTTAAAGGCCAAAAGGAGATTTTAATTGAAGTTCAAATATTAATATTTTATGATTGATTTTAGATATTTTATTTTTAGGATTTGATCAATTACCACCTTTGTTTCACACCGAGGCCGTGAGGTTTATTTCACCCTCCTTGGGGCTAACTTAATAGCCTCGTGGGCCTGGGTTACCCAGTGGCAACCAATTTTTGTTGGATTAATTTAATTTGTTATGAAAGAAAAGAAAGAGAAAATGTGGATTAAATATTTTATTATCAATTAAGATTTGATTTAAGCCAATTAAGAAATTAATTTTAGATTTTAACGCTCCATCAAATCCATTCGTGGCGTTGTGCCACCAGGCTCGAGGAACCAGGCCTCCTTAGGACACTTAGCCCCGCAGCCCGGAGTAGTTCATCCAATAAACTTCATTTTTGGAGCGGTTGTTGTGTATTAAGGGATTTGTTAATTGATTTTAAAAGATTACTCTAAATTCGATCTTTAGAAGTCTTTTATCCTAA
Source organism: Dendrobium officinale (assembly GCA_019514585.1). NCBI lineage: Eukaryota > Viridiplantae > Streptophyta > Magnoliopsida > Asparagales > Orchidaceae > Dendrobium > Dendrobium officinale. The sequence goes on from CM033687.1 coordinate 11,390,748, forward strand.
AAAAAAAAGTTTCATATTTGATATCCTAATTAGATCTACATATTTTAAACCTTAAATTTGTTAGGAGTTTATTATTAGTTTAGTTGAACTTGATTTAGATTTATGTCTTAGGTTTATAATTTAGTGATTACGAATATTAACAATAACTTGATTAAGAATTAAATATTTTAACACATTTTAAGAGTTAGGTTATAAATGGTTGGTTGATTATTAATGGATTAAAGAAAGAAAAGGCTAAACCTAGGAAGACGTGTCGCTAAGTTTAGTTTTGATGTCTCTACCCTATAGAGAGCATGCACCCTAAGTCTATGTTTTCTAAGACTCGGTCCTTAATTTTTGTCCTTAAATGTCACTAGAGTTGTAGGACTGAAAGATGTGTTATTTTCTAACCCTCTAGGACTTTCGTACATGCGTCACTAGGCTTAGGAATCTATAGCAAAACAGTAGAAAGAAAAAGAATGAAAATCAGAAATAAAAGGGATGTAGGCATTATAGTTATTGGGCACACTTCTGTGAAGTCAAGTGTGCCCTAAAACAACATTTACAATGCCCTTTGATGTTCCCACAATCCAAATGAGGCATTTGATATGTTTAAGACCTCTACCTACAACATATTCTAGACACATCTATACCCACTAAAGGGAGACTAACTCCTAACATAGTCCGAAAGTAAAATTCTCTCTTGTTTTACATTCATCCAAAAATTCTTTTCATCTTGAGAAGCTAACACTAACGGAATCTAACTCAAACAAGTAAGAACTGTCTTACTCCCAAAGAGACAATAGAGACCTTCCAACCCAAAGCTCCCTAATATTTCAAATTCCAAAATCCATCTTATAGAGAGAAACACTAAGGGAATCTAACCCAAAATGAGAAAACACTATTTGTATCCAAGAGAAACTAAAGGATCCTACTAAACAAGTCTAATCATAAAATTATATATTTCAAAATAACTCGCAAAAGCTTCTAAATGAACCATTACACAAAACCTCCCAAAAATTATCTACCAAAGTCTTCTTCTCTCTTTTCACTTTGTTTTGACAAAAAAAAACTCTACAAAAATCTTCTACTAAAAATCCGGTCTTTTAACACAAAATCCTACCCAACAACTCATAACCAAGTGCCTCTCCTTTCATTTGGAGTGGGGTATATACCACAAGGCTTTCCGACAAGAAAGTTGTATAGAACCTCTCGTTGTAAAGCCTTCATAAAACTCGTCGCATAAAACCTTAGTTTAAAACATTTATATAAGAAAAAAAAAGACTTCACCACGCAAAGCAAGATCACAAAACTCTCACATTCCAAAGAAGTATTACTCATGCAAAGAGACCCTTCAATGTAGCATGCTTCTCTACAAAAATATTCATAACCACGAGCAAACTAAAACAGTTTAGAAGAGATAATTTTGGATGCTACAAATGACGACATGTTAAATCATTTCTTACATTTCCAACAACATAAACAATGTGGCATTAAATCCACCAATACATGAATATTCAGTAAAAACAAAGAAACTCACATTTAAATTTTGTTTAAGTTCTAATAAGGGAATTAAAGGAATGTTATTCAACCCTTTTTCATTAATAAAGCCCTATAAAGAAAACTCAGTAGAGAAACAAGGAAATATGAGGACTAATCACTTCAAAAATTAATCTCTATTAATCTTTTCACAAACATGTAATAGAAAGCTACTTCAAGTGTTGATTTGTTAAAGGAAGGACACGAGGATGATAGCTCACCAATTTTCAACAGAAGCAAACCTATAACCTTCACTGATTCTAAAAGAAATAACCATTAATCCATTCATATTTGTTTTAGCAAACAACACATTGCCTTACCTTGCTATATCCGACCAAAGTTGAGAATCAGGAAAGCATGCTCATCCTTTCCAAAAGTTAAAATAAAAGCCTCATATAACATATATAGGCTTTAAAAAAAAAACTCAAATACACTACCCATTTCATGGAGATATTCAATAAAACAATTGGAGAATGAATTATCATGGTACAGCAATCATCTCCCATACCAAAAAGAATTTCCACATCCTTCGAGCTGGGAAAAAAAAAAAAAAATCACAAAAAGAAAGTTTGATAGGAGCCCACTCCATCTCAAAGGAACTCAAAAAAAAAAGTCTTCTAACATAAGCTATGTGAAACTCATTTATTCTAGCATGGCAACCTTTCAAACAAGTTTTAAACATGTGATATCATATGTCTACATTTCTCTAAAATCTAATTTGAGCACTTAAACCCAAGTATAAGAGCATACGTAACCTATGGTGGTCATACATGCTACAAGAGATTGTTTAACAAATTCGATGTTTAGCATACACCTCATTTTCCAACACATTGACATGATGAATAAAGAGAATAACAATTAATACAGCACTATCAATTTGTAACAAATAATTACTTACGGGAAAATATGGGAAGAAGACTACTCAATATCATCCTTCTCTAAACTTTTGTAATGAGACAATCTAATCATAGAATCGTATGTGAAATCCCATCAACTAATCATGGATCATGAGAGAATGTAATTATTTTAACTAAATAACCTTCACGAGATACACAAAGCTACATATGAGTACTAACACAAATATGCACGATGAAACATCTTGGTCTAGCTACGCATGGAATAGAACTTCATTCATTGAGAACAAGTCAATATCATCATCTCATAATTAAATTCAACATACCTTCTCATGGGTTTATATATATATATATATATATATATATATATATATAAATTCATGCACAAGCATGCTTTCTTAAAACAAATCCGTTAACGAACCACATATTCATAAACGACTTTTTAAAACAAGCATACCTCGCTATGTTTGAATATACTTTCGACATACAACTTTCTCTAATCATTCATAAGCTCATTCATGATTCATGAGACTATCTAATCAAGTGTTGAAGAGTGAGCATTCGCCAGTAAGAGATTATTCAACCCAAACAAGTGCAAAAATTTAAGTGTAACATGAATGCATATTTTCTAAATAACCTCATTAGCAATATGATTATTCCAAACTTTATGGAACCCAACATGAAAAAAAAGAAATATATTTATTAAAAGCAGGATAACTATGGATATAAAGAAATGCACCATGAAACTTCCCTGTAAGAAAATTTTTTTAGTCGAAGTGAACTTGTGTAAATATAACTTGTCTTTAACCCGGATATCCACAAGGCTTTATCAACATATGCTCATATATACGTGACTCGTCCTAAAGCATGTATCAAGTAAAACAACTAGAATAATGTGGACAAAAACAACTTGCTCCTTTCCAACCCATGAAAATTCACATTCTACCGATATAGCACAAATGTTATTTATGTAATGGCTAAAGTGACTATACATATGAAAGAACCTTTGCATATGAAGCAATTACTTTAAATAACCATTCTCAAACTCTATTTGACGAGGACAGAGAGATAGACCATGCAATCATCACACATTTAAAACACATGGTACTCATCTACAAGCATTGAGTTTAAAGAAGGAAAATATATGAAAGAAAGACCAAGGACTTTACACATATCTCACCAAATGACCATGTGCATTTTCAGATTTTCCCCTTTAGACTCTAGACAATATATTGAAAAAAAGTTCTACAACAGCAATCTCACCACACAAATCCATAATGCCCATGGCTTTTCTTTGGGAGCAATTCATCAAACACTTGAGGTGCGATACTTAAAAAAAAAACACATAGAACAAACTATTATACAAAGAGATTTATACACTTATCAGATCACAATATAATCAATGACCCACAAAGGAACTTTCATGATCCATACAACAATCACTTCAACAAATATGCATACACAAAGTAAACTGAAAACAACTAAATTTGATTCTCATTTTTTTTTGTTTTGCAAAGGAGGAGGAATAGTAGGAGAAAAAAAAATGAAATGAGTAGTAGAAGAAGGAAGAAGAAGAAGAGGAAATACTCACCTTGCAAGGAAGAAGAGTCCGGCAACTTCTGGTGTCGGGATTGGTCCAGGTAGCGTCGGGTCGGGTGGCTATCGGGAGCAGGAGAGCTGGCGATCCGAACGGCTTGAGATCTGGTTCGGGCGCGCGAAGCTGAGGGCCGGAGTTCGGGCGGCTAGAGCTGGCGAAGGGACGTTCAGCCTCGGCTGGAGGCGTGGGACAGCTAGAGCTGGCGTCGGGACGGGTTCACCGGAGGGGCTCGACGGGGTTCGGCCTTGGTCGGGGGGCCGGCATCGGGCTAGGGTCTCGCGAACACCGAAAGGATGGAGGAGTTGGGCGAGAATTAGAGAACCGAGAGAGGGAGAGGAAGCAGGGATTTCCTTGGCTTGTCCGAAAAACTCAGAGGGAGAGAGCCTTCGGGTGTGAGATTGAGAGGGAGTACGAGAGGGAGTCGGGTTCGGGATTCATGGACTGGGGAGGGAGCTAGGGGTCTTCGGCTCCTTCGTCACTCTTTTCGGAACCGAGAGGAAGAGCTAGAGAGAGAGAGATAACGAATGGGAGAGAGCTCGGGGTAGAGAGCTAGGTCGTCCGCCTCTCAGAGGGAGGGCATGAGAGAGCCAGAAAAAGGGCGAATCGGGCCTCACGAGACAGAACACAGCGGCAACGGTCGGGAAGTCGGAGCCATCAATGCAATTACCGGATTTGGGAATTGATCCAAATAAAGCCGAAAGTGGATTGGAATTTATTTGAATCAAATGAATTGATTTGAATCAGATTTGGGCTCAATCAATTTGATCAAATCAAATCAAAGACGATTCAGATCAAATTGAACTCGTCGCAGTCAAAATAAATAACTCGGGTTTGAATGAATGGGGTCGAGTCTAATTAAAATAAATCTGGATTGACTCGAGTTCAAATTGGGCTCACGAGGGTCTAATTGCATTGATCGAATGCGCTCGAGGGCACTCGAGCGAAAAAAAGAGGTCAACAAACGGACCCCCAACAGGTGCGGCGAACAATAAGTGAACCGTACGTGTTGGCGTTGACCTTCCTAACTCCAGGAGGGTGCAACCCTAGGGTCGAGTAACAGAACAAGATCAACAATGAGAGAGAATCAAAGAAAGCTGCTCAACTTATCCGCCCAACCAAAGTGGCAGAATAAGAGAAAGAGATCTCATGCTCACATGAGTAGGACTGAAACAAGCTTATAAAGAGTCCAAAGGAAATTCAACCATCATCTAGAATATACATCTAAGATGACGTGAAGAGAAAAGAATCCAACAATCATCTGAAAATCGTATCAAATAACAAAGTAACAATCATAGGAAAACAATAGTAATCATAAGTAATGAAATCATCTATCTGCCTGACCACATCGCAACAGCAGAATAGAGAAAAGGAAGGGGGTCCCACATCCACCTGACCATATTCGCAACAGCGAATGGGGACAATTCCGGGTTTGCTTGACCATGTTCGAAACAGCAAAACAAGGAGTAAGAAAAGAGAGGGAGTTCTACATTCGCCTGACCATATTCGCAACAGCGAATGAGAACAGCTCAATATCCACCTGACCATATTCGCAACAGCGAATAAAGAGCTTCCCAAAAGGTCTAATGCCCACCTGACCAAAATCGCAACAGTGGAACAAAAGAAAGAAGTCCAACATTCACCTGACCAGATCGCAACAGTGAATGAGGACGACCCAATGTCTGCCTGACCAGATCGCAACAGCGAGACAAAGGGTGAAAGAAAGGGGGTTCAACATTCGCCTGACCAGATCGCAACAGCGAATGAGAACAGCTCAATATTCATCTGACCATATTCGCAACAACGAATAAAGAGCTTCCCAAAAGGTCTAATGTCCACCTGACCAAAATCACAACAGTGGAACAAAAGACAAAATCCAACACTCACATGACCAGATCGCAACAGTGAATGAGGATGACTCAATGTCTGCCTGACCTTATTCGAAACGGCGAAACAAAGAGTTAAAAGAAAACTCAACAACCCCCAAACAGGAAATAAAATAGGGGGAATGAAGAGGTGGTGAAGTATGCCTCCCAGGGACTCTGTCGGGCACCCAACCAGAAAGGGGAGTCAACATTCGCCTGACCAGATCGCAACAGCGAATGAAATGGCTCAAAATCCACCTGACCATATTCGCAACAGCGAATAATGAGCCCTCCCAAAAGTCTAATGTCCACCTGACCAAAATCGCAACGGTGGGACAAAAGAAGCAAGTCCAACATTCACCTGACCAGATCGCAACAGTGAATGAGGACAACCCAATGTCTGCCTGACCATATTCGAAACGGCGAAACAAAAGGGGAAAAGAGGAAGGGAGTTCAGCATTCGCCTGACCATATTCGCAACGGCAAATGAGAACAGCTCAATATTCATCTGACCATATTCGCAACAACGAATAAAGAGCTTCCCAAAAGGTCTAATGTCCGCCTGACCAGATCGCAACAGCAGGACAAAAGACAAAAATCCAACATTCACCTGACCAGATCGCAACAGTGAATGAGGATGACTCAATGTCTGCCTGACCATATTCGAAACGGCGAAACAAAGAGTGAAAGTCACCTCTACAACCACTCAACGCACATGTGCGTGGTGCTGTGAGGGAAAGAGAAGTAAGTAATCTATCATATAAGAAATCCCAAACTTATATTTCAATTACCACATGGTAGAGGACAAATCGTCGTGGCCATGAGTAATCAAAATATAAGTAGAATTTCTTTCGGTAAAATTGAAATCATGCAACTTGAAACAATCGACTGATGCATATCTCTCTAAAAAGAGGAACATACAAACAGTTGAGTAGAAAGGATAGTCTCATATTAAGGAAAGATCAATGGGGGTGGTAAGGGAACACACTTGCCACTAAAAAATAACAATCACATCAAGGATCAATGATTACTAAAAGAACACTCAACTATCACATGGCGCAGCTGCCGAGGCGATAAGGAGAGGACAAGAAACACTCTTCTATCACCCAGCGCATCGGCCGGGGCGATAAGAAGAGGACAGGTACACTCTACTATCACTGGCCTATATTCCAAAGTGATAGGAAGAGGAAAAGTACACTCTACTATCGTCCGACGCATCTGCCGTGACGATAGGAAGAGGAAAGGAGCTCAACAACCACCCAACGCTCATGTGCGTGGTGCTATGAGAAAGACAAAACAGCAAGTGATTCATCATCTAAGAAAGCTCAAACTTATATTTTAGTTACCACACGGTAGAGGACAAATCGTCGTGGCCATGAGTAATTCAAATATAAGTAGAATTTTCTTAGGTAAAGCTGAAATCATACAACAATAAGAAACAATCGACTAATGTATATCCCTCTCGAAAATGAGAAACATACGAATAGCCGAATGGAAAGAATAGTCTCATGCTAAACAAGGCATAATAGAAGTGGTGAATGGATACACTTGCCACTAAAAATCATAATCATATCAGAGCTCAATGATTGCAAAAGGAATCACAGTGGTAGCACCCATACTAACTGATGGGACCCTGTGAGAAGTGCAAGCAACATCTACACATCCAAAAAGACCACCCTTGTAGCTAAGAGTAAGCTCTCAATGGGAAATTATGTTGCTAAAGGAGGTATGGGATTGACTTTCTACTAGAAGATCAAAATCCACTAAAAAGTGATGTTAACATCTAGAGTAAGATGTACCACATCAAAGACAAGGGAAAACACCACTCCCTCTTTAAGAAAATGATTATAGCAAGAGAATTAAATACAAGATCATTTTCTAAGCAATCATAAAGAAGCTTCGAAGGAGAGATAAGAGAAACTTTTGGAGGGACTTTGGGCTTTTGGAGTGTAGAATAGGGTTCCTCTTGTGACAAGGGCAACCGATTTTACTCAACTAAGAGCTTCCCTCTCTTTTAATATTATATTTTTCACAGTTATAGATTGAACATATCCCATACTATCAAAGACAACACATGGTAGAGGAAATATTTATCATATTCATGAGTTACCCCTAGTATGAAATGTCTTCTAATAACTGAAACATCAAGAGAGGAAGATATTGTTGGCTTTGATAACCCAGGCCATACTCGCCACATGAGTGAAACTGGGGAGCACAAATATCGCAACAAAATTTGTAGAAAAATTCATATAGTGACAATGGATCAACATCACTACATTTGAATAATATAGATCAATGATGGACCCAGTATCACATTCTGTAGAGATTTGAGTTAGTAGTTTTGATATCCCAGACCACACTTGAAGGTGACAAGTGAAACTGGAGAAAGTCAACCCTCAAAGGGGACTGAAAAAAAGAGATTTCATGCCACAACACCGGAGCGATTGGTGGGCATGAGTGCAAGTACAAACATCCCTACGGCGTATTTACATACAACTACTAAGGATAATCTCATACTTTGTACGACGAACATCACGTGGTAGAGGACAAATCGTCGTGGCCACGGACTGCCAAAAAGTAGAAGAGATCCTTTGGAGTTATGTCTATACAGAGGGATACGTACAAGTGACAAGGGAAGAACAACTATCGTATCACAAACAATAGGAGACTGAAACTTATATAGGGACATTGGATCAACATAACCACACCTAACTAACACAGGTTGGCATGGACCCAGTATCACCTATAGAAAGTAGATTATAATTAGGGATATTGGATCAACATAACCACACCTGACTAACACAGGTTGGCATGGACCCAGTATCACCTATAGAAAGTAGATTATAATTAGGGATATTGGATCAACATAACCACACCTGACTAACACAGGTTGGCATGGACCCAGTATCACCCTATAGAAAGTAGATTATAATTAGGGATATTGGATCAACATAACCACACCTGACTAACACAGGTTGGCATGGACCCAGTATCACCTATAGAAAGTAGATTATAATTAGGGATATTGGATCAACATAACCACACCTGACTAACACAGGTTGGCATGGACCCAGTATCACCTATAGAAAGTAGATTATAATTAGGGATATTGGATCAACCTCACCACACCTGACTAATACAGGTCGGCATGGACCCAGTATCACCTATAGAAAGTATATTATAATTAGGGATATTGGATCAACATAACCACACCTGACTAACACAGGTTGGCATGGACCCAGTATCACCTATAGAAAGTAGATTATAATTAGGGATATTGGATCAACCTCACCACACCTGACTAATACAGGTCGGCATGGACCCAGTATCACCTATAGAAAGTAGATTATAATTAGGGATATTGGATCAACATAACCACACCTGACTAACACAGGTTGGCATGGACCCAGTATCACCTACAGAAAGTAGATTATAATTAGGGATATTGGATCAACATAATCACACCTGACTAACACAGGTTGGCATGGACCCAGTATCACCTATAGAAAGTAGATTATAATTAGGGATATTGGATCAACCTCACCACACCTGATTGACCTAGGTGGGTAGGGACCCAGTATCACCTCTTAAAAGGGGGTTTGAATTATTGGTTTTGGTATCCCAGACCACGCTTGGGGTGATAAGCGAAACTGGGTAGAACAATCTTTCAAAAAGGAGGGACAAATCAAATGTTTCATGTGCTGGCATCAATATGATTGGCGTGCACAAATAGAAGTACAAATATCCCTATGACATATTAGCGTATCCCTATTAAGGATGGCCTTATACTATTCGAAGCGAACATCGTATGGTAGAGGACAAATCGTCGTGGCCACACAGACTGCCCGAAAAGTAAAAAGGATCCTTTCAAGGAATACGAATACAAAGGAATATTTATATGAGGTAGGAAGGTTCGCTAGTCTGTAGCGAACAACAAACACTAGTGGAAAGAGTATCATAAGATTTTTTTATGAGAATCCTCGACTCTAATTCCACATATTTGATAGGGAATAAGCTGCTTGCTAGTAGTCTGACGTCGAAAGTCTCCTTCCTTGTCTGAGCTACTATCAACAACTAATCCACCCTTAGGTATCAAGTACCTACGAAAGGTAAGAAGGTGCCGGGGTCTGCTCGGCGATCTCGGGGTGAGAAAGCTGAGCAAACTCAGAAACCCGACAAGAAGAAGAGAATTTGATCAGAAACGAAATAGCCTAAAAGGATGGAAGGAAAGAGACCAAAGCTAGGGGAAAGCCTAGCCAAGAAGGGAACCTAACTAAGAAAAGGACCCTATCCAAGAGTAGGACAAACCTAATCTAAGGAGCACTAAACACGGAGTGCACACAAAAGAAGATAATATAACATCCAAAGATGGAGAGAGAAACCTGTCCCACCGTGGTCGCCAGAAATCTGTGGGTCTCCGAAAGGATTCCGCTCGTGTGGCTCGAATGCAAAGGGTGCGATCACACTATCCCGTAGGACAAAATGGTCGTAGACCTTTACACTCGACACAAGCAGGCCGATGGAAGAGCAGATGGAGTTATAGATACGATTAGCCATGGAGGATAGCGGCTTTCACCTACCAACCTCAATGGATAATAATATCTATAACCCAAAAGTTCACGAGATTTCCCCTATTCGATACATCAACTCGAATAGGGTTTATTTGATTGTGGGGATCGGTTTCCTACGGGCGCAAGCCCCCGTAGTTAATTACATCTTAGACCTCGGTCTAAGAAGACTCTCGATTAGGGATGTTAGATTATCTTCTCTAATGTGGGTTTAGTGCAAGGGATTTCTAGGTTTTTCCTAATCAAAGGGGAATGTCCCAACTTAGCTTGATCAGTCATACAAGGTTCAGTCAACATCCGGTCGGTCTGAAGAAGAGAAAAAAAAAAAAAACTGGAGAAAAAGAAAGAGACGAAGCATTCTAACATGCACGAGAGAAAGAAGGAAGTGGCGTCATCTACGTGACGCGGATGGGTAGGATTTATAGCTTCCGAAAAGATGGATAGCTTACCCACCAATAAGGTGTATAGGGGTACACTCGTACCACTCACCTTTAGACCCTGAATCTATAAAAGATGTAGTGTTGTATACACGACACTAGCATCTACGACCTAGGTAATGCAATCTGGACTTATTCCTTGCCTGAAAAAGGAAGCCAGCTAAAATCCTAAGCACAACCAATCGCCCTATACATATGCAAGATGGGAAGGCTCTATCCTAATGAATCAAGGATTTAAAACTTTATAATATGCAAAGGAGTATATCTAGCGTCATATGATGCATGAAAAAGATGTACAATTAAGAGACGTCCTTAAATCCACTAATGCAATGCATGTAAGTGAAGTGCATTATAAAGAAAAGTGTATAAGAACATATGCATGACATCCAGGGTACAGAAAAAAATAAATAAACACACCCTAAGGGTATCCTTCAGGCAAGATACCCGCACAGAAAATCATCATAGTCATGCCCACTTCGTGTGGGAAAACAGCGATGCCCAATGGCATGAATAGGCGGCCTACTCGACAGGCCTAAATGACCCTAATGGTCTCTAAGGCTCACAGAAAAAAAGAAAAAGGGAGGGGGGTATCGTACCCAAAACCGGAAAGGGCCAGAATCCTAGCAGAAAACCAACGATGCCCACTTCGTGTGGGAAAACAACGATGCCAACCGGCATAATAGGTGGCCTACTCTACAGGCCTAAATAACCCTAATGGTCTCTAGGGCTCACAGAAAGGGGAAAAGCTTTGACCTATAGGGCCAAAGCTTCGTCAGTGCACTAACCTATGGCTGACTACCTAAACATACTAGAATATCTATCAACAATATGTGTGTGGAGTGTAGCAGTTCCGATATGCAATTAAGAGTTTAAGTTGCAGAAGTCATACCTGACCGTGGCGCAGCCACTTAATAGCTCCAAGCAAGTAAATGGTTCATTGATCCCTGATCGTGCAAGACCCAATGTACCTGCTGTGGCGCTGCCACTTAAAAGCTTATAAGCAATTGACGCCGCTTGACTATTGACAACGCAACATCGGATGTACCTTGCAAAGTAAGACAAAAGAAAACATATATATATAAGCGTAGATGCCGTTCAGAAAAGAAATGCAAGTAAGTAAGAAAGTATAACTGACAGAAAATGTAAGAATTGCATTTATAGAACATGTATAGGTAGTAAATACTGAATAGCAAAAGAAAATGCAAGCCTAACCTAGGACTAGAAGTAATGTCCTAATCAAACCGGTCTAAGGTGTGTGTAGGCTGTGCAGTTTTTTTTTTGATGGATCCTATGTAGGGTAATTTAGTTGAAATTATTTGCATTCAATTTGTTAAAGACCAAAAGGAGATTTTGATTGAAGTTCAAATATTAATATTTTATGATTGATTTTAGATATTTTATTTTTAGGATTTGATCAATTACCACCTTTGTTTCACACCGAGGCCGTGAGGTTTATTTCACCCTCCTTGGGGCTAACTTAATAGCCTCGTGGGCCTGGGTTACCCAGTGGCAACCAATTTTTGTTGGATTAATTTAATTTGTTATTAAAGAAAAGAAAGAGAAAATGTGGATTAAATATTTTATTATCAATTAAGATTTGATTTAAGCCAATTAAGAAATTAATTTTAGATTTTAACGCTCCATCAAATCCATTCGTGGCGTTGTGCCACCAGGCTCGAGGAACCAGGCCTCCTTAGGACACTTAGCCCCGCAGCCCGGAGTAGTTCATCCAATAAACTTCATTTTTGGAGCGGTTGTTGTGTATTAAGGGATTTGTTAATTGATTTTAAAAGATTACTCTAAATTCGATCTTTAGAAGTCTTTTATCCTAAAAAAAAAGTTTCATATTTGATATCCTAATTAGATCTACATATTTTAAACCTTAAATTTGTTAGGAGTTTATTATTAGTTTAGTTGAACTTGATTTAGATTTATGTCTTAGGTTTATAATTTAGTGATTACGAATATTAACAATAACTTGATTAAGAATTAAATATTTTAACACATTTTAAGAGTTAGGTTATAAATGGTTGGTTGATTATTAATGGATTAAAGAAAGAAAAGGCTAAACCTAGGAAGACGTGTCGCTAAGTTTAGTTTTGATGTCTCTACCCTATAGAGAGCATGCACCCTAAGTCTATGTTTTCTAAGACTCGGTTCTTAATTTTTGTCCTTAAATGTCACTAGAGTTGTAGGACTGAAAGATGTGTTATTTTCTAACCCTCTAGGACTTTCGTACATGCGTCACTAGGCTTAGGAATCTATAGCAAAACAGTAGAAAGAAAAAGAATGAAAATCAGAAATAAAAGGGATGTAGGCATTATAGTTATTGGGCACACTTCTGTGAAGTCAAGTGTGCCCTAAAACAACATTTACAATGCCCTTTGATGTTCCCACAATCCAAATGAGGCACTTGATATGTTTAAGACCTCTACCTACAACATATTCTAGACACATCTATACCCACTAAAGGGAGACTAACTCCTAACATAGTCCGAAAGTAAAATTCTCTCTTGTTTTACATTCATCCAAAAATTCTTTTCATCTTGAGAAGCTAACACTAACGGAATCTAACTCAAACAAGTAAGAACTGTCTTACTCCCAAAGAGACAATAGAGACCTTCCAACCCAAAGCTCCCTAATATTTCAAATTCCAAAATCCATCTTATAGAGAGAAACACTAAGGGAATCTAACCCAAAATGAGAAAACACTATTTGTATCCAAGAGAAACTAAAGGATCCTACTAAACAAGTCTAATCATAAAATTATATATTTCAAAATAACTCGCAAAAGCTTCTAAATGAACCATTACACAAAACCTCCCAAAAATTATCTACCAAAGTCTTCTTCTCTCTTTTCACTTTGTTTTGACAAAAAAAAACTCTACAAAAATCTTCTACTAAAAATCCGCTCTTTTAACACAAAACCCTACCCAACAACTCATAACCAAGTGCCTCTCCTTTCATTTGGAGTGGGGTATATACCACAAGGCTTTCCGACAAGAAAGTTGTATAGAACCTCTCGTTGTAAAGCCTTCATAAAACTCGTCGCATAAAACCTTAGTTTAAAACATTTATATAAGAAAAAAAAAGACTTCACCACGCAAAGCAAGATCACAAAACTCTCACATTCCAAAGAAGTATTACTCATGCAAAGAGACCCTTCAATGTAGCATGCTTCTCTACAAAAATATTCATAACCACGAGCAAACTAAAACAGTTTAGAAGAGATAATTTTGGATGCTACAAATGACGACATGTTAAATCATTTCTTACATTTCCAACAACATAAACAATGTGGCATTAAATCCACCAATACATGAATATTCAGTAAAAACAAAGAAACTCACATTTAAATTTTGTTTAAGTTCTAATAAGGGAATTAAAGGAATGTTATTCAACCCTTTTCATTAATAAAGCCCTATAAAGAAAACTCAGTAGAGAAACAAGGAAATATGAGGACTAATCACTTCAAAAATTAATCTCTATTAATCTTTTCACAAACATGTAATAGAAAGCTACTTCAAGTGTTGATTTGTTAAATAAAGGAAGGACACGAGGATGATAGCTCACCAATTTTCAACAGAAGCAAACCTATAACCTTCACTGATTCTAAAAGAAATAACCATTAATCCATTCATATTTGTTTTAGCAAACAACACATTGCCTTACCTTGCTATATCCGACCAAAGTTGAGAATCAGGAAAGCATGCTCATCCTTTCCAAAAGTTAAAATAAAAGCCTCATATAACATATATAGGATTAAAAAAAAAAACTCAAATACACTACCCATTTCATGGAGATATTCAATAAAACAATTGGAGAATGAATTATCATGGTACAGCAATCATCTCCCATACCAAAAAGAATTTCCACATCCTTCGAGCTATGGGAAAAAAAAAAAAAATCACAAAAAGAAAGTTTGATAGGAGCCCACTCCATCTCAAAGGAACTCAAAAAAAAAAGTCTTCTAACATAAGCTATGTGAAACTCATTTATTCTAGCATGGCAACCTTTCAAACAAGTTTTAAACATGTGATATCATATGTCTACATTTCTCTAAAATCTAATTTGAGCACTTAAACCCAAGTATAAGAGCATACGTAACCTATGATGGTCATACATGCTACAAGAGATTGTTTAACAAATTCGATGTTTAGCATACACCTCATTTTCCAACACATTGACATGATGAATAAAGAGAATAACAATTAATACAGCACTATCAATTTGTAACAAATAATTACTTACGGGAAAATATGGGAAGAAGACTACTCAATATCATCCTTCTCTAAACTTTTGTAATGAGACAATCTAATCATAGAATCGTATGTGAAATCCCATCAACTAATCATGGATCATGAGAGAATGTAATTATTTTAACTAAATAACCTTCACGAGATACACAAAGCTACATATGAGTACTAACACAAATATGCACGATGAAACATCTTGGTCTAGCTACGCATGGAATAGAACTTCATTCATTGAGAACAAGTCAATATCATCATCTCATAATTAAATTCAACATACCTTCTCATGGGTTTATATATATATATATATATATATATATATATAAATTCATGCACAAGCATGCTTTCTTAAAACAAATCCGTTAACGAACCACATATTCATAAACGACTTTTAAAACAAGCATACCTCGCTATGTTTGAATATACTTTCGACATACAACTTCTCTAATCATTCATAAGCTCATTCATGATTCATGAGACTATCTAATCAAGTGTTGAAGAGTGAGCATTCGCCAGTAAGAGATTATTCAACCCAAACAAGTGCAAAAATTTAAGTGTAACATGAATGCATATTTTCTAAATAACCTCATTAGCAATATGATTATTCCAAACTTTATGGAACCCAACATGAAAAAAAAGAAATATATTTATTAAAAGCAGGATAACTATGGATATAAAGAAATGCACCATGAAACTTCCCTGTAAGAAAATTTTTTTAGTCGAAGTGAACTTGTGTAAATATAACTTGTCTTTAACCCGGATATCCACAAGGCTTTATCAACATATGCTCATATATACGTGACTCGTCCTAAAGCATGTATCAAGTAAAACAACTAGAATAATGTGGACAAAAACAACTTGCTCCTTTCCAACCCATGAAAATTCACATTCTACCGATATAGCACAAATGTTATTTATGTAATGGCTAAAGTGACTATACATATGAAAGAACCTTTGCATATGAAGCAATTACTTTAAATAACCATTCTCAAACTCTATTTGACGAGGACAGAGAGATAGACCATGCAATCATCACACATTTAAAACACATGGTACTCATCTACAAGCATTGAGTTTAAAGAAGGAAAATATATGAAAGAAAGACCAAGGACTTTACACATATCTCACCAAATGACCATGTGCATTTTCAGATTTTCCCCTTTAGACTCTAGACAATATATTGAAAAAAAGTTCTACAACAGCAATCTCACCACACAAATCCATAATGCCCATGGCTTTTCTTTGGGAGCAATTCATCAAACACTTGAGGTGCGATACTTAAAAAAAAAACACATAGAACAAACTATTATACAAAGAGATTTTTATACACTTATCAGATCACAATATAATCAATGACCCACAAAGGAACTTTCATGATCCATACAACAATCACTTCAACAAATATGCATACACAAAGTAAACTGAAAACAACTAAATTTGATTCTCATTTTTTTTTGTTTTGCAAAGGAGGAGGAATAGTAGGAGAAAAAAAAATGAAATGAGTAGTAGAAGAAGGAAGAAGAAGAAGAGGAAATACTCACCTTGCAAGGAAGAAGAGTCCGGCAACTTCTGGTGTCGGGATCGGTCCAGGTAGCGTCGGGTCGGGTGGCTATCGGGAGCAGGAGAGCTGGCGATCCGAACGGCTTGAGATCTGGTTCGGGCGCGCGAAGCTGAGGGCCGGAGTTCGGGCGGCTAGAGCTGGCGAAGGGACGTTCAGCCTCGGCTGGAGGCGTTGGGACAGCTAGAGCTGGCGTCGGGACGGGTTCACCGGAGGGGCTCGACGGGGTTCGGCCTTGGTCGGGGGGCCGGCATCGGGCTAGGGTCTCGCGAACACCGAAAGGATGGAGGAGTTGGGCGAGAATTAGAGAACCGAGAGAGGGAGAGGAAGCAGGGATTTCCTTGGCTTGTCCGAAAAACTCAGAGGGAGAGAGCCTTCGGGTGTGAGATTGAGAGGTAGTACGAGAGGGAGTCGGGTTCGGGATTCATGGACTGGGGAGGGAGCTAGGGGTCTTCGGCTCCTTCGTCACTCTTTTCGGAACCGAGAGGAAGAGCTAGAGAGAGAGAGATAGCGAATGGGAGAGAGCTCGGGGTAGAGAGCTAGGTCGTCCGCCTCTCAGAGGGAGGGCATGAGAGAGCCAGAAAAAGGGCGAATCGGGCCTCACGAGACAGAACACAGCGGCAACGGTCGGGAAGTCGGAGCCATCAATGCAATTACCGGATTTGGGAATTGATCCAAATAAAGCCGAAAGTGGATTGGAATTTATTTGAATCAAATGAATTGATTTGAATCAGATTTGGGCTCAATCAATTTGATCAAATCAAATCAAAGACGATTCAGATCAAATTGAACTCGTCGCAGTCAAAATAAATAACTCGGGTTTGAATGAATGGGGTCGAGTCTAATTAAAATAAATCTGGATTGACTCGAGTTCAAATTGGGCTCAACGAGGGTCTAATTGCATTGATCGAATGCGCTCGAGGGCACTCGAGCGAAAAAAAGAGGTCAACACTCTATTCGAGGGGAGGATCTATCTCTCCCAAATCTCTAGATGCTGCTAGAGCCCAAAAAACCTGATAGATCTCAAATTTCAGTCAAATTCAAGATGCCCTAACCCTAGAAAAACAAACTATTTAATGCATACAATAAAAAAGGAAATCTTTAAACAAACCTTACATTCAAATTTCCCTCCTAACTCTCAAAAAAATCCTTCCTAAATGGCTCCATTGGCTCCTGCGATTCGATCTGCGTGTACAAGAGAGGCGGAACTCTTCTGCCTGAGCCGGTCCAATGTGGACCGGTTGGACCGATCTAACAATACTCCCCTCCCAAAGACCCTCATTGTCCGCAAGGTGGAAAGACAACACCCTATTGCATTCCCTCTTCATCACAAACGATAAGAACTTGAAGAGTTCGGTCCTTACACATGTGCCATAGCGTATTCCTCTCATCACATTTGAATTAGAGCTCCTTTGCCCTTTTCTCTTATAATTCCGTTTATGTGAGCTTCTTGAAGTTGTCCCCAGGTCTTACTCCCACAGTCTTCTCTTGCGAAGTCTCCTGAAGAGTACCCAGTGTCGGCTCCTTGGATGCCAAAAAGGTGTTGGTTCTCCTGTTCGGACCTCCTGAGCTGCTACCTTCCATCTCTCTCTCCAGGTGCCTTTAATCCTCCACCAATTGAGCTAGCTCCATAGCATCTCCCAAGTCACGAGGCCTCATTTCTCTAACCACTGCACGGATCATTGGTGTCAGTCCCTTCATGAAATTTCTCTCTAGCACTGTCTCAGGAAGGTGGTTCAATCGGCTAACAAGGTACTCAAATCTTTCCTGGTACTCCGTCACTGAACCCTCCTGTGTTAAGGCGAAGAACTACTCGTAGAAGTCTCTTCCTCTGTCAGTTTGGAAACATTCTACTAAACAATATTTGAACTCTCTTCAGCTCTGTATGGGTCGTCGCATGTCTCTCCACTAGTACCAAGACGAAGCCTTCCCTTTCAAACATAGGCCCTTTGCCATCAGTCTCTCATTCTCTGTCAACCCATTAACGATAAAATATATTTCTACCTTGTAGATTAGTCCATGTGCATCCTCCCCCTCAAAGATTGGCATCATTAGTTTCCTCACTCTTGGATCACCTTTGTTCTCCATGTTCCTTCCATAATTTCCTATTCCCCAAGTGGTGGTTCCCCCAAGTGTCCCAATCATCCCTTCTACGCTCATACTCAAACCTTTCATCAAATTCTCAGTCTCCTTTCAAATTTAGTACCCTTGGATCATAATAAATCCCTCTCCTTTCAATTCCATCCCTCCTTCGGTCATAATTACCCCTTTTTTTTCAAATTCCGCCCCTCCTCTCAAATTTAGCACCCCTTTGTTCATGCTCCACCTCCTCATGCTTCTCACCATATCTTCTACCCAACTCCTCCATAGGAACAAGCTCTAGGAGAGGCATTCTCTCTTTTACTTTTTAAGTTTCTACTTCCTGATCTTCCTTTTGCCTTATTGGATTAGAGTTTTCCTCGCTTCCTCGGTTGCCGGAGGCTTCTCTCGCCTCTGACGATGCCGTTTTGGATTGGCCCTCAAACAATTTCTTCAACATCTCCTCCAGGCTGGAAAAATTCTCATCCATATTCTCATGGATGGTTGAAATTTTTCTTTTGACATCTGAAAGTTGAGTGTGGAGATGAAATTTGAGTTTTCAATTGTTTGATATCCCATTCCAACACCTCTACCTTTCTTCCTCCCCTGGGAACTTGGATTTAGGCTCCAATAGTAAGAACCACAAGTTTGATGCAAATTCTGGCATCCAATCAACAAAAGCAACACGATCGGATACGGAACTCTGCAAAATTTAGCGAGGAAGACTTCTATTTCAGCCTAGGAAATTTGCTTTTATACCAATTTGTTAGGAAACACTTGAAGATCTCAAGTGAAACCTAACGATCTTGACAAAAGCAACGAGAAAAATCAACCAATGCAAATGAAAAGTCGGGAAAACAATAGTTTTTATTGGAATAATCAAACTAACGGAAGGAAAATAACAAGATACAATTGATCATCTATTCAAGAGGAGGGTCTATCTTTCCCAAATCTCTAGACGCCGCTAGAGCCGAAAAAACCTAAGAGATCAAATTTCAGCCAAATTCAAGATGCCCTAACTCTAGGAAAACAAATTATTTAATGTATACAATCCAAAAGGAAATCTCTAAACAATCCCTACATTCAAATTTCCCTCCTAACTCCCTCAAAAATCATTCCTAAACTGCTTTATTGGCTCATGCGGTTCGGTCGGTGCATATAGGAAAGGCGAAACTCTTCTGCCTCTGTCTGCCTAAGACGGTCCCATGTTGACCGGCCTAACAATTTCCAAATATTTGCATGCATATTGTGGTGAAGCAAACTGAATTCATTTTATTTTAACCTGCAAAATATTCTCAGACATAGGATTTAGAAATTTAATGCATTTGTTAGAGCACATGAAGGTTTATTGATTTCAATAGTTATTTTTTATGCATTTGTAAGGTGTACTTGCACATTTAATGGTGCATTCTCTAGTGCACTATCACATTTCTTAGTGTACTTGATGCACGTGCATACTTGAATGTCTTCAATGTGCTTACATAATACATTTGCACTTTCATCAAAATGTTTGCATTGTACATTTAGTGAACGCATGTACAAAATTATTTCTGGTAATTTGATGTGACTTGCACACTTCATCAAAATGGTTGTGCAACCCATGACGTGCAATAGTGCATTACTTTGTCTCATTTAAAAAAAATTTGTTCACGAGGTGCACTAACTATTCACAGTGCATTTCTCAAGCCACTCATACACCTGTGACGTGTAACATTTTTGAGCGTTTCATTTTGTTTGCAAATCATTCACATGAATGCAACTATCTGAGATGTATAGAGGTTTGACGCAACAGTTATTCCTGTGAATGCATTGTCATTAGAGCTTGTTCGTGGACTTTCCATTTTTGGTTATTATTACTTGCATTCCGCATGTGCCTGTGTTGTGGATCTTATTTGAAATGTCATGAGTTGGAATCCCTCACCTATGTGACTTGCATTTTATTTGGTGGGCCCCATATGAGGCAGCTCTTTCTATCTATGAATAAGATCTTAAATGGTTTACTATTTAGGTGTGTTTTTAGTAGTGGTGAGGAAGTTTTGTACTTGCAAGCAAGCTTTTATGTTTATTAAATATTCTTTGTAAGTCCTTATAATTTCAATGTTATTTTTATTTTTTTATTTCATTCTCATTTTATTATTTTTATGGTTCTTAGCTTAACACATTTTAATTTCTAATTTTTGTTCAGAAGTTCTTTTTGTTTTGTTCTATTTGGGTCCATTGTAAGTGTAAATTTAGCAACCTACAGATGTGTCCTTTGCATAGGGGATGCATTTGGGATTGCTATGACATCCCACCATGCTTAGAAAAATATGCATGGTTGGTGTCATGATACTCCATGGCTGGATGATCTTATATCACACAGTGCCAAGAAAGGCGTGCATCAATCTTCGTGTATCTATTCTAAAGTCTGCAATATTTTCTTACGATGTTAGAAAAATGCAAACAAGTACTTAGATTTGATTTCTCTATATTGGAAAGAAAAAGCACAGGGGCTTACCCATTGCGTTGTGAACATCGCTTACGAATTTCCTCTCCCATGCTAAGAAAAACTCACATGGGTTTTGCTCATTATGCTAAATGCGTTGTGTTGGAGATTTTGAGGGTTTTAAAGTTTCTAGATTTATACCTTCACGTGAGGTGTTGAAAGCTGCTAGGGCGAGGTGAACACAATGAATTATTATTATTTTTTGGATTTTGTCTCTCTTTTTAGAGAGAGCAAGGGGAGAGAGAGAGAAAGACTGTGGAAGGCAGATGGATAGGGAGAGAGAGAGAGAGAGCCAAAAAGCAGGAGAAAGAGAAAGGGAGAGGAGAGAGATCAAGAGAAAGAGAAAGAGGGGAAGAAAGAGTGAGGAGAGAGAAAGATGGAAATAAAGAGCGAAGAGAGAGAAAGAGGGGAAGGAAGAGAGACATAGAAAGAGAAGAAAGAGTGAGAGAGTGAAAGTGGAAGAGAGGAAGAAGAGGAGAAGAGCTATGAGCAACAGTGGCTAGGGCAATGGTGATATCGATGTTGGGTTCGCTGGTATGCGAGTGATGGCGTCAATGACGAAGATAGTGGCAAAGGCATGGGTATGGCATGCCGGAGTCAGCAAGGATAGGGCTCGATGTAGATTATTGTCATGGTGAGAGAGATTGCTGGAGAGAGTTAGAGAGAGAGAGAGAGAGAGAGAGAGAGAGGTTGGGAAGAAATGGAGGGGTTTCATTCGCTGGTACGGGTGACGTGTGATGGAGAGGTGCATGCATTGCACGTAAAGTCTTTTTCACCTTTTTTAGTCAACACTTCTATTATTGAACTTTGTTAAAAATATCTAGCTTATTTACAACTTTGTATAATTTCAATCCAAGATATGGAATTGACTAGAATCAACTTATGGAAACTAGTCAACTTACTAGTTCAGAGTTGATACATCATCAAAAAATTATCTTGATCGGGCACGAATCTTGAGGAAAATCAAGTTGGAAACTTCCAAAATTAAAATTGGGACCATCTAAACTCTGATTTCGCCAAACTTATAGTTGAACTGAACATCTCTGAAATACGAACCCAACGACACCAAATTCGACTCAATCCGAGCCCAAATTGGTCCAAATCAAGGGTCTGAAGCATTGTTGGAGGGTTTGAACCTCAATTTAGATTATCAAACTGTTTCCAAACATGACATGCTTATAGTTGAATCGAGCGGCTCGACGAGTCCAATATCACTGAATTTCGACATCATTAAGTCTAGCGAACGGTCCACGATCAAGGGATTCAACATCGGCCGTCTATCCAACCACTCCACATTTACCCTTGATCTCCCACCTATTTATGAGCCATGCCACTCTAGGAAATCTATAAATAGACCCCTCCCTCTTGAAAAGGAGGCTCAAAGTAATAGAGCATGGCAGAGATCGGAGATCACTCTTGCCTCCTTGCTCCTCCTCGACCACCCTTGGAGTTTTGCCGGACCACCACATGAGGCCCTGAGTTCTGCTAGACCACCACTTAAGGCCCTGAGTTTCACCGGACCACCACTAGAGGCTCTGAGCTCTAACGGACCACCACTTGAGGCCTTGAGTTCCGCTGGACCACCACTTTGAGGCCCTGAGTTCCGTCGGACCACCACTTGAGGCCCAGAGTACCGGACCACCACTTCAGGCCCGGAGTTCTACCGGACCACCACTTGAGGCCTTGAGCTCCACTGGACCACCACTTGAGGCCCTGAGTTTCGCCGGACCACAACTGGAGGCCCTGAGCTCCACCGGACCATCACCTGATGCCCGAAGTTCTGCCGGACCACCACCTGAGGCCCAGACTTCTGCCGGACCATCATCTGAGGCCCGGACTTCTGCCAGACCACCACTTGAGGCCCAGACTTCTGTCGGACCACCACCTGAGGCCTGAACTTTCGTCGGACCACCACCTGAGGCTCGGACTTCTGCCGGACCACATGAGGTCCGGAGTTCTACCTGACCACCACCTGAGGCCTGGACTTCTGCCCGACCACCACCTGGCGCCCGGAGTTCTACCGGAGTACCGCCTTACTACTACGATCTTTCGAACCCCGGTCTCCTACCGACTACGATCCTTCCGACCCTCGTCACTTACTACGGTCATTCCGACATTCATCACCAGAAAACGGTCTTTCTGACCCCGGTCTACTGCCAACTAGGGTCTTTCGGAACTCTGTCTCCTGTCGACTATGGTCCTTCTGACCTCCGTCGCCTACTATGGTCCTTTTGACCTCGTCGCCTACTATGGTCCTTTTGACCTCCATCGTCACACAACGGTCTTTCTGACCTCAGTCTCCTGCCGCTACGATCTTTTCGACCTCCATCCTATCGACTATGGTCCTACCGACCAAACAAACATGTTTATGTTGATTATTGTAACTCTCATCATATAATGCGTTCTATATGATGTACATTTTATGACATCAAGCCAAGGTTTCTCCCAAGGAAGGGCCTCATTTGTAATCGAGTGCAAATACTTGTGGATTCATTCAAACTGGGCCAGGCCCCATGGTTTTTCCCCCTTTTCAGGGGTTTCCACTTAAAAACCGGTCTCTTATGAACACTACGCTATCTTTTTTATCTGTTTGTGTGTTGGATCTTCGTACAACTCTAAGACATTAAACTATATATTTCTCTACCGCTGCGAATACTCCAGGACGCAACAAG
This sequence comes from Dendrobium officinale, assembly GCA_019514585.1. Taxonomy (NCBI): domain Eukaryota; kingdom Viridiplantae; phylum Streptophyta; class Magnoliopsida; order Asparagales; family Orchidaceae; genus Dendrobium; species Dendrobium officinale. The sequence goes on from CM033687.1 coordinate 11,414,631, forward strand.
AGTATAATTAGGGAAATTAATAAACATTTACTAAGAGCATAAATTATCTCATTGTTTTATCTTTTGTGTTTAATTTTTCCTTTTAATCAACCTTCGGGATACTCTTTTTGAATGTGGTTATCCAGCTCAAGTAGATTGCATATGAATCCCTTTGTTTTCTCGCTGCTTATTATCTGTAATCTGACGTGTCTACACTTCATTTCTATGATTGATTTCAAATTTTTGATTTCAACTTTAGTCTCTATCATCTTTAATCTTGCGTCAGGCATGATTTATTGGTAAATTTCATTTTTTGTATATTCATGAATGGATCATCCATATATTCTTACTGCAAGGTTAATGGTATATATCTTGTAGACCTTTGCTCAGTTATTGGAAGCACCTCGTGATGACGCTGAAGGGATAATTAAGGAACGATTCCCCGTTCCTCGCTTGGTCATTTGTGATCAATATGGTTCACAGGTTATTTTCTTTCTGTCATTTTTTTTTTTTTCATTTTTCTCTTTTGAATTCTTATCCTCAGTTACAAATGGATACAAGCTGCCAAATCGGCATTTAACATTCAAAATTGATCATTTCATTGGCTGATGAAGGTTGCTGCAATTGGCATCTATAAAGCCTTCTTAAAATGCAATTATTATAGTCGGAATTGTTACTTTTCACTTGGTCTTTTTGGTCTGAGGTTAGCACGTTTGCGTCTACTAGTATTGCATGTTATAACTGTTTATGTTTCGGTACTTGGATACTTCAGCTCTCCCTGCTGGATATTGCACACAGTGTGTTTGATTTAAATTTTCAAAATTAGTATTTTGATTTTTGATACCCTTAGATAATCATCTCATATTTCTAAATTTCTAAATTTCAAGCTTGATTTGATAGTTTAAATTAAGATAAACTTTGTTATAGGAACGCTATGATTTTTATTTCTTAAAATTTTCATCTTGGCACGTTTGTAATGTCAGTGCTTATGTTCAAGCTTGTAATGATAAATATGTTTTCTTTGTCCAGAAGAATGAATAGTGGCTCTGCTTTTAATTATACAAATTTATAGGCTTGCATATACATTTTTTCCTCCCAACTCAGAAAACATGCATGCCCAAAACTAATTAAGCATATTCTTACATATTATGTATCCTACATAATCAAGACCTTTTTATCCCAATGTCGTAATGCTGAATCCGCATGGTTTTTCATGAACTCAATTGTGGTGCTTTTAGGTTGATTTCTTACTAATGACTACTGTGTTTCTACGTCCTTGAAAACAGAGGCTGTCTTGTTAGTTCATACTTCATAGTCATTTTTTTGATCCAATCTCAAAATGTTGGATGCTGATTTATCTTTTATGGAGAGATAAAATGCCTTGTTTTTAGACGTTATTAACTTCTTCGTTTGCTTTTTCATTAGCTGGATACAACACAATATTGATTTGTTCAAATAAATCATCATCATTAGCCTTACCCCAATTATCTGCGGTTGAATTTATGAATCCTCATTTTCCATCATTTCGGGCATATGCTGTTTGAGATGTTAGAGCCCTTTTTGTACTTTTTTTTTTTAACTAATATTTATTCATGCTATCTTAGTTTTACCTATTTTCCTTCCTAATTTTCTAATGCTAACTTTATCCACTTGTTTAAGAGATGCATTTTTTTACTCTTCATCGTACATCTCTAGATCACCTAAGGCTATTTTAAATTACCTATCTTCAATGAATGTCGCTTCAACTGTTCTTTTGATATAATTATTTGTTAATTTATCCTCTCAAGTTTGCTATATTTCTATCTTAATAAATTTCAACATATTAACCAACTATTTCAAGAATCATTGTTTTGTATAATAGTGTCATAACTAATTTTATATTAGCTAAAATTGCCCCAAATACACACTTATTTGGTATAGATTGTGCCTTTTATAATATATATAATTTTATATCAATTTTTCTTTCAAAATATTGAATCTTTATCATCTGAAAATCAAAATCCAAGACCCGTCAATCTTCATCTCTGCTATTAAAACTAGGTAGTGACCAAAATTCATTTTATTCTATTATTCTACTATTAATTTTTGTCTGACAAAAAAGTTCATAATTTCATTATATGTAGGGCTGCAAACAAACCGAGCCGAGCCGAGTATGTGAGTGTTCATGTTTGTGTTCATTTAATACTAGCTTGTTCAAGTTTGGTTCATGTTTGTTCGAGCTTTAGCATTTGTGTTCATGTTTGGTTCATTTAAATTAAGGAGTGTTCATGTTCGGTTCATGTTCAGTTCATGTTCGTTTGTTTAGTGTTTATCGAGCTTGTTCACGAACATATTTAACGATTTTTTTTTAACTATCAAACAAACACGTTCATGAACAAATATATATACAAATACATTTATAATAAAAACAATTGCTATATAACAAAGGTAATGATTATTTATATTTATTAATTCTATATTAAAATATTAATTATTTTTATCGAGCTTATTCATGAGTTCAAAATCGAACACGAATCGAGCTTTTATCGAGCTTAATGTCGATCTTGTTCACGAACTTCAAATGATGTTGTTCGCGAACATAAATGAGCCGAACGCATTAGTGTTCAAGTTTGTTTATTTAAGAATCGAGTATTTAAAATATTGTTCAAGTTTGTTTGTTTAGTTAATTAAACGATCTCAAACGAGCTTTAATCGAACCAAACATCGAATAGCTCGTCGAACGTTTGGTTCGCTTGCAGCCCTAATTATATGGATAGTTTTGATTATGTGATGTATTGTTTAATTTTTATATTTTATAGGTTACTCAAATTAAAATATAAGAGAAAAGGACCAAAATGGTCCCTCAACTCTTTGCAAGGGATCAAAATGACCCCCAACTCTTTTGAGGGACCAATTTAGTCCTAAACTCCTTAAAAATAGGCACTTCTGGTTCTAACATCAAATTTTGGGGTTTAAATTATTTATTAAATATAATTTTCAAGTAATAGTATTTTTTTTTAATTATTAAACATTTCTTTAATAAAAAAATTATTAATAATTCTAGTTTATAATGATTCTAAATTAAAACTAGAGTTATTAATAATTTTTGAAATTAAAGAAATGTTTAATAATTTTTTTTAAAATCTAGTTTATAATGATTCTAAATCAAGCAAGCCACTTTTTTTAATGATTTTAAGGAGATTCGATGTTTGTAATCTTACATTTGTGGGCCTAACATCGAAATCTAATTACAAGGAGAAGAGCCATTCTTCTCCTAGGAGAAAAGTCTGTTTCACTTTGCCTCCCCTGCTTTGTGGTTTTTAAACATATGATCACAACATAAATTATGATCTACAATCTGACTCCGTTTCCTTCACTTTCATAATTTTTTAATCATTTCATCTAGCATTGGAAAAAATGAGGATGGCTGGATGATATATTGAAGAACTCTTAAAAGTTTAGTTATTTTCGTATATTTCACTGTTCAAAATCACCCAGTATATGCTAAATATGTCAAAAAAATCTTGTAGCTTAGAATGATATTTGGTTTTTGTTAACTTGAGCAGGCTCGCTTCTTGTTGGCTAAACTGAACCCTTCAGTCACGTATAATTCCGATGCTCACCTCAGACCAGGTGGTGATGTCCTATTTACAGACGATGTTAGCTTTGAAGTCTTCCTCAACCATCTTCAACGGCTTGCTGTTCAGTAAGTTTTTTTGCATAGATTGAGCCAATATGCGATGGCTTCCTTCCCAAGGAATTATGTACATTATTAAATCTCTTTTACACTATTGAATCACTGGGAAATATCTTTTTTTTTTTTTTAATTTTCTTTATCATTACTAGGAAAGCTTTGTATATGCTGAGCGATTGCATTTGCTTTATACACTTTCTTGCTGGATCCTGTTGTTCTGCTTGTCTAATGCAATGGTTGCAGGTTGACATTATATCATGTATTTAAATTCTATACGTATATTGATGTATGTAAACATATTTTTTTGTTCTTGTTTCAGTACTACTTTAATTTGATAAATAGCTTTTGTATAATAATATGATGACATAGAATTGTTCCTGATTAGATTCAGTTAATTGAGCTTGAGATCTGAGTCAGCTGATGGTTCAGATTTCCTGAATTTAGAATTATTGTCAGGATTAATGAGCAAAATAAGAAAGATATGGGTAGTTTATTATAGCCCTATTATAGCTTTTGCATAAAATATCTGTTTTCACTGGTTTTACATTTTTCATTGGAATCGTGGAGTTTTCTCGTTATTTTTTCTCTTGTGATAGGATTTATTTGAAATCTTCAAGTGTTTCCTTATTAGATGGATGATTAAATTGGGTAAACTTTTGAAGGACATTGTATATGGAAAAGAATGCTAAGAAAAGGGTAATTTGGTTGGGTATATAGTCACTGTTTTGCCTGTTAAGCATTTCTAGTTGCTTGATTATCTGGCGTATTATAGATATTTATTTAATATTTCCCCTTCATTATAGGAAAAAAAGTCCTTTCCCATGAGAAAATTTGGTCGAAAATTTAGAAGAATCCATTGAAAATTTATTTTTCTGGCAAGATTTTGATCCGTTAAAAAATGGCAAACAAATAAACTATAGGAAAAGCTTACATGGTTTAATCTGTTTAAAAAATGGCAAACAAATAATCAGTACAAATAAACATAGTCAGTTAAATATTTACTTAAATATAGTGACTACATGATTCAAAAAATTTGTTTTTTCTATCATATGTTAGATATTAACAGACTTCATGCAAAAGAAACAAAATTACCAAAAATAAATTATAGTTTTGAATTTGTAAATAATTTATATAATCTCATAGATTTGAGGTGAGAGAAAATTGTTAGCTTGAGTAGCAAGTTGTAACACCCCATGGTATCACTATACTGTACTGTAGAGTGTAACAATAATCATTATAACATTTTCATCATTCACCTCTCATTTCTATTGAGTTCGTTTCATTTCTAAATAAAAGTTCATATAAACATTATTTGGAATAACAAAGGAAGCATCTAATAATTTTCCAAATTTCATCACATCCAAGACTTTATACAGAGCCACTAATGAAATTCAAAATAATTCAAAGTATTACAACATTAAACAAGTTTACTAACCTCAAGAGTAGATTTCACAATTTAAATAAACATTGATATAAAACTTAAATACTTGCTTATCAATCTTCCTCCACTTTTTTTTTTTCTTTTCCTGCAACAACAGCCAGTAATGAAAATACTGGTGAGCTGTGAGGCCCAGTAAGTTATGCAGTTATAAATAGAAAATTTGAAACAGTAAAACATGAATAAAAATTTAATTACTAGAGAAACTTCAAAACATTTCATTTGACATTACCTTTAACTGTTATCTTAGATCCATACTGAATATCAATTTTCTCATTAAAATGTTTGGCTATTCTTTCATAAATAAATTCAATGGAGCCCAGGAAAACCTGGCATTATCGCCAATGAATTTCATAGAGGTCCCTTTTGCCTCTTTAGGGGTCCTTCCACCTGCTATGCAGGTATCATTTCTTTTTGGGGTCCCTTTTGCCCCACTTACAAGGTAGTTACATATTTGGGAACCCTTTTGTCCCAACTATCCTTGTAAATCATACATCATATACATATAGCCAAACTTTATGTTAAATTGATATTCAATATACTTTTATAACATAACTCATACTTGTATTATTGTTGCTTTCATAAAGATCTTTATATGCAACTATGTATCATATGTTAAGAATGAAGATTCTTTTCAAAATCTTTCCGACTAGTAAAATCTTTAATGAAACATAACAACTCTTATTTGGAAGTCTCATGATTAAAATATATAAGAGGTCTTTCATATATGAAAACTAGGTTAGGAACATCCTTTAGCAGAAAATTACTTGTGACACACATTTCTCGTGCATTCATTCAACTACTAATATATAATGCAAAAGTAATAAGAATTTACATATTCAATATACTTTTAATTTGCATTACTTACCTTCTCGACGATTTGCTTCTTCCAAACCTTCCCTTCTTATTCCTCTTCTATTATAAGTCACTTCAAAGCCTCCTCTTTGCATTAGCTTATATAATCTATATCACCATAAATTATGATTTGCATAAGAACAATACTAAATTGAACCTAGTATACAAGATAAGGGAAATTTATAATTCTTACATTTTTCTATCTTTTTGATTATTCCTTCACAGAATTTACTGTTCTTTCTCCAAATTTCTATAATTCAACCATTTATTCAACTACACTTCTCTGCAAAACATAGATTTCTCAATTGTTGTTGTTCAGTACTTATTCATTCAACTTAAACCTAAAAAGTCTACAAGCTTCTTACCTGTCTTGCTGCAGAATTCTTCAATTTCGTGAGATCACTTGGTCAAAGCCTCACCTAATGCTGCTACAATACTTTATACACTATGTTGAAACAAGTATAGTGAAATCTGCACTATGCCGAACACTTCCTGCACTCCCGCCTCTTGCTACAGCACTGGAAATACTATGCCGATTAAAGCTACAGTCCCGCCTCCCTCTACCGAACCTTGCTACAGGATCTTTGTCTCCGCCAGTATGCCTTCGACAAGGAACAAAAAATCAGCGGCTCCCTCTATTCCGTGATATCTGCATTTCATTTTTCTCTCCCATTTTATTCTCATGCCTTAACAACACTTATCCAAAGTAGATAAGGTTAGGAGAGTGGGCCTCAAGCTATAACTGATATTTACCCAAACTATGCATCTATTCATAATAAAAAAAAATTACTTATTTAACTGAAATTACATAATCCATTTATTTTCTATTATTAATGTAACAAATATTTAACATTAAACTTACCTATTTAATATTAATCTATTTAACAAATAGTTAATCAATAAATTTAAATTATAAGTAGCATTTAGCAACTCACTTGGTTATCTGGTTGAGTCTTACAAAAGTTGCATGGTAGATGTTCTTTTTTGCTTGGACATTTGAGAGGTAGAGGATTTCACATTGGTAGAAGAAATTATTCTATACAAATTCCAGAACCCATTATACAAGAGAACCTTAAACAAAGTGTCTTTGGGCATTAAAATATAGTACTTTGGTTTATACAGTTAATCTAATATATTACTATCCAGTTAGTGGTGGTTCTGTAGCGACACATAACAGATGATGAAGTTTGCAGAATTGTTGTATTTGTGAAGTCTAGCCAACATATTTCTGTTGTGTGTGCTTAAGTTGTATTATAGACGTCCTGCCGGCCGCCATCCCGCCGTCACCGTCTGAGTCAATCGTGTCGGGTCAGGTCAACTCGCCTAAGCGACATGTCACGTCCGGATTTCTGGCCCGTTTATATAACCGGGTTGGATTAGGGTCTACCCGTTTGAACCAGGGTCAATTCCGGGTTCCATCCAAACCCGTCCTAAAACCTGGTTTTGACACCCCTACTTAGAGCAAATAATATATATATTTTTTAATTTTTTTAAGTCGAGATGTAAAATCATCTTTTAGATGTCCCGCGGGCTGTCGTGTTGCCGTCGCCGTCCAAGGCAATCGTGTTGGGTCGAGTCAACCCGCCTAAAATGACGGGTCGGGTCCAAATTCCCAGCCCATTTACATAACCGGGTCGGATTAGGGTCGACCTTTTTAAACTAGGGTTAGTTTCGGGTTCCACCGAACCCGGCCCGAAACCCGGTTTTGACACCCCTATTTAGAGCAAATACTAATTTTTTTAAGTTGAGATGTAAAATCATAGCATTATTTTTTATAACTCCTTGACAAGTACGCGTTAGTGTCGGTGGATTCCTACCAGGCAGGTAATTTCTACCGACATTATTTGTTGCCATGATACTTTAGCTCATGAATTGTTTAGACCTCAACAATTGCTCCATTTGTACACACACTTGTATGGCTATAGTTGTTGTGGTGTATTCCAAAAGCTCACATCGTGCATTCTGAAAGAAGAGGCATACAAGACAATGGATTGTGCCTCAAAGTAAGATTGAAAAAGCAACACACAATTAATGATTTTACTCATCAAATAACATAGCCAAACAATACGAGGGAACAATATGATCTTCTCAAAGGCACGATCTTTCCAAGCAATATGAACTTATTAGTGCGTTTTGAACAGTTGGTTCATCATTGTCAACGTCGAGTATCATTAAGTTTGTTCAAACATGAGAAGACTGATCATGAATTATAAGCACTACAATCATCCATTACATCATGCATTAGCGCATACACGCATTGAAGAGTTAATTTCTAGGTGGAGTGTGGAGAATATTGCAATATTTATGCTTGTATGCGTTCGATTATGATAGTTAATCGTTAGTGGTGTATGTTAAGGCACTACAAGAAAATTGCTCATTATTGATGGAATTTTCGGCGTATTTCTGACGGAACAATTTCCGGCGGATAACGATATAAAATTCCGATAGATCTTCAGTTAGTTTTTTCGATGGAGTTCCTTAATAATTTATGAAAAAATCATATTCGTAATTTAATTGATTAATAATTTTATAGATTATTAAAAAAATTTCGCTAGAAATCCATCAGAAAACTTCCAAATCTGCCAAAAAATCCGGCGGTAATACATGTTTTTCCTTTAGTGAGTTAATATCATTTAATAGTACAAGTTATTCGCCAGCATGTTAACCCTAAAAACAAAAAATATTGTAGGGAATATAAAATGACAACAACAACTAGCCTTTATCCAACTGTGTGGGATATAAGACAGATAAAAAATCATTTACATTAAAAATATATTTTCGAGTCATATTTTGTCTTGAATCAAATACATTTTTTTGCAAAAAGAATAAAAAAATCATTTTTAATTTAAAGATGTTGTGCGAACACTGAAAATAAAATTCAAATCATAGCAAAATCAATACAAAGAATACGGCAATTTACATTGCTCGGTGAAGATGTCTATGTTCATGGGGAGGGGATAATTTCACTATAATATGTATAAAAAAAAAGTTATAATTGACTCTCTCTAGCTCTCTTTTGTTCATTCAATTATTGTAGCCCTTACCCTCAATTTATAGAATTTATAGATTTGAGATAGTCAATAACTATAATGTTTAAAAATAATAGTCATGAACAATAGTTGGTGAATAATAGATTAATACGTACTAAGAAATCAGAAAATTTTCAATTACCTACTACAGAAGTAATGAAAGAAATGATCAATATAGTTTGTTGCGTGCTAAATTTTTGCATGCTTGATAGTGAAAAAGAATTTATTGAAGTGTAAAAAAATTATAGGTCTTTGATTTTCCATTTTCATCATCTCATATAGGAGCTCATTTTGACTTGAAGAATATTTTGCAATCAAAATAACCTTCAATTATACTTCATCTCGTCGAAAAACATAGTTTAGATTATAAATATTTATAAAAATAAAATTTAGGTGATTATTAAATTAATTAAAAATATTTATTCAAGTATTTTAAGATGATTTAAAAATCATTTTTTGAGACATTAGTTGAAAAAAAAAACTCATGTTTCATCCAGCATCCATCTCCCTTGGAAACATTTTACTCAAATAGAAGTTTTCGTAGGTATGGGCAAATACAAGTTCATACAAATCCTTCGATTAATTCCACTTTTTCTTTCATTTTGCTCTTAACTATCGTCATCGATTTTCAGGATTTTTGAAGACCAAGAGTTGATCTATTAGCATGGAAAAATTATTGCGTCCTCCCACCTGACGTAGAGATGCGTCCTCCCACCGCCAAAAAACTCGGTTTTTGCTCGGTATTGCTAGGTATTATTTGGTAATAACGAGGAATATCATCATGTGAAGACCAATACCGAGTTATACCGAGCACATACTGAGTTTTCTCTACGAAAAACTAGGTATTTTTTTGTATTGCTCGGTATTGCTCGGTATAGCTCGGTATAACTCGGTATTGATCTTCACATGATGATATTTCCTCATTATTGTTTGGTATTGTTCGGTATTTGCTTGGTATTTCTCGTTTTTAGTGCGATTTTAGCTCTGGGAGGACGCATCTCTACGTCAGGTGGGAGGACGCAATAATTTTTCATTAGGATGACATTTAAACTTCATTAACATGTTTGTGATTATTCGATCGATATCTTCAGCTTTTTAAGCTTTGGTTTCCAACATATTTTATGGAAATTAGTGTTGCAGCAGTAGCAAAAGTTATTAAAATTGTAAATTTTGTAAAGATTAACACTTGAAAATTGTTTAGCATCACAACTTTTAAATCTTACTAAAATTTATTAACTGTTTGACTGTTTGTTTCAGCATTTAAAATTTCTGAGAGGAGAAAGCTTTAAATCCGTTAATGAAGTCTGTTTTTATTAAAGGATTTAAATTCTAAAAATTCTATATGGCAAATTCCTGTCTAAAATAGGAAAAGTTATTCGGATATTGGACCTTGTTCGGAGGCCAACTAGAATACGCCATGTCAGTTTTTTGCTTGGTACCGGTGCTGAGTACAATTAGATATCGGGTGACATGGCGCGTTGTGATTAGCCTCTGGTCCGTCCGGTGTCGGCGCAAAATAATTTCTTAGGGCACCAAACAGCCCCTGAATATACAGTCAACAAGAAAAAGAAGCAAATTCAATCGAACAGCAAAGACCCTACAGCAATGAAACTTTGAAGAACACAGAACAGAACACGTATAATATATACCTGTATTAGCTATCACTGTTGGTAATCTTCAAGTTGAGAGACAAACAAACTGGTAAATTAAGCTGTTTTTATTAGAGGAAGTAAGTTTTGATTGATAAAATTCTTATAAAAGGAGCAATCTTCCTGTAGCCACAGGCGCCTCCTCAGCAGTATTCAACGTTCGAACTATTTTAATGGTTCAACTTCAATCGATCGAGCAGCCTCCAATCGATCTCCAAACCCTTGAAGATATACAAATCGCAAAAAGAAGAACTGATCACGCACAATCATCGGGCAATCGATCACCTTCCCCACCTTTCTCGCGATCCTTGGTAAAAAACCTGACTAAATCATCCATCAACTCCCGAACTTTTCCATCACCCTCCGTCTTCTCCAGATGAAATACATGTCCTTCACCTTCCGTCTCCACAATCTCCACCTCTCCTCTCCAACCACTGCCTTTCAGCATCTCCCAATACGCCCTTCCCCTCTCCCTCATCGGATCCCTCTCCGCTACACAGACTAGCACTCGCCTGCATCCCAACCTCGCCACCGCTTCCTCCCCCTCCGCCGCCGGATTTATCCACGCGTCATCCATCCCCTTCCCCCCTCCGCTCACCGCCCTCCACAACCCGTCCATCCACGCCCTCCAACTCTCTTCCCTCCCCTCACTCCCCACGGCCTCTGACCCCCAGAAATAGGGATGAACTAAGGCCATACCCTCAAACCCCAACCCCTCCAATCCCGCCCTCACCGCCATCCGATGCGCGATGTTAGCTCCGGCGCTGTCCCCCGCCAGGAACACTTGGCGGAGATCCCCGAATCGGGCCAACCACGGATCGGCCCGAGAGAAAACCCATTTGACGGCGGACCAGCAGTCATCGTAGGCGGCTGGGAGGGGATGTTCGGGAGCGAGGCGGTAGTCGACGGAGACGATGAGGAGAAGGGCGCGGGATGCGAGGGAGGTGAGGTGGGGGTGGTAGGTTTGGGAAAAGGCGGACTCGATGCAGAAGGCGCCTCCGTGGAAGTAGAGGAGGACGGGGAGTTTGGAGTTCAATGGTGGAATGGGCGGGAGGTATAAGCAGGCGGAGACAGGGGTGAAAGGGTCGATAACGGCGAGTTTGGAGGAGACGCCGGTGGTGGGATCAAGGGGGGAAGGGAAAACGGTGGTGGTGCCGGAGAAGCGCTCGACGCGGCCGGACTTGTATTGACGGAATAGTGGGGAGAAGTCGTGGAGTATAGCGCTGTCGGTTTCCATTTGGTAGTGTGGGAAGTGAAGGGAATGACGATCGGAGTTTGCCCCATATTGGGTCAGGTGACCGAAGCCATCTCTCCGTTCGGTCGCCAATAAAAATGCGCCATCTGTCAGTCGTTTTTTTAATTTAATATTAACGCTTTATGTCTTGTCAGAGTTAGCGACCCGACCCGATAACGCTATTCTATTGGCGAAGAAAGAATGGAAACGCCGCGCATTTTATTTTCGAGCGACATTTTCACTGTTACTCGAGCTCTCGGATTCCTCCATTACCTTCGGTTCTGCATTTGCTTATTCCTGCCGGAGGTAGACGACGATACTGTAGAAGACCAGCAATCAGGAAGAGGTATGGTTCCGCCTAACTTGCGCTTTACTTGCGCTTTACTTGCGCTTTCGTTGCGTTAAAGTTATATTGCCGTTAAATTTTAGGGTTTGGTTTACTTATAATTTTACCAATGTTTCCTTTCAAATATTTATTTTCTGATTTTTCACGCTTCTTCTCTTCGTAAATGGATGAAGCAAATGATACGAAAGGTTTACGCTATCTTCTAAGTTTTAGGGTTTAGTAATAGTTGTAAAACTAGAATATATGTTCAATGTGGTTTTCAATTTTTTGGTTTTTTTTTTTATTTTAAACTTTTTTAAGCTAAATAATTACGAAATATAAGGTTGCGCTATGGTTGCGCTATGGTTGCGCTATGGTTGCGCTATGGTTGCGCTATGGTTGCGCGCGCTATGGTTGCGCTATGGTTGCGCTATGGTTGCGCTATGGTTGCGCTATGGTTTATATTTATATAGTTCTGATTTTTCTTTTTTGTTATAGATGAGGACTCCCTATCAAAGGCCAGTAACATCTAGATGTTATGTTACTGCTTTCCGGAAACAATGTGATGCTTTTGCCGAGATCATAGATGATGAAGTGGAACAAACATTAAAGAATTTGAACATTCATCAATTTTTGATGTTCCCCGCATTCCAGCAGTGTATACCACTTCTGTTTGAGATTCTTAAATTCTGGAGTCCTGCTGATGAGGGCTTCATCGTCCTTGGACATGTTCTGAAATTCACTACTGACGAGGTTTCTTTGTTGACAGGTAATATTTTGAATTTGGAATTTTTTTATAGCTATATGTTTTTTGAACTTTTTAACAGCTGAAATTTTCTGACAGGTTTGCCCAACAGAGGCATTGATATCAAATGGAGGATTGATCCTCTAAATGGACCTCTGTCAACTGAAATAAAAAATGAAATGTCAATATTAGACAGATTAACTGATAATGCAACAAAAATAAAGACCTTTATTATGTTTTTGTTATCCAACCTTTTCTTTCCACTAAATAGTCATAAAACCCCTAGAAGGCTCACAACTGTTGCAAATAATTTAAGTGAGTTTAGTTCCATTAATTGGGCTTCTTCCTTAAGGAACTTCATGGTTGGGGAGTTCAATACATTTTTTTGAGAAGTTTCAACAACAAAGACCATTGGGTTACATCAATGGCTTCTTTCCTCTTCTACTGGTAAGTTTCCACTCCTATTGGTTTTTCTAAATGTTTAATGTTTTTAAATGTTAACATTAAATTTTTTTTTTTTGGCATTATACAGATTTGGTTTTTGGAACATTTTTCTTTGAATAAACCAACCGATTCAGAAATAAGACCACGTTTTCTTAGATGGCAGGGGGTATACAGAATTATACTTTACTCAAGAAATTGCAGCCAAATTATTTAAATTTTTAAAGGAAAGTGAGGTAATTTTTTCATTTTATTGATGCAAATTATTTTATGGTTGCCCTAAGGTTGCGCTATACTTGCGCTATGGTTGCGCTATGGTTGCGCTATGGTTGCGCTATGGTTGCGCTATGGTTGCGCTATGGTTGCGCTATGGTTGCGCTATGGTTGCGCTATGGTTGCGCTATGGTTGCGCTATGGTTGCGCTATGGTTGCGCTATGGTTGCGCTATGATTTTTAATAATTTTTTTTTGGTTTTTGCAGATATTTATTTGTCTTGACAATGTTACCAATGAGGAGGCCGAAAAATACGGGGCCGACATTACTGCCATACAAAACTTGGATACCCGTTCAGATCATGAACCACAAAAAATTGCATTCACCACAGAAAAATAAGGCTTCCGCAAAAAAGAAAATTGACACCACCCCACCTCCCTCCCCCCCTCCCTCTCCTCCTCTCCCTCCCCCTGATTCTCCTCATAATGAACCACCAGAAACTGAGTCTCTGCCGCCAACTCAGCCCTTCTACTCGCCCACCTACAGAAAAAATTTCCACAAGTCAACCTTTTGCTGAACAGCCACCCATTAGAAGGGCAGATTTAGAGGCTGTTCAGAATAAATGTTTTGAAATGTTTGAGAAGATGTTAAGTAAAATTCAAGATAATGTGTGGAGCAAGATTGGACAGAGTTGAAGATATTTTGGAGAAACTGCAGGCTGATCAAGACTCACTGAAGTACAAATTCATTGAATTTCAAATGCAGTGTGATCACAATCCAGATAAGCCGCATGTATCTACATCTGCCTCCAGCTTCCAATCCGTGAACTTCCACAACAAAAATCCTTCAGGACAGGCACCAATACAAGATCATCCTCCACCTCCACCTCCACCTCCACCATTGGCCGAAGAAATTCTTCCACAACCACCAATACCTCCACCTCCACCTCCACCATTGGCCGAAGAAATTCTTCCACAATCACCAATACCCCCACAACAACCAATACTTCCAACTCCACCTCCACCTCAAAAGAGAAAAAGAGAAAATGATGAAAAAGAAGAGAGATCATCAAAACCAGTCATACCATACGTAAAGAAGAATAAAGAGGTTATTTCTGTAGAAAATATAATAGTTGAGACAAGACCAGCATTGGAAAAAATGGATTATCCAGGGAAGCAATTTCTGACTGAGGAAAACCAACGAATGATGGATGAATTTTTCAAGAAATTTAATAAAAAGTAAGATATACTTGCGCTATACTTGCGCTATGGTTGCCCTATACTTGCCCTATACTTGCGCTATACTTGCGCTATACGTGCGCTATGCTTGCGCTATACTTGCGCTATACTTGCGCTATACTTGCGCTATACTTGCGCTATACTTGCGCTATACTTGCGCTATACTTGCGCTATACTTGCGCTATGGTTGCGCTATACTTGCGCTATGGTTGCGCTATGGTTGCGCTATACTTGCGCTATACTTGCGCTATGGTTTTTTGAAATGGTTTTTTGAAGGTTGCGCTAAGGTTTTTTAAAGGTTGCGTGTTAACATTAAATTTTTCTTTGTTTTTGTAGGGAACACATAATTTTTCAATCTGGAAATATCGAAATAAAAAGATCAGATATTGACATGCTGCTTACAAATGATTGGTTAGCAGATAACCATGTAGATGCTTTTGCTTTCTTTTTACTTGAGCAGAGTAGGTTAAATGGGAGAAATTTCATCCTTACTTGTACATTTTTCTCCATTGTACAGGGTAAGTATAAATAATATTTTAATCCTTTTTTTCACTTTAGTTTTTCCTTATAGAACTAAGTTATTGCAGGTTTACAAGTCATACAGTATGGATTATCAAATTTTTATCAATCACATTAATCCTGTTTCAATTCAAGAAAGCAAACTTATTGTACTTCCCATAATTCACGAGAAGCATTGGGTTCTTCTTGTTGGAAAATTGAAGGAGAAGGTCTGGAAAATGTATGATTCATTACCAAATCCTGAACACAAGAATATTTGTCATACAGTTGTAAGTTCAAATTCATATTTCAAGTTATATCCAGATTACTATGTTTATATACATAATATAAATTTTTATAATGTTTTATTCGTACAGATAAAGTATTTGCACGAGGACACCACAAGATGCTTTTCAAGCGATATTACGAAATGGAATGTCCAGGCGGTTCGTGGAATTCCAACACAATCAAACGACTACGATTGCGGAATCTTCGTTTGTAAATATATGGAAAAGGCCGTGCGAAAAAAAAAACCAGACTGGAATGCTCTTAAAGATTGGCAAAAGCATATGCCTAAATTTAGGGCAGAGTTTGCATTTTTTCTTTTTCTACAAACAAAGAAGTAAACAATCTGTAACTTGTTGTAAATATTGTCCATGATTTATAAATGTACATTTTATTATATTTTTATATACTTTTTGATTGTTGTATAAAATGTGCACATACTGTTATATTCTGTTTATTAATGAGCATTCTCTAAAATCTGTTATATTCCGTAAAGCGCAACAATAGCTAAACTATAGCGCAAGTATAGCGCAACCATAGCGCAACCATAGCGCAAGTATAGCGCAACCATAGCGCAAGTATAGCGCAACCATAGCGCAACCGTAGCGCAAGTATAGCGCAACCTTAGGGCAAGTATAGCGCAGCCATAGCGCAACCGTAGCGCAAGTATAGCGCAAGTATAGCGCAAGTATAGGGCAACCATATATTTCGTAATTATTTAGCTTAAAAAAAGTTTAAAATAAAAAAGAACCAAATTACATAAGTCCAAATAGATGATTATAAAAAATTTTTTATTACAACCAATAAATGAAATCATTAAGTCCAAATAAATATTATTACATTGCAAATTCATTAAATTCCAACTCCGAAGAAAGAAAATCCATCATCAACTTGGTGTATTCAGCTCCAGGTTGGCATGATGGGTATGCCGGTTATATATTCCTCACTGAAACATTCAGGCATGCTTGAAAAGTTCATCTGTGTTGAAGAAGGTTGTGTTGAAGAAGGTTCCTCCAATGGATTATCCCCCACCAAAGGTTTCTTATCTGTAAGAAACTAGAGCTTTAGTATTAGGATTATGAATTAAATAATTAACAAATTATTAAAAACTTACTTTTAGGCCGTTTCTTCTTCTCCCAATGGCTTTTCAGTCTTGCATTTGATATGCCTTTAGGTCTACGCTTTAGAGGATCTTTCAAATTTGCAGTTCCACCTTGGGAACTAGCAACATCCTTCTGATTTCTTTTCTTGCCACCAAGAATTAAGTATAATTTTTTATACATGTCTTGCAATGAGGAAAGAATAAACTCCTCTGCCTCTTCATTCCCTTGAGCTTCCGTGCTCATTTGATATGCAAACCTGCTCACCTGATTTCTGAATATGAATCCCCTACCACTTTGGAAATTATTACTTCTTTGAGAATTTAAGGAAGTAACCTGAATAAAAAACTTGTCGAGCCCTTGCTGACCAACGAAGTAATAAGTACTTCTCTCAGGGAATTTAGCCATATCCAACTGTTAAAAAACCCTCAAACAATGAGAACACAGCAATCCCATGGTTTCATACTTCTTACAGCTGCATTGAATGTTACCTTCTGTTGCATCAAAGTGAACAACCCAAGGATGGTTTTGATTCTTTTTCTCTATGTAGTTGACTATATACTTTGAAGAATCAGTCGAGACAAAATCTATACTCATTTCTCCCACAGCCTTTATAAATTCTTCCTCAAAAATTGAATATATTCTTCTTGAGTAATATCTAGCAGCTTGTTTTAATATTGAGCTGTTCTTTATCACGGGAACAATTTCAGATTGACTGCATTTGTAATCCTCATCTTGCTCATTTCGCCGCCAATTCATCAGTACCTTTTCCAAGCCAAGAAAGCAATCAGTTAATGAACTTGTTGGCTTTGAAATGCCATGACACACATTATTAGTACACTCACTACGCTGCGTTGATAAAATGCCCATGCAAAAGGAATCCTTGTTGAAAGCAGTTGACCACTTTCTCCTTATCTTATAAAGATCCTGCAACCATTCATGATTATGAAGATTCCCTTCCTTGATCATTTCATTCCACGCTTCCTCAAACACTTCCTCAGAATCACACCACCTCATACACTTATGGAAGAGTCCTCTAACTTTATTATTGCTATTGTAGATGGAAACTTTTGATGGAACCTTTTTAAATATGTGCCATTGGCATAATCTATGACGAGTGTGAGGTAATGCAGCTTCTATGGCCCTGGCCATAGCTTGGTCCTGATCAGTGAATATTGTTGTTGGATATTTATTACCCATTATTCGTACAAATACTTTAAACAACCATGTAAAACTTTCAATTGTTTCTTCTGACAAAAAAGCAACCCCAAACAAAATATTCTGCCAATGATTGTTAACACCAACAAATGGCGCACAAACAAAATTATACTTGTTCAGCCTGTAACTAGTATCAAAAATTAACACATCTCCAAAACATTCATAATCTATCCTGCTTCTGCCATCAACCCAGAAAAAATTTAACAATCTATCCTGATCATCATATTGAACATCCCATGCAAACATGTGGTCCTCAACTTGTCGATCTTTAAATAATTGAATCAAAGAATTAGTGTCACCAATTTCAATCCTTGCTCTTTTCTCCTTCTGAATCAAATTGTAGGCGTCCCTCTTAGAGAATCCGACATTCTCACATCCACCAACTTCCTCTGCAAGGTAGGCATATGCATCAACGGTTCTAATCCCTGCATTTGTCATCGATTTTAGGACGGAAGCTTTTTCCTCAATAACATTCCTACATGATCTTAAAAGGTGTCGGTCGGCTGGGCTAGCTAATTCATGGTTGTGGGATTCAATAAATCTTTTGACATGCCAGTAACCGTCTTCATCAGTGACAAACCTCACCATGGCTGGACAACCAGTTCTGACAACTGGTCTAATGAATCTCTTCCTCCTCTTCCCTGAATTATGATCGTCACTTTTTTTGAAACCAGCTTTTGAACAAACAAAGTCCTTCGATTTTATCTTCCTAGAATTTGGCCAAAAACTGTGATGATCCTTTCGGACACTAAAGCCATTATCGTGAGCATAAGTGCAAAAACATTCATATGCTTCTGTCTCATCTTTGTATACAGCCTGAAAGGGCAAGTATAGCGCAAGTAAAGGGCAAGTATAGCGCACTATAGCGCAACTATAGCGCAACTATATAGCGCAACTATAGCGCAACTATAGCGCAACTATAGCGCAACTATAGCGCAACTATAGCGCAACTATAGCGCAACTATAGCGCAACTATAGCGCAACTATAGCGCAACTATAGCGCAACTATAGCGCAACTATAGCGCAACTATAGCGCAACTATAGCGCATTCATTTTTATTTATCATCTTCATCCTAGAAATCAATAATGAATGCTAAGCAACAACAACAACATTAGATTTTTTTATTTTTTACTTTTTCGACAAAAGAAATTTATTCTGCTTAAAAATCGCAAAATCAAAAATCTTAAGAATAATGAGCTGAAACCTACGTCAACTTTCTGCTTAAGAAATTTATTCTGCTCACAAACAACTTTCTAACTCGTTTTTTCCAAGATACTTACCGAAATGTTGAAACCAGAGGAATTTCCGGCTACGTTAGGTTCCGATTCCGATTCATGCACTACCCCTTGCGATTCATGCATCCTTTCCGATTCGTGCATCCTTTCCGATTCATGTACTCCCTCTTCCATTGCCTCTTCGACCTCCCTCTTCGCTGAGCAGTCCATTTCTTCTCTGCAATTTTCTGGCTCATTTTTTCTTCTACAGCAGTCTTTATTTGCGTCTTTCGCGGCTTCCAAAATGAAAAAATAGGGCGGCAAATGCTTAAAAGTTCAAATGAAAGGCGTTATCGGGTCGGGTCGCTAATCTGACAAGACATAAAGCGTTAATAATAAATTAAAAAAACGCCTAACAGATGTCGCATTTTTATTGGCGACCGAACGGAGAGATGGCTTCGGTCACCTGACCCAATAATTTGCCTTGAGATGGGGAGAAATTGGAGAAGGTATGCGGGGAACTTTTATTAGACCGGACGTAGCTTTACGTTACTTGGTTTTTGTTAGGTATTTGATCGGTATTGTTAAGTATTGTTCGTTAATAATGAGGAATACCGTTCTGTAAAGATCAATATTGAGTAATCCTCAAAAACTCGATATTTTTAGGGATTACTCGGTATTGCTCGGTATTACTCGGTATTTGGTCTTCACATAATATTATTTCTTGTTATTGTTGGTATTGCTCGGTATTTCTCGTTTTGTGCCTGCGATCTTAGTGCCGGCCGAACGTAGCTCTACGTACGTTCACCGGACCAAATACAAATTCGTATGCCGGACCAAATAAAAGTTCGTATGCGGGATGCTTTGTTTTATAGTTATTACTTATTCGTTTAATTATTATTTTTTGAGAGAGTTAAAGCAGGAAAAAATTTGTATTATTATATTCTTCTAAAAATATATTCATAAACTTTAAAATTCCTTCCATAAAATTTATTTTGATTTATATTATTTTATTTTAAATTCATTTTTCATCCAACCAAATATTAATATTTTTAAAATTCCTATATTTATTTTAAATTCATTTTTAACATCCCCATTTTAGCTTTAGCCCCTACTGTTTCGAATAATGTTGATGTATATGTTGCCCATGTTGATCAGCCTGTTTTTGAGGTGGGCCGTGTGGTGGTGCCAGAGGGTGTGGCCGATGACCCTGTGGTTCCTACGGCTGTTGTGGATGTTTGGTTCCCTCCGAACAGAGAAGGTTCCTATGCATGCGGATTGCTCCCTGGTTAATGTCGATGTCCTTATGGTTTGTTTGGACCCTCCTACTATTTTGGAGGGGGGCTATTGTGCCTGCTAGATGCTCATTTGTTGTTTCTCCTATTGATGTTGAGAAGTCCCCTATTGATTTTATTTCTGGTTACAATCTGATTGAATAGTTAGAGGGTCAGTGTGGTGCTAATAAGGCGGTGGATGATGGATCCTTTGAGTTGGGTGTTACAACTAATTTTTCTCCTGGAATGATTTCATATTCGCCAGTGGGGGTGCTTGCACCTGCTCACTTTGTTGATGTACCCGTGTCTCTAATTTCCAATGTTAGAGGGTTGAAAGATTGGCTAGCAGGTTTAAAGATTGCTCAACATTCTTATCGGTTGGATGTTTTTTCTATTTGTTGGGATGGGGAGGGGGCCTATCTAGCTGATTTGACTAATAGTTTACATGAATTTTATAGGTTGCAGGTGGGTCATTTTGTGGAGAAATATTGTTCCTTGGGTGGGGGAAAGCGTCGTCGTAGGAAATCCAAATAATTTTTTGGCGTTTGTTTCTGTCTGGGTGCTGTCTTTTGGGGTTGGTTGGGGATTTTGGTTGTCTTTTTTTGGGTGTCTGGCATTTTGTCTTTGGAGTTGCAACTGGCTTTCGTTGGTTTGGATGGTGTGGCTTGGGTATTTAGCCCGGGCAATGATGAAGCGAATATGCTTTCCATCTGATCGATTTGGCTTATTGGCAACCATTGATGGCGGCAACTTGGTGATCTTCTTGCGGGATGTCGTTATACTTGTCCATTCGGGTTATCTTTTTTGTGGCATGTTGCTTGCCCTATGGATGGATCATGTCTACAGTTTGGGTGGTCGCAGATTGTTTGCCGCTAAGTGAGCCCGATTTCCTTTGAATCTTTTTTTGTTGGTTGTTTGTTTCCTTGTGGGTGATCTCTTTTAGCTTGTGATGCTCAGTCCTCTTTTGGATTTGCTTCTATCTTTCCCTTTTTTGTGGAATAAATTCTTCTTTAAAAAAAAAAATTAAGGCACCTAAATGCATGATAAAAAATTAATGATGAAGAATTTAGATTGCTCGATAGACTTTTTTTTATTCAGGTCAAATTTATCAAAAGGCTCTAAAAAAAGTATGCAAAGGTGTCTATTTTTATGTAAAGGGAGTTCAAGAGTTAAGAGAGCTAAATAACTCTTTTGAATTTTCCTATGATTATCCTCAACCCATATTCGATTCCCCTTATATACAACGCAGCCTTTTAAGTGGAGAGAAAATAACAGCGGGTCCTGCATCTGTGGAGCTGGTTACTAGTAGGTTTGTCGAGCGATTAGTTACACCACCAAACACCTCTTATGAGGTGGTAGATACCCGATTCCCAAAAAATAAAAAATGCAAGCAATCAAATGAGTTAGATTATGTTCTACTTTGATTCATACCTAGATGTTCTTAAAAATAATCATACTAATTGATTATTAATTTGAACTAGTATTAATTAATCCGTATTTAGATTATTTACTGAGTGCATTAATTTTCACAGCCCCCATTATGTATTCATAATTGTACGTGTGGACTAGGAACTTTTTGGTTGACGGGTTCTCGCATTGGATAGGGGTTTAAACATATACCTGTTGTCCTTTTTTTATTAGAAGATTATATTTTGTTTGAGATCAATTTTTATTATTTTTAAAATAGTTTTATTATTAAAAATGTTTAAATTAGAAATTTTTTACTAGGAAAATGCTTTAGAAAACATTAAGAAAATTATTTCAAATGAAATCTTAGGTTTTGTTTAGGACATGTTTCTTATTACTTTCTAAAATAATTTTTTATTAAACAAATTTTTTGAATTAAAAATTTTTGTACAAATTTTTTTTTTACTAAAAAATTGTTTAGAAACAATAAAAAAGTTGTCTCAAATGAAGCCTTAGGCTTAGTTTGGGACGGCTTTCTTTCTGCTTCTTAAAATAATTTTTTAGTACAAATGTTTTAATTTTTTAACTAAAAAGTAGCTCTAAGCAGCAGAAAAAAAACTGTCTCAAATGCAACCTTAATATGCTCAACAAAAATGACTTAGGTTTCATTTAGAACAACTTTCTTACTGATTTTTGAAACAGCTTTTGCTATAAAAAAATTTTTTTAACTAAAAAATTGCTTCACTAAACAGTAAAAAATTTGCCTCAAAGAAAATCTTAGGGTCGCTCTGATGGGATGGACTCTCTTTTTTTTTTGTTCTTTTTGTCATTATGCCTTAATTAAGTCATTATGAATCTTTTTTGTCACGTGCTTGGGTTGGGTCTTAGCTAGATCACTTCTATCAGGGTGTGCAAAGCCTTGAAAACTTCAATTAATTTGGTGAATTTAGATACTTATATTAGACTTCATTTGGAACAAATTTCGTACTGCTTCTTAAAGCAGTTTTATAGTAAAAAAAAAATTTATTTTTTGTACTAAAAAGCTGCTTTAAAAAGTATTATGCAAGCCGTCCAAAACAAAACCTTAATTGCTTTTATATTAAGATATTATTTTAGGTGGCGTTTATTTTTTGTACTAAAAAGCTGCTTTAAAAAGTATTATGCAAGCCGTCCAAAACAAAACCTTAATTGCTTTTATATTAAGATATTATTTTAGGTGACGGACTAGCCAACTTCATCATTTAGGTGATTAAATTTAGGTGGTCTATTTTTTGAGTTCAAGTTGTCGAGTAGTTGACACCCCCCTAAGGGAGCCAAATTTAAGCTTCATTTGGGACAGTTTTCTTTTTGCTTTTAAATAAGCTTTTTTGTGTAATTTTTTTTATTAAAATCTACTTTAGAAAGAAGTAAGAAAGTTGTTCTAAACAAAGCCTTAGATAGCCAACCTCAACCAGTTTGTCAATAATCTCATTCGATGAGTCTTACTATCAATACCTGAGTTCAATGAGATATCATCCAAGTATATACATCTCATGAATTTAATCATCTACATACTCGATGTGAAACCCTTTAAGTAATAGAAAGTCTAACTCTTAAACATTGAGGTGCCTTTTAGTGTAATGGCTGGAATTTTCGTAAGAAACTCCGCAGTTAAGCGTGCTCATCTCAGAGCAATTCTAGGATGGGCGACCTTCTTGGAAGTTACACCAACAAAGCAAAATCGCGAGGCCCTTATGCCAAAGCGGACAATATCTCGATAGTTAAGAGTTTGGGCAATTACAAATGGTATCAGACTAGCCGGAAGATGGGAGCTAAGTTCCATACAAGGAAAATTGCTACGCCATGGGAGCCACCTCTTGAACCCTATGTGGGACAAAGTGTTACATGACGGGAGCCACCGCTTGAGCTTGTAGAGGCCACCTTTAGAGTCCTATCTGCATGGTTGATGATTCTGGGATACAGATACTAACGAGGACGTCAGTTACTTAAGTGGGTGAGATTGTGAAACCCCTTAAGTAATAGAAAGTCTCTAACTCTTAAACATCGAGGCGCTTTTTGGTGTAGTGGCTAAAATATTCGTAAGAAACTCCGCAGTTAAGCGTGCTCATCCCAGAACAATTTTGGGATGGGTGACCTACTAAGAAGTTACACCAACAGGGCAAAACCGTGATGCTCTTATGCCAAAGCGGACAATATCTCGATAGTTAAGAGTTTGTGTTGTTACAAATCCCTTAAGTAATAGAAAGCTTAACTCTTAAACATCGAGGCGTCTTTTGGTGTAATGGCTGAAATTTCCATAAGAATTAAACTCCGCAGTTAAGCATGCTCATCCCAGACCAATTCTGGGATGGGTAACCTACTGGGAAGTTACACCAATAGGGAAAAACCGTGATGCCCTTATTCCAAAGCGGTCAATATCTCTATAGTTAAGAGTTTGGGCTGTTATACTCGAGCTATAGAATATGCTTTTAAATATGTATTACTTTGATGTTGCCTTTTCTATAACTCGCAAGACCCTATAAATGAAGGGTTAGAGGGCAATTTTGAGTGGAGAGAAGAGTGAAAAAGAGAGGTAATTTTGAATAGCCAAATTTATTCTAATCAAGGCTTTTAAAACCGGACCGGACCGGCCGGTTCAACCGGTTGAACCGCGAGCCGGCTGGCCTGCCGGTTACGGTTCGACTGAGAACCGTTTTCGCGTCGAACCGGTCTCGGACCGTTTGAACCGCCGGTTCGACCGTTGAACCGGGAAACCGGCTCCGGTTTCTCATAACCGTTTTCGCGTCGAATGGTTGGCTTCTTGATCGGCGGCAACTGTGCAGCCTCTTCGCCGGAGGTAGGGGCGGCGGGATGCAGCATGGGGGCACGTGCCCCCACTGACTTTATTAATAATTCTTAATTAAGTATATTTATGAGTCATTAGTTATCTTTTAAATCAAAATAATTTTATTATATATTTATATATAATCTTTCGTCCCATACATTAGCCACATACAACAACCGGCGATCCATACAACTTATTTGCTACCACTGTCAACATGTGTTATTATATAAAGCAAAATATTTAAGACTTTCACGGTGTGGGACTAAAATGTTATTTTTTTTTTCTTATGAGGGAAGGGTTTACATAGGCGGCGGGACAAGCTTTTTTTTTTTTTATTTTTATTTAAGGCTTAGTCACTTTTTTTTAATGTTGAATTGTTCCTAAAGATTTTTTTCTAAAGAGATAAGTTTTAAAATTAATTAAAATTTAATAAAAAAAATTTTTGATTGATTACTTATATACTAGATTTAGAAGAAAGTCCTGAGTGGACTTAGATGAGGGAGACACAGAGGAGGAAGACGAAGTGCTACAGTAGCTCTATTGTATTTCATAAAATAAATGTATTACAAGGAGTACATTATATAGAGAGAAGAAGGGGACATAATTATGTGTATTCTTGTGAGTCGTTAGCGGCAGTCTGACGAAACAGGCAGTAGAGGCCGTCGTGACAGTGCATCCCAGGAATAGCAGAGAAAGTGGAGCCGCATATCACGTGGCTGGGTTGACCGGTGGAGCGTGTGTGCTATCATCCCCCTTCAAGTTGAGCGTCTGGTGGCCGGACGGTCAAGTTGGAGCGCATAGCGGTGAAACGAGCTTGAGGCAAGGCCTTGGTAAGAACGTCCGCTGGCTGTTCTGCAGAGGTGATGTGATGAAGAGTAATTGCATTGTGCTTAACATGATCTCGGATAAAATGGTAATCAAGCTCAATGTGCTTGGTCCGAGCATGGAACACGGGATTGTTGGCCAGAGCTAGAGCAGAGGTGTTGTCGCAGTGGATGGGCGTTGGTTGAAGTTGAGGCTCGTGGAACTCAGCTAGAAGACGCCTGAGCCAGATGACATCGGAAGTGGCAGAAGAGAGAGCACGATATTCAGCTTCTGTTGAGGATTTGGACACGGTAATTTGTTTCTTGGACTGCCAGGACAGGAGGTTTGAACCGAGGAAGGAGCAAAAACCAGTGATGGATTTGCGATCAGTTCTGTCTGAGGCCCAGTCGGCGTCCACGAATGTGCGGAGTAGAAGATCGCCGGGAACAAATGGAAGCCCGTGAGTTTCTGTTCCTTTGATATAGCGAAGGAGCCGTTTCAAGGATTGGTAATGAGAATTGCACGGGTTGTGCATATGCTGGCAGATTTGATTTGTCGCATAGGCGATGTCGGGTCTCGTAATGGTGAGATACTGAAGAGCTCCGGCAAGTTTCCGATAGAGAGTGGGATCCTCAAATGGTTGCTCGGGCTCGGAGCAGACTGGAGGTTTTGTTGGGAATGGTGTGGGTGCTGGTCTGCAGGAGGTGAACCCGACAGATTGAAGCAGCTCCCGAGCATAAGGTGCTTGATGTAGGAATAAGCCGGTGGCAGTTCGCTCGATTTGTATCCCAAGGAAGGTCTGAACGGATCCAAGTTCTTTAAGAGCGAATTGCGATTTGAGGCGGCAGAGGAGAAGTTGAATTGTTGCGGAATGATTGCCTGTGAGAAGAAGATCATCAACATAGATTAATAAGTAGAGGTAGATCCCAGAATGACTGTAGATTAGCAGAGAGGGGTCGGATTTGCTGAAGACGAAGCCGAACGCAGTGAGACTCGAGGTGAATTTCTCAAACCATTGCCGGGGAGCTTGTTTCAGACCATAAAGAGATTTGTTGAGCTTGCAGACATGTGTTGGCTTGTTGTGATCAATGAAGCCAGGCGGTTGTTTCATCAAGACGACTTCAGAGAGATCGCCATGTAAGAAAGCATTGGATATGTCGAATTGTAGTACCGGCCAACGGCGCTGTAGTGCAATAATAAGAAAGAGGCGAATTGTTGGCATTTTAGCAACAGGACTAAATGTCTCACTGTAGTTGAGACCGTGTTGCTGAGCAAACCCCTGGGCAACCAAGCGAGCTTTGTATTGAGCGACAGAGCCATCTGGATGAAGTTTAGTTTTGTATGTCCAGCGACATCCGAGAACGGGTGTGCTGGGAGGAGCTGGAATAAGTGACCAGGTGTGTTGATTCTGAAGGGCATCGAACTCAGCTTGCATAGCCTCCTGCCAATGTGGTAGAGAAGAAGCTTGTTTGAAGGTGGATGGAGTAGTTGTGGATGAGATTGTGGCTGAGAGATTGAACACCGATTTTGGTTTTAGGTGGCCAGTTTTGAAGCGAGTGAGCATTGGATGAGATGTGAGTGGAGGGCTGAGAGATGGTGAGGAATGGGTAGTGGAAGGAGAGGAAGACAAATGTGGTGATATGGGAAGGGAGGAGTTGGAGGTGGAGTGATGAATAGGACTGGTGAAAGGAGACGGTGAAGAGGACAAGGATGTTGTCGGTAGAACAGATGTGGGTGGAGACTGTAGGGTGGAAGTGGGAACAAGCATAAGGGGTGGAGAAGCAGTTATGGAAGGTGAATCGAGAGAGGAGGGAGGAGTGTTGGGGAGAGAATGAAAAGGAAAGACCTGTTCATGGAATATAACGTGGCGGGAGATATGAATTTGATGAGTGGAGAGATTGAAGCATCGATAGCCTTTGTTAACTGTGGAGTATCCGAGAAATACGCATTCCTGAGAGCGAGGTTGGAGCTTGTTGGAAGTGAGAGGACGTAACCAGGGAAAGCATAGACACCCGAAAACTCTCAGGTGATCATATGAAGGGAGATGGTTGTGAAGAAGTTGAAATGGTATTTTGTAATTGCGAGCACTTGTAGGTAGACGATTGATAAGATAATTTGAGGTGAGTAAGGCTTCTGCCCAGAATTTATGAGGAAGAGAAGATGCCTGAAGGAGAGTCCGGGTGATTTCGATGAGATGGCGATTTTTGCGTTCAGCGAGTCCGTTTTGTTCCGGTGTATACGGACATGTAAATTGGTGTTCTATACCTTGATCAATGAGGTATTTGTTAAAAGAATGAGTAGTGTATTCTCCGCCATTATCAGAACGAAGAGTGGTTATCTTAGTTTGAAATTTATTTTTAACTAGTTCATTAAATTGTGAAAATCTGGAGAACACTTGATCTTTTGAGTTTATGGTGTATATCCAGCAATATCTAGTGAATTCATCGATGAAGGTAACAAAGTAACGTGAGCCATTCAATGAGGGGACGGGAGAAGGACCCCAAGTGTCGGAGTGAATGAGAGCAAATCTACTATTAACGGTTGATGTACTTAAGACAAATGGTAGTTTATGGCTCTTGGCCAAATTACATGATTTGCATAAAAGGGAACTAGATAAAGAACAAGCAAAAGAAGCTACATTAGATAAGTATTGCATTGTTCTGATATTTGGATGACCGAGACGATCATGCCATAGAGTTGTGGATTGCTGTTTGGTGACGAGGGCAAGCTGTGAGGGCGACGATATTGGAATAGTGTATAGGCCGTCACGGACTTGTCCACGAAGCAGAGCTCGGTGGTCCGCTTGGTCCTGAATGAGAAAGCCATTGGCATTAAAAGAAACGGAGCAGTTATTATCTGAGGTTAGCTTATGTATAGATAGTAGGTTGTGAGAGATGTTTGGTACGTGAAGAATTTTGCGAAGAAGAAGCTTACGCGGAGTGTTGGGAAGAGGCAGTATGCCTTGACCTTGATTTTGAATAGGAAGAGAGTTACCGTTGGCAATAGATACGGAGTCTGAGCCATAGTAAGGTTGAGGTTGTTGGAGAACTTGAGCATTGGCAGTGAGGTGTGATGATGCTCCTGAGTCGAGTACCCATTCGTTGGCGTGTGAGTTCGGCTGGGCGTAAGTTATGCTTGGCTGAGAGTAGAATGCCTTGGTTGAATCAGAGGCAGAGTACTGAAGGTTGCATCGGTGCCAGCACGTGAGAGCACTGTGACCTATTTTGCCACAGATTTGGCAGGTTGGACGAGAGGAGTTGGTATTGTCCTGTGGTCTGCTGGTTGCTGGTGGTCTAGAGTTACCTCGTCCACGAAAGCTTCCCCTTCCCCTGTAATTTCCTCTGCCACGGTTAACTGTGTATAAGGCCGTGTGATCAGCAGAGGGATTAGTTTCACGTTGTAATTGATTTTGGATGCTGATCTCTTCACTGCATAGCAGTGAATACAGGACGTCAAGGCTTATGGGAAGCTGAGAGGTTCTAATTGAAGTTTTGAAAGCGTTATATGCAGGGGGTAATCTTGAAGTTTTGAAAGCGTTATATACAGGGGGTAATAAATTTAATAATTTTGAGATTTATTATAATCAAATTTTAATTAAAACATCTGATCCAATTTTCTGACAATAAGTTCACTGCTCAAACTTTTTTAATAATATACGTCTCTTCACCGGAGGATTGAGACTTTACATTGAATATGATTTAAATATTTATAAATATTTGAATACCCTTTTAGCCTCTGCTCTTTTTCAATTTTTTTAGTGATGGAGACTTTACGGTGCTTCCAGCTTCAACGGAGAAGAGTAGTGGTGTCATGAATTGGATGCCTTTATACGTCTTCCACGCGTTAAGGAGACAAAAGTTACAAATTTTGTCGATGCAAAAGGCTCGGAAAGGAAGTTCGTGCAGTATAGCTGAAGCGCACTAGCAATGCTGTTAATCAACAGAGGAATAGACTGCGTGGACGGTCGAGATCTGTTCAATTATTATGCTCCCGGAGATGCATTTGGATTTTGGAGGAATCTTTTGATAACAATGTATTTGACTCTTGGCGAGGAAAAATTATTAAGTCCAGATACTTGATGTAGTTCTACATCCGGACGTCAATAATATGTCACAACGTGCTCTTACTTTTTACCGCGCGGCCCGACAACCCGAATAAGACTGGAACCCGGTATTGCTATGTTTGAGAATTGCTAGGTATTACTCGGTATTGCTAGGTATTGCTTGGTATTACTAGGTATTGTTTGACAATAATGAGAAATATCGCTCTTTCAAGACCAATACCTAACAATACTGAGCAATACCGAGAAATACCTAGCAATACCTAGAAAAACTGGGGTATTGCTAGGTATTGGACTTAACGGAGTGGTATTTATCATTATTGCCGACCAATACCGAGCAATACCGAGCAATACACAAATCAGCCAAATATATAGCAATACCGGGTCCGGGTCATCGGGCCGCGCGGTAAAGGGTAAGAGCACGTGGCGACATATTATTGACGTCCGGATGTAGAGTTACGTCAGGTGTCCGGACCTAATAATTTTTCCTTTGGAGCCAAAGAGCCACGAAACTTTTATGCTTTTTTTAATAACGCCTAAATGGCTAACTCATTTATTTATTTATTTTAAATGATAAGCGATCAAATTTAAATTTACGATCTTGAAAAGTATAATTTTCTTCTCTTGAAGTTGGCTCAAAGATCATTTCACAGCTCAATTTCCTTCTCATCAAAATTCCGTGAAAAAGTAGATTTATGAATTATTATTGTTGCATCCTGAAATATTTGTGTCAGTAGAGATATATAGTTTAAAGTCCTAATTTTATATGAAGATCTAGCACAAAGACAAATAAAACAGGAGGGTACAATATTTATAAGAGACTAAAATTTTTACGTGAAAAATAGTGAAAAAAGAAAAAACACGGGGCTTGATCCAATTCGAATGAATTAACTAGTGTTGATGACTGATTACAAATGATGTCCTTCTTCGAGGAAGGTGTTGGCACAGGGCACATTAGATTGGTTAGTACGACTGTAGTTGGTGAGTGACGATGTTCGGAAGGTTTGTAGTCGACAGGCTACGATAGTACGAGTAGTCATAGTTAGCGGGTGATGGTAGTTGGAGGGACCGTAGTCAACGGGTGATGATGGTCAGAGGGACTTAAGTTGGCGGGTGATGGTGGTCGGAGGGACCATAGTCAGCTAGCTACGTTAATTGGAGTGGCCATTGTTAACGAGTGACGGTGGTTAGAGGGACTATAGTCAGCAAGAGCTTTGGTGATGGTTGCACTAGATGGAGGAAGAGAGTAGTCAAGTTTTATCCTTTTCTCTTCTCCCCTCATGTGAAGAATGAGGAGCTATTTATAGTTTCTTTTGGAGTGGCATGGCTAGTGAATACAAATAAGATCAAGGGTAGGTTAGGTGTATTCCATCGAACGGCTTGTTTTAGCTTCCTTGATCATAGAGTATTTATCAAGCATTTAGGTGCCTTAATGATGTTAAAATTGAGCGATCTTCAGCTATTTGGATTCATCTTGTCCAACCACTCAATTCGACATTGTGCATGTTATATTTAGGTATCGTTTGGTCATCCAATTAATGCTTTGAATCTTCCAATAGCTCTTTGATCCTTTGATTATGGGGCTCATTTGAGCTCAGATTAACCTGAATTTGGTGTCATCAGTTTTGTTTCCTCGAGATGTTCAATTTGATTATAAGCTTGCAGAAATCGGAGTTTGGATGGTCTTGAATTTAAATTTAAAAATTTTAAATATAGATTTATATTGAGATTCATGCCCGATCGAGATGATTTTTGATGACGTGTCAATATTGTATACATTTTGAGGAAAAAGAATCACTTATCAAAATCAGTGAAAAATATATTCAGTTATTTTTTTTAATTGCTTGCTGTTATTTGTTGGATTCATAACATATAACTAACCCAAAATTTAATTAACTATTATATTGTGGATTCTCAACATATACTGTGCATCTAATTTCTCTGTTTTTTTTAAAATGTAATTTAACCGTTTTTTTTTATTATGTGACACTT
This sequence comes from Dendrobium officinale, assembly GCA_019514585.1. Taxonomy (NCBI): domain Eukaryota; kingdom Viridiplantae; phylum Streptophyta; class Magnoliopsida; order Asparagales; family Orchidaceae; genus Dendrobium; species Dendrobium officinale. The sequence continues at coordinate 11,446,127 of CM033687.1, forward strand.
ATATATATATATATATATATATATATATATATATATATTGATTAAGTGATTTATAAAAGAAATGATCTTATGGTTGTAACTAGCTAGAAAATTCGCAGCTTTGACTTTATGTAAATATTCAACACTCTCATATAGAAAATGGAAGAGGAACTGTAATTTTTTATGATAAAATTCAATGGCAAAAGCTAAAGAGCCTGGCCAGGTGCTATAGTTTGCTATATAATTAAAGATACAAATGTCCATCTCCTACTCAGTTAAAGAAGATGAGATTATACAATTGAACACATTTATTCAATTCTTATTCTAAGAATAAGTGAAGGCGTGATAGAGAGCAGAGCAATTATATAACATTTGTCGATGACCGATAATGCAACAAACATCGGTTGTTCACATTCTTATAAATGATATCAATTGATGAGATTGAATGTTAGTAATCAGATGATGGTGATCATGATACTGTTGGTTGTCATTGGCGGCTATTGTTGGGCAAGTTAATAGATTTTTAACTTTTTTTTTTGTTAAAACCCACAGAGGGGCCTACGCGTTAATATCAAAAAAAAAAAAAAAGGTTACAAAGTCTTTAATAGGAACCTCCAGTTTGCTACTGCTCATCAGAGCTACAAAAAAATAAATCTAAAAGCATAAAAGCTGGTGGTTCCTAATACTAACAATTACAAAATAACATAAGAACATGCTAGGGCTGTAAGATAACAGCGCCCAAAAAAGGAGTTGAAAAATAAAAACAATACGCATACAACTACTACAAAAATCAAAACCAAACCTCCAACAACTCTGATCTTTCGACGTCCAGTGCTCCCTATCAGACAGAGGAAATCCAGAAATAGAACTCCAAGCCCTTCAAAAAGAAAACCTAAAAAAAACAAAGTATTGTGAAAACGTTCCTGCCAGTCATAATTACGAGAAGTATTGCGCGTTAAGAACCTGACGGAACAAATTTTTTAACTTTTTAATCTTCAAGTATTTGATTTGAGCTCAGTTGGGTTAATTTTGAATCATTTATGGTGAAAAGTAGGTTTTATTTCATCGAGATTTTTCATTTGACTATAGGCTTGTTGAAATCAGAATTTGAATGATCTTAATTTTAATTTAAATATTATTATAAAATTTATGTTAATTAAGTGAAATTTTGGAAGAATTATTAATGATTATCTCAAAAAAAAAAAGAATACAATTATAATTAAAAAAAGAAACACTAGCTTGACTTATTTTAAATATTGTCGCATTGTTAGGCCGAGAGTGACGTGAGAGAGCAATTCCATACAAATGTTAATTAATGTAGCACAAAAGACCTGCACGGCTGAATATGCCTGATAGAGCTATGTATGGAAGTTGTTTTTAGTAAATTACGGAGCCCAAGTCCGCCACGGCGTTGCAACGTAGTTGATTTTCATTAATTTCGTTCTTTGTCCTCCTCCCATTAAATTTTGTTCCGTTCTCTTCTGAGTTCTTACCTCTCTACATAATGGGCGGCGTGGAAAATAAACATATCATACACATTCCACAACATTTTAGTGTTAATAGCTTATTCTTAATTAGTGGCGGTTTTAAAATTTTGGTATGAGTCCGCAAAAAATAATAGAAAATTGTACTGTTATAACAACAATAAGCCTTTATCTCAAACTGCCGATTGGATGCAAAATTTTTTTTTTCATTGTATTTTATTAAGAGTCAAACTCCCATATAAAACTAATAAAAATATCATTTTAATACATTCTTAATCTATTAAAAATATATAATACTTAATTTTTATTGCAGGGTAAAAATTAAAAAAAAAATCAAGTTAGAATGTTTTGATTAAATTTTTTATCATAATATATTTTTAATTCATTAGATTTAATTTAAGATGAGGGTCATATAAATTATTTATATATTACCCTCATCTAATAATAATCTTTAGTGCTTTTTCAAGAAAAAAACTGAAGAGCAAGGCTCATATTAAATATTTTGTTGATTTTTGTTTTTGATTTATAGTCACATATTGTATTAAATTATGTAACTAACGATCCTGTTTTTTATCACAGTTTTTTTATAGATGTGAATTAAAATATCTTATCGGTATTGATCTTCACAGAGCGGTATTCCTCGTTATTACCAAACAATACCTAACAATACCGACCAAATACCGAGCAAAAACCGAGTAACAAGCCTCTGACCGAACGTAGAGCTACGTCCAATCAGAGGACGTAATAAAAGTTCTGAGGGAAGAGAAGAGCATAAGAAAAAATACTTCAGACTTAACATACACATTTTTATTCTCACAGTATCTCGTAAAAGTTCAAATGAAACAATCCTGAAATAAGAAGTTTATAATGTAGAGTGGAATAGGATCAAAATGCTAAAAACATCAAAGAACAATATAGATTTATACATAAGCATTAGAGCTCCTTGGCAAGATCCAAGCATAAACAAATTGTGCTCATCCCTTTCAGCTATTTCTTGGTGGTTAATCTACGACATCACTCAGTTTGCTTAGGAAGTCAGATTTTCTTCAAAATATATCTGCAATTAGAACAAAGAGAAAAAATTATGAACCAGACATATAGAACAAAACCCAAGAAATTTAAGAGAGACCATGCCATATGTATATAGAACAAAAAGGTCTAAAAATGACCTTGAATGGAGCAGGGCAACAGAAAGGGCAAGAGAGTTTTTTTTGGGAGAAAAAAAACGTAATATTGGAGAGGGAGGCAGTCTCAGGAAGAAATAGGGTATTTATCAAAGGGATTTCCGGCGGATGTTTCCATCAAATTAAATAAAATTTCGGCCCAAAAAAATCCTTCAAAAAGTTCACTGATATACTTAATAACTGACAAAATTTCTGGCAGAAATTTTCCTCAGAAAACTCCGTCGATTATGCATATATTTCATGTAGTGCAATAATATTTTTTAGTCACAATTCTTTAATAAATGTGACTCAATTTTACTTTTTTTTGTCATATTTTTTAAAATTATTCAATTATCGCTCAAATTTATTGAAATATCTGAAATCACTCAATAATAATTGGTGTTGAACCCCTTCACTATACATTTTATAAGATGAGGAAATAATCATCCCCCTCTAAAATTATATATGCACGTCACTTATGAAAACAAAAAAAAAATTACATAGTTAAATTAATTGATATATCATCCAAAAAATTATCTTGATCGGGCATGAAACTTGAGGCAAAATCATGTTGGAAACTTCTTTTCCTGAACTTCTCAGAATACAAATCCAATGACACCAAATTCGACCCAATCCAAGCACAAATGGGTCCAAATCGAAGACCCGAAGCACATTTGAAAGGTTAAAACCATAGTTTGGATTACTAAATGGTTTCCAAACGTGACATGCTTATAGTCGAATCGAGCGGCTCGACGAAACAAATCCAACGAGCCCAAGATCACAAAATTTTGATATCACATTAAGACATTCAAAAGCTCAGTAAACAGTCCACGATTGAGGGGATCAACATCAGGCCTCTATTCTAGCCATTCCCAATTTGCCATTGATCTTCCTTCCATTTAATTGTCATGCTGCTCTTAGAAATCTATAAATAGACCCCCTCACTTCTCATGAAAGGGGGGCCCAAACAAGGAGGGAAAAAGGAGACGAGAAGAAAATAAAACCAGAGCCACCAATCTCCTGATTGACGACGGACTTCCACCCATCGTCGGATTTCTACTCGACATCGGACCTCCGCCCAACGCTGGACTCAGGGGCGGAACCAGCCCTAATTTTCAGGGGGGGCAAATTTATAAGGCATATATGACGGGGGTCCAAAAGGGGCAGCGTCCCATGGCAAGGTTCGATCTGTTGGAGGCAATTACCTAAATACCATACTATTTTAAAATTTTTAGGGGGGGGGGGGGGGGGGGGGGGGGGGGGGGGCAATTGCCAAAAAAATCCTTGTAATAAAGACTAAAAAATGGATGAAGAGAAATAAATTACCTAAAAACCATATACCCCTGACCCCAATGGGGTTCCGCCCATGGCTGGACTTCCGTCCATCGCCTTCCCCCAAGAAGGACTTCATTTATAATCAAAAGCAAATACTAGTAGATTCATTCAAACTAGGTCAGACCCCGTAGTCTTTCCCTTTTTCAGATTTTTTCACATAAAATTATTAATGTCTCTTATAAATGTTGCACTCTTTATTTTATATGATTTTGTGTTGGATCTTCGTACATAACTAAGACGTTAAATTATATTTTTCTCTATCACCGCAAATATTTCAGGACGCAACAATATTTCTTTTATAAAAGTGATTAAGGATCTTTTTGGAATGGTTGTAAATATTTTTAAAAATAATTAAAATTTTATTTTTGGGAAAGTAATTTTGTTAAAACTGTTAAAACTTTTTGAAAGCAATGATAAAAAATAATCAAATAAAATTATGATTGCAATTTAAAATCAAAACACTAATAAGATTGACCCTAACAAACCTTAAAAACTGCTGTTAGACTACTAAAAAAATGTCTACTGTCTGATACTTACTAAAATTAGAAGCATAAATAAAAATAGCTTAGATATCATAGAGTTATATATGGTCGTAATTTAATTAACAAGTGTAGCTAAAAGTGTAACCTTTAAGCATATTGTTTACATTTTTTTTTTGTGCTGCAAAAGAAACTATTGTTAGCCAATAGGCATTAGAAGTTGCTTTGTAGCTAGGGGTATCGAAACGGGTCCGCGAGTCTTCTTTGGGTCCGATCTAAATTGACTTGGATTGAAGTGGGTTGATCCTAACCCTATCCGATTTGTAAATGAGTCAGAACTTCAAACCCTGACCCAATCATCGCCTTACCGGATTGATTCGACCCGACCCACTAACCCGAATTTGAGAATGCTTCGGTGCGACTGGCAAATGAGTTTACTTTCATCACTATTAAAATAAAAAATAATAGAAAAAGATAGGAAACCTTACGAACAGTACTTGAAACATTATTTTATTACTAAAATTCACTGTTACATGGAATATCTTACAAACAAAGGCATAACAAATCCAACTATGGCATTGCCTTCAAAGTACAGAAATTAAAATAAATGCAAATAATTTCTCCAATATATTTTGATACACAATTACTTGCAGAATTTAGACTTTATTTGATACGATTTTTTTATTATTTTTTAAAATAAAATTTTAATACAACAATCAATTTTAAAAAGCAATAAAAATTAGTCTCAAATAAAGCCTTAAAGAAATTTTTACCATTTAAAAACAATACAACAAACACAAACAGTAGAACTTCAACTATTTTATATGACTGGCATGCATGCAAATGTATGTAATAATTCAAACTACTATAGCCTGGCCTACTCCTAGTTAATGGACTCTTTGGTTATCATCTCATGCCCTACGCCGGGACTGTGGCCGGGCACAGTCGGTCGGGCGTCGTCGAGGGACACCCTTGCCATGCTACCTGCGTCTATGCTTTGGCCACCAGACTTTACAGTGACTTCAATGCTGTTACTTACTCTTTGTTTTCCTTCATCCTTTTGCTCTACTATGTACCTTCCTCCAGCTACTAATAGAACTTCTTCATTATGAATTATGAAACTCATAAGAAGAGCACAAACAAAGAATGCCTTCATGCCAGCCATTGCAATTGAGAGCTCAAACAGAGAAAGAGGAAGGAGGAGAGGAAAATAGAGGCAAATGGACGTCGAAGTTAGAACAATGAAGAAAGCTAGAGGAGCAAGGCACAACTCTGACCTCTCTTGTTCACCAATATTTATACAGGAAGAAGCGTGCCATATGTGAGAATCTTTCATATGGAATTTCCACCTCTAAACTAAACTACACCTTCCCTCCCACTTCATTTTGCTGCTGCAAACTGTTGTGTGAGTAGAAATTAAGAATTTATGCATGTGTCACATCACATGATTTTCTTTATGGGAAATTATTCTAGTTTGAATTTAGTTTTTACTTAGTAATGTTTTTCCTGCCTTCACATTTCGATTTTTTTATTATTTCTTTGAACTTGTGCATTCATGACTATACATTATTAGTCAATTTAATATTTGAATGTGATCAGCTTTATATATCAAATTTCTTCTTTTATAGTTGAAATAACAGTGTTAAAGCTGACTTAAATTCTCTGTTTCTATATCATTAATCTAATTAAGTTATTAGAACCATTTAAAAATTTCTCCGACGCTCGATTTACTGTTTAAAAGAATTTCCAACGGAAGTTCGTTGGAAACTTCCAAATCCGTTGGAAAATGAAGAAAATTCCGACGGAAAATACGATGTAATAAATGATTTTCATGTAGTGTAATCTTAAGCTCATAGAAGCTAGCTTTATCTTTTATATAAGGATGTTTCCTTAAAATTTAAACGTTCACTTTAAATTAAACGTATTATAAATCTCATTAGAGTTCAAAGCAAACCAACTATCCTTCGGTCTGTGGGCTTAATTGAAATTCCCCACTTTCCGCCTAGCTTTTAAACAGTTCTGTAGTTAGAATTATATATTAAGAGAATTGGACTGCAAAACGTCCCTTTCCATTTTCCACCACCAAAAGTGTGGAGGAAGGAAGCTGGCCATGTAAGTTGTTAACAGTAGTGACAGCTTGACACTTGTAATCAATTTGGATGGTTATTAGGAATGCTGAACTTCAAGCGTTGGTTGAGAAAGCAAGATCTCTTTCCCGACACAGAATATTCACCATCAAATCTGCTTAGTTCCTACAGACGCGGGACTAAAGGCGCACGCTGATGATTTGAACATAGCCGCCAAATAAGGGAGATTCTTTAGACTAATTTAGTTCGACAATTCAAACTTTAATTTGTAGATACCAGCTAGCATAATTGAAATTCTTTTCTTTTTATTTATTTATATAGAGGCTATGAAATTAAATTTTATTTGTATTATATTTTTGTCTTCGTACTCATAATTTTAAGCAAACAAATAGAATTCTTACAATATTTAATACATGAATTTTGATTGATTTGAAATTAATATTATTTTGCTTCAAATTTGGAAAGATTCATCATTAATTAAAAGAAAATAGTGCTTTCTTTTTTACGTTGATCTGGGTTTTGATTTTTTCTTTTTGGTTGTGGTTTTTCGGTTCATGGTGGTTTGGGCTGTTTTGTTGGGATGCTAGCTGTGAAGGTGGTGCTCGACTTTTGTTTGGAAAGGGTGCTGGGCGGGGGGTATGTTGTTGTGGTTTTTCGTTCTTTTGCTATGTTTCATAACTCTTCCTCTAGGTAGTTGCATTGTCCTCTTTTGCAGGTTCCTTTATGTTGGTATGTTGCTTATCATGGTTATTGTGTTGCTTGCATGGTTGTCTTGATCGGATGGTTGCTCTCTTTGGGTCCTCCTTGGCCTTTGATCTCTGTTGGCCTATCTGCTCCTTTAAGAGTTATTGTTTCTTCTATTATGTATTGCTTTTTTTCTTTGTTTTCTTTTGTAATAGATTTGATCAACGGCTCGTAGGTTTTGTTTCAAATGATGTATTTTAGAGGGCTGTTGATTTACTAATGACTTGTAATTTTCTTTTTATTTAGCGTGTAGGCACCATTGTGAGGGTTTTAATAAATTAATTAAAAAAAAAAACTCCAAGTCAATTCAAATATTCAGATCATACAAATATATATTATGTAGTCCAAATGAACCCTAAAGAAGGGAGACATGAACCCATCAATGTCCCAAATGATTGGATATGTGTCCAAGTGAACTCAAATCTAACACTTGAAGCATATTTAGAAACTTGTGAATTAATTGAAAAGCCAAATGATATCTAAATCTTGCATACTTATAATCAAAAAGAGCAGTTTGATGAGATAAATAAAATGAGTACATGATCATTTGCTTCTGACATCGAAACACTCAAAATGCTAGATAAACAATTTACAATCAAGGAGATTAATATAGATTGTTCAAAAGAGTTTTTTTAGATTTTTGTTAAATTTACCTAAATCACGCTCTTAAAATGCTATTAAAAGTGCCTCATTTTCTATGTAAAGGGAGTTCCATAGGTGAGAGCTAAAAAAACTCACTTGTATTTCTTGGTGATCTCACTAATAACCACCATTAATAATCACTATATATATCATCTTCATCATCAGACTTTTATCATCTAACTATTAACATCTAACTTGAATTGTTCGTTTGTAAACACCATATAATTTCTGTTGCAAGCTAGAATATACGCGGCGGTAGAGTTAGTAAATTTTCATCTGAGCGTTGCACGAATATCTAGCATATACAAACAGAAGAGAAAAGAACACTAGGATTTTTACGTAGAAAACCCTGAAAAGGGGAAAACCCACGGGGCCACGCCCAGTTGAAAAGTTCCACTAGTGTCGTTTGAGATACAATAGGCTGATTCGTCCCACAAATTAGGACGATCAGATTACAATGAGTTTCTTCTGAATTGAAATTCAGTTACAAAGTTGTGCAGAGTTCCGGCGTCACCTGAATATCCGGCAAAATTCGGGCGTTATTCAGGCGGCGGAAGGAACTCCGGCGGTGGTTGAGGAGGAGCTGATTCTCCTTCTCCTTCTCTTCTTCTTCTCTTTTTCTTCTTCTTGCTTTCGGTCCCCTCTCATGAGAAATGAGAGATCTATTTATAGATTTTCTGGAGTGGCATAGCTCATAAATAGGTGTGAGATCAAAGGCAAATAGGGAGTGGTCGAATGGACGGTCGATATTGAATCCCTTGATCGTGCACCGTTCGTTAGACATTTGAAGGTCTTAACGATGTTGCAATTCAGTGATCTTGGGCTCGTTGGATTCATCTCGTTGAGCCCTACGATTCGAATATAAGCTCGTTAAAATCAAAGATCGTTTGGTAACCCAAATTGCAGAATGAGTTTTCCAACATCACTTCGGGTGCTTAATTTGGGCTCATTTGGGCTCGGATCGAGTTGAATTTGGTGTTGTTGGGTTTGTATTTCTGAGATGCTCAGTTTGACTATAAGCTCGCTAAAATCGAAGTTCGAGAGCTCCCAAATTTAATTTTTGAAGTTTTCGGTTCAGTTTCGCCTCGAGATTCGTGCTTGATCAAGATAATTTTTTGAGAATATATCAATTTCTATTATTCCTACCACGATAATTAGCATTACAGGAAAATCACCCATTTCTGGCGGCCTTTTCCGGCGGTAATTGAACCTTTTCCGGCGGTTTTGTAGTTTTCCGGCGGTTTAATTACCGCCGATAAAAACGGCGTAGGAAAATGAATTCCGGCGATTTTTGCTCCGCCGGTTTTTTTCGACGGCAATTTTGTTCGGCGGTTTACCGGCGGTCTTGAACCGCCGGTCAAAAAAAAAAAAAAATACCGCTCCGGGAGCCAACCCCGCTCCCGCGGCTCAACCCCCCGGCGCTCCGGCAACCACCCCCGCTCCCGCGCTCCGGCAACCACCCCCGCTCCAACGCTCCGGCCAGCTCCCCCCAAGCGGCTCCCGCGGCGTGCAGCCAGCTTCCCGCGCGTGCTCCGGGCTCCACATGCAAGGCGAGGTTCGAACAGCGGTTCCTCACGTGGAATTTCAAACGACGGACCGCTTTGCTGAAGAAGAAAATACGTTTAACTTGTAAATATTTATTATTTAAACTATATCACCACAAAAATAAAAAAAAAAAACTTTATTTATAAAAAAATTAAAACTAATTAATTTAAAATAAAAAATAAAAAATAAAAAATAACTAACTAATTAATTTTAAGATGAAAATTAAGTTAATAGTTATTTTAACTTTTAATAATTTTTTGTAAATCAGAAATGTGACCACCGGAAAACCGTCGGAAATAAGTCTCAAAGCCGCCGGAAAAGTCCGCGGGAAAATTTTGCGAGAAATTAGCCGTTGCAAAATTTTGCGGGAAAATTAGCCGTCGGAAAGCCACCGGTAATCCGTCGGAAAGCCGCCGGAAAATTCCGCGGGATAATTTTGCGGGAAATTAGCCGTCGCAAAATTTTGCGGGGAAATTAGCGGTCGGAAAGCCGCCGGTAATCCGTCGGAAAGCCGCCGGAAAATTTTGTAGGAAATAAGCCGTCAAAAACCGCCGGAAATCCGCCGGAAAACTGACCGCCGGAAAGCCGCCGGAAAATTCCGCCGGTAATAAGTGATTTTCCTGTAGTGTAGATAATTATATAACCTTCTCTATATGACGTACATTTGTAACATCAAGCCCAGGCCTTCTTCCTAAGAAGGGCCTCATTTGTAATCGACTGCAAATACTAGTGGATTCATTCAAACTGGGCTAGGCCCTGTGGTTTTTCCCCCCTTTTTAGGGGTTTTTCACGTAAAAATTCTGGTGTCTCTTATGAATGTTACACATTCTCACTTATCTGATTGTATGCTGGATCTTCGTACGATGCTAAGACGTTAAACTAAATATTTCTCTACCGCTGCGAATACTCCAGGACAACAAAATATATATATATATATATATATATATATATATATATATATATATATATATATATATATATATATATATATATATATATATATATATATATATATATATATAGTGGAATATTATTATTGGGTCAAATCACATGAATTTTTTTGCTTTCTTGAGTTTTTCACTTAAAAATCTTTTACAATTTTATCTTTTAATGTTAACTTTTAAGTAAAAATTAAGATATTAAACACATTTTATCACAATAGGTTTTCATGCTATGATATAATCAATAAAAAAAAAAGGCTGAGGATGAAATAATAATATTCTTAATAATATATATTCCAAAACATTAGATTTATTTTAAAATGAGTATAATAAAAATTTCGAATTTTTTTTTTTTTTAATCAAAAACAAATATATAGATAAAAATAGACGGTTACAATAAGAAAAGGCCAACCAGAAATAAATAGATAAAATACATTGATAGTGGGCTCAGTATTAAGCCGAGATCCCAGTGCCCCACCGGCTCGCACGGACCATCCAGTGAGGTGAATAAGCACCAAAGGTTGCCACCAACAAATCGAAGAGGGCACGAACCCCAGCCACATCATAGCCCCAAAACAAAACAGTAAACGACGACGAAATTTTGCGATAACCACAACAAAAATAACAAGAAACAAACAATTAATCAACGTCTACGACGACCCCTCCCACGGCCCCTACCACGAGAAACCTTCGAACGGCCAGGATTAACACGAACCAAAGAGAAATCATTCCCAGGGTCAGACCCCCCGCAGAATTTCGGCGACGTGAAATCACAATCCGAAGGCTCGGAACCAAATTCACCATCAGAGGATCCATGCAACCAATCCACCTGATCCGATCTATCAAATCCAGAATTCAAAGAATTCAACAAATTAATCGTTTCCACCATATGAACCGGAACATTAACAAAATGATTAGAGCTCTTTGAAATTCCACTTAAATTATCCACCGGCTCACACACTGCCTTAACAGCAGCATCCACAACCTGTAAATCAGAAGTCACAAGCGGTTCACCAAACACAGATCCACCATTACACAAAACTCCTGCACTACCATTGACATCAACCGGATCATTCCCTGGAGTGGAAACAACATCAACATCATTGATAGGTAAAACAAAATCCCCCAACCGGACAGGCACATCCAATAAGCCAGGCGAAATCACGGCATCAGAGGACGAAATAATAATAGGTAAAGCCTCAACCCCCACCGAAATACCATCACCAATACAATTCAACGTTCCAGGGTCAATAAACTCCTCACCAAAGCCCGTATTAGCTACAGTAATAGGATTAGATATGAGATTAGGGGTAGGAGGTAAAACAGAGTCAGGAGGATTCACTACAGGATGGCAAATATGAGGAAACAGTTTTGTGCATTTCGATTTTTTATGACCCACCACCTTACAATGCTGACGAAAGCTTGGAACACCTTCAAAAACTACCTTTTGAACATATCCAACTTTCTCCGGCCCCAACCATACCGAATCCGGTAGAGATTTAGAGATATGAATTTCAATCAAGAGACGAGCGATTGAGGGACGCGAACCCACAGCTATAGCGTTATCAGTTTGGATCGGTCGCCCAAAAATCGTTCCCAAACCAAATAAAATTTTATGAGAAAAAAGGTGAGGACGCAAGCCCGGAAAAGAAACCCACACGGGAACGATCGGCGACTCCTCCGAAAGGTCGAGGAGAGGCGACCATTTGATGATTTTCATGAAACAGCCGGATACAAAATAAGAACGATGCGCAAAAATTCTCCCATAATCCAAATCATTATCAAGCTTAATCAACACATTCGATTGGTCTAACAACGTGACAGAAAAACCACCGGAAAGTTTAAGGTTGAAGAAAAATCTACGAATGGAATCCAAAACCGGCCGCTTCAAAGGAAACTTACCAACCAAAGCAAATTCAAAAGGTTTAGCAAGATGAAAAAATTCCTCTTCCGAAAACCATAACGCCGGCAAACCACGAATGGTAGACACGCGACACTCCGGAAAACCACCCTCAACTGACCCGGAAAGCACATCTTTGAAGGATTTAGAGTACTTACCCTCTAAAAATCCTGGATCCAGCCTCTTATTAGCCATGAAAATGCAAGCACACCGGCGAACTTACAAGCGGCGGCTAGGTTTCACGAAGAGAAACCCTAGCAGACACACCCCGAGAAAGCATCGCGTCTAACAGTGTAATAAAAATTTCGATTAATCTTTTATTCATTGTTCTTATCTCGAAGCAAATTTAATTTGATCAAAATATTCCAACCTAATTAAAAAAAATTGTTTCATACTCATATGTTTTTCATTCGATTTGAATTTGGAAACCGCTGAAATGATTTTTTTTTTTTTTTTTTTTATTTAAAGTTGAGAACTGCTTGGCCGAGCAGGAATTGATGCTAGTCCTTAAGCCCTGCTGATGTGATATAATTCTTTTTTTAATAATGTTTTATTATTTTTAAATTTAAATATTTTTCATTTCATTTTAGAAGATAATAAAGACAACTATAAATAGTCATTTCTATAAAATACTACACTATACAATTAAATAGGGGCATGACTTAATTGAAATAGTTCATTATATAATTAAACTTATAAATGTCAACTCTTCTCCACATTTGAAGAAGAAGAGGGTTTCATAACTGATAATAATCATCAAATGCTCATTGTAAAAATTATAAAAGAAGTTATTGATGGGGGAGATGATTATACAATGTCAATTCATTAGCTTCAATGTAATAGAGGTTTGATGCTCATAGTTGGACAGCTGAAGTCAACTAATTGGATTATTAGTTAGGCGACAATGGCCGTGGTTGCTGATGGTGGAGATGATCATACAATGTAAATTGTGCTCATCCCTTTCACCTACTTCTTGGTGAGCTGATCGACGGTATCGCTCAATTTGCCAAGCTAGTTAAATTTTCTACAAAACATGTCTACAATTAGAACAAAGGATAAAAAATTATGAACCGGATGGATATTTAAGAGAGACATACCTTCCATATCGAACAAAACGATCTAGAAATGATCTTGAACAAAGCCAGATGACAAAGAGGGCGAGAGAGCTATTTGGGAGGAAAAAATTCATTATGTTGGAGAGGTTGGTAGTCTCAGGACGAAATAGGGTCTCTACCAGCAGTTTATCTAGCAAATTTTTCTGTCGGAATTAAATAACATTTTTGCCGAAAAAGTCCGTCATAATTTCCTACGAGATACTAATTAATAACTGACATAATTTCTGGCAAAAATTTTCTGCCAAAAATCCAATCAATAATGTATTTATTTTCTGTAGTGCACTAATGCTTTTTAGTCGCAATTCTTTAAAAAAAATATTTATCAAAATTTTTATCATATTTTTAAAAATGATACAACTCTTGGTCAAATTTATTGAAATATTTGAAATCACACAATAATCATTGGGGTTGAACCCCTTCAGTTTACAGTTTATAAGATAAGGAAATGAACATCCCCGTTGCAAATTCTAAAATTATATATGCACGTCACTAACTTTAATTAACATAAAAAAATTACATAGCTAAAATTAATTATATATACTTCTCTTAATAGTGGGATTAAACTAGGGATGATTGCAATTTTTTATTAAGATGAATATAAAATTATTATTGGGAAAATAGTTTTTTTTAACTATTATTTTTTTTAAAAGCAATGAGCAATAATCAAGTAGCATTGCCATTGCAGCTAGCCTAAAAATAAAAAAACAATAAAAAAATTGTTCCTAAAAATTAAAAACTTCTGTTAGACTAATAAAAAATGTCTACTGTCCGATACTAAAAGCCGAAGCATAAATAAAAATAGCTTAGATATCATATTGTTATACTGTCGTAATTTAATTAACAAGTGAAAAAGTGCAACCTTAAAGCATATTTTTTAGAAATTTATTTTATTTTTTGTGTTGCAAAAGAAATTATTGTTAACCAACTGGCACTAGAGGTTTCTTTGTAGCGGGGTGTCAAAATGGGTCAGAGTTGGGTTGAACCTAGGTTAACCCGGATTCAAACGGATTGACTCTAATGCGACCAAATTTTGTAAACAGATCAAAAATTTAAGCCCAGATCCAACCTGTCGGGTTACCTGGTTGATCCGACCAGTCCCACTAATCTAGATTTTCTCGGGTCAAGTGAGAACGTGTCGGCTCGATTAGCGAGCGTTGAGCAAGAGATCTTTAAACAGTCAAAACTATCTGTAGGTTGCTTGTTGTCATAGCAGCTTGCTCAGGTAAAGCAGAAAAACAGCAACTAGTAGAGAGAAATGTTAATACGATAGATATATTAATATTGAATATAATGGTATAATATTTATATAAGGACTACTAAACTTAGAGTTACTAAACTACCCATAGGTAGTTATATAAAGCTGAAAAGTGTTTCTATGCAGGCGGCTTGCTCAACAGGGAACTCAGGGTGATGGAGCAAAGAGGTAGTCGTCTTAGTGTTGGAGATGGTGTGGTTATCATTATCACGAGCTAGGATGCTAGGGTGTGGGAGCGGGGGAGCGGGCATGATCCGGGTGCAAGCACGTCAACGATTAACCGAGATGGTGAGAGGCGAGAGTGGGACGGCGGAGGGTGAGCACGTTCGGGTGAGGGGTATGGTCCATCCGGACCCGAGTGCAAAATGGCACCATAGCCGGAGGGCTAGCTCGGCTGGCCTATCTTGCACGGTCGCGAGCGCGGGAGAGGCAGACTGGCCAAAATCTATTGCGAGCGTAAGCACGGAGTGCATCTAGCAGGAGGTCGGACCCGAGTTAAATCAGATCAATTTCATCAATACTAAAATAAAAATAATGGAAAAGAATCGGACACCTTACGAATAGTACTGGAAACATTATTTTATTACTAAAATTCACTGTTACATTGAATATCTTGCAAACAAAGGCATAACAAATCCAACTATATATGGCATTGCCTGCTAAGTACAGAAATTAAAATACTTGCAAATAATTTCTCCATTATATTTTGATACACAATCACTTGCTGAAGTTACTGAAACTTTACCACTTAAAAACAATACAACAAACACAAACAATAGAATTTCAACTATTTTATATGACTGGCATGCATGCAATATTTGTATGTAATAATTCAAACTACTATAAAACAGATACGATTTCCCGCCGTATATTGCAGCCTGGCCTACTCCTAGTTAATGGACTGTTTGGTTGTCATCTCATGTCCTACGCCGGGACTGTGGCCGGGCACAGTCGGTCGGGCGTCGTCGAGGGACACCCTTGCCATGCTACCTGCGTCTATGCTTTGACCACCAGACTTTACAGTGACTTCAATGCTGTTACTTACTCTTTGTTTTCCTTCAACCTTTTGCTCTACTAAGTACCTTCCTCCAGCTACTAATAGAACTTCTTCATCAAGAATTATGAAACAAACAAGAAGAGCACAAACAAAGAATGCCTTCATGCTAGCCATTGCAATTGAGAGCTCAAACAGAGAAAGAGGAAGAAAGAGAGGAAAATAGAGGCAAATGGACGTCGAAGTTAGAACAATGAAGAAAGATAGAGGAACAAGGCACAACTCTGACCTCCCTTGTTCACCAATATTTATACAGGAAGAAGCGTGCCATATGTGAGAATCTTCTATATGGAATTTCCACTTAGGAGAGATTATTCTGTGTTGAGAACGGACCGTCTGAATTTGTTGTGTTTTTAATCTTTTTGCTGCACTTTTGTAAATAATGAATAAAAGAATAACAAATTTATAATTATGAATGCACTTTTGTTAAGTATTTGTTGTGCTTTTACCTAATTGTTGCGAACAATTATTACGTCCTCTGACCGGACGTAGAGCTACGTTCGGCCACCAATAACATGTCGCGACGTGCTCTCACTTTTTACCGTGCGGCCCGACAACTTGACCCGGACCGGAACCCAGGAATGCTATGTTCTGGTATTGCGAGTTATTACTCGGTATTTGCTCGGTATTGCTTGGCAATAATGAGAAATACCGCTCTGTGAAGAGCAATACCGAGCAATACCGAGTTGTACCGAGTTTTTATAAAAACTCGGTACAACTCGGTACAACTCGGTATTGCTCGGTATTACTCGGTATTTGCTCGGTATTTGCTCAGTATTGATTATTGCCGAGCAAAATCAACCAATACCTAGCAATATCGAGCAATACCTAGCAAAATCGAGAAATACCGAGTCATCCTGGGTCCGTTCCGAGTCGGGTTGTCGGGACGCACGGTAAATAGTGAGAACACGTGGCACGATTCTACTGGCGGCCGAACGTAGAGCTACGTCATGTGACCGGACCAAATAAAAGTTCAATTGTTGCAGCATCAAAATGAAGTGGAAGGAGATATAGTTGGATTAGATGTTAGGAATTAAAAAAATAATAATGTATATCTTTAAAAAAAGTAAATATTATAGTTAAAGTTGTCATTTTCAAGAAAACTAATGAATAAAGCTGTTTTTTTTTTCTTTTTGTTTGGGAAACAACATTGAAACTGATTGTATTAATAAAAAAAAAACTGATTTCATATTCCCAAGAATAAAAAACTTACGGTTTCTTTAAATTCTTTGACATGTTTTATTTCAAGTCGTTAAACAGCTGCTAAAGTTGTAGGTTAAAAAAAAAAAAAAACATAAAAAAACCTGATTTCATACTCCCAAGATGAAAAATTTTGCAATTTCATTAATTTCCCTGAAATGCTTTTTTTCAAGGCGTTAAAAACCTGCTAAAGTTTTAGTTAAAAAAATTTATAAAAAAACTTATTTCATCTGCAGTTTCATTAATTTCTTTGACATGTTTTCCTTCAAGGCATTCAAAATCTGCAGCAATCTTTGATATTTTTTTCGTTCTTCTCCGGCGGGGTGATCACCGCCTACTGCAGAGCTACAAACTCGCCAGCCAGTCCTTATTTTCACGAGCTGAGTTCGAGCACATAATTTAAGCTCGACTCATCGTTTGGCTGACGAGTTGAGCTCAAGTTAAGGATAACTCGAACTCGACTGGACTCATATACACTCCTAAGCTGGCCATGTTAACAGTAGTGAATAGTGGCGTGATGATACTTGCAATCAATTTGGACGGTTCATAGGAAAGCAATATCTCTTTCCCGACACAGAATATTCACCATCAAATCTACTTAGTTCCTACAGACGCGGGACGAAAGGCGCACGCTGATGATGTGATCATAGCCGCCAAATAAGGGAAATTCTTTAGACTAATTTAGTTCGACAGTTCAAACTTTTGTAGATACCAGCTAGCATATATAATTGAAATTCTTTCCTTTTTTTTTATTTGTATAGATGCTACGAAATTAAATTTTATCTTTATTATATTTTTGTCTTGATACTCATAATTTTCAGAAAACAAATAGAATTCGTACAATATTTAATACATGAATTTTAATTGATTTGAAATTAATGTTATTTTGCTCCAAATTTAGAAGGACTCATCATTCAACTCTAAGTCAATTCAAATATTCATAACATGCAAATATATATAATTTAATTTGAGTCCAAATGAACTCAAAACAAATGCGACATGAACCCATCGACATTATAAATGATTGGATATGAGTCCAAGTGAACTCAAATCTAGCACTTAAAAGCATATTTAGAAACTTGTGAATTAATTGAAAGGCCAAATGATCTCTAAATCTTGTGTGTGTATAGTCAAATAGAGTAGTTTGATGAGATGAATAAAATGAGTGCAAGATCATTTGATTATGACATCGAAACATTCGAATGTTAAGATCAAGGAGATTAATATAGATTCTTTGAAAGAGATTTTTAGATTTTGGTTAGATTTAACTAAATCACGCTCTCAAAAATGCCATCAAAAGTGCCTCATTTTCTATGTAAAGGGGGTTCGAGAGATAAGAGAGCTAAGAAACTCACTTGTATTTCTTGGCGATTGCACTAATAACTTCCATTAACAATCACTATCATTATCATCATCTAACTACTAACATCTAACCCAATTATTGGATTTTGAATTGTTCGTTTGTAAACACCATATTTTTATAATCCCTACTACGTTAATTCGATAATTATTATCAGCTATGTAATTCCATCTTCTTTTAAATGTACCGATGAGCGTATTCTTATATATATAACTATTTAGTGTATTATTACTATTGGGCTAAATCACTTGATTTTTTTTTCTTTCGTGAGTTTTTCATGTAAAAAACTTTTGACCTATTACAACTTGTATCTTTTAATGTGTTAGCTTTAAGTAGAAATTTAATATATATATATATATATATATATATATATATATATATATATATATATATATATATATATATATATATATATATATATATATATATATATATAACAAATATATTAAATTTATTTTAAGATGAGTATAAGAAAATTTTGATTAATCTTTTATGTATTGTCCTTATCTCGGAGCAAATTTAATTTGATCAAAATATTCCAACCTAATTTAAAAAAAAAAATGTTTCATATTCATATATTTTTTTATTCGATTTGAATTTGGCAACCGCTGAAATGAATTTTTTTTTTTTTTAATTTTAAGTTGAGATCTGCTTGTCCTAGCAGAAATTGATGCTAGCCCTTAAACTCAGCTGATGTGAATATGTGATATAATTCTTTTTTTAATAATTTGTTATTATTTTCAAATTTAAATATTTTTCATTTCCTTTTATAAGATAATAAAAACAACTATAAATAATTATTTCTATAAAATAGTACACTATTCAATTAAAACTTCATTTGTGACGGCTTTCGTCATGCTTCTTAAAACAACTTTCTAGTGCAAAGATTTTAATTTTTATAGTAGAAAGTTGTTTTAAGAAGCAGTAAGAAAGTCATTCTCAAATGAAACCTAAATATGGGGCATGACTTAATTGAAATAGTTCTTTATATAATTAGATTTATAAAATTTAGCTCTTCTCCACAATTGAACAAGAAGAGGGTTTCATAACTGATAATAATCATCAAATTCTCATTGTAATAATTATAGAAGATCGAAGTTATAGATGGTGGAAATGATTATACAATGTCAGTTCATTAGCGTCAGTGTAATAGGTGTTGGTTGCTCATAGTTGGACAGTTGAAATCAACTAATTGGATTATTAGTTAGGCGATAATGGTCATGATTGCTAATGATGGATGTCAGACCGTCGAGCAATGCAATAGAGTTCCTAAAATCTCTTAGCCCCCGAACCTCTCCAATATAGAAAATGATGCCTTCTTTATTGTTTTTTTATACATTCATTCTGATAAATTTGATCGAAATTTAAAATATTCTATCAAACGACTCAAATTAATCTTCTTGATCATTGGTCATTTAATAATCTCAGAATTGAATGACTTTGGCTCATCGGATAGGTATGGTCGATCCTCCCAATTTGACTATGTGCATGCAATACTCTTATTATATTTAAAGTTCTCGATTCGCGTTCATTTAGAGTTGGAACTGATCACTTGTAGCATCGTTAGAATTATTTGATTAAAATATAAATTTGTTGAAATTAGAATTGGGATGATGTTAAATTTAATTCCTAAAAAATTTAATGTAAAATAATGCATATATGCTCAAAGTAAAAATTATTAAATGTCCCGTTTCCCGCAAACTTTTATTTCGTCCTCTGACCTGACGTAGCTCTACGTTCGGTCAGAGAATTGTTACTCGGTTTTTGCTCGGTATTTGATCGGTATTGCTAGGTATTGTTTGGTAATAACGAGGAATACTGCTCTGTGAAGATCAATACCGAGTAATACCAAGCAATACCGAGCAATACCAAGTAATCCCAAAAAATACCGAGTTTTTCTAGAAAAAACTCGGTATTTTTTGGGATTGCTCGGTATTGCTCTGAATTACTCGGTATTTTGTCTCCACATAATGGTATTTCTCGTTATTGTTGGTATTGCTCGGTATTTCTCGTTTTGTGCTTGCGATCTTAGTGCCGGCCGAACATAGCTCTACGTACGTTCACCGGTCGTCTCCCGCTGTTACTTTTTTTGGTGTAAAGTTTTTTTAGAGAGGAAAGGGAACTCCCCATAGAAAATTCGTGAATTCTCTGATGGCGGGCGTTCAAGCGCTCACCTAACTTCAAAAAACAAATTCCCATAGAATTTCCTGCCAAAGCGCCCACAAAAATGTGGCTAGATTTGCGCTCCTTTATCAAGAATGCATGAATTTCTCATGGTTCAATGAACAAGCATTCAATTTGAATTACGGTTGAAAGTAAAAGAAAAGGGAAATTTGGCTTTGTATGGTCCATAGTATGACCATTTGAAGAAATATTATTATTATTATTATTTTTTGGAGAGTTATATCAAGAAGTTTGTTTAGATGAAATTATTTTTTATTGAATCTTCAAACTACTTGTTGAAATCTATTTTGAAAAAAAATGGCTTTCGTCGAGTATTCCACTAGCAAGCTCTCGAATGCGAAAACTTCTTCTCTCACGCCACTAGTTGTGATGCATTTCCTAGCAGTGTCAAGGTAGCATATTGGCAGTGCATGATGCCTTCCCACACTCATAAAATGAATTCCTCTTCTCCTCACATGTTGCAAATCGGTGATGCCTCTTAATGTAATGAATCGGTAGATCGAAGAAATAGTTCTGCAAGATGGAACATGTAAATATGGGAAACAAATACAAGCTCAAAGGCTCAAAATATCATTATATTCTATATATCATCTATTTTTCACCTTACAACAGCTATATATATATATATATATATATATATATATATATATATATATATATATATATATATATATATATATATATATATATATAACAAGCTAAGAAGTTTTCTTAGATCTATATTATCCCTTAAAATTGTGCGTGCATACGAGTTTGCTAATCATTTCACTAATCCTGACAATTTTTTCTTAATGGATCTGATGAGTTGTTTCAATACAAAACAAATCTGTTTTTAATAATTAATATGGATAAAGGAGTAAATTAACTATTCTGTGTCATTGTTCCATCATATTTGATAGCTCGTGGAGACTATGCTATGAAATGTGAAGGGTAAAAATGCAAAATGAATTATTGCTCTAGAGTACTAGATGGTATAAATAGTTTATTCACAGGGTGCTAATTGTCAAGTAATGCTTGAAAGTGTAGGTGTTTCTCAGGAATTCCACTTACTTCAAATAATCCGCATTTTTTCTCTTATAAAATAAATTTTCTTATTTTTCAGAAAACCCCTTTAAATAATCAGTGTCACTATTTTCTAATTATTAAATCAGCAGGCGACAATGATTGGAAGGATTGCAGTCGATGGGCGACGATGATCGGAGTAAGGCTCATTAGTGGCATCCATATGGAGGTTCGACGATGATGGTAGGATAGAGGTTCAACAGCGGCAGCCTAGTGGCGCAACTTCGACAACGGTTGTGCCGAGGTGAAGTTTCAACCTCAGAGATCTTCTCGTCTTCCTTTTCCTCCTCCCCCTTTCATGAAGAATGTGGTCTATTAATAATTTTTTGGATATGATATAGCTAGAAAATATGGAGAAGATCGAGAGCATGTTAGAGTGGTCTATCCGAGAGCTCATAGTGATCTCCTTAATCATGAAACATTTATTAAACATTTAGATGACCTAGAGATGTCAGAATTGAGTGATCTTAGGCTTGTTGGATTCATCTCGTCAAGCCGCTCGATTCAACTATAAGCATGTCATATTCAGATATCATTTGATAGTTCAATTAATGCTCTGAAGCTTTCAAATAGACATTGGACCTTTGATTTGGATTCAATTGGGCTCGAATTGTACCAAATTTGATGTCGTTGGGTTTGTCTCCTTGAGATGTTCAATTTGACTATAAACTTAATGAAATTGGAAATCAAAAGGTCCTAATTTTAATTTTTTGAAGTCTCAATCTTATATATTGCATCAAGATTCGTGTCCAATCAAGATGAATTTTTTGTAATATATCAATTGCCGTCTATTTTCAGACATTGAAGCTTGCAGAGTCCGAAAATATATAATTGTATATTTCTGAGCTGCTTGTGATTGTGGGCTCCGAAAAATTCCAATTTTTGGGGTGTGTGATCCCAGGGGAATTTTCAGAAGGCAGATTGGGTTTGTAGATAAGACACTACCCAGAGATTTCGCCCTCATTTGGTGAGGAATTTTTGATCTGAGTTCTGGTTTCCTATAGGCGCAAGCCCCTATAGTTAATTACCCCTCCCGATAATAGAAGAGAACTTTCGATTAAGGCTAGTCATAAAAGAGGTCGAATAGGTTATAAACCTATCGTATAATAGCAGTAATTTTAGGGTTTAAAATTTGAATTTGGAAGTTTGAAAATTGGAATTCAAAGTTTATCACCATAAACTTAAAACTGGTGGTGGGGGAAATGAAGACGAGCCCGATCAAGATCCCATGGTTCCGTCGTCCCGGGCTGTCATGATCCCTGGTCTACTTAGTCAGAGGAGGTAGTCGACCCAACCTGACAGAAGGCATCTTGTCGGCAGCCATGGGTTGCTTCGTCCAAGGATACCTTATAGACCCGGGTTGGTGTTTGTCTAAGGGGATATATATGAATCCACCTTAGCTGACAGAGGGCTTTATGCCTATAGAATATACCCTATGATCCATCGCTCAAGGGTTTGACGCCTTTAGGGAACATACGGGCTTTGGCCGTGATCGTAATATAATGGTGCCATTTCGCGGCAAAAAAACCACCCGATCAAAGGGCACGTGCCACGTCCCTGTTGGCAAGAGACTATTTGAGGATGAATCAAAGTGATACACCCGACATGCATTCGCTCTTTGTGAGCTGAGGTTAATTTCAAACTTATCACCCTCGACAAACGATTGCGGGAGGCGGATGATTTTTTGTTTTAAGTTTTTAGATGATTGATTTCATTTCAAGAATTTGGACTTTTATTTTATTTGAGATTTGACCCCTCCGGTTGAGATTTCCAGTCAACACGGCCATCATCGGGGTGGCATTAAGGTCACTTGTATTTTCGTATAATTTTGGAATGCATTTTGTTATTCAAGTCGTGTCAACTCCAGTCCTTTACAGGAGGAGGATGAAACTTGAATATTTAACCCGTACAGCATTCTCGGATCGTTAGATTTGACATTTATACTTGATGATCGGAGCACATGCGGGTTGCAGCATTTGACCCTGCGCAGCATTCTCGGTCATTAGTGTTTATACTTTGAACATGTTGACCGGAGCACATGCAGGGGTATTTAATTTAAGGGATCATATTTAATACATAAGGGGGATTTTAAAATATTTAAACATAATCCATTATGCAAGTGATTTCGATTAGAAAATAGCCCGAGATTTCATTTAAGAACTACGAACGCCTTCTGTCCGCTTGTACACATGTTGCGGATCCGGTGGCGTTGTTCCAATTTAGGTTTCATTTATAGCACATAGAAGATATCCCTTTGTTATTAGAAATCCCACTCAACATAGCTCATAGGGAATGCTTATTCAATAGATATTAGGAGATTGTGCTAATGTATATAGGAAAAATTATCTTGCTTGCTACAAATTCCCCTATTCTCCCTCGTAGGTGGATTGATTTATTTGTTACAAGCTCTTTGTCCTTGCTTGCAAACTAGTTGTTGGGGGCACTACAAATTCCCTAATCCTCCTCATAGGTGAATTGTAGTATAATTGCAATAGGCATTATAAATCCTTTGCTCCCATTTATAGGTGAATTGTAATATGCTTGTAGTGGGCAGGATGAGTCTTCAACAGTGGCTCGCAAGAGCTTGTTGTGATTATGACGAATCTTCTATCATCGCCAACAGGTGTTCATGTCTACGACAGTTATTCTTGTATATTCTTGTAGAAATTATGTTGGATGCATAATAGGTCTCCTATAGCAATCTGTAGGTGGACTGATTTGTTACCATCCACCTATAAGAATATTTCTTGAACATGAGATTTTGTTTCTTGCACATTTTTTTTTTTTTTTTTATCAATTGTAGTTGGAGTCAAAGTCAATACCCATATGTCGAAGCTCAAAATACTACTTTTCCATTCCTCTTATTCTTCGATCATTTATATGTGCGGATATTATATAGTTGAATGAGAATGTGTGCTTTGGAGATTAATCCTTGGACTCATAAAAGTGAATCTAACACAAGGAAAAGCATGCATATGATTAAAACTTCTTACACTATCATCCTTATTTTTGCCTTCCTTTGTGAACCAAGTCTATGAAAATCTCTTCACCTTACGCATCAAGATTTTCTCCAAATAAGCTTTTATTGCAAATTCTTCTTCTCCTTCACATTACAACATTCATTGTTGTCTTTACCTACCATGATATGGATCAACCTCACCTTTTCCTTAATATAGCTTGGGTTCCTTTAGTGTTTACTTTCAATCAAGATTATTTTAAGAATATAATTGACGGATAAAAGGGATTCTTCCATTAATACTCATTTGCATTTCATTTAGACCTTGTAATTTTGTAATCTATAATTTCAATTATGTCATACTCATTGTATAATGTTACAATTCATATCTAAATCAAGTCTTTTATATTGATTAATTTGAATTCAAATATGAGTTCGATATGAGTTTAAGTCCAATTCGAATTTAAATTCAATATTATTTGATCGAATTTGAATTTTAATTTGATTCTATGTTCGAATCGAATTTGAATTTTAATTTGATTTTATATTCGAATTAAGTTCAAATCAATTTTTAACTTTTAGTCCAAGTCCTTTGTTGTTCACTGAAAATTTCGGCAGCCTCCCGGCGTCGCCTCCCCACCGAGGGAGAAATCGGGACGGCACTGCCGTAATTCTTCCCGCCCGGATCAAAGATCGACGGCGCGGGGTCTTCGATTTCAAACCATCTCACCAGGATCAAAGATCGACTGCGTGAGGTCTTCAAATTTTAAAATCATCTGCCCGGATTAAAAATCAACGGCGCAGGTCTTCAAAATTTTAAAATCATCATACCCGGATCAAAGATCGACGGCGTATGGTCTTCGACACCTATTTGAAAAATCATTTTATTTCTCTCCATCTCTCTCTCTCTCTCTTCTTCTTTTTTTTAATTATTATATAATTATATATTATATTAAATTAAAATATATTTATATCATAATATAAGATATATATTATAATATAATATATTTATTTTAATATAATATGAAATTATATTATAATGTTAAAATATTATATTAACATAATATAACATTATATCAAAATAACATTATATAATTATATCATATTATAATATTATATCAATATATATAATATCATAATTAATATATATACAATAGCAAGGGAGAGAGAGGAATCGGGAAGAAGCAAATCGGAAGAAGCCCGATCGGGCTAGGGCATGGCGACGGCTCACGCACGGGCTCGGCGGGGTTCGTCGCTGGTCGGCGTCGGAGGAGGCAGGCGGGTCGGCGGCCTGGGGTCGACGGTGTTTGGAGGAGGTTGGCTGGAGTTCGACGGAGGTAGAGAGCTCGCGGGATCGGCGTCGGAGTGGCTGCGTCGGCGGAGGCTTGTCTGGCCGGAGGCAGGGTGGTCCGGCGTCGGCAGGCGGCGGCGAGTTCGGAAGGATGGCAGGAGTCGGCTAGGGCAGAGAGCTCGCGGGATCGACGTTGGTGCAAGAGGTCAGTCACGAACCTCTCTCCCTTGCGATTTTTTTTGTGCGTGAATGTGCGTATCCCGTAACCGAACGAGTGGAGCATTTTTATGTCGTGAATGAGGCGGTGGGTGAATCGGCGTGTCCGATCGAGTATGAGTCGGTGGAATTTCTTTTTTTTTTTTTTTTTTTTTTTGTTTTGAAGCCGTTACAGTCAACAAATGCCCCCCAACAAATATGATATGCGCTCTATAGCAGATCATGTTTGTTGTAAACTGGTTGACCCTATAGATCTCTAAAATTAAATTTTAGATGTCACATAGAGGGTCTTGTAGATATCCCTGATTTATCCTTTTGATTTGTCAGGAATTAACATTTCTTCTGCCCTAGCTTTGTGCTTTCATGGGCTTGATGAAGAATCCATATTGGTGACCTAAATCCTTTAGAATGATATTAGGTCGGCGACAAATAGTCATCTGTCCAAAGCTTTTTGCATGACGAACTTTGATGATGACAATATTCCTTTAGTTCAGCCTATAGCTTTATAAGAACTGCGGGATAACTTCTTCGGTCCTAAGCTTTGTGCTTTGACGAACATGTTGAAGAAAAGAAGCCCCTTCGATCTTAGCTTTATGCTTGACAGATTTATCAAAGAATAATGCTTCTAAATTTGAAAGGAGTTTTTATTGTGGCTTGGTGCCTTTGACTTGACTGAGACTTTTCTGAATTTTGCCTCAATCCATTTGTTAGTTGAGAAAATTTTTTGAATCTGAACTGTTTTGATTTGTTATATTAGACAAATATCAAACTTGATAGTATTTGTCATAGGGCTAACAAAACAGGTGCTTTCCTACTACGGCCTCTTATAATGGCTTGTTGAGTAAGTAAAGCTATCAGTGGCTCGGCCACATATAGGCTTGTTGAGACTGATATTATATCTGTTTGAGCACTGGACTTGTACTATGACAATTCATACTTGTCGAATTTGATTTGTTGAAGTTGCTAGATCAAAATTTCTTCTCAATCTGAACTTCGAGATTTTGGCAAAAATTTTTGCGATGATTGTATATTTGCATGCTTAAAGGCACCAACTTCTGCCCCGTATTTATGCTGTGATAGCTTCATGAATAATTTTAAATATTTATTTGGATTTCGATGATAACCCAAATAAATATTTAAAATGCCCCATGCCTTGAAAGGAATTTTCATCCGTCATCAGATTTTTGGCATTTTTAAACTTAAAAATGCCCCCTGTCTTGTGGGAGAATTTCTAAGACATCTTAGAAATATTTTCTTTATTTATAAGAGAATAATTTTCAGCTTAGTTTTCTTAAGAATGATACTTCTTTAAGTATCTCCCATTAATCGGGGGCATAGGTCGTCGACCTTCCAAATCGATAAGTTGATATGCTCCTCCTTGGTACACCTTTTCGATAACAAAAGGGCCTTCCCAATTTGGTTCGAATTTACCACCAATCCTTCGGTGTGGGATAATGGGTCTTCTCAGCACCAAGACCAATTCTCCTTTTTGAAATGCTCGATGGCGTACCATACGGTCAAAAGATTTCACCATTCTCGCTCGATAAATCTCTAAATTTTGTTGAGCCTGGAGTCGGACTTCATCCAATGCATCAAGCTCTTCCATTCGTAGGCGAGCATTTTGTTCTTCTGTGAGATCATACTGAACAGCTACCCGAAGTGACGGCAACTCAACTTCGAGTGGCAACACAGCTTCAGCTCCAAACACCAATGCATAGGGAGTTGCTTTCGTTGGTGTTTTGTATGTAGTACGATATATGCCCATAATGCTTCTGCCAACTTAGTATGTCATTCTCTTTTATTTTTAGTAAGAATTTTCTTGAGCAGCTTTACGAGCGTTTTGTTGAAGGCTTCTGCTAATCCATTTGCCCTTGGATTATAGATTGATGAATATCGCCAATCAATTTTATGCTGCTCAATGAATTTGTAAATCTTGGTATTTTTAAAAGCTGGACCATTGTCTGAGATGATGCAACGGGGTACACCAAATCTATAGACAACGTTATGAGTAAAGAAGTTTATCACATGGTGAGCAGTGACTTCTTTGAATGGAACTGCTTCAGCCCATTTAGAAAAATAGTCTGTTGCCGCTAATATGAAGCGATGCCCAGCAGATGATGGTGGATCAATTGGCCCTATTACATCTGTCCCCCAACATTCGAATGGCCAGGATGCTATAGTGGGATGTAAAGGATTTGGAGGTTGATGTATGATATTGCCATGAATTTGGCATTCATGACATATATCTGCATGATTGGTACAGTCCTTTACCATTGATGGCCAGTAATAACCCATTCGTTTAATCTTAATGGCCATTTTAGGACCTGATTGATGTGCACCACATAATCCTTCATGAACTTCAGAAATAACTTTATCAGCTTCATCTTTTCCTAAGCATCGTAGCCACATTTGTTCAAATGACCTTCGATATAGCGTATTGTTGACAAACGCATATCGCAATGCTCTCTTCTTGATCTGTGTAGCTAATGATTTATCTTCGGGGAGTTTGTTCTCTCTGAAATAGTTGATAAAAGGCTGTCTCCAGTCATTTTGCTCTTCAACTTCTAGGCATTCAAGCCAAGATTCAGAGGTTCTACCAAATTTTTTCTTCCTGTGAACATCTGAGGTTTATCCTGTTGATTTTCAGGAATAATCTGTTGGGGAGAATGAGGAATAACCGAAGTTGTGTCCTGCTGACTTGGATTTGTTGACCCCTCTTCCTGTGGGGAGCATAAAATTGCTGGTTCTAGTACTCGACGTGTGTTGACACTGATTAGTACCGGCTCGTCATTCATGCTCGCCATTTCTTTAGCAAGTTTTGCTAAAGAGTCTGCTTTACTGTTATGAGCTCGAGATACTTGGATTAATGTAATATCTGCAATCTGCTTCATGAGCTCGAGGACTCGTCTATGATAGTGAATCAATCCGATTCTGCCAATCTTATAAATACCCATTACTTGATTTATAATGAGTTGAGAATCACCAAAAATTTTGAGATTTTGAATTTTCATTGAAATAGCAATCTCAAGACCCGCTATTAAAGCTTCATATTCTGCTTCATTATTAGTTCTGGGTTCGGTTAAACCAAATGAAAATCTCATTATTCCTCCGTTCGGTGCTATGAAAATAAGACCGATACCAGCTCGAGCTTTGGGGAGGTTTGGAGGTTGGGCAGGTTTAATTGATGATGCACCATCAAAATACATTTCCCACATTTGTGATTTCTCTTTTTCTAGAACAAC
Organism: Dendrobium officinale; assembly: GCA_019514585.1. Lineage (NCBI taxonomy): Eukaryota > Viridiplantae > Streptophyta > Magnoliopsida > Asparagales > Orchidaceae > Dendrobium > Dendrobium officinale. Next base: position 11,475,361 of record CM033687.1, read on the forward strand.
TAGAATTTGTTCATCAGGCAGATCGTCATTGAGCGGCGAGTCTGCAGGAACGGCATGTGCAGCCAAAAAATCTGCTAATACTTGCCCTTTCACTGCTTTCTGGGGGACATACGTGATATCAAACTGCAGAAGTATCACTGCCCACCTAGCTAGGCGACCTGTCAACGCTGGTCTTGTCATCAAGAATTTCAGCGGATCGATCTTTGATATCAGTGTAATTTTATGAGATAACATATAGTGGCGGAGCTTTTGGACTGCAAAAATCAACGCTAGACAGTGTTTCTCAATTGAAGAGTAGCGTATTTCTGCTCCTATCAATCTTCGACTGATATAGTAGAGTGCATTTTCTTTGCCTTCTTCATTGTGCTGGGCTAGCAATGCTCCAAGGGACTCTTCCAATGCTGCGGTGTAGAGGATAAGAGGCTTCCCTGGAATTGGTGCTGCAAGTATGGGTGGGCTCAGAAGATATCTCTTGATACTATCAAAAGCTTCTTGGCATTCATCATCCCATTTAAAACGAACGTCTTTCTTCATCAGCTTTGCAAATGGTTGACATCTACCTGATAAATTTGAGATGAACCGTCGTATAAATGCAAGTTGTCCTTGTAAAGAACGAAGTTGACGGAGACTTTTCGGAGGTGGCATTTCTATGATTGCCTTGACTTTGTTAGGATCAACCTCAATTCCTCGGTGCCGTACAACGTACCCAAGAAATTTTCCTGAAGAAACTCCGAAAGCACATTTGAGTGGATTCATTTTGAGATTGAATTTTCTGATTCTTTCAAATACAATTCTCAAATCTTGGAGGTGATCTTTTCGATCTATACTTTTCACAACAAGATCATCCACATAACATTCAACTTTCTGGTGGATAAGCTCATCAAATATATGCGTCATAGCTCTTTGGTATGTAGCTCCAGCATTCTTCAAGCCAAAGGGCATGACTGTGTAGCAGAATATGCCAATAGGAGTCCTGAAAGATGTATGTTTTTCATCTTCAGGCGCCATTTTGATTTGGTTATAGCCCGACGACCCATCCATAAATGAGAATATATCATAATTGGATGTATTGTCAACCAACAGTTCTGATATTGGAAGTGGGAAGTCATCTTTTGGACATGCTTTGTTAAGATCACGAAAATCGATGCATATGCGAATTTGTCCATTCTTCTTTTTCACCGGGACAATGTTGGCTATCCAATCAGCATATTTTTCTTCTCGAATGAAACCTGCTTCGATGAGCTTTTTGGTTTCTGCAATCACTTGTTCTTCGATCTCCAATCTCATTCGCCTTGGAGCTTGCTTAACAGGTACTGCACCTGGTTTGATTGCTAATTTGTGAACAGCTATATCAGGGGATAAGCCTGGCATTTCATCGTATGTCCAAGCAAAGCAGTCCCTGAATTCACTGAGTAATGCTTTCATCTTTTCAACTTTATTCTTGGAGAGAAGAGCACTAATGAAGGTCGGGCGAGGGTCCTCATCGGTTCCCAAATTTATTTCCCTTAGCTCATCCATGGTAGCGGCCTGTCCTCCATCTTCAAGTTCTTCTGGTGCAGGTTTAGCTTCCACATCTTTCTCTTCATTTATATCCATGTTTTCAGTAACAGGATATTTATCATTTATCGCATAACATACATTTTGGTCAGTATGTTCTGCTGCCACAAATCCCAAGCCTTTTGTATCACGATTACCCATTTTAGATAATTCGTGACACCACATTCTTTGAAAGAAAAGTGCTCGTCGTCGAGTGACCATATTATGAACTCCAGCTTTTCGTATCATTTGCTGAATTCTTTTGGGACAATATCTAGGCATCTCTGTATGAATTATCTCTTCATCTTCATCGAAATTCCCAAACTCATTGACATTATCTTCTTGATACTCTCCAAATTTGTAGAATAAGCTTCCCGGTCCACTACTTCCACGTAGGGGAGGTACAAAAAATGTTTTTAAGCTCTTCAATATTATGAACCTCACGAGGTATAATTTCTCTGAAGTGTTGTGGAGGGATCAGTGTAACTACAAAAGTATTCTCCTTTGACTTTTCTTTAATCAAAGGCCTGTAGGTTTCAGAGATATCATCATCTTCCTCCGTGTCACTTCCTAAGTGGAGTACAACTTTATTTGATTTAGGTAATGTGTTAGCTCCTTTAGAAAAATTTTGCGACTTTCTTCTCGTATCCTTTTCTTCAGTTCCTTTGGATTGTTTTGTACTCATCGTGGTAGATGCTTTACTTGCAGAAGATTTCATCGGTTTTACTTTATTTGGAATGAAGTATTTTGCATCATCATAAATTTTCACTTCGTGGACTGCGAAGGGTTGTATATCTCCAGAGATTCGGAACTCTTCTCCATTCTTCAGATATTTCATACATTGGTGCATAGTTGATGGAACAAGACCATTCTCATGGAGCCAAGGTCTACCCAAGAGTGCTTTGAATGAAGTGTCAGCATCGATAATATGAAATTTGGCTTCTGTGTACAGTTCTCCAAATTTCAGTGGAAGAACAAACGAACCTATAGTTTTTTGTCCTTTCTCGTTAAAGCCATGCACCATAAGTTTATCTGAACCTAGATGTTGAATATCTAGGGATAAGGACCTTAGTGTGCGCAAGCTCATGAGGTTTATTGAAGACCCAGGATCAATCAGGATTCGCCTTATTATGATGCCATCACTTTCTGCCGTGACATATAAAGGGCGATTATGTTCTGTAGTCCCCAACATGAGATCTTCTTCAGAGAATGTAATAACAGGTTCATTTCTGGCATGAAGAACTTCGCTCAAACATCTTTCTGCGAAATATGCTTCATATCTCTCTGGATTTTTGAGAGCCTGTATCAAAGTTTCTCGAAGATCTTTTGACATTAGAAGAGCTTCATAGATGCTGAGCTGTGCTGGGATTTTCCTCAAATGGGAAATGATATTATACTCTATCCCTTTATTTGTATCACATTTCTTCTTATGATCTTTAGGGATGATTTCTTCATTGATAATTATATCTTTTCCCTTGTCTTTGCTTGATAACCCCTTTTTTAGCGGCGGCGGTTGCAGTACTTTACCGCTTCTTAACTGTACTTGAGCCACTTCGTTCGATTCAACATCATCTGATAAAGTTTTTGTTGAATGTTCAGAGTCTTCATTTAATTTCACACGCTCCATTCGTGAAGTTATTTGCTGATCTGACTCATCTTCACTTGGAAAATATAGCTCTTCTTCTGAGTTATAATCTGTTTGTAGTACCATCAGACATGACTCAGACGTCATTTTTGTAAGAGATATTACTATCTGATCCCTATTATGATCTTTTACAGAATCTCTTTGGACTGCATTCGGCGCCACTGAGATGACTCGACATGTTTCTACATGGAGTTGATCTTCATCTTCTTGTTCATCATCTTCCACTTCTGATTGGTCTATTTGAAGCTTGGACATAAAATCTGCAAGTGTTATAGGTTGCCTCAATGGTTGATGATAATCTTCTAAATTATTGATGATCTTTTGAAGTGTTGTTGTTTTCTTCTTCTGCTTGATGCGCCTATTTGAATTATTGGACTTCTTGGAGGATGTCTTATAGAACCGCTTCGTATTAGGACGTCTCCAAGTTAATGACCTGGAAGTGGATGCACCTGAATTTGGATTTCCTTTTAATTCAAGCACTGGTTCTGTAGGGGATTTCCATTTGATGCTAGGAACTCCTTCCAGCTGTTTGATCATCTTCATTGTCTTCTTGGATATTGCGGTCTGCCATTCATCTTTTTCTGGCATCATTTTCCCCTTCATTTTATCTTCTTTCTTAATCAGGGGTATAGGAGAAGACCCGATCATTTTTACAGATTCCTTTTTTGGGTGAACTAAAACGCTATTTGATAGCGTGAATTCACCATTTTTGTACTTTCTTTCCAGCCAATCTTTGAAGACATAACAATCTTCAATAGGGTGGCTGATAACTCGGTGATATGGGCAAAAACTTGGATCATCTTTTTGATCAGCTTCTTCGGGTCTTTTACACTCCGGTAATTCAAGACCAGCTTTAAGCGCTTGTTTAAACAGCTTTGCCACACTTTCCCTTTTAAAAGAATATTCTCTATTCATTTTCTCTTTAAGGGATGTGATTCGATCACCAGATCTTGGCTTCGAACGTTCTCCTCCATTACGAAAAGTCTGAAACTTATCGTTTCCTCCCAATATTAGTTTTGGCTGGGGTTTGATGTACTGCTTCATATTATCATCTTTAGGAGTAGATTGCTTTTCTTTCTTAATTCTTAAAGATGATGTGGAATAGATCTCATCTTTTCTATTATCCATAGCTTTATTCTTTCGGGGTCTATCTGAATGATATTCAGACTTAGACAAGTTTAATTTTTCAAATTTAGCTACCCTGTCTAATAGCTCTTGATAAGTGCTGATGGAGGCCATACATAAAAATGGTAACATCTTATCATCGATGTTTCCCATTAGCAGTTGAACGGCGTGCTCCTCTTCTAATTGTTGTTCGCATTTCATACTCATGTTGCGCCAGCGGGTGATGTACTTTGTCACCGACTCTCCCTTTTTTCGTTTCTCTAAGGCAAGGTCAGCGATAGTAGTCTTCTCGGTAGCACTAGCGAACCTTTTCACGAACATATTTTCTAATTCTGCAAATGTCTTGACAGAATCATTAGGTAGCTCGGTATACCATTCAAAAGCAGTCGCAGTCAAACTACTAATGAATTGGCGGAAGAGTAGAGCATCAACACCCCCAGTATTTCCACAGGTTGCTTTAAATTGGGCCAGGTGTTGTTTTGGATTGCCGGTGCCATTAAAAGTGTTGAACTTAGGCACTGAGTAACCCTTAGGGTAGGGCACCTGATCGTACTCGGCTGGATACGGGCGACCCTTGCTCACAAACTTCTCAACATGTTCTGATGCAATGACAGCTTTAATCTTTTCATTGATGATTGATTCTAGCTGTGGAGTCATCATCGGCTCAGATGCACTTGTAATATTTTGATGAGTTTGTGGATGAACAGGTTGATCAGCCTCATTTCCTTCTTCATTTCTTGCTCGTATTCTGGACACCTGGGGTATTGGGTCCATTGGCAGATTAGTAGGAATACTACTTGATATCTGCTGATTAACTGGTTGATTTTGACGATCAACTGGCTGAGCAAGTGCAGGAGTAGTAAGGACGTTCTTTTGCATTAACTGCATCATCGCAGTCATCTGTGCCATCATTTCTGTCATCTTGCTATTCAGCTCTGATATCTCCTTATCTTTTTCCTTCATTTGATGTTTCAAACGCCTTTGTGCTTGTGCCAATGTTTCAGCAAGTATTTCTTCTTCTTGATCATCATTTTGTCCATCATCTGAAGGGACTTCTTCTTCCTCTAACTGCTCGTACTGAACTTGATCTTCTTGAGAGGTTGTTTTAGAAGAAGTGGGCACTGTTTCATTGCGTCGTCTATAGCCACGTGTTTGATGTGGCTCATCACCATATCCCACCATGTAGACCACCTCAACCTCCATGGTGTCTTTATCATCATCTTTTTCTTGTACAGAAATCTCAGAGCGACGTTTCCAATAGATTTCTGGCTCTTCATGTGATACATGAACTTCTTCGATTGGAGGGGTGCGGTCAAAATTAACCTTTCTTTGAGAGGTTGAGGTTGGTTGGCAATAGGATTCCTTAGAAGATTTTCTAAAGTGTCGACTATTGTCAATGTCAATAATAGGCACCTTTTCCTTAGGTACCCATTGTTGATGATTTTTATGAGAGGCGGATCTCTGGGAGGCTGTACCAGATGTCACGCCGAGGTCAGCTCTTCTTTCTCTCCTATCTTCTCTGCGAGGCTTTGGCCTCCAGATTTCTTTTCCTTTTCGCTGGGACCTTTCGGCGACGGATCCCTGAACCCAAAGTTCAGGTGTCACGCCCCGATGCTCACCACGCGGAATATATTTTATTTTTCTTCTCTCAGCTGCAAGGGATAGGCATTCCCTCGACGGAGTTCTTCTAGCTTCAATTATTAAGGGCTGTTGATATCTCTTCTTCTTCAGACCTTTCTCTTTCACGGTCTTTAGAACTCGATATACTCGAGCTGAGAGAGTCTCAGGTTCTTTCTTCCTTGGAGGGATTAGAGCTTCAGGCCGTTGATCCCAGAAACATTTTTTTAGCTCCCCAGTAGAGCTGTTTCTTTTAACCCATTTCAAATTTGCAAACCCATTCCGGGTTGGAATGGTAGCTTCAGGTTCTTGGGCTGGCATGTTGGAGGGATGAGTTGGCACCAGTTGCTGCTGAGCTCGGAGTTCAGCATTCTTCTTCCTTATCTGCCTCCTTGTGAGCCTTCCTCCAGATGAGGAGGCTTCAGCATCGTCTTTCCCAGGTGCAGATAACCCGGTCGGCAGAGTGGTACCCCTGGTAGGTATCACAGATATTCTTCCTCCAACTACGACTCTCTCAGTAGCTGAGGCCTTAGGCTGTGATAGCCTTTCGAATACTGAGGTTCTATTTTGTTGAAATGCCTTTGCAGTAGCAGTTTTGTCAGCTCGTGGTTGTTGCACGGAATAAGCACGTCGTGCATTAGTATCAGCAGGATTAGGCTTCGCATGATGGCCTTGAACAGTCAAGCCGTGAATAGGTACGGCAGCAGCCTTTGCATTAGCTGCAGAAAACTCTAAGCTACCAAATCGGATGGTGGCTTCAGAGTCTCCAGTATTGATGACGGCGTTAGCTAGCTGAATGCTAGCTCCTCGTCCCAGTTGGACGGTGAAGGGTGTATTCTGTAGTTCCATTCTGCACAATTGAAAGGGAAAGGGTTAGTATGCAGAGTTGATACATTACCCTACACTTTCAAAGTGCAGAGACTAGACAGAATATATACAGAAAATTTTATTTGATTGCATATTTTTAAACCCCAAATTTAATAAATTTATTAGAATTTTAATAACTTTATTGCTATTATGTTTTACATATAACTAGCCAAAGATGGAAAGAGAAACCATCCCCAGTGGAGTCGCCAGAAATCTGGGGGCTCCGAAAAATTCCAATTTTTGGGGTGTGTGATCCCAGGGGAATTTTCAGAAGGCAGATTGGGTTTGTAGATAAGACACTACCCAGAGATTTCGCCCTCATTTGGTGAGGAATTTTTGATCTGAGTTCTGGTTTCCTATAGGCGCAAGCCCCTATAGTTAATTACCCCTCCCGATAATAGAAGAGAACTTTCGATTAAGGCTAGTCATAAAAGAGGTCGAATAGGTTATAAACCTATCGTATAATAGCAGTAATTTTAGGGTTTAAAATTTGAATTTGGAAGTTTGAAAATTGGAATTCAAAGTTTATCACCATAAACTTAAAACTGGTGGTGGGGGAAATGAAGACGAGCCCGATCAAGATCCCATGGTTCCGTCGTCCCGGGCTGTCATGATCCCTGGTCTACTTAGTCAGAGGAGGTAGTCGACCCAACCTGACAGAAGGCATCTTGTCGGCAGCCATGGGTTGCTTCGTCCAAGGATACCTTATAGACCCGGGTTGGTGTTTGTCTAAGGGGATATATATGAATCCACCTTAGCTGACAGAGGGCTTTATGCCTATAGAATATACCCTATGATCCATCGCTCAAGGGTTTGACGCCTTTAGGGAACATACGGGCTTTGGCCGTGATCGTAATATAATGGTGCCATTTCGCGGCAAAACCACCCGATCAAAGGGCACGTGCCACGTCCCTGTTGGCAAGAGACTATTTGAGGATGAATCAAAGTGATACACCCGACATGCATTCGCTCTTTGTGAGCTGAGGTTAATTTCAAACTTATCACCCTCGACAAACGATTGCGGGAGGCGGATGATTTTTTGTTTTAAGTTTTTAGATGATTGATTTCATTTCAAGAATTTGGACTTTTATTTTATTTGAGATTTGACCCCTCCGGTTGAGATTTCCAGTCAACACGGCCATCATCGGGGTGGCATTAAGGTCACTTGTATTTTCGTATAATTTTGGAATGCATTTTGTTATTCAAGTCGTGTCAACTCCAGTCCTTTACAGGAGGAGGATGAAACTTGAATATTTAACCCGTACAGCATTCTCGGATCGTTAGATTTGACATTTATACTTGATGATCGGGAGCACATGCGGGTTGCAGCATTTGACCCTGCGCAGCATTCTCGGTCATTAGTGTTTATACTTTGAACATGTTGACCGGAGCACATGCAGGGGTATTTAATTTAAGGGATCATATTTAATACATAAGGGGGATTTTAAAATATTTAAACATAATCCATTATGCAAGTGATTTCGATTAGAAAATAGCCCGAGATTTCATTTAAGAACTACGAACGCCTTCTGTCCGCTTGTACACATGTTGCGGATCCGGTGGCGTTGTTCCAATTTAGGTTTCATTTATAGCACATAGAAGATATCCCTTTGTTATTAGAAATCCCACTCAACATAGCTCATAGGGAATGCTTATTCAATAGATATTAGGAGATTGTGCTAATGTATATAGGAAAAATTATCTTGCTTGCTACAAATTCCCCTATTCTCCCTCGTAGGTGGATTGATTTATTTGTTACAAGCTCTTTGTCCTTGCTTGCAAACTAGTTGTTTGGGGGCACTACAAATTCCCTAATCCTCCTCATAGGTGAATTGTAGTATAATTGCAATAGGCATTATAAATCCTTTGCTCCCATTTATAGGTGAATTGTAATATGCTTGTAGTGGGCAGGATGAGTCTTCAACAGTGGCTCGCAAGAGCTTGTTGTGATTATGACGAATCTTCTATCATCGCCAACAGGTGTTCATGTCTACGACAGTTATTCTTGTATATTCTTGTAGAAATTATGTTGGATGCATAATAGGTCTCCTATAGCAATCTGTAGGTGGACTGATTTGTTACCATCCACCTATAAGAATATTTCTTGAACATGAGATTTTGTTTCTTGCACATTTTTTTTTTTTTTTTTTTATCAATTGTAGTTGGAGTCAAAGTCAATACCCATATGTCGAAGCTCAAAATACTACTTTTTCCATTCCTCTTATTCTTCGATCATTTATATGTGCGGATATTATATAGTTGAATGAGAATGTGTGCTTTGGAGATTAATCCTTGGACTCATAAAAGTGAATCTAACACAAGGAAAAGCATGCATATGATTAAAACTTCTTACACTATCATCCTTATTTTTGCCTTCCTTTGTGAACCAAGTCTATGAAAATCTCTTCACCTTACGCATCAAGATTTTCTCCAAATAAGCTTTTATTGCAAATTCTTCTTCTCCTTCACATTACAACATTCATTGTTGTCTTTACCTACCATGATATGGATCAACCTCACCTTTTCCTTAATATAGCTTGGGTTCCTTTAGTGTTTACTTTCAATCAAGATTATTTTAAGAATATAATTGACGGATAAAAGGGATTCTTCCATTAATACTCATTTGCATTTCATTTAGACCTTGTAATTTTGTAATCTATAATTTCAATTATGTCATACTCATTGTATAATGTTACAATTCATATCTAAATCAAGTCTTTTTATATTGATTAATTTGAATTCAAATATGAGTTCGATATGAGTTTAAGTCCAATTCGAATTTAAATTCAATATTATTTGATCGAATTTGAATTTTAATTTGATTCTATGTTCGAATCGAATTTGAATTTTAATTTGATTTTATATTCGAATTAAGTTCAAATCAATTTTTAACTTTTAGTCCAAGTCCTTTGTTGTTCACTGAAAATTTCGGCAGCCTCCCGGCGTCGCCTCCCCACCGAGGGAGAAATCGGGACGGCACTGCCGTAATTCTTCCCGCCCGGATCAAAGATCGACGGCGCGGGGTCTTCGATTTCAAACCATCTCACCAGGATCAAAGATCGACTGCGTGAGGTCTTCAAATTTTAAAATCATCTGCCCGGATTAAAAATCAACGGCGCAGGTCTTCAAAATTTTAAAATCATCATACCCGGATCAAAGATCGACGGCGTATGGTCTTCGACACCTATTTGAAAAATCATTTTATTTCTCTCATCATCTCTCTCTCTCTCTCTTCTTCTTTTTTTTTAATTATTATATAATTATATATTATATTAAATTAAAATATATTTATATCATAATATAAGATATATATTATAATATAATATATTTATTTTAATATAATATGAAATTATATTATAATGTTAAAATATTATATTAACATAATATAACATTATATCAAAATAACATTATATAATTATATCATATTATAATATTATATCAATATATATAATATCATAATTATATACAATAGCAAGGGAGAGAGAGGAATCGGGAAGAAGCAAATCGGAAGAAGCCCGATCGGGCTAGGGCATGGCGACGGCTCACGCACGGGCTCGGCGGGGTTCGTCGCTGGTCGGCGTCGGAGGAGGCAGGCGGGTCGGCGGCCTGGGGTCGACGGTGTTTGGAGGAGGTTGGCTGGAGTTCGACGGAGGTAGAGAGCTCGCGGGATCGGCGTCGGAGTGGCTGCGTCGGCGGAGGCTTGTCTGGCCGGAGGCAGGGTGGTCCGGCGTCGGCAGGCGGCGGCGAGTTCGGAAGGATGGCAGGAGTCGGCTAGGGCAGAGAGCTCGCGGGATCGACGTTGGTGCAAGAGGTCAGTCACGAACCTCTCTCCCTTGCGATTTTTTTTGTGCGTGAATGTGCGTATCCCGTAACCGAACGAGTGGAGCATTTTTATGTCGTGAATGAGGCGGTGGGTGAATCGGCGTGTCCGATCGAGTATGAGTCGGTGGAATTTCTTTTTTCTTTTTTTTTTTTTTTTTGTTTTGAAGCCGTTACAGTCAACAGTGATTGAAAATTATAATTATAAGGCACGACCACCTCATTGACGTCAACGCGGACCTCCACTCAAGATTGTAAACCAAGTAAAATATCATTAATTATAATATTTCTTGAATCGGATGCACTGACATAAGCAATAATTTTTATCCAAAATTCTCTAAACTCATTTTAAAATTAGTTATAGGATATTTATTATGCATTGAATGTGTTAAAATTATTTTTTCATCATATATAAAATTGAAGTTTTATTTCTAAACAAAATTAATGATTTCCTCAATAAGAAAAAGGTCATTTTAAATAAATTAATTTTCTTAACAAAACTTCAAGAGGTTTATTACTTAAAAATCCTATTATTTACATTACTTGGAAATAGCATGAAGAGAAAGCTTAGGAAAAAATTTTATTGTTTGTGCTGTATACATGTGAATAGTTCCAAGCTATTCATGAACTAATAATGTAATAGTTTCAGGAATATATTTTGTGCCTTTTAAAATGTGAAAATTCTTAAAAAATATGAAAAATTTTAGAAACACTTTACCTAAAAAGAAGCGTTTTTTTATTTTTCAAAATTTCGAAAAATCCTTAATAAATTATGAAAATTTTTAGGACTAATTTTTCATAAAGAGGAGTTCTTTTTTTATTTTTATTCCCAAAAATCTTTAAAAATTTATGATCATAAATTTTTCTAAAAACTTCATATTCTCTCTTCTTCGTTCTTATAAATACCTCTCTAGGAAATAGAAAAAAGTGCACTCTCTTATGTCAAATCAAGTCTTTCTTTGGATTTGAAGCTCGGAGATTGTCATTGGTGAAGCAGTCCAAAATTTTTGAAAATAAAACATGGAAGATACTGTGAAGGCTAGCAATCGTTGGGAAATATTGAATCTATCAAATGCTGAAGCAACCAATGCATCCAAAGTTACTTTATATGTTCCCCATCAAAGAGATGATAAGAGAAAACAGTTTAAAGCAATTGAGTACGTGATGTCCATGTTATTTATGAAGCCTTGGCGGTGATTCATAGGAAGTTTCATCTTCCAAATGAATTCACCCTTTGAGGGCATATCCAATGGAAAATCTCATTTTTCATTCCAAAATACAGTGAAACCAAAAAATGCTATGATTCATCTTCAATGGAACGCCATTTTGCCCCGTAAACCGTCGTTCTCTTCATTCGCGCCTTTTTCCCAAAGTTCGGTAGAGATAAAAGAATGGCGAAGCAAACAGTGCGACGTCAATATTGACGTCGCACTGTTCATCCGCGATCAAATGGCGTGAAAAATGACGGCCGGTTGGAGCAAAGCAAGAACAGCAAAGTGTTTGCCGTTCCATTGGAGTTGCCCTAAGAGTTCAGATTTCAGTTTTCTTGATTTTTGTACTATTTTTAATAAGTTGGAGCATGACCTATTTATCATTTGGTTAGTTATCATGACATTTGTTTTTTTTTTTTTTTTTTTTGAGAAAAATGATAGTTTTCAAATCCAACCAAAGACCTGATTTTGAGAAACTTTCTTTCCACTCTACTTTTCAAATCTTAATCATAATTTTTTTTAAAATATTGCTTTTTTTTGCGTCTTAAAAATAGTTTGAACAAGAAAACCACTACAGAAAATGACTAATTTCCGGCAGAGGTTATTTTGACATTTTCTTGCAGAATTTTTAAAAGGATATCGACAAATTTCCATTAGAAAATACATTTCTACCGAAAAATTTTCCGCGGTAAAACACATAAGGGCATCTCTAATCATTTGCCGTTCTACCGTCGCTCCAATCGAGCGACAATTTTGACACTATTTCATCGCAAATGAACAGATCGACGTCAATATTAACATCGTACCGTTCATCAGCCATTTGTTTTTTTTTTTTATTCGAAAAATAATTATCAATTTTAAAGATTCAAGTTTAGAAAATTTTAATTACTAATTAAGAAATAATAAATTAGAAGGATCTTATTTTTGTAGAAATCTAAATATTTTTTACATAATTAATTAATTTAAGATACAACATTAAAATAAAAATAAAGATAAAATTTGATAAATAAAATTTATGATTAAAAATATATGAAATGAAGTATGAAAAAGAATATATTAGAAATATATATATATTTTTTGTATTAGAAAATGGAATTTGTTTGAAAACAAGTTACTATATTTTAGCGTATTACTGCATTTTAGGGTTAAAAATAAGGTTTTAGGTTGGAGATGCCCTAAGAATTAATCACTAGCGAGAAAAAATTCACTCGAAAAAGAAAAATGTCAAAATTTCCGCTGGAAATCCTTTTCATAATTAAAAAAACCACCAAAACAAGTTTTTCCTTTGCTGAGGGATCGTACTTCTTCTCCGCCTCGTTTTTTCGCATCCTGTTGCGGATAAGCGATGGAAGCTCGCCGATAACCCTCTCCGCCTTCTACAGCGATGAAGTTACGCAGCGGTGGGATCTCGTTATCGCACCTTTTCCCGCACTTCATCGCCGAATAAATCTGGAATTTAAGGCAAAACAGATACGAAACAAGCTAAATCCTACATCCAAACAGCCTCATAGGGTTATAATGGGCATACCTGCTGGTGCTCCAGCGAGGGATGTCTGAAGCCCTTCTCTTTCCGTTCATTGTCTATAATGTCCGGAGCCCTCGTTTGTCTTCCCCAAATCTACGTACCTAAATTCAAGAATCCGTCGACGATATAGAACCGAGGAAGTCGTGACGTTAACTTCGAGAATTTCCGGATTTCCACCAGTCGACTTACGCGGTTTGCTTCATTCTCGCCATCTTGGAGGAGGAAGATTAGGACAAATTCTAGGAACGAGAAGAGTATTTGAAGCTGTTTTGAGAACGGGGAGGGTAAGCGACGGGTAAATCTCTGAATCGTTGGATTAGATGTAAATGAATGGTTTAATTTAATTAGTTGAATATTTAACAATAATATTGATATCAAATTATATATAAATTATGAAATATGTATGACTAACTATAAGTGCATGAAATATGTTAATAGTATTTTAAAAATCAATTAGAGCATATGAAAATTTATTATTCATTTTCAAAAAATTTAATATTTACTTTGTATGATTAGTTTCATTAGCATTTCCAAAGGGTAAATGATGATAATCGTTGTTTCGCCGATCAAAGCTCTAGTGGTTAATGAGGATAATGGCTGTCATATGGTTAATGAGGTGAATGTGGATATTAATATTGTCGTTTTAATTGATGGGGGTGTTGACGCATCAATTGCTGTTTTGCCTTTGATTTCTTGTAGCAACAAAGAGGATCTTAAAGTGGGCGCCATTCCTGAGGATCTCAATATGGGTGCCACCCCTAGTTTTATTGTTGGTGGTGACGAGGATGATGGTTATGAATCTACTCCTTTGAGGCCTGAGGCTACTTGCCCTGTAGGTAGTTTGACTTCAAACTTACTTGATGTGAATGTTGAGTTAGATTACGAGAATTTACCTATTAATGATAATGTTGTTGTAGATGATGAAATAAATGTTGATTTGAATGCCCCTGCCCCTCTCATTGATATTCCTATTTCTCTTATTGCTAATGATGATTAGCTAGCTCATTTAGCTGTCAACTCGAAGGAGAGTGTGGTGATTCAAGGTGACTGGCTTGATGAATGTGATTCAGCCTCTGATTGAGATACTGAGGAAAAGATGGATGTGCCATTAATGCATTTAAGGGAATTGATGAATTAAATGTGATCCAAATAGCCGAGGAGAATTTCTTTAAAAAAGTTAGTAAACGCAAGTGGAGGAAATCCAAAAAATTTTGACGTATTTGGCTTGGCCTGCTGGTTGTGATCTCAAGTGCTTTGAGAATTGGTTGGTTGTTGCTCCTTGTAGGGTCTTGTTTTGTTTGTTTGGGATTTGCTGGTTTCCTTTTATTAAGGTGGTTGATGGTATGTCCGTTGATGACCATTGGTATTTTTATGGCGCCCTTCTGGCTGCTTGTTGCAGAATGATTTTGTTTGTTTGCACTCTTGCAGGTGCTTCTTTCTAATATTTTATTATATGTGTGGTTGTTTTGCTCGTCTTTATGTGGATTTGCTGCTGCTACCCTCTTCTATTGCCCGTTTTTTTTTTCTATTATTTTTCTTTTTCTTTCTTTATGATTGTAATAGTTTTGATCATTTAGCTCTTACGTTTTGTTTTAAATATTGTATTTTTTAGTGAGCTTTTATATCGTTTAAGGTCTTATAACATTTCTTTTTTAATGAACGCGTACGTTCCTATATGGGTTCCCTAAAAAAATTATATATATATATATATAATTCAAATTCAAATTCTAATTAATTTGGAGACAAATTTAAGTCGAATCAATTCAACTCATTTTGATTTCTAGCTGATTTGAAATTAAAATTGTTTAGTAAGCCAAATTCTGCTTAAGATCACTCCTAAACCCATCAAATATAGAGATGATTATGAATATTCCTTGTGGGTGCTGAAAGAGAGATTCGGAGATGGTAGATGACGAGGAAGGGGGAGGGAGGGAGGCAGCAGATTCTTGATCCCTATAGATGGCTAAAGATACCATGAAAGAGAACAGCAGCGGCAGGAAGAAGAAGACGGAAGCAGTAAAGAGGAAATTAATGTTATCGCTCTAGACATCCATCTCGCCCGCCCAAGCCTCCGGGCCCCGCTCTTCTTCCCTCTTCTGTTGTCATTGCTAATGCCCCCTCTCCTGCTCTTCAACCATCTCCAGTCTCTGCCGCAATTCTTCAGCCCGAGATCAACTCTCCCCCTACCGATGCCACTACACCTCATCCCGCTACCTCCACGTCTCAAACCATTCAATTGGTTGAACAGCCTCCTCTACTTGTTGTACCTCAACAGATTCCTGTCTTGGGTGACCCATTGGAAACTCCTATCCCTAACTTAAACTCCCCAATTGAGGATGTTCTTTCTTCGGAGCTACCTACCACTTCTCTTGAGGACAACAGTCAAACCAATTCGCCTAATTGTGCTCTTATTTCTTCTTTTGAGCACATTCGGCAAAAAACTACTGTCTCTTCTTCTCCTAATAAATTTTCTGTTTTGCTGACCGAGGATCAATCTGAGCTTCATTCTGAGGCTGATGGTTCTTCCTCTAAGCGACAAACGGATCAAATTCCTGATAAAGGTCAATCCCAAAAATCTCAACATGCTAAATCCACTAGATCTAAAGGTGCTAAGAAAGCACAACCCCCTTCTAAGTCTAAATGACCTTACAAACTTTACCATCTATCGGTGTTGACCTCGATTTTGACTCGATCATGCTCGAGCTCTTTCGATCGATTTAATCGAACCCCGTCGAGCCCAATTTGAGCTCGAATCGACCCGACTCGAGCCGGATCGGACTCAAATAAGTTCAATTAGATTCGATTAGTTTGATTTCGTCGCGTCGTACCTGATTTAATTTGAATTGATCATTATTTTGGACCCGATTTTGTTTAACCAATTTTATTGAGCCGGCTCGAGCCCGAATCGACTCGAATCGAGCTAAATTCGGACCCGAGTTCAACCCGATCTTAGCCGAATCTAATTTGATTCAGCTCATTTTGAGCCTATTAGGTGCCCTGTTGACTTTCTATACGTTTTGAATTATTTCCCTAAATCTAGTAATCGCATCGGCGGCCACGATCGAGGGAAATCTGCAATTCGGCCGAAATCTCGCGTCTCAGTTGATTTCCTGCAGCTGGAGCAGACGTCGAGCGACGAGCAAAGCTGTTTTGGGGAATTTTCGGAAGATGGAACACGAAGACAACGCTTGGCGGGCTTCCTCCTTCGGCGTCGAGATGGATTTACTCAAGACGAAGGCCCTTTCTCTGGACACTTCTTCTGAACTCTCTCTCTCGATCCCGTTCGCTCTTGTCAAGACCGAACTTCACCCTTGCACTCCCTCTCCCTGGATCTCACGCCCTCCCTCTCGGTTCTCTTGGTATTTCGGAAGCAAGGAGACCCGAAGGCGCCCAGCTCCCTCTCGCGCCGACCCCCCTCTCCAGCCTCTCTCTCGTTCGTGACTTCAGCTCCAACCAGCCCGACGCTTGGCCTCCCGATCCGCCAGCCCAGTCGCCCGATCCCCCTGTTCGCGCGACCTCAGCCCCACGCCGACCTCCTTGCGCTCGCGAGACTGAGCTCGTCCAACGCCAATCTGAGCGAGCGAGCCCGACGTCTTGTTCCTGAAGTCATTCCGCCTCCAGCCGTCCCGACGTCTAGGCCTACCCGAGCTTCTCACTGTAAGTTTCCTTCTTCCCTTTTTTTCTTCTTCCTCTTTTTCTCCTCCCTCTCCCTTGGCCTTGGCTTGCTTCTCATTGTGTTATGTGAAGTTGATTTTGGCCAAATGAGATGTGGATTGAGCTTTCATGGTGTGTATGTCATCACACCATTGATCCTTTTGATTATTAAGCAAATGTATTCTTCCCCCCATAGTATATTTCATGATGGTTTGAATAGTTGATTATAATGCCATGTGTTGAATTGTGTGTTTCTCCTATGTGATGATTAGTAATAGGAAGTTCATGTCTTTGATTCATGCCATCTATCTCTTAGAAATTTTAAGTGTGAATGGTAGCAAGTCTTGAAGAGCTATGTTATTTCTTTCTTTGAAATACGCACATCAAATGTTTGTTGGAATTCCTTTGAAAGAGATTGTAATGTTTTTGAGAGTTTTGAACTTGCATTTGAAATCCTTGAACCAAACGCCTTGCTATCATGTGTAAATATAAAGACTTTGCTTTACCTTTCCGTTGCCATTGAGAGGTTTGATATGACTATATTTGCTAAGTTTCTTCCAAAATTTCTTCAATAAAGTGTTTGAAGAATTTTCTCTCATTGTTACTATTTTCATAGTGATTTTTGTTAAGCTTTTGCCTAAACTTGTGTTCATGAGATACTTAAACTATGGTAACTCTTTTTGTCTTGATAGAAGAATTTTATGTTGGGCATAAAGATTGAAACCCTTTTGAGAGTAAGCTATGGTGAGTTAGCATTGATCTTTGATTGCCAACTTGATGTTTTGAATATCTTTTAGAAGAGACAACTCTTCTAAAGTGATCGTCACATAGGTCATGAGAATGGTTATATCTTCATCGATTTATGATTAAAATGACTTGTTGTTAGAAGTTTCATGATGCATCTATTATCGTTTATTGCCATCAAATGTCGTTAGGTTTATTCGGTTACCAAATGAAGTTTTAATACTCTTTAAAAAAAATGTTGATGGTTATTGTTGGCCATGGATAGTTTCGCGAAGCATAAATGGAATTTGTGCATTGGGTTTACATTATTCGGAAATAAGTTCTTTGTATGTGGAGCTTGCATTTGTGTGTAGATTTGAATCACATGATGGTGGAAATTCTTTAAAATGTGGCAAGTAATCATGGATTTATTGTTGCTTTATCTTCGCATGAATCATGAGTAATTAGAAAAGTATTTGGGTTAAGGGAGTGAAGAATGAATATTTTCACGTGGTGCTTAGTCTATGCTTTTAAGAATGTCCGTGAAATTAGAAAGTAACAAAAAGGAGGGGGGTGCATAGCTATTTTAAACTACATTCACTTGTGATCTTCGTTTTAGTTTGCATTCGCAATGGAAGCATGAGTCCTTTATAACTAAGAGAATGTTCACTTGCATCGCTTGGGGTGAAGGTTGCATTCACATCATATTTCTTTACAAAAGAATTAAAGTCATGGCTTGACGATTACTTACACTGAGATGTTGAAATTTCTAAATTATTCTATGGAGATTTGTTTGGAGTATTATATTCTAAAGAGCAATAGCATTTAAGTTTCCTCTAAAAAAAATCCGAAGTTCAACTTTCTCTAAGTTTTCTTTTCTATGTATACGCATAAATTTGTTTTCTTATTGAATTAGTTGTTATGTGAATCATGGGGAGTTTGGTGGCTATGTGAGAAGCTACTTGGCAAAGAGCTTTGAGTTAGAATGATTAAATAAAATGGAGATCTGTTATACAAAACACTTGCATCAAAACGTATATCTATATCATATCTTGACTTTGTGGGAAATGTTTAAAGAGCATGTTGATAGATAAATTACACCATTTTATGTGTTGTTTAAGGAGAGATCTAATGTTTATAAGTGCCCTAAACCTCCATAGCTTTATCGGTTGTAAAGCTCCATACGAAGTAATAGACCTGAGAATTTCTATGGCCTTTGGGAGGATCTTTCCTTGCTTGCTTTGTGAAAATTCCTGCGGTTGTGATAAGTTTTTCCCAGTTTTTTTTTTTTTTTTTTTTTTTTTTTTGGTGCAGAATTTGAGGCTATGTCGCTGTTTTATATGAGAATTCCTATGGCATTTGGACGGAATTGTTATTACTTGTTTGTGAAATTTCCTACAGCTTTTGTGTAACTTTCCCCACTAGTTTTGTAAGAGATAAATGCAGATTTTGAAAGTATTATTGTTGTTTTCGCATAAGAATTCTTATGATATTTGAATGGATTTGTCATGGCTTTGTTGTGAAATCCCTACAGATTTTTGTAGAGCTTTTCTTCACTATTTTGGATAAGAAACGAGTGCAGTTTTTACTATTTTTGAGCTCCTAATTTGTGTTGAGAGCGTAGTATGTGCAGATTTTCATTATTCCGATGTCCCAAACTGTTTTGGTAATAGTATACACGCAGTTTTTGTAGTTTTTCGGCTTCCGGATTGTTGTAGGAATGGTGTAAGTGCAGATTTTTGTCCCTTCGAGCTTCCGCATTATGGTAGAAATGAGATAAGTGCAATTTCTTCATGACTTTAACTTCTGAATTGCTTTGGTAATGAATTGAGTGTAGGATTCTCATGATTTTATTAAACTCGGGTTGAAACTTTTGTTAAGCTTTTGTTGGCATTCAAAGCAATTCATACTATTAGAAGCATGTTCAAGTTTAAGGTTCATAGCATGGTTTGATGGCTTGGTGAGAGTGGGTGACTTTGGGAGCAATTTATGAGTGGCTTTAAATTTATTTTAAAGGATTTTATACGACGAATTTAATGAAAGCGTTACAACGAGGAGTTTTATAAGACTTTCTTGTTGCGAAGTTTTATGTTTTCTTACCCCACTCCAAATGAAAGGAGACACTTGATTAGTGGATGTTTGGGTAGAATTTTCGTGTCAAAAGAGAAGGTTTTGGAAGATGATTTTGGTAGGGCTTTGTGTCAAAACAAAACAAAAAAAAGTGATTTTGATAAATAGCCTTTTGTAGGATGTTGTATGACATTTAGTTTAGAGATTCTTGCAAGTCATGTTGTGTTTAATTAGACCTGTTTAGCTTGATCCCTATAGTGTCATTTAGAGGTGATTAGTGCTTTTCTATTTGAATTGAGTTCTCTTAGTGATGATTTCTTAAAGAATGAATTTTGGAGAGTTAAGGCTTTGATAGTTTTATATTGGTGGGTCCTTAATGTTTGTTTGGAAGCCAGTTAAATTTTCCTCTCTTTAGTGTTAGCTTCTAAGAGTAGAGGAAGGGTTGGGTAAATTCAAACAAAAGAAATCTAGTTGTAGGTTTAGTTTTAAAAGTCTCTTTCCCTTAGTTGATTGGGACTTGGTTTGGAGAGTTTTTTTTGGGGTAGATATGTCAAATGTATCAAGTGTCTCGTTTGGAGTGGGAACAGCAAAGGGCATCGTTGCTGTTATAGGATGCACTTGACTTCTACGAAGTGTATTCAATAACAACGATGCCTACACCCCTTTTTGTATTTGATTTTCTTTCGTTGTTTTCCCCGTTGTTTGTTTTATGTTTTTGGTGCTATATGCTTGCAAAACAAGGAGAACCTAAAGAACAAGTGGCTCAACAAATAACTAAAGGTACGTTCTAGTTTTTATTGTATTTTTCATTTCCTTGCACTGTCGTTTGTTTATAGAACTGCTCTAATACCTCTCTTTTCTATATCTTGCGAGGTACCTTTTGGAAAGCAATGGACAAGGAGCACTTGGAGCTGGAGCTAGGACAACCGGATCCGAGCATCAGTCGTCCCTACTCATCTAGTAGGGACGCTACGGGCGGAACCACCGGGTCGTAGCCCCCGGTGCTGTAAGCTTCCTAAAACTTAGAAAACCTTTAGGGGCCTAGATTGATTGTACGAATCCCAACCTTAGGGCCTTGTAGAAACTTCAATTATATATTTAGGATTGCTCTGGTTTTACATTTCTTTTAGAACCTCAAACCCTGTGACATCCGTATAGAAGTCTTAGGAATTAGAAAACACTGTTTTTAGCCCTACAACGTTAGCGACACTTAAGGACAAAAATTAAGGACCGAGTCTTAGAAAATATAGACTTAGGATGCATGCTCCCTATAGGGTAGAGACTTTAAAATAACAACGTAGTGACACGTTTTCCTAGATTTAGATTTTATTTTCTTAATTCACTAATAATCAACTAATTGATCTTAACCTAATTCTTAAAACCTATTAAAACACTGAACTCTTAATTAAATAATTATTAACATTCTATAACTATTAAACTTTAAACCTAAAATGTAAACCTAAATCAATTCTAATTAATTTAATAATCAACTCTTAATCAATCCAAAAATTTAAAAGATGCAGATTTAATTAGGAAATCTAATCTTAAATTAAAATGCATTAGGATAATACACTTCTAAATATCAAATCTTAGAATAATAACCTCTAAAAGTCAATTAACTAATTTGATTAATTAAAACACCCAATCTACCTTTTCTTTTCTTTTCATAACAAACTATAATAATTAAACAAAGTTAATTATCACTGGGTAACCCAGGCCTACGAGGCTATTAAGTTAGCCCCAAGGAGGGTGAAATAAACCTCACGGCCTCGGTGTGAAACAAAGGTGGTAATTAATCAAACATTAAAAATAAAATATTCCTAAAATCAACTCTAAAACATTAAGATTTAAATTTTAACTAAACTCCCTTAGCCTCTTTCAACAAACAAAAATACAAACAACTTTAACTAAACTATCTTATCTAGGACCTACCAAAACCACACGGCTTTCACACACTTAGATGAGTTTGATAGGACACGACTATTAGCTCTAGGTTAGGATGTTGTTCTGTTTTACTTTTTATGTACTTTGTTGTGACGCTTTGCATGTGACCTGTGTGCTGGTTGTTCTTTTTGCTACTTATTGTAGCTTTTCTGCTGTGTTGTTTCTGTACTACTTTTTCTAGTCTTCTTTTCTGCACTGTTGCTGTGACGTTAGAATACCTATAGGTTAGGTACGTTCTTTGATACTAATGCTGTCTTCTTGCAGGTGGCCGTGCTCATATAATGCTGCTAAAGGGGGCTAAAATTAATAAATAATATATAACTGCTTTAGGTACCTGCTTCAGCTGCTTAGCCCCTAATAATCAGAGCACGGCCAAGTGATTGATGTGCGCATTTTAATTCATATATATAACTGCTTGGATGAAATTTTTATTATAACTGCTTAGGATAACCCCTGCAGGAGAGTCTAGATTTTTTTTTTATAGTGTCATGTATTTGATAGTAAATGTTGTGAAAATTTAAAATAAGGCATTTTTAAGGAGAAAGGAACCCAAAGGGAAAAGTAAACCCCTACAGGGGGTTTCCTTTTTCATTTGGATATCTTTTTGGAGCACTCACTACGAGGAGTCCAAAGGGAAAAGTAAACCCCTACAGGGGGTTTCCTTTTTCATTTGGATATCCTTTTGGGAGGGTCACTACGAGGAGCCCGAAGAGATCGAAGACGATCCAAAGACGAATCAAGGAAGAGAAGAAGAAGACTGAAGAAGTATAAAAAAATGCCTTATTTTAAGATTTGCGTCGTTCCCGTGTTGTTGTCGGTGGAGCCCGGCCACCATTACTTACTGTACTTTGAGATGTAATATTGTATGGCACTTGCCATGGACATTCTTTTTCGTGGGATTTTGTTTCTGTGCTGTGATTTACTTACTTTGTTTGCGCAGTAGAACCAGCATGCTTTTTATAGGTTTCTTTCTTGCATGTGCTTGTGTCTGACCGTTAGGCTCTTTAGGAATAAAATTTTTCTACTCGTAATTATTGAATAAAATTTAAGATTAACTCACATAGAAACATAACGACTCTAGGGAATAGCCGGAATCGTCCGGGGTGGCATACATGCATTCTCTCACCTCCTAGACAAATTTCCCCGCCTGCGGGTAGAGTCCGGATAATCTGGCCTATGAGGATGAAGTGCCGGACCTGGGGAAATTTAGTCATTCAAAAAAAAATTATTTTATAAGGCCTTTTTTTAAAATTCATACATATTTGATTTGGAGACTTTAACCAGCATAAATTGCATTAGTAACTAAATAAAATTAAGATTTAATTGCATTAGTTTTAGGAGCATTATACCACTCATAAGTGTGGGATCTCTTAGGAAATTTCTCTAGTTGTCGATCCCAAATTTCAGTGTCTAAACTACCCACCCTTCTTCATAAAGATTGGACAGCATGGATTTTATACGATTAGGTGGTTTTAGCTGGCTTCCTTTGTCAGACAAGGAATAAGTCCAGATCGCATTAGCTAGGTCGTAGATGTTAGTATCGTATGTACGATACTACATCTTTTATAGGTTTAGGATCTAAAGGTGAGTGGTATAGGTGTACCACTATACACCTTATTGGTAGGTAAGTTCTCCATTCTTTCGGAGACTATAAACCCTGCCCATCTGCGTCACACAGATGACGCCACCTCCTTCTTTCTCTCGTGCTTGTTTGAGATGCTTTGCCTCTCTTCTTTTTTTTTTCTCCAGTTTTCACCTCCCCTAGCCGGCCGGATGTTGATTGAACCACGCATGATTTGATTGAACCAAGTTGGGACATTCATCTTTGATCAGGAAAGCCTAGAATTCACCCTTACACTAAACCCATTAGAGGAGATAATCTAACGTCCTTAATCGAGAGTCTTCTTAGATCGAGGTCTAAGATGTAATTAACTACGGGGGCTTGCGCCCGTAGGAAACCGATCCCCACAATCAAATAAACCTCATTCGAGCTGATGTATCGAATGAGGGAAATCTCGTGAATTTAGGGTTATAGATATTATTATCCATCGAGGTGCGTAGGTGAAAATCCGCTATCCTCCATGGCTAATCGTATCTATAACTCCATCTGCTCTTCCATCGGTCTGCTTGTGTCGATTGTAAAGGTCTACGACCATTTTGTCCTACGGGATAGTGTGATCGTACCCTTTGCATTCGAGCCACACGAGCGGAATCCTTTCGGAGACCCACAATCGGGTGCTGGAACATTCGAGGTTTCAATAAGCCAGAGAAGGTTCTTGCGGTTAAGAATTTAGTTAACAGTCATCACCTCGATATGATTTGTATCCTTGAAGCCAAAATTTCCTCTCCTTCCTTCTCTGACCCCTGGTTTTCTTACACGCACCAGGTTTTTCCTAATGAGCAAAGTTGTAACAATTTCAATTTCTCTGCTTGTGGCCGGATTTGGTTAAAATGGAATTCTTCTTCCATCACCTTACACCCTATTAGCTCCACTTCTCAATTCATCCACGGTGTGCTCCATTTTGGAGCCCTCCCCCCTTTCATCCTTACTATGGTCTATGCGGCTAACTCCCCTGCCCTGAGAGCTTCTATATGGCACTCTCTTCTGGAGCTGGCTGAGGCTATCTCCTCCCCGTGGATTGTGATGGGCGACTTTAATTATTTTCGGGTTCCTGGTGATAAATCCGGGGGTAACCTGACTCATCCTAGCAGGCTGGGTGAGTTTAACAACTGCATATTCAATTCGGGCACTTTGGATTTGAAATCTGTTGGTTTGAAATATACTTGGCACAATGGTCGGGTGGATGACCCTATCCACATTAAGCTAGACAGAATGCTTGTCAACCATCAGTGGCTTCATAGCTTTCCCTCTTCCTACTACAAAGTGCTTCCTCCTAATTGCTCAGATCATTCTTCTTTGCTGCTTTTTTCGGGTGCCAACTCTTTCAATGCTAACAGATTTCAATTTAAAAACTTTTGGCTCAAGATGGATGGTTTTTGGGACACTCTTATTTCCTCTTTTGCCATTTATCATGATGGGAGTCCTATTTCTAATCTTTATGCAAAGCTCAAAAACCTCAAGTTTCAGCTCAAACAAAAAAATTGGAACAATGACCATTTCTTAAAGGCCAAAATGGTGGAGCTCTGTTAGAAGCAAAATTTATGTTTGGAGCAACTTCAATGTAATCCTTTAGATCCTCAACTTAATGCTTTATTGAAGGACATTAATGCCAATATTTCCTCTATGCAAGGGGCATGGAGTTCTTGGATCATTCAGCGGGCTAAGGCTAAGTGGTTAAGTAATGGGGAGGATGATTTGGGCTTCTTGTATGCTCGAATTAAATCTCGGGCCAACTCTTCTAAGATTAAGGAAATTGTTGCTGAAGAGGGGCATTTCACCTCCCCTAATGATATTGCTATTGCAATTGTGGAACATTTTAAGAACCTGTACAATCCCATTTTACCTATCCAAAATTCTGTCATGGTTTTTCCCAAGGGGGACTCTATGTGACGCCCCAGGCATCCATAGTGAAAGGATTCGTCTGACATTCTGATCGAACTCCATTCCAGTTGCCTTGCTCGGACCTGAAATTTTAAACCACATATAATGAGCTTACAAAGCCCAGCAGGTCACCAAAGCCTACAACTGAAATCAAAGCACGGCGATGCTATCAATATGCATGTCAATCTATCAATCTGAATCAGTCAATGGTCAATGAGTCTATGCAG
Source organism: Dendrobium officinale (assembly GCA_019514585.1). NCBI lineage: Eukaryota > Viridiplantae > Streptophyta > Magnoliopsida > Asparagales > Orchidaceae > Dendrobium > Dendrobium officinale. Next base: position 11,500,826 of record CM033687.1, read on the forward strand.
TGGAAATCAAATCAGTAGTCGATGCAATCCGAAAATCAATAGTCAATAAAACCAATCAATGCAGCAGCAAGCAAATCAATAAACCAAGCTCAATCAATCCACGTCAATCTCGAAGAAATCCGTACACAGTAGAAAATCAATCGATCCATCATATCAGTCAATCCGTCCGTCAAATCAATCCGTCAAATCAAATCAAATATAATCTATACTATCAAGTCGATAAAATCAATCAGAAAGCAATACGATATCCTATCAATAATTCAAATGTAGCAATCAATACAATGCAGAATCAATAGTATCAATGAGTCTATAAGCAGTATCAATAAATCTATAATATCCATATCCATAGCATCAATGAATCAATGCGATATCTATATCCATCCATATCAATATCAATGCTCAGTAGTATCAATGCTCGGTAATCAATCGATAAAATCAATGAAATCGTACGATACAGTAAATCCAATCAAAGTCGATAAAGCAGGAATCTATAAAACAATGAATCCATAAATCAATACAGTAAACATGCAATTCAATACTATATACTGGACAAGTAAAATCAATTGGCTATGTTGCTGTTGTAGATATCCATACATTGGTTCTATCAATAAGAGTCGTCACTCTTTTCGCCCGTCGGCATATCAATAAACTCCTTATGACTCCCATCCATATCAATAATCAATGTTTAAAGGAAAGCCCGTCGGCCCACCATCCTGTACAGGTATCAATCAATCTTCAACCAATGTTCAACCAGGTTCCACTTGTGATCAGTATCAATAGTCAATTCAATCAATAAGCAATTCAATAGTCAATAGTAAAGCAATCATATCAATAATCATATGCATATCGATTCAATCTATCAATCTCAGACAAATCAGAAATCATACAAAAATCGGGCAGAGTAACGGCAGTCTATCAAATTTACACAAAAATCCTGCAAAATCATAATTCACCAAATTACAATAGAACGTTCACGAGAACAATATAAGACTATTCTTCTACAGAATCCAAATCAAATCACGTCCTGATATTTTTCTATTCAATTAAAATCGCGTAGAATCAATTCCGACCGGTAAAATCTTCGTAAAATACAGTCAAATCGTGTACAATAATCATATCTATAACATACTAAAAGTTGTGCGGTGAAAGTCGTGTCAATACAAAATCAGGTCAAAAGTTCGACTACAAAAACACAAAACAGTGCACAACTCGATCAAAATACAAAATCTTCGAAAACAGAAATAGGGTTCGGAGTCCTTACAGCGAGACAAACAAATCTTCTAACAGCGTCGTCGGACGAAAAGCGCTCCGCGGGCTCCAAAACCAAGCTTCCTCTTCTCTTCCTTCTCTTTCTCTCTCCTGCCTTTCCTCTCTCTCCAAAATGAATCCAAAATATCTCAAATCCGATATTTGTTAACACTGATCGTCCTGGACGATCCAAATTTCGTCCTGGTACGATGGGTTATCTGGACAAATTTCGTACAGACGAAATCCAAATTCGTCCCGGGCGACTAGCTCTCTGGACAGATTTCGTACAGACGGATCGTCCCGACTGCTCCAGGTTCGTACAGACGAAAATGGCAGATTTCTTCACAATTTCTTCAGTTCGTCCAGTACTAAAGTCAGATCGTACGGGACTAACAGCACAAAAAAAATCAGCTTTTTAAGGATTTTACACTCTATCCCCGTGCATCTCATTGAACCATTGATTGCTCCTGTTACGGACCTGGAAATTAAAGATGTTATTTTTACGGGGCCCTCCTCTTCCTCTCCCGGCCCCGACAGCTTCACTTTTGAATTTTTCAAGGGGGCTTGGGAGATTATTGGCTTCTATGTGACCAGTGCGGTTAAAAGTTTTTTCTCGGGTGCTCAACTTCCTAGGTGTGCTACGGCTTCTGCCATTACGCTAATACCTAAAAACAAGCATGCCACGAATATTTCTGACTACTGACCGATCTCTCTTTGTAATGTTTTTTATAAGCTTATTGCGAAGATCATTGCTAACAGGCTTAAGTGTGTCATGCCTCACATTATCCACCATAGTCAGGCCGGTTTTATTGCTAAGCATATTTCTACGGATAATATTATTTTGGCTAATGAAGTGCTCAGAGAATTTAATGGTCCATCCTCCAGGAAGTTTTTTTGTGCCAAACTGGATATTCGGAAAGCCTTTGACTCACTTTCTTGGGATTTTCTTATTTCTAGAATGAGGGATAAAGGCTTCCCTGCAAAATTTATTTCGTGGGTAAAATGTTGTATTCATGATGTCCCTTTTTCTGTCTGCATCAATGGGTCTCTGCTTGGGTTTTTTACCTCTGCCGCCGGCTTAAGGTAAGGTTGCCCTCTCTCGCCTTTGCTTTTTGTGATTGCTATGGATGCACTATCTTGTTCTTTGGATGAAGGGCCTTTTACTGGTATTCCTTATGGCACATCTTCTCTCAAGCATCTTTTATATGCGGATGACGTCCTTGTTTTTGGCGTTGCTTCAATTGCTAATGCATGGGCCTTGTCTAATTTTCTTAAGGATTTTGGCACTGCTTCTAGTCTTCATGTCAATAATGCTAAGTGCTCCATTTTATTCTCCAATAATACTTCCTTGGCTAATTCCATATCCAATATTCTGGGCTTCACTCCTTCTGATTACCACTTCAAATATTTGGGCCTTCCCATTTCCTCCAAAAAGCTTAAATCTTCTCACTTCCAACCACTATTGAGTAGAATTTCTACTCTACTTGATGGTTGGAAAGTTAAATTTCTTTCTTTTGCAGGTAGTGTACAATATTTGAGATTTACTATTGTTAATACTCTGGCATATTGGATACGGGGAGCTATCATACCTAAGGCTTGCATTAAATATGTTGACAGAATTTGCTCTAGATTTCTCTTTCATGGCTCCTCTCAGGGTAAGAAGCTACATCTGGTGGCTTGGCGAGGCACCTGTTTACCTATCAATTTGAGGGGAATTGGTATTCCTAGTATTCAATCTTTATACCATGGTTTTGGTTGCTCCTTCCTTTCGAGGATGTATAATACTAAGTCTTTGGTGTTTGATTGGATTAGACACAAGTATATTTCCACTTGGAAAAACCTTCCTACAGTTAGTTCTAAATTCTGGAAGTTCATTCATGGCATTGCTGGTAATATCATTACTTATATTAAGCTTCAGGTTTCCCCGGAAAATAGATTTCTCTCCTTTTTTTGGGATCCGTGGCTTAATGGGAACAAGTTGGCTGATTTTCTTACTCCTCCTACCGGTTGCCCTGATGATATTAGTTCTTATACTAGGGGGAATGTGTGGTGCATTCCTAGCAGTTTTCTTATCTGGCTGAAGCAACTCATCTCTTCTATTCCACTTCAGGACCTTTCCTCTACTCTTTTAACTTGGAAGAAATTCGATAAGCCTACCTTCAAAACTTTTAGGCTGCATTATTTTGATAATGTCCAGGAGGTGGCCTGGGCTAAATTTGTTTGGCACAAAAGAGCGGCTCTTAGATATTCAGCTTTTGCTTGGCTGTTGTTTAAAAATGGTTTGAAAACGGCGGATATTTTGGCTAAGAGGAATATTTTTATTAGCTCTGCTTGTCCCTTGTGCCGGAGGGGAATTGAAAGTTATGCCCACTTATTTTTTTCCTGTGATTTCTCTTTTAGTGTTCTTTCTTCCCTGCTGCTTATCCTGAATGGATTTCTCTTTAGACCCACTACTCTGCAGCTATTTGAATTTCTGGAGGAAATTGGCACTTTTAATGCTGTTGAAAAAATTTTTTGTTATCTTGTAATTTGCTGTGTTATTTACTTCCTTTGGAGAGAACGAAACGATCACAGATTTCGTAGTTCTCATAGGAATCATTTTGATGTGGGTAAGCAGATTGCTATGGCCATTAGCTTTAAAGTTTCACATTGGAAAGTCAGGGATGAATTGTTTATTTCATTTTCAAATTGTTTTGCTGGTATCTGAGAATTGGGGTGTGGTTGTTTTATGCTGGAAGGGCTTTTTCTGGATGGCAATTTTTGGAGGGGTATTTTTTACTATTTCTGTTGGGTTACAAGGTTGGCTGGTTGGATGTGGCATTTTGATGTTCGGGATGTCTGCTTATACCAGAGAAGTTTTGCTGAATTTTGGTGGTCTCCTACTTTTTTCTGTTATTTCATTATTTTTGAGAGGGATCTTGCCCTCTTCAGCCGGACGATGATGTGCGGAGCTAACAATGACGAGGTGCCTCAGTTAATCTCTTCCTTTGGACGGCCAGACTTGATCTCATTTCCTCTCCGCTGCACTGCTTATAAGAACTCTTTTGCTTTTTGGTGGCAACCAGGGCTCTGCTCCTTTGGATGGCCTGGTATGTCGTTCTTCTGTCTTGCCTTCAGTTCTGGTTTCGGTGCTTATTTTGATCTCTCTGGCAACCAAGGAGGTCTGGTTTCTGCTGAACTATTCGATGATGGTTTGCTTTACCTGTTAGCTCCATTTTCCTGAGTCCGAGGTTTTTTGGCCTTTGCTGGCTTGGCTGTTTTTGCTCTGTTGTTAGTCTTTTAGTCTACTTGTATTTGTTTTGCTGTTCGTTTTTCTTGCCCAATTTTTGTTGTTGGGTAGAAAAACTTCTGTATCTTTTTTGGTTTTAATATACGGGTGAAGCCCCAAAATTTCCAAAAAAAAAAAAAAAACCTGTACCGGGTTACAGTAGCTTTAAATAGAAAAACAGAGGATAAAACCGTAAATACATTTATGTGCTAATAGGTACAACAATCAATCTGTCATATATGCCCCTACTGATCACTTAATGTTCGTTCCTAGCTTCATGAAAGTAGATTTGTCCCTGGAAATGTAATTATAGCATGAGATGAATGATAATAATATTAGCAACACATCCAACAGTAAAATAAAAGAAGGGAAGACTAATTGTTGCATTAGAATTATAGTTTTTGATAGTATACTGATGATTGGAATGCTATCACTTAAGATATGAATCATTTATTTGATAATTGCAAGAAAAGGTAGCACCTTCAAGATTTAATAAATCTAATTTTACAAGATTCACTAAATCCTACTTGTTGCCAAGCAGCCCTAAAAAAACCAAACAATTTCCATTCCTTTCAGACCTTACAAAAACAAAAATGCCTCAAAAGAATCATCATCTTCTACCTCACTTTCTATACTGCTAAAATCTCCAATTTTCCTGGCAACCATAGCTAACATATCAGCCATGTCAACATTTCTTAGGTGTCTCCCATCTCCAGACATGAACACTTGAACTCCATCACCAACTTGTATAGAGCTGCATCCAGGCTCTTTCTTCAAAAACCTTTTTCTCATTAATCTCCTCATATTCCCCACATCTTCCCACATTTTCTCCCCAGCATACATGTTTGATAGAAGCACATAGTTTCCTAAGTCATCTGGTTCCAGCTTCGCCAACTCCTCCATCGCCATTGCTGCTACTTCTACATTTCCATGACTTGCACAGGCACTGAGCAGAGAACCCCAGATAGGTGCATCCGGTGAAATCGGCATGTTATCGACGAACTCCATAGCAGAAGAGATGAATCCCGATCGACTCAGAAGATCGACGATGCAACCATAATGCTCGACTCCAGGTTCAATTCCATAAATCTCTTTCATCGAACTGAAATACTGAAGCCCTTGTTGCACCAACCCAGTATGAGCGCATCCAGTTAATAGCCCAAGAAAAGTCACACCATTTGGCCTTACTCTTCTCTCGTCCTCCATTTGTACAAACAGTTTCACAGCTTCTTCTCCTCTCCCATTCATCGAAAGACCCAAAATCATTGTGCTCCAGGAAATAACATCTTTTTCAGGAGTTTTTTTGAAAATCTGTAGAGCTTGCTCAATGCTCCCACACCTACAGTGCATTTCAATCAAAGCATTGCAAACAAAAGTTTTCTGGAGAAATCCATGTTTTTCTGAATAGAGCTGAATCCATTTTCCAAGCTCGATATCACACGCGGCAAGAACGGAGACAATGCTCACTTCATCAGGCTCGAAACCTTCCATTTGCATACGGCGAAAAATTGCAATTGCTTCAGAATAACGACCAGCCATTGAGTGAGAGGAGATGATTATAGTCCAGGAGACTAAGGTTCTATTCGGCATGGAATTGAAGATATCAATGGCTTTCTTCATCTGCCCTAACCTCGCATGACTGCTGATCAGTATGTTCCAGGCAACCGGGTCTTTAAGGGACAATTCGTCGAACACCTTCTGCGCGTTAATCAAATCATCTACCTTGGCGTACATCTCTATAAGAGAATTGTTGACAAAAGGATTAGAGCTCAGACCGGAAGTGATTGTTCGGAGATGAATCTGCTTCCCAAGTTGATGATGAACAAGCCCTGCGCAAGCTTTGAGGACGAAAGGATAAGTAAATCTATCGCCTGATTTTGAGCGGCTTAGGATTCGCTTGTAGAGATCGATAGCTTCGATGAAACGGAGGCTTTGGGTGCAAGCTTTGATCATGGCGTTGTAAAGGAATATATTGGGATCGAGAACTTGGTTGAAGACTTGACGAGCACAATCGATTCTGCCATTGACGTTGCAGATGTTGATGATTTGGGTTGAAAGGAAGCTGCTTTGGGAGAGGAAAGAGACCAGGATTTGAGCGTGGATCTTCTTTAGTTCTTGGAGACTGGTGCATTTTCTTAATTGGAGAAAGATTTGGTCCTCAATTTCTCTGACTAACCAGGTGGAATTTCCTCTCATCGAACAAGCGGCGGTGCCGGCAGCGGCGCTGGTGGATAGCCGGATCGGCGTCTGCTCGTGGAAGCCAGCACCATCCAGTGGCTGTTGAGGATGGAACAATTATTACTTCCTCCGACCGGTTGCAGGCAAAATCCCGCTATACTGAGGTGTACCGAGTTTTTTTCGAAAAACTCGGTACACATCTGTACAGCGGGATTTTGCCTGCGACCTAATGTTTCTCTCGTTCGTTCGACCGGACCAAATAAAACTTCATTGAGGATGCCTTGTGCAACAATATAGAATCATAACACTTTGTAATATATTGGTGATTGATGAGCTAGGGCTCAAGATATGACTCCTTGATTCGATAATTGTAAGAAAAATATTGATTATATAATGTGCTAGAACTATAATTTTTTGTACTATATTATATACTAGTATGCTAGTGTTTAAGGCATTTAGCTCAACAAAAAGTTGAGTATATAGCTCTATTTGTACTTCAATTTATTTTGGTTGTTTTTATAGATGTTTCTTTTCTACTATTCTACTATTTGATATTGCTTATATGTTATGTTCTTGTTATGGACTTTATTGATTAAATAAAATATTAGTTACTTCTTTAGTTTATTTCTAACTACTTATAATTATATGCAATTCTCTTATGCATACAAAATAGGCTTTCATCTATCTTAACGTTTATGATTTGTTCTGAGAGTTGGGTCAATTATTTCGTTATGTCCCATGCTGTTGAAGTGTATAAACTTATACACCCAATATGACAATGGGTGACAGAAGTCACCTATCCCATAAACGATCTCAATATTTAAGAGTTTAACTTCATTTAATTTAATGATTTTACGGATTCAATATTTTGATAATTGTAAGAAAACACTCACTATTGCACTATAACAATGATACCAAATTGGTGATTTGAGTGCTAGTGGTTGAGTCATGGTTCATTGATTTGTTTGGCTTTTTAGTGATCATTAGGCTTATCTCAATTATTTGATTGATAAAAATTAGGGCAAAAAATATTTTTGAGGGATTCAAACGAGATGAAATTGGACGATATAATAAATATAATTAAAATTATTCAAATTAAAAATAAATGATATAATAATTATGCAATAATATAAATTTGTGATTAAAAAATAAATTTAGTTTACATAAAAATTAATAAATTTAACATAAATTATTATTATTTTATATTATATATTAATTTACAACTATAAATCATATACTTAATTCATATTATAAAGTTGCATCTATAAATCATTCATATAAGATCGCTTATCATTAATAAATAAATAAATATAATTTTTAATAGAGTATTATTAAAAAAAAATCAATAAATAATTAAGTATGATTAATAAAAAATAAATAGTATTCACATTATCAAAAAAAGCAATGGGTTGTTGCTGCTTGTTAATAAATAATTATTATAAAAATTTAATACTCATTATAAAATTAAAACACACAAAATTTAAATTATTTATTAAGTTTAATTTAATATAGTGTTCCAAAATTTATTAAATTAATCTATTTAATATTTTAAATCATATAGGTTCAATAATTCGACCAACAGTTCTTATCAATTCATGCTAATTTGATACAGGCTGCTTTTTAAGATGAATCAAGCCGACGGTTCACGATCTAATTTTCAACGTTCAATATGACTCAAAAAATTATCTTACTTGATTTATAATTTGGACCGAATTGGCTCTACTTGAAATGAATAGATTTTATTATGGCTAATAATGAATTCAAATTAGGTCAAAATTATTAATTTAAAATTTATATGAAATTATTTTTACTCTAATTTGAATATGATCGCATTTGAAACATTCCAAAATTGAACATCACATAATTTTTTTTGAAAAAGGCATATTCTTTTCTAAACAAAAAATAATTTTATATGTACACACAACTTCACATGATTGGTAGTTTCAAAGAAGAGGGGCTTTTTGGATTAATCATTTAAAATTTTATAATTTAGACACATTAATTAAATCCTTAGACACTTCATTAAAATTTATTTTTCATTATAAGTTCCTTGTTTAATGAAACAAAATTAAATTACATACATAGCTACACAAGTAAAACGTTAGAGGCTAATTTTATCTATATCCTTCCCTTATGTCTCCAATCCCCTCATCAACGAACAATTATTACGTCCAGTGACTGGACGTAGCTCTACGTTCAGTTACCACTAAGTTACTCGGTATTTGCTCGGTATTGCTTGGCAATAACAAGAAATACCGCTATGTGAAGACCAATACCGAGTTTTTCTAGAAAAACTCGGTATTGTTCTGTATTGCTTGGTATTACTCGGTATTGCTCGGTATTTGTCTTCACATAATGGTATTTCTCGTTATTGTCGAGCAAAATCGACAAATACGTGATTTTGTGCATGCTACGTGGCGCGATCTCAATGCCGGACGAACGTAGCTCTACGTTCATTTCACCGGACCAAATAAAAATTTCTCATCAACAAGCACGATTTATGTGTTTTCTTGAAGAGTAGTGCTTAAAAAAATAAATAAAATTGGATTCGCATAGTTTTTTCCGTCTCACCTCAACGAACTGTCATCATGACGTCAGTAACAAAGAAGAGGCCGAATTCCCTTTAAAGGAAAAACATGCTGTTTGCGTCAGAACGTGCCCACCACTCCGTTGCTCTAAACAGAAAGCACCATCAGGCTCAGATTGGCATTTGCTAAATCACTTTCCATTTCTTGCTACACAACAAAAAGACAGCTTGATACAGTTATTGGAAGCATTATTTCTTTTTTATTTGACATTTAGGCATTAAGTACACAATATCAGACTAAAATTCAAAAAAATTTAATTGATAGTCAAAACTTCTAATTAATAGATTAGAATGAGATTCATGTGTGATTATCTAATTGTCTGAATGATGATTACAATTTAAATTAGGTTCAGGTGATTAATGAGGGTTTTCCTGAAAAGGTTGGCAGGAAAGAAAAGAAGAAGAAATCTAAACCTCGTATTCATTGGTTTTAATTTTTCTTCTTTGCTTTCATGTTTTTTGTCCGGTTTGGTCTTTCTTTTGGTGGTTATTTCCCTTTGCTGGTTGGTGGTTGTTGCCTTTGTAGTTTTTGGGTTGGGGTTGATTGTGTGCCGTGGATGCTTGTGGGATCTTATCCAAAGTTGCAGTGGGGGTTATTGGTTCATTTTCCTCTATTTTAGTTGTCCTTTGCTTATCTTTTTTACAAGTTAATGTAGTATTTTGCTGCTTCTGTTGGTTGGGGTTGATTGTTGTTGTCGTGCCTTATGTGATTCCTCTATTAGATGGCTTTAGGCCTTCTTGATGATTTACTTATTTAGTTGCTTTCCTTGTTTTTCTCTTTTTATTATAATAGATTAAATCATGGGCTCGTAGGTTCTACTTTAAATTTTGTATTTTTATGGAGCCGAGGGTTTACTAAAGATTTATAATTTCTTTTTTATTTAATGCGTAGGACCCTCCTTAAATTTTCCAAAAATAAAAAGAGATGCATATGTATTCTATATTGTCCAACCAGAATAAAGGTTGCCACCCAGGTAAGATCCAGCCTTCTCCCATAACAGCATCAAGAAAGGGACTTAATACTTTCTCTTTGCCTAGTCTTCTCCCACTCTCTATACCATTTGCCAGCAAGAAATGAGACATCTTATTAATTAGAGGACTCTTTAATGATGCTCTCATTATTCGCATCAAATGATCATTGAGCCCTCTTGCAGTATAAATCTTATAATTAAATCATAGAATATAGTTTACTGTTTTAGCCGTGCAGGGTACGGGAGGAAACTGTAATTGGTACAGATGATTGTGATGGTATCATATGAAAACAAATATCGGTACCTACATTCCTTTCCTTTTTAAGTATTTTTTCTTTTTTGCTGTCATACTTTACTCCATTGACAAATGCTTGAAAATGTTCAATCATATTTGTACATTAAATAGCCTCAACAAACGCAGCACTCAAGACAATTATCACACACATCAAAGACTCCATAATTCTTCGCTGTGTTAACTATGGATGAATTGGACACCACACGGCGAGCGCTGTCGGGTTTGTCTTTGCGTTTTTATTGTTCATGCTACGTTTTTACTATTCGCAGAAACAAAACCAGACGGTTCTTCCTGTCCGGTGTCCGCACATAATAATCTCTCGTTAATTATGAACATGTAAACAAAAACCAAACAATGCTTGAAAATGTTCGATCATATTTGTGTTAAGCAAAGTGAAGAGAGACGGCTATGGCTCCAAAAGGTATCTGAATTTGAATTCATATGGAAGCACTTGTATTGGCTGAGGAATTGCACTCTTCCTACCTATTTCAAGGCACTGAACTGCATCATTCCTAAGTTCTGTTGGCAGTTGCAGGCAAATCCAATCCATTAGAGACTCCATATCTTTTGCAAAATCAACGAGGTACCAATCCAAAAGCTTCGGTATTGCCAATCGGCTCGGCGTTGAAACGCCAATCGCAGCTTGCAAGTAATCCCTCTTGCTGTCTTCAAGCTGCTGCTCTACTTGAGAAGCAGTATAGATTCTCACCTATTATAAAATTAAAACATGCTACAACCATCACTGATTGAATTGTGAGCCGGAAGAATTTAGATGCACAAACTTTTCTGGAATCAATAAGGTATAGTGAAGGAGGAAAAAACAAATTAAATTTGGTCAACTTACCGCAGGGGAGGACCAACTTCCACATGAAAGAGCAAATGTGACCAATGGTTCAGGCCAATCTAATCCAAACATGCTCCACCTTGTTGCCTCCTCGCCTTTTAATCGCTTGGGTGAGGTCTGTAAAGTAGAATCAATTTTGATTATTTAGGCTTTCATTGAAATGATTTTCTTAGTGCTTCTTAAAGCAGCTTTTTAGTACAAAAACTGTTTTAAGAAGTACTAAAAAAGACGTCCCAAACGAAGCCTTATTCGACAAAAATTTGAAGCAAATGATACAAGGCCCACTCACATGCTTCCAATAGTAAGGCAATCTAAGTATGAAGTGCTCAATAACCATTGCACTGAACAAATGCCCACCAACATTTACTATTGCCTGAATAACAAGAGGAAAAGAGCTGTTGTTAGAGATTGATTCTGTCAAGAATAGCTATGATATGTCAAGAAAGAAGGTAAGATACCTTCGGCATCAGCGCGATTACCACCTCTGGTGTAGTAGGTATACCATTCTCGAGAAAAGCCTGGAAAACAACAAGGATTTCATGAACTGCTTTACTATTATGTCAAATTATAAATGTTCAAACTGAAACAATCTACAGAGATGAAGCAAATAGTATTGAACAAATATGAAAGAATAAGCTTACATTCATCATGCATGAATTATAAACATTAATCCAGAATGCAAGCTTTTGCTGTTGAGTAAGCTCTGATATAAAAACAGATGCAAGCTTCCCGAGTAGTAGCCTAAATTGAATTAAAATTCTTACGAAAATGAGGAGAAAAGAAATCATTTTATCCATTAAAAAAAAACTCACTTTAGTTTTTGAGAACGAATCGCAAATTCTGAGATAAGATTTGTATCAATTGAGCTTGAATCCAAAACATGAAGATGTTTGTATGGGCCAATGTCTCTCCATCCAAATTCTTTGCAAATACCATAAGGGTCCTGAAAGTCTACATCCTTTGAAGTGGCAGAAGTGCCTGATACTGATCGACACATCTCATTCTGTGCAAAAATGCTTAAGAGGCATCTCAAGATCTCCTCTGACAACTTGTTTGCATCACTTATCTCTTCACTCGCCTTCTCATTAGAACTACCTTGAATGCGAGGAGCTTGTTGTCTCTCCTTGTCAGTTTCGTGGCATTCCGGCTGTGGAATGAAACAAGCAGCAAAATCGCTATGAATTCACAAACAGTACAATTTACCATAATTAACAGTTTTGACAAGAGGTTCACGGCTACTAGTTCACCTGAGAATCCAGAATTCTTGATCCTGAAGCTTTCTTCACAAATGATTGCTTGACATTCATGGCAGTATTTATACTCGACTGATTTTCTTTTTCCCTATGGTCTTCAGCAAATGAAGAAATGAGTTTCTTAGGAATCTGTTTTCCATTCGAGAACCGAGTAGAGGAAGACAGGTTGAGATATCCATCGGAAGACCACCGCATTGAAGGCGAATTGTAGCTGATTGAAGGATTAAAATCAGTTAAAAGAGAGGGAGCTTTGTACTGCTCTGAGTTCTTTGCATTCTGTGATGGGAATCCAACATGGCACATTTCCACTCCATTTTCCATGTTTGTTTTGGTTGAAGAAATGTAGATGGCCTCCTGGTAGAGACCTTGCCTAAAATTCAGTACTTGGGCTTCCAGCTTAACCACCTCCTCCTCTAACACAGCAACTTCAGCAAGAAGCTCTAAGGTCTTGAGATAAAGGAAAGAATAGAAATTCAGAGTTAATTTTCTTGAACATGAAAAGAATGCCAAAGTAAACTTGTTGAATGCATTTACTTGTGAAGGGAGAAAAGGAGGGAGGCGAGGAAGAGCACCCAATGGCCTTGTAAAAGCTCTCTCCAAGGCTCTGTGGACATTCTCTTCATGCTTAAGCTTCTTTCTCAGCTTATCAACCTGCAATTTATTTTAGTTGGAAGAGAACTGTAAATAGAAGCTCATATATTGAAAAGGGTGGAATTGCAAGCCGGAATGAATCAAGAAAAGTATACATCTTGTAGCAGAGCAATTTTCCTTTCCCTCCTCCACATGCTTCGTTTTGGGCCATTGTAGGAATCTTTTAATTCGCACCTATCCGAGGCCTCCGACTTCCTCTCCTCCATCTTCTTCACGGAAAGCGATTTACAGAAGAAAGTTGCATTAGTAAAGATTGTTTGCTGGTTAACGAAGGAAGATAGACAGTTTCTCAAAATACCTCGCTTTCTTTCTGATCTGAGTTGCTCTCGTTGTCCGCATGGGAGGAGATTGAAATCGAAGCACCCATTGTATGCTGGATTGAAATGGAAGAGTTTCCTCCCTGAAAAAGAGAGAGAGGGAGAGAGAGAGGGAGCTTGAGAAGAAAATGGGACAATTCTAAAACAAATACTTATGGAGACACTAACATGAAGTGCTAAGAAACCGACAGTTGTGAAAAAATAATAATAAAATAAAAGGAAGAACGAGAAAGGTTTTAGAAAAATCCACCCCCTCCATAAATCAAGCACAGCACCTACTTTCGAGAAGGAATTGAATTCAATAACACAAAGCAGTCAATCGAAGCACAAGAAAACCACAAACCCATATCAAATTTCAATAAAATTCCGAACTTTTAGTGGTCGAGAACACCGAGACAGAGAGGAAAGCAATAACCGTCTCTTATTTCTGCCAAAAAGTCCTTACTTTATCGTGCTTCGATGCTGCTTTCATGGTTTGCTCTGCAATCCATACTCCGGAATTCATCTCCTCTCCTCCGCCTCGTCCTGCTCCTCGCGACCGCTCTATTTAACAAAAAAGAACCAGTCCTACAGGAAGAAAGTGAAAGAGTGAAAAAGCTGCAATTCTTAACAAACCATCCCGAGTCCCCATAACCATTACAGTATAGTTTGCACTGACTTGCCTGTCACAGAGAATGACGAGACGGACTATCAAGAAAATCCATGAAGTTAAAAGATATCAGCCTTCAAACCCTGTCGATGATACGGAAATTTCTTTGTAGCATTTTTTAGCGTCAAATTTAATTCTCTTCACATGAACTATCTTAGGATTCCTCTGACAACAAGGAGACTTCTTGTCAAAGATTATAATGTTTTGATTGATATGCTTAATGATTAGTTTGTTGATTGGAAATTCAAATTGATTTCTATGGCTAGCTAGAAGATTAATTCCAGCTATTGGTTCCTGATTTGAATTTCAAATCCTATTAGCTTAGATCGGACTCCGTCCAAAATTGTCTTCAACAAGATTACTACCAATCCTATTAGTTGGTTTTCTCCCCTTTAATTTTACATAATGCTGTTTACAAAGATGAAATTTATTATAAAACTTTTATTTACTTCTAACTTTTTTTTTTTTCTCATTGGTGTTATGTTTGCTTTGAGTTTGGTAATTTATCTTATCATTGAAGGAATCCCAATCTATAGTTATCAAAAAATTATCTTGACCGGGAATGAATCTAGAGGCAAAATCAAGTTGGAATCTTCTGAAATTAAAATTGGGACCATCCGAACTCCGATTTCAACAAACTTATAGTCAAATTGAATGTCTCGGAAATACGAACCCAACGACACCAAATTTGACTCAATCTGAGCCCAAATGGGTTCAAATCGAGGACCCAAAGCATTTTTGGAAGGTTCAAACCACAATTTGGATTACCAAATGATTTTCGAATGTGACATGCTTATAATCAAATCGAGCGGCTTGAAGAGACAAATCCAACGAGCCCAAGATCATGGAATTATGACATCATTGAGACCTTCAAATGTCTAACAAATGGACCACGATGAAGGGATTCAATATCAACCGTCCATTCAAACAACTCCCCATTTACCCTTAATCTTCCTCCTATTTACGGGTCATGCCACTCTAGGAAATATATAAATAGACTCCTCCTTCCTCTTGAAAAGGGACACCTAAGCCTAAGGAGAAAAGAGAGAGATCGGAAATCACTCTTGCCTCCTTGCCTCCTGGACCACCGTTTGGAGTTCCGCAGGACCACCACCTGAGGCCTCGAGCTCCACCGAACCACCACTTGAGGCCCTGAGCTATGTCGGACCACCATATGAGGCCCTCAGTTCCACCGGAACACCACTTGAGGCCCTGAGCTCCGCCGGATCATTACTTGACGCCTGAAGTTATGCCGGACCATCACTTGAGGCCCTGAGTTCCGTCAGACCACCACTTAAGGCCCTAAGCTCTGCCGAACCACAACTTGAGGCTATGAGTTTTTTCGGACCACCACCTGAGGCCCGAACTTCCGCCTGACCACCACCTGAGGCCCGAACTTCCGCCTGACCACCACTTGAGGCCCAGAGTTCTGCCATACCACCACTTCAGGCCCGAACTTCTGTCAGACCACCACCTGAGGCACGAATTTCTGCCGGACCACCACTTGAGGCCTGCAGTTCTGCCGGACCACCACCTGAGGCCCAGATTTCTGTCGGACCACCACCTGAGGCCTGGACTTCCACCAGACCACCACCTTATGCCCAAACTTTTGTCGGACCACCTCCTCATGCCTAAACTTTGGCCAGACCACCACTTAAGGCCCAAATTTCTATCGGACAACCACCTCAGGCTCAGACTTTTGACAGACTACCACCTGAGAGCCGTACTTCTGTAGAACCACCACCTGAGGCCCCGACTTCCATCGGACCATCGCCTGAGGCTCGTACTTTCGTCAAAAGACCACCTGAGGCCCGGACTTCAGTCGGACCACCACCTGAGGTCTACAGTTCTACCTGACCACCACCTGAGGCCTGAACTTCTACCGGACCAGCACCTGAGGCCCGATCTTCTGCCAAACTAGCACTTAAGGCCCGGAGTTTTGTCAGACCACCGCTTGAAGCCTAGACTTCTATCGGACAACTAGCTGAGGCCCGAAGTTCCGCTGGACCACTACCTAACTCCAGAGTTCTGCCGGACCACCACTTGACGACCGAAGTTCTGCCAAACCATCACTTGGCGCCCAGAGTTTTTACTAGACCACCATTTGACGTCGGACTTCTCTCGGACCACTGCCCGAATTTTCAAGTAGCACCAAACTTCTATGAGTCCACCAAATGATGCTGGACTTTCATCCTTGTTTGTCACTAGATTTTAACCATACAGTTGGCATTTGTAATATGATCACCCTCAAGGATGAGTCTGCCTACTGTAATCTACTCGAATTCTAGTATAATTATTTTCAATTGGCCAGGCCCCGTGTTTTTTTCTCTTTCTAGGATTTTTCATGTAAAAAATCTTGAGTTCTCTATGTTTGAGATGGATATCCATATAATGCTAAGATGTAAGATTTTAACTCTATTGCCATGCATACTCTAGCCCGCAACAATAGCCTTTTAAATGTGTCATCGGCTAACCTTTTTCTATTAATGATGTCTCGATTATTACCTTAATTAGTGATTCCTGGTTTAATGGAAGATAACGTAATAGAATCGTGTGCGTTAATTCTCACTGATGTTCATCCTTCCAACTGATCTTCCCAAACAAATTTATTCTACTTTATCTATATCAGAAATGTTAATATTTCACGAATTTGCTCTACTTGCCTTAACCTATCAAGCAAAAGAATGCTTAATTAAAATAGCTCTTCCAAAATTTTATCAAATTAAAAATATCATAATGTATTGTTAGTTATGTGTGAAATCTGATTGTGACGATCAATCAAGTTGTATTATTGACTCATTCTTCAATTTTGTCGATCAAGCTCGTCAGGAGGTTGCGGCGGATCCTCCCCCTACTTGGGTTTGGGGGCCTTGCATCAAATTTTATTTTATTTTTTATAGGTATATTGAGTTGCCGTGCTATGAATTAGGGCGCTACAAAACTGTTGTAATAACCCATAATTTTATGAAATGAATTTATTCTAAAATATAAAAATTTTGTGCATCAATGTTGCGACATTGTGTTTGAAGTCTATGTTTTATGGCGACTCTAGATTCAACATGCAATGCAGCAACACTATTGTTCGTGGAGCTGTGGTGCTGGATAATGAATAATATTTTAATGTATTTAACATAAATATCCCTCACCACTCAAGCCATTCCAACCTCGCTTGGTTGCCTTATCGGGGAATGAAAAAAGGAGAAGAAGAGATGGGAGAGAGGAGAGATAGAAAGAGAGGAGAGAAGATATCTTCCGGGACTTTTTCATTCGTCACTTTTATTACGAATTTTTTTTTATCATTGTAAGTGGCATCTGCTCTACTTATGTTTTCAATTATTCTAAGTTTAGTTCATTTTCTCCCTCCTGAAATTGATAAAAAAGTAATCTCTCTTTATAATGAACTTTCTATGTATAACTTTAATATCTGATAGACATCTTTATTCTAAATGTTTTAATTGGTTAATATGATAATTTTTGTCGACCAATTTATATATATATATATATATATATATATATATATATATATATATATATATATATATATATATATATATATATATATATATATATATATATATATATATATATATATATATATATATATATATATATATATATAATTTTATCTGAAATGAATAGGAAAATATTTAGTGTAAAATGGTTAGAAACAAATGTACTGAATTTGGACTTGAGATACATGATATGCATATGATTATTTTTTATTTAGCAAAACATGCATTTTGACATAATACATACATACTGATAAGTATACTAAATTGATTTACATGTTATGATAATTTCATAAGATATGCATGTACAAGATATTTGTTATTATAATATACATGATATGAAATGCATGTAAAAATATTCTAGGTTGGCTATAAATAACTCTATGATAGAAATAATATGCTTTGCTCATATATCTATCCTGGATTACTCTATTTTGTATTGGATCTAAATAACTATATATGTGTTGGAAATCATATGCTCTGCTCTGGCAATTATATCTTTGTCCTAGATTACTCAATTCTATGTTAGCTCTGAATAACTCTATGTTGGAATTACTTTGATATGCTCTACTTCTAAGAAGTTGGAAGATGGTAAATGAGAGTTATAAGTGGACAATCATATATGTGTATTTTGGGATTTTTACATACATACCACTTAAAACTATGATATTTACTTATTTAACACCTAAAGAATGATATTTACACACATACCACTAAAAACCTTTTCTCATTTCTAAAAAAACCACTCCGTGCTCTCCGTCTCTGCTCTCCGTCAAATCCCGCTCGAGTGCTCTCTGTTCGCAAGCTTGTTTTGGGCGCGAAAATCTGCTTCATCTTCCGTCGAGACACTTCACGCCATCATCCCTCTGTGTTCCCGTCGAGACGCCTCCCGTGCACCTCACGCCATCGTCTTTGTGTTCCCGTCCCTCTGTGTTTCCGTCGAGAAGCCTCCCGTGCACCTCACGCCATCTGTGTTCCCGTCGAGACCTCACGTCATTACTCCAAGGTTCAAAATATTCTTTGTTTTGAACATATTTGGCAATACAGCTAAGGGGTCATGCTTATGGTTAATCAGTTTTTTAACAGAACTTTAAATTTTTCTTTGTCCGTCGAGACCTCATGCTTATTGAAAAATATGACTGGTTTAAATAAGTGATATTAGGGAATTTGTTTAACTTATCTGATTAATCAGTTTTTTAACAGAACTTTAAATTTTTCTTTTTCCGATAGTTATGCTTCATTATGTTTCCTTATATAATTTTTCTCATTTATCTTATGTGCTAGATATGGATTTAGATATGGATTTCAACAGTTGGTGTTATATTGTGTTTAAATATGGAGGATATTGGAGTGCCGTGAAGGGACAGAACAGGCTAAAATATGTTGGTGGTAATCAGAGAACTTTAAAGCTTGAGATAAGTGATGTCAATTTGTATTTACTGAAAGAACGAACCGAAGCTCTATGCCCCTGGCTAAGGGGTCATGCTTATGACCTACACTACCACATTAATGGTACATCGCCTAAAAATTACATGCCCATTATAAGTGATATTGATGTAATGGAGATGCTTACAAATTCTTCTGGTTCCCATAGAATGGAGGTTGTTGTTGTTGTGAAAGAGCTTGAAGAAAATATGGGTATGACTTGTGATAGCGACCATATTGAGATGCGTGATTTAAGTGGCAACATAACGACAATCAATGATGGTTTGCAATTTATTAATGATGTTTTCATTTAAACAATTTAATTATTACTGTTTCCACTATCTAACTTTATTTATCATCGCTACTTTCACTTTCTAACTCCATTTTATCAAGTAGATATAGAATAGCTTATGAAGGAGCGATAGGAACACTACCGGGGAAGGATCAGTGGTCGATACTTAGTGATGGAGAGGAGGTTGGGCCTCCAATATCAAGTAGGCCTCGTGGAAGACCAAAGAAGAGAAGAATGAAAAACTTCTTGGAAACTACAAAGAAGACAAAAATGAGTCATAAACGTGGACGATGCAACTCGTGGGGACACCATAGAAGCACATGCAAGAACCCTTTAAATGGCGACGGACCTGGAAATGATGATGCCTTTGAAACGCCGACAATATCTGCTCCACGTGAAAAAATCCCGATTAGGCGTGTTGATCGTGGCTGATAATCAATTAATTCGAGCTTATATTAGAAGCAAATTCTGCGATTTTTGTAATTTTTGTAATTCTGGCTCATATATTTTAAAGCAGAATTAATATTATGCGATTTTTGTAATTCAAATTTTTGCTCATATATTTTCTGACGTTGCAAGTATAATTGAAATTGTGCTTTATTTCGTAACTTATAACCAAATTCTGGCTCAGTTTTACTGCAAATTCTGGCTCAGCAAAACTGTAATAAAGCTGTAATCGGATGTATTGCATAATCTCCCAGATTGCCTTACCTAATAACAGCAAACTGAGATCATATGTATTGCTCTAATAATGTTGTAATCGGATGTATGTAATGCTCAGCCAAGATAGGATGAATTGCTGCCTTTGAAATCTAATGCTTGGACAATATAGGACCGACCGAAATGTTGATTTTGTACACAGCAGATGTTTACAGCCGTGAGAGCGGGTCTGCATTTGGTTATACATGCCGTTGCATAGCAATTCCCTTATACAAGCCGTTGCATAGCGTTTGGTTACACAGTTTGCTATTCATAAAAGATACAATGAATCCCAAGATACAAAGCCATTGGCAAAATATTTATATTGCTCTTAATAAAATTTACATAGACTCAAACAGAACACATGTCAACTATTGATTCAACCTTATATTGACTCGAAGTTACATTTACTCACACCTATTTACTCACACCTATTGCTATGATCAACATTAAAATAAGCAGTACAACCAACAAGATTTTTATTTGTAAAAGCTCGGCTTTAACATGAGTTAAACTTGTTTCGATAACATTTGAACTTCTTCGATAATTCATATCATGCTCCGATTCATTGAGTTCATCACACCACCGAAAAAATTTACAATCTTCTTCTGATCTATTCCGGGAACATCTGTAGAATTTTCTTCCACAACTACGCGATTTATATGATGTATATATTGTACATTGCAAATTGCAATGACAATATACTTGATTATTCGGGTTTCCAATTGGTGTAGCCGAAGAACTTGAACTCATTGTATAAAAATGCTAAACCTGTAAGAGAGAAAGAGAGAAAGACAGCTAATTAGCTATACAAGCATATAAGCAAATTTCTCTCTAAATTTGCTGCCTTTGAATTCACTCTAAATTTACTACCTTAGCATTTAATCAAACAACACAAGTTAAATTTGCTGTCTTGGCATTCTCTAAGTTTCCGAACACATCAAGCATTCCAGAATATAAGTAAAATTGATGCCTTGGCATTCAATCAAACATGTCACACCCAACTGTTAATTTTCAATGCTCGCCAAGCTCATCCGGCCAAAGAAAACAAAATGAAAATGATACAAAAAAAAATTGAAAATGAAGGCAAGCTCATCCGGCCAAAGAAAACAAAATGAAAATGATACAAAAAAAAATTGAAAATGAAGGCAAGCTATTCTGACCAAAAAAATGAAAATGAATACAAGCTCATCCGACAAAATGAAAATGAAGACGATGCATATCCTTGCCGAAACAGAGAAATGAGAAGCTTGTGGAAAAAAAAAAAAAAAAACTGAAGAGAAAAAGATGATGCAGGGTAAACAATACCTTCCTTGCCGACCTAGATAAATTTAAAAAAAAAAATAGAACCCTAAAATCCCAGGCAAGGTTTTAGACGGGGCAGACGATGCATACCTTGCTCCTGCGAAGTGATCGAAGAGTACGAAATCAATGGTGAAGGCGACGGCTTTCGCTGCGAAAGACAATGCACAGCGCGAACGAAATCGTTGGAGCTCGCTAGGGCTAAAAGGGGGAAGAAGCTTGCGAACAGAGAGCACTCGAGCGGGATTTGACGGAGAGCAGAGACGGAGAGCACGGAGTGGTTTTTTAGAAATGAGAAAAGGTTTTTTAGTGGTATGTGTGTAAATATCATTCTTTAGGTGTTAAATAAGTAAATATCATAGTTTTAAGTGGTATGTATGTAAAAATCCCGTGTATTTTTACATTCATATTGATATGTGAGCTTAACCTAATATTTTATACATCTATTATGGATACTAGATGACTAGCAAGACTAATGACAAATGTGATAGATTGATGATACATATGTCTGATAAGATCAATAACATGTGACATATATGACATATGACTATATAATAGATGATTGATATGACAGATGTGATAGACATATAATAGATATGATCAATAAATTAAGCTGATGATAGATAAGACGGATGATTGATATGACCAATAAGAGATATGACAAATATGATATATGGATGATAGATATGATTGATAAGAGATACGATAGATGTACTAGACATGTGATATATATGATCAATAATACCGATGATGGATGTGATAAACTGATGATAGAGAGATAAGACCGAAGACACATGATAAATGATATACGAAGATTGATTGACTGATGATATTGATTGATTGCTTGATGTGATTGGCCGAATGATATAAGAGATATGATTGATATGCAGCTAGACTGATATGATCTTGATATGAATACATGATATATGGCACATATGATAAGATTGATCCACTTGATGCGGGAATGACAAGAATGTGAACGCCAAATGACTATTAAAATGAATATGATTTTTTATACAAATATTATTTTTGTTGTGTGCAGTAATTTCAACTATAAATACATGTTATTTGTTAGGCTATGTGTTAATTATATGATGTTTACATATTTTTAAGCAAGAGAAAAAAATCTGTAGAGTGAAGTTGATTTGAGCAGCAAGCTTAGACTTTCTTTCTACATGTCTATCTTTCGCTCTTTTTGCAATCATGCTGTAATTATAGTGATGAATCGTTGCTAGTTGCATATCATGGCCATTGCATATTATTTTAGGCATTTATCAATGTATAAATATTGAATGAATAGAAATGTAATTATGCTTTTGCTGTTTATATTTTTTGAATGCAATTTGTAAGCTCTGGTTATTAATTGTGATGATAAAAGATGCAATTCTTTTCAATTTAGATTCTAGAGCATTAAAACTATACACCATTGCCCTACAGCGTCAAAGATTGCAGTGTGGCTACATTGTAGATTTGACTTAGAGACAAGAGGAGCACTGCATGTGTCACTCTAAACCTAGTGTAATTTAAGCGTGACAATTTGTCTATTATGTGAAGAGAACGAAGAGTGAAGTGAGACAATGTGTGTGTGTGTGTGAGAGAGAGAGAGAGAGAGAAAGAGATTTGTATAATTTCTTCATATTTCATAGTGAATTTATTGGTGTTGTGTGATTCCATGATTTCCTCTTGATTTCGAATTTTTCCATATTAAATCCTAGTGGTCATTTATGTTATTTTCTTTTCTTGCTTATTTCGTTGCGTGATTTACTTCCAACAAATATTAAATATTTATAGTCGGAAGATTATTATTGTAATATTTATTCTTACTATTTATTTATTTTCATTTATTACACTCTTCTATTCATGGGCGGATCCCCATGTAGTTGAGGGGGGGCATATTGAGGGGGGGCAAATGCCCCCCCTCAAAAATTTTTTTTTTAATTTTAGTGAGATATTTTGAGTATTTTGGGTATTTTACCCCCTCTCAAAAAAATTTTTTGCCCTCATTTAATCAATCCTAAGCATCTTTTCCCATCCCCCACAAAAAATTTTTTTTTGCCCACTCTGAAAAAAGAAGCTGAATCCGCCCCTGCTTCTATTACCTATATAAGATCACTCTTATATTAACATATTATTCATTTCAATAAAAGTCACTACAACTCGGTTAATTCTTTAAAAAATCATTTATTTTTCTTGAAACTAATATTTACATTTTTTTCTCGATAAAAAGGTATTCCTTTGGCTATATATTTTTCTTCAAATTTTTTGTATGTAGATATGCGACATGTTAATTAAAGAATTTTATAGCTAATGAGAACTATTTTTTTATTTGTGCTTTTCTTTTCAATTTTCAGAAGTAGGCTCTTCTCAAGATATGTATCTTGTTATTGTGTCTAATTTATGTTTTATTTGACGTCTTTTTATTATTTTTTAAAGCAATTTTTTAATATCAAATTTTTTGAATTAAAAATTTTTACACTAGAAAGTTATTTTAAAAAATAATAACAAAGCTTTCTAAAACGAAACCTAAAGCTTAATTTGTGATAGTTTTCTTACTAATTTCTAAAATAATATTCTAGTAAAAAATTTTCAGTTCAAAAAACTTTTATCTTAAAAAATTACTTTAAAAATAATATAAAAAAGCAACTCCAAATAAAATCTTAATTTATATTTGACAAAAAGAATGAATTGGCATGTTGCATAGACTGAGTAATAGTAGCCTTAATGCTACTTCTCTTAAAAATTAAATATCAGATGACTTTGAAAAGTAAGAAGGGTTAGCCAACTGAAGTTTGATTTTTTTTTTTAAATGCCTTCTAAAGCAAATTTATAGTACAAAATTTTTTAGAAGAAGAATTTTTTTGCACTAAAAAACTACTTTAGAAAGCAAAAAAAAAAAAAAAAAAATGCTATCTCAAACGAAATCTAAATCTTATGTATTAGAAGCCAATCAAAATAAATAATATTAAAACATTTGAAAAAAGACGCCAAAATTTCTTGTTGAAAATCCAAAAAAATAATAAAAATCGCGGAGTTAACACCAAACCAATAAATCTATCATCAAAATGGGAAATTTTTTTATAAATTTTTACTCTATTCTCTTGCAGCCTTCACACTAGGGGAGTAGGTGTGTCAATTTCGGGTCACAGGTCTCGTTCGGGTCAAACTTGGAAATGACTCGGGTTCAAACGGGTTGACCCTAACCCAACCCGGGTAGGTAAACGTGTCAGATATCCAAACCCGGACTCGACCCTGCGGGTTGTCGGGTTGACCCGACCCGACACGGGTTGACCCGAAATGGGTGCGCGAGTGGCCGTGTTGGCGAACATGGGTGCTTCGCGGGCAGGCGGGGCAGCATCGTGGGCAGGCGGGACAGTGCGGGCAGTTGATTTTAAACGGGTTCGCGGGTTGACCTGGCAATCCGTCGGGTCAACCTGAACCCGACCCGTTTTGAAATCGGGTCAGGTCAAACCCAAAATTTCCTGGTAGGATTCGAGTTGGATTTTCGTGTCGTATCAAATATTGACACCCCTACTTCGCACTCTCTCACATATTAGAACATAACTTTCATACTATTAAACCATAACTTGGCATGCATAATTGAGATCTAAATCAACAATATAACTCTATTGATCAACACAAATCAAACTCCACAAATAACTAACAATGTGGCATGGGAGAAATTATTACGTGTGAAGGTCGAATTTCGAAGGCCAATCAGAATGTGTCATATCACCCAATATAAAGTTATGTATTGGTCCAGTACATAGATGTGTATCAATACATAGTTATATATTGCTAACGTGACGGATAGGGCTGCAAGCGAACCAAACGTTCGACGAGCTACTCGTTGTTCGGTTCGATTAAACCTCGTTCGTGATCGTTTAATTAACTAAACAAACAAACTTGAACAATATTTTAAATACTCGATTCTAAAATAAACAAGCTTGAAAACTAATGCGTTCGGCTCATTTATGTTCGCGAACAACATCATTTGAAGTTCGTGAACAAGCTCGACATTAAGCTCGATAAGAAGCTCAATTCGTGTTCGATTTTGAACTCGTGAATAAGCTTGATAAAAATAATTAATATTTGATTATAGAATTACTAAATATAAATAATATAAATAGAGCTTGACATTAAGTTCACGAATATGCTCGATGTAATCGTTTGTTAGGAAGTTCGATAAAGCCTGTTTGTTAAGTTAATGAACATCTAAAAGTAGAGCTCGTTTATAACTCGTTCTTGTTTGTTTGTTTAAAGCTCGATAAACACTAAACGAACGAACATGAACTGAACATGAACCGAACATGAACACTCGTTAATTTAAATGAACCAAACATGAATACAAACAATAAAACTCGAACAAACATGAACCAAACTTGAACAACCTGATATTAAATGAACACGAACCTGAACACTCACATACTCGGCTCGGCTCGGCTCGGTTCGGTTCATTTGCAGCCCTAGTGACGGACTCTGATCGGCCTCCAGATGCCATTTAGTATTTCTAAGTAATAATTTCTTGGGGTAGGGACGGTTTAGTTGGGTTGAAATTTGGTTTGATTTCTGTTAACTGCTGCTTTTTTGTTTTCTAGCAGGATGGACAATTTGACTTTATAACTAATTTCATATAATTATGAATTTTCTTATTTTAATTAATTTATAAGTAATTAAAGCTCTAAATTGCAATTGTCATCAGCTAAGCAACTAAAAATTATAAAATTGGTTGTCTGAAAAGCTGTCTAAATTGTTGTTCTTAAAAGAAATTTTGTGTATCATATTATTTGACTTTTTAACTGAATGGTTTTTTATGTTAATTTTTTTTTTCATTTTCTTGTGTTTTTTTAATTGAAAGAATGGCATTTACTCCTTAATTAATTGAACAAATTTCAATCTAATTTAAAAAGCTTAACAATTAAATGAAAGCGCTTTAATATTTAACGAGTTGCCGATTCAAATTTAATAGTATTGACACTGTACATATTTGATATTAGTTTATTCACATTTATCATTTTATACAAATATATCAAACTTCATCTTAAATATTTTAGGCCGAGCACGTTAAGAAAATATTAAATTGACAAATGCTATTATTGGTCAACATGTTATGTAACTTTATTTAATTTTAGTTTTTTTTTACTTGAATATAAAAACATTTAAAATTATGTTTTCACCAAAATCACCTTAATCAAACACGAAAATTGTCTTGATCATACACGAATCTCGAGTCATATTTAAATTGGAAATTTCTGAAATTAAATTTGCGACCATATGACGTCTGATTACATAAAACTTATATTCAAACTGAAGATCTCGATGAGATAAACCAAACGACAGTAAAATTGGTATAATCTAAGCCCAAATGAGCTGTATCAATGGCTGGAAGCATCAGGATAGTAATTAGATAATCAAATGATCTTCAAATATAACATGTTTATAGTTGAATCACGAGGCTCGACAAGACAAATCTAATTAGCCTAAGATCGCTTTTTCTAACTTCATTAATGCACTTAAATGCTAAACAAACACTTTATAATCAAGGGGATCAATACAAGCTATCTGATGGAGTGCTCCATATTTGCTCTAAGATTTTCTAATATTTATGGGACATGCCACTCCCTAAAATCCTAAATTATCTACACGGGGGATATTGGGGCATGTGGTTAGAGATTTAAGAGAGCGTTAGAGCTTGAAGAAACTGAAGCTCTACTCAAGCACCATCGCCAAAGAACCCTCGCTGCTTGACCATCATTTATAGACTTTCAATAGATGTACACCTAGCCACCGACGGGGTACCTCCTCGTAAACATCCTCATCAGACTTTTACTGGCCTATCATCATTAGACATCCACTTTAGTTGCCAAACACTGCTTTGAAACTCCGTCTGACCATCGTCCCCAGGTCTCCACTCGACCGCCACCATCCAACCTTTGTCACTCGCCAACTATGACCGTTCTGACATTTGTCGCCCACCGATTACTATCCCTCCGACCTCCATTCCCTGACAATGTTTTCCCTTACCTTTGTTTCCTTACTACTATCCCTTTGACCTTTGTGTCTAGCTGACTATAATCTTTTTTTCCTTCCTCGCCTGACTAAGGTCCCCCCAACCTTCATCGTCCGACAATGCTCCCTCCATCATCTGCTTTGGTTCCTTTGACCTCTATCACTTGTAAACTACGGTCCCCCACCGACTACGATTTTTGGACCGCCTTCCCCCACCAACTACGATCCTTGGACCACCGTTGTCTGACAACAGTCACTTCATCCATAGTCACTCGACTATGATCTTTCCATCCTCTATCGCCCGCAGACTTAGACCCTCTGACCATTATCATGCAACAATAGTCCCTTCGACCACCATCACATAACTACGGTCCCTTCAACCTCAATTGCTCGTATACCATCCCTATGACCACCGCCGCCCACCTATGTTCCCTTTTAATATCATCTCCCAAACTATGGTCCCTTCAGCCTCCATCACTCGACTTTGGCTACTACAACCTCCATCGCCCAACTACAACCCCTATAAGCTCCATCACTCAACTATGATCTCTTCAATCTTTGTCACCCAATTATATCCCTCTGACCTCTGTCACCCAATTATGGTTCGTTTGACCACCATCACCTAAACATGGCCTCTCCATCCTCTATTACACGAATATGGCCCTCCAACCTCAGTCTCCCAACTATGGTCCCTCCAACCTCAATTGCCGAAATATGGTCCCTCCAACTGTTGTCGTATGACTACAGTATTGCTGACCAAACGAACATACCTACAATCTCTTAAGAAAAATTCTCATCCCATTAAATTCTTTCATCTCCAACTACTTAATATCATTTATACAATGTATATTTGTTATGTTGTGCCAACACCTTCCCTCAAGGAAGGGCATCTCTTGTAACCAACGAAAAGTATTAGTGAAATCATTTTAGTTGAGTATGACCCCGTTGTTTTTTTTCCCTTTTAGGGTTTTTCCACATAAAAGTCCTAGTGTCTCTTATGACTTTGACACCCCCTCTGTCTCCTATAAGTGTGTGTTTGATCATCGTAAAAAAATAGAATGTTAAATTCTTTATATCTCTCTACCGCCACGAATGCTCTGCACACGACAATGCTATTGAATCATGCCCATTTTTTTAGTGTTAGATAATGCTGTTGTAACTTTTAAGTCTAAATATTTTTAAATTTTTATTTTATTTTATTTTGTTCATTTGCTTTATTTTGTAGTGTCTTAAGCTTGCAATTAAGCCAAATAATAATTTCTTGGTCTCTATGATTTATAAATATATATTTAGCTGAATATGAACAATTTCCAGACTTTTAATAAGAAAGGAAATTTTCTATACTTTTGTAATATATATATTTAATGGTTTTTAATGATAAAAATAATGCACGAGTTAATGAACTTCACATAAGTTAATATTTATATATTGAGTTCTTATGAACATGATTGCATGATCTCTTATTTAATTAACGAGATAAGAAAACCTTTGTTAACAGTTGTCTTATATGGGAGTTCAGCAGTTATTGAGTCAAAGCCAAGCTGTTTTGGACTTCTAGTTTTTTAGATAATCTAAGAGTAAGTAGATGCTATATAAATAAAACAATATTAATAATAAATGATATATATTTTGTGTATCGTGCTTAGATTATGGTTTCGTTTGGGACGGTTTTTTAATAGTTTTTTATAGCAATGTGTTAGTACAAAAATTAAAAACGACTATATGAAGCATTAGAAAAGCCGACCCAAACGAAGCCTAATATGCTTTCATCAATTTATTAGTGTGAATTAATGAATTAAAGGAATGCTCTTTTTGTAAATATACTAGTCTTAGTAATTTTTGAAGTATTTTTAGTTGGCTTAAGACAATGCTTATCACCGCCTATCGCCAGCCACCCCCCACCGCCGGCCACCACCGCCGTTGACCACTACTTTTGTGCACTCTACATTATATTTATTTTACTTCAAACTAAATAAAAAAGTAATCTCTTGCATTCCTTTTATAATCATCCAAACAACTCTACAACAACAACAACAACAACATCAAGCCTTTATCCCACTACGTGGGGTCGGCTACATGAATCCTTTTTCTCCATTGAGTCCTATTAAAAGCCAAATTCTCGTTTAAATCTAATAAAGAAAGGTCATTCCTAATATTTTCTAACCAAGTCTTTTTAGGTCTACCCCTACCTTTCTTAACACAAGTCAAATCTAATACCTCTACTCTCTTAACTGGGTCGTCGGAAGGCCGCCTTTTTATGTGACCAAACCATCTAAGGCGACTCTCTCTAATCTTATCTTCTACTGGAGCTACTCCAACCTTTTCACGTATATGCTCATTTCGTATCCTATCTCTAAGGGTAAAGCCACTCATCCATCTAAGCATCCTCATCTCTGCCACACTTAACTTAGTATTATGCTTCTCTTTTAATGGCCAACATTCGGCACCATAAAGCATTGCAGGCCTCACTACCATCTTATAGAATTTTCCCTTAAGTTTGAGGGGTACATTTCTATCACATAACAAGCCCGATGCATTCCGCCACTTCAACCATCCAACTTGAATTCTGCTGATAATATCCCCATCTATTTCACCATCACTCTGAACAATAGATCCAAGATACCTAAAACGTGTACTCTTATTAATGACTTGATCGCCCAAAGTCACAATCCCCTCACTAGGACTATTACTGCTAAAATTACACTCCATATATTCCGTTTTAGATCTACTCAAGCGAAAACCTTTAGACTCTAAGGTTGACCTCCATAATTCAAGTTTACCTTCAACTCCCTCTCTAGTCTTATCAACAAGAAGAATATCATCAGCAAAAAGCATACACCAAGGTACATCATCTTGCAAATGTCTAGTGAGAACATCCATGACTAAAGCAAATAGATATGGGCTTAAGGCTGATCCTTGATGTAACCCAACTGAAATAGGGAAATACTTGGTCAAACCACCTTGTGTTTGAACACAAGTAATAGCTCCTGCATACATATCTTTAATGATTTGAATATAAGCATTATTGACTCCTTTCTTATCAAGAACTCTCCATAGCACTTCTCTTGGAACTTTATCATATGCTTTTTCTAAATCAATAAATATCATATGTAGATCCTCCTTATTTCCTCTATATTTTTCCATCAAACCTCTGAATAAATGTATGGCTTCCATAGTCGACCTACACGGCATAAATCCAAATTGATTTTGAGAAACATTAGTATCACGCCGCAACCTATGCTCTATAACTCGCTCCCATAATTTTAAAGTATGACACATTAACTTAATACCTCTATAATTCGTGCAATCCTGTGCATCGCCTTTATTCTTAAAAATAGGAATTAATACACTCATTCTCCACTCATCTGGCATCTTTTTAGTCTTCAAAATAGTATTAAAAAGTTTAGTAAGCCAAGAAATCCCTTCATCTCCTAAGCATTTCCACACCTCTATTGGAATATCATCAGGTCCAACAGCTTTTCCACCCTTCATTCTATTTAAAGCCTCTCTAACTTCAGTTTTACTAATACGCCGATAAAAACAGAAATCTTTACTTTCATTTAGGGTGTTAAGGTCACTATAGTCAATCTTATTTTCACACTCTTCATTAAAAAGTTTAGCAAAATATCTCATCCACCTTTGTTGAATATCATCTTCTAAGAAAAGTATTTTTTGATCTCCATCCTTAATACACTTCACTTGAACTAAATCCTTACTACTCCTATCTCTTTGTTTGGCTAACTTATACATATATCTTTCTCCCTCCTTAGTATTTAATCTATTATATAAATCGCTAAAAGCTAATGTCTTTGCATCGCATATTGCTTTCTTAGAATCCTTACGAGCCACTTTATATAATTCCCAATTATCAGAATTTTTAAAATTAAACCAATTTTTTATAACAAATCTTCTTATTTTTAATCTTTTCTTGCACAATTGGATTCCACCACCAACTATTTTTACTATTAGGAGCTTTTCCCTTAGATACTCCAAGCACATCTTTTGCAATATTCTTAATATCACTAGCCACTTTTACCCACATAACATTAGCATCCTCATGCACAGACAAAATCTTAAGATCTAAAATCTTACTCACAAAAATATTTTGGTTAATATTCTTTAAATGCCCCCATCTAATCCTCGAAAAACGTTTTACTTTATTTTTTATTTTATGCCCCTTTATCTTAAAGTCCAAAACTAATAATCGATGTTGGGTACATAAACTTTCACTCGGAATAACTTTACAATCTTTGCAATCTAAACGGTTTAATTTTCTAATAAGAAAATAGTCAATCTGGGTTGTACTACATCCATTTTTATAAGTGATAAGATGCTCATTCCTTTTCTTAAATAAGGTATTAGCAATTGAAAAATCATAAGCTAAACAAAAATCTAATATGGTCTTGCCACCTTCATTCGTCGTTCCAAATCCATGGCCACCATGAATGCTTTTAAAATCAACTACCTCTTTACCAACATGTCCATTTAAATCTCCTCCAATAAAAACTCTTTCTTCAAGAGGTATATTTTGTATTAATTCTTCTAAGTCATTCCAAAAATTTAATTTAGAACTTATATCCAAACCTACCTGAGGAGCATAAGCACTTATAATATTAACAATCTTATCCTCAACAACAATCTTTAAAGCTATAATTCTATCACCAATCCTATTAATTTTTATAACATTATCCTTTAAACTCTTATCTATAATGACACCTACACCATTTCTAGTACGACTCCTACCCGAATACCAAAGTTTAAATCCTAAACTATCGATTTCCTTGGCCTTCTCTCCAACCCACTTAGTTTCCTGAATGCATAAAATATTTAATTTCCTATGAATCATAATATCTATTAACTCCATTAATTTACCTGTAAGGGAACCTATATTCCAAGTTCCTATCCTAATTTTAGTATCATGGACTAGCTTCTTTGCCCACATCCGTCCTTGATGCGGGAACCCTTGCCTATTTAACACTGCACCCGGGCGCCGGTGCAGCGGCCCTTGCACACTTGTCACTATATTCAGGCCATACAGCACGTCGCTTCCAGGGGACGCCCTAGCATTAACACAATTTCTTAAAGGATTCATGTCATTTTTGTTCGACAAGTTTTACGCTGGCTGTCGACTACCTAACGCAACCCTCCACTTTTCTCATCCAGGACTTGGGACCTGGCAACGGCAGTGTTAAACAACTCTAAAATATTTTATTTACACTACATTTATCTTTCGGGCAAAAAACAAAATCAACAAGGAGGCATCAATTTGGTCTGAACTGATCAATTGAGTTTATTTTATTTTAATTCCAGCGAAGCATATGTACCACTACTTGCTTTGAAGATACTTGGTTTTATTTTATTTTAATTTATTTTATTTTATAAAGTTAATCTGATTATCGAAAATGATCAAACAAAAACTTTCTGTAGATAAAATTTTAAATTCATCCATATATTTTTGGTCAATTATGTTTTGCTTGTTTTAGAGAAGGCTAAATCTCAGGCCTGGGCATTTTCTCCTCCTTAAGAATTATTTTTACTTTTAAACACATGTTCTTTTAGGCCCATTTACAATATGGAATAAGTGGGCCGGCAATCCATTTTCAAGATGAAAGAAGTGGGCCGGCAATGACATATTTTAATAGTCGCAATTGCGCATCCGCTACAAAATGATATTCTACGGGTAGCTCAATTGAAACGTTCAAATTATTTTACAAATGGGAGGATTAATCTTATGAAATTCAGAATGTCCTTTTTAATAAAAATGACTATGGCAATGACAATTCAGCTAAAGTTTTTTTTTTTTTTTTTTTTTTTGAGATATTTAGATCAATTAACATAAATTCATGCACACATCATCTCTTGATTGACAGGCAAAGCTCCTAACCAATATATCAAAGTGAACTGTGTAAATTTAGCTAAAGTCATTGTACTTATTATCTCAAATCCTTAAAAGAAAATTAAAGCAGAAAATTTGTCTGAATAATTTTGATGGGATTTATTTAACAAGAAAATCATTAATTCAATTTAAAACTAATGGAATATAAATTTTTATAATAACTTTAAAGTTTTTTTTTAATAGTATAAAGATGTCATACAATTTTTTTAATTAAAGTTTAAGTTGGTAGTTATCAATAAGATACTGACTCATCAATGTAATTATTTTTATGTGAACAAATTAAATTAATTTATAACTTTTCAAGCCATTTGGAAGTATCACTTTGTCAATCCAGGTGTGGCGAAAAAAATTAAATGCGAAATAGAAATGAATATACATGTGTATAATTTTGATGTCGCAATTTTATTAGTGTCCGGACATAGAACTACATTCAGACTCCGTACAGAATAATTTTTAGGCTTCCTTTCAGACAACTTTTGTACTGTTTCATGAAATAACTATAATATAATTATTTTTAATGAAAAACTGTTTAGAAAACAGTAAGAAAATTATCGAAAAAAGAAGCCTAAATGTTCATTATTGTGAAGTCTAAATGCCAATTTTTGAATTACAGAAGCTTCAAATCTAACTTCAATACGAAGGGTCAAGTCTATTGGTGTCACTCATAGTATTGGTCAACAAGTCAAATTTCATAGAGGACATAAGCCTAACCAAAATGAATTGATATTAAAAAAAATTCAATATGAATTGATAGGTCTCTCTTATATTAAGTGAATATTAGACTGAATGTTGTGACATTCGAATCTTTAAGAAAAATAAAATGCAAAGAGATTGTGACACCAATAGAGGACTTCAAAGATCAAATATTTATGGTTTTCTCAACTTCCAATTTTAAAATTGGATTAAAGAAAATAATATATATATATATATATAATTTAAATTATTAACGTCTCAAAATAAATCTAATAGTTCTAAATTTATCCTAAATAAAATTTGATAACATTATTCTTATTCATAATTTTTCTAATGTATACTAAAAATTTGTCCTAAAAAATAGTTACATATGGATATGAACTTAAATTAGGAGCAAAATAATAATTATTATTATAAAACTACTTTCATAATTATTGAATATAAATATGAAGATTCTATTGATTTATTATCAATTTTTATTTAAGAATGTGAAAATTTTCAAAATCCAAGAATATAAATTTTTATTGTTTAAAAATAAATAAAAAGGACTTCGAGTAAATCCATGCTGACTTGAGTATAACACGTGGACTTTGAAGCTTTGACAAGTCAAAATATCTTGCTTTCTGCATTATTGCTACAGGACATACAAGTTGGATGATCGAGATTTGAGATTCCTTTGTGGGAGCAATTATTACATCCAGTGTCTGAATGCGTTCAGAGACTTTTTTTTAACCACACGCCACATCATCTAAAACTCGGTATTTTGGACTCGGTATTGCTCGGTATACATTCAGACCGTTCGGTTTTTGACCGGATGTAATAATTTCTCTCTTGGTGGAGGGTAACTTTTAGAACGGAATATGTTGTCCGCGGGTGATTACGTAGTAGTTAGTAGGACCAAATAAGTAGTCCCATAATTTTTTTTTTCTTTCTTATATTCTATAGTGGGCAACTTGCTCACTTAACAATTATTTTATTTTATTTTATTTTGCAGTGACTTTTATATATAATTATGAACCCGAATTCGACCTATTTGTGAAACGGGATGAACCAAATTTGAATTTTTCTGGTTGGGCTCAGTTCGGTTTATACGATCAGGTCAATAATTGACACCTACGTGTGTGTGCATGTACTCGTGCATTTATATACTCGTTGCTAACGTATCTCTTCGAATTCATCTTATTTGACTTTCATTTTTTGGTGCAAGCAAGCTTGCTCGAAGTTACAATTTTCCAACCTAGACCTCTTTCTCAATTGAGGAGGGAGTGATTTGTGTTGTTAAATTATAGGTGCAACTTTGACTTATCTCAATATAGCAGGCAAATATATATCTCCGGAAATATATTAATATGCAATAGTTCTAAGCATTTTGGATAGATTTTAGTAAGAAAAATGTAATTTTATACACAATTTCAGTAGTTTTAACCACCATTTTGAATCTTCAATTGTATATACAAAGTGTATTAGTCATTTAAATTTCTATTTCGTTTCCTCTTACTCCCAATATACTTTCTTTGCAAAAGTTAGACTACATGAATTTTCTACTCATGCTTGCGAATCAACGACTTTCTTCGCCCATCCATCGTTTGTCACAGGTCAACAACCGACAATATCATTAACCATCTTTATTCCATCTATGTATGCATTTCTCTTTTTTTCTACAAGTTCATACATGTTAAGTCCTAAATATAAATTTCCACAATTGAGAATTTTCTACCATGCAACAATTTATGTCATTCAAGCTCTACCTTTTATTTTCATAATCTATTTCATTTTATGGTTTGGATATAGGCTACAACCGACATTCTATGCTCATCTTCCAAATCACCTAGTCTCCCCTCCTATGAAAGAAAAAATCAGGTTGACTACCGCCAATATCTCGCACTTGGCAAAACGGGTATTCGACGTCTGATATCTTCCATCATTTTGACACTTGCATTCTCAGCTGCTCTATTTCCCTTTTATCATGATAATAATCAAATCAATCGTCGACTCGTAGATCGTCATTCAATTCTTGCTCATTATTAATGTCTAATATTTTCCACCATCGACATCTAATACTTATCCTCTTAGTCGATGAGCCTCCTTCCTATTAAAAGAGTGATCAAATCAATCACCCTCTATTGATTGGCTTATTATATTCACCATCATTTTTGTCAAATACTTATTAGTAGTCAAGTCCAACACCTCAAGACTTCTTTTCTATCATATACAATTTATCTCATATTTCAAGCTAGTTATGTGCTATTAATGTCTTCTCTAATTATAGGAAAATAGTATTTTTATTATATCTGACCATTAGTTGAATAATATGTAATCGGCACAACCTTGTGAATTATTATTTTTTTAAAATTCACTTATAAAATTTTATGTCTCTTTACAATTCTCTCCCTCTATGATCTTCATATGATTTTAATCTTAAAATATTATACTCTCTCTAATGTTATAGATTTTTAAACGCACAACAATTTCTATTACTTACAAAGAACAATCTTATTACTTAGGCTTAGTTTGGGATGACTTTCTTACTGATTTGTAGAGCTTTTTTTCTGGACAAAAATTTATTAAAAACATGAAAAAAGTAATTGTTTAAAATCATCCCAAATGAAGCCTAAGATTTCATTTATGACAGTTTTTTGCAATTATTTTTTGTTGAAATATATATATATATATATATATATATATATATATATATATATATATATATATATATATATATATATATATATATATATATATATATATATATATATATATATATATATATATATATATATATATATATATATATTAAAAAATTATAAAAAAATGGTCCCAAAAAAGCCTTATTTTCTAATGTTAATAATCATACAAACAATGCGCATGAGGCCAGCGGTTTCATCTTTCTAGCAGCTTAAAGACATTTTAAATAAATGTAATCATACTAAAAGTCGAAGGATATCAAATCCTCCGCAACTCAACTAAAGATACAAAGGAGCTACTGATTGCAAAGTTATGATTAATTCGGCTTTCATAATGATTAGTCTAATCCTTATTGCGCTTTAAATGACGTTCAGAATAATGTTATAATAATGTATTAAAATACTCCTCTTCTTATTGTACTAAGTTCAGCATAAAGGAAAGGACCACAAAATATGTTAGTGACTTTGCAAATCAGTGCTAAGCAAATTAAAATACCATTTGATATTATTATAATTTGAGCCGACCCGACCTTTATATGAACATATTTCGAGTGTTTGATAGTAGACCGTCATGAATGAATTTGGTTCGAATTTTGAACTGATTCAAATTTGAACATTGTTCAGAGACATACGATTCGAATATGATAAAAATAATGTTTAATTTTTTTTTTAGACCTTATTCGAATTGCCAATCAAATTAAATGAAGTAGCCATTGAGATTCCAATCAACGTGAACGACATTGTTGGCAATTTTGAGCAACGTAGCTGCATGTCATTGTTCGCGATACGATAGATGGACAAAATATTATCTTGATAGGGGCCCAGAGTTTGTTGGGGATGGCATCATCGAGATCAACGACATATGAAAATGAGAGGTTCATGATAGAAGCTCACTGGGGATGTCATTAATAAGACAGGCGACATGTGAAGGGGAAGAGTAATTTACTTTAAGAGCACACTTGGACATGTTGTTGACAAGACAACATGTGAAGATGATAGGTGCTCGAAGTGGGATCTTGCTGAGGGATGACATTGATAGGCTAAAAGCCTCTTAAGGAGAATAATGATTCATGACAGGAGCTTGATGGCACTACATATGAAGGAGAAGAGAGGGTTCATGATTGGGTTGAATCCATTTCTTACAAAGTTTAAATTCAATTTGAATGATGCATGCTCAAAGAAGGTTTGAACTAAATTCAAATTCGATAATGTTCGTCTCACGCTAGATACCTTGGCTTCAAACAATTATACATCTTCATTAGAAGAAAATTAGATCAAAATTATTTTTCAGGTTATACAACTTAAATAAAAAACAATCCTCAAAATTTTTCTCAAAAAAGTATGACATAGCACCGCAACAATGCATGTCAATTTTCAAGTTGTTATAGAACAGAGACACAAGAGCTATAGCGGCATTTTCTGTTATTGTTGTGCTCTTATGCATAGCACTGCAATACTCCCAAGCCTTCATGTAAGAAATATTAGTATTGAATTTTGCTTCAATTTAGCCTATGATCTCTTAGAGCTCAAGGTTTATTTGTTTTCTTATAGCAGGCAATATGAAGTAGCTGATGAAATAGAAATTACACTATTTGTGGCCAATAGTAAGAATAGGATTGGTGCAAGTGTGTTGATGCCTTATAGATGATCCTTTCCAAATATCACTTAATTCCCTTAAACTTGCATGCATGCAACCGTCATATACAAGGCTTGAACAGACTTTCAAATTGAATACAAGAAACAATTAATTTCTGGTTATTTAATGTAAGGACAATAAATTTAGCATTATTCATGATATACTATGCAATAACTCAAAGTCTTAACTATCGAGTAGATGTCCACTTTGGCCTAAGGGCCTCACAATTTTTTCATATTCGTGTAATTTCCCAAGAGGTCACCCATTTAAGTATTTCTCCACGAAGAGCATGTTTAACTGCAGAGTTTATTAATGAAATTATAACCATTACAATAAAAGGTGCCTCAATGTTTAAGGGTTTAG
The DNA here is from genome assembly GCA_019514585.1 of Dendrobium officinale. NCBI lineage: Eukaryota > Viridiplantae > Streptophyta > Magnoliopsida > Asparagales > Orchidaceae > Dendrobium > Dendrobium officinale. The sequence goes on from CM033687.1 coordinate 11,539,589, forward strand.
ATTTTTTTTTTTTATTTAAGGGGTTTCACAATCTCTCACACTTAAATAACTTATGTCCCCGCCTGTATCTTTATCTCTGAATCATTCATTGGCATATAGAATTCTAAATGTGGCCCCTACAAGTTCAAGTGGTGACTCTCATCACATAATAGTTTGTCCCATATAGGGTTCAAGAGGTGACTCCTATGTCATAACACTTTGTCTTATATGACACTTAGTTCTCATCTTCCGGGTGTTGTATTGCTCTAATATCATTTGTGATGACCCAAACTCTTAATTATCAAGATATTGTATGGTTTGGCCCGAGGGCCTCACATCTTTGTCATATTAGTGTAACTTCCCAGAAGGTAACTTATTCAAGTATTTCTCCGTAATGCATGCTTAACTGCGGAGTTTCTTAATGAAATTTCAATCATTACACAAAAAGGTGCCTCGATGTTTAAAAGTTTAACTTTTTTACTTAATGAATTTCACAAACTATCCTCATAAAATAAATTTGAAGTTTGTTTTCTTCCTAAAGTACATCCCCTCAATCACTTGAGTTGAAATTGAAAATTCTTCATTTTCTATGTTAAGACCACTATTATTGTCAAATGTAATTTCCTCATCCCAATGATAGGTCATCCAACGGATTTTTATGTATTCGTTGTTAGCAACCATTCTATTTTTTGTATTGACAATCACACTATAATAATTTTGTATAACTTCATGAATGTCATCATGATTTCCAATGTTCACCACGTTTAAATTTGACAGTAAATCATCATCACTATCACCATCCTACTCGCTTGATCCACTTTCCATAGTTTCATAATCTTCGGCACTTACAAAAAATGATTTCAACCCCAAATATATGTTGTGCAAATTTACGATTCACAGTTAATTGACCATCAAATATGAGCATTAATGATGCTAATTGTCCACTCATTATGAACCCCTAAAACCCCCAGTAATCCAACCAATTAAAGCTTAATCATCATCATCATCATTTATTCTCTTACTAATATCTAATTAGCTTGAATAAAATAACTATAAGAATAAATTTAACTGATTAACTTAGTATATTACCAATATATAATTATTACAATTATTATACATTAGTTAAATCTTAGCGATCAAATATAACAATGTTAATTAATTTTTACTAAAGATAAGTTATTACTTTACTTTCATTTAAATAATAAAAGAAATTGCTTGATTAATTTCAAAATAAAATCTTCTCTCAAACATGTTTACACCCACACCACATACCATTAACATGAAAAACAAAGGTCAAAATATTCCTAACAATTAAGCATGAAATCGCCTTTCTTCCCACGCTCTCAATCACACAAACGACATTTATATGAACAGATCCACGTTATTCTCATGTTTTTCACAAAGCATGTAAATGATTTGAGGAAAACAAAAAACTCACCATTAAATCTTTACAAAACAAACGAATAAAAAAAAAACTAACCTTTCTAAAGAAAAATTGATCTAAACGGTAAGATCTGGAGAAGCTCGCGCATGAAGAAAACAAAGCAGCAGGGTCCAGCTACTAAGACTTTGTTTGGGACGAATTTTTATCGCTTCTTAAAATAGAGCTTTAGTAACAAAACTTAATTTTTTACTAAAATTCTGTTTTAAAAAGCAATAAAAAAGTTGCATTGAACAAAACCTAAATGCGCTGGGAGAAAGATAATTGACTCAAAATTAGTGGATGAAGTAACACTAAAAGGGCGAGCTAGGAGAGTCCTAAAGATGAAGGCAACACAAATTTAAAATAATGGGTGGAGTGATACTAAAGAATGAGGTGGCTACTTAATGTTTTTTTTTTCCACAAAATCAAAATTTTATTCAATAAGAAAAATGGTTACAACAAGCAAGACCAACTGCCAGAAGTACAATACATTAAGATAAAAAAACAATAAGATTTAGAAGGGCACGAAGCGAAAAGGGACTTAGTACGGAGGTCCCCGTACATCAAACTTGCAGTCAAACACGGACCATCCTAAGGAGCCAGTAAGGGATTAGTGATGAAGACACCACAATCGTAAGAGAATTGTTGAAGTGACACTAAAGGTTTGTGTGTATAATTAAAGTTGATAAAGATGATCCTTATCCTGAAGACAAAGTAAGTATTATTTTTGGGTGACAAATAAGAAAAAAATAAAGAATAGCTACGGAATAATCCTCTTTTTAGAGGTAAATATAATCCAAATCTTAACACGATAGAAATAGACAATAATAATAGGAGGTAATAAAAGCTTCTCCTATGATCCAGCACTTTACAATGACTCAAATGAGCTACATTGAGAGATATTTATAGATTTTGTGATCAATATTATAGTTTTTATTTGAAATGTATTGAAATATTTATCTTACTTATAAATACAAATAAAGATATTGTACCTTTCGTGTACAAAATATAGTTCTACGATCAGGGTCCCACATTGGCTCTTATTATTTCTCTAATTTGGAGAAAGTTTCAATGCAAAATACTATTATAAGTAGCCTTCGTTATAATAAAGCAAAAAACTCAATGAGATAGTTGAGGTGATTCTGTGAGCTTTCCGCATGGAGTCAAAGTAGACGGGATCTGGAGGCATTATTGAATGAGGAGGTAATAAGGATGGCTAGGAAATTCGTCCACCTGTAGGTGAAGGTAGAACGACCATTTTAAGTGCATGGAAAAGGTGGTGGTGTAGAAACGTCGTAGTTGTAATTTTAAGTGAGCGGAATTATCTTTCTCATGAAGATATGTGAAACCCCTTAAGTAAAAGAAATTAAACTCTTAAACATCAAGACATATTTTGATGTGATGATTGAAATTTTATTTAAGAAATTTTGCAATTAAGCGTGCTTATTCAGCGCCTTGCGACGAGACGCGGATATTACTCATGCTGTGGTTCCCTCCGGTCCGTTCCCGGGTTGGGTTAGGGGAACATCCGAGCTATTGCCTTCGCGCAGGAGCAGTTGCAGAGGCAGAGGAAGGAGCAGGAGAGGTTCCAGGCCCAGTTGTAGATCGTTCGATCCTCTTTCGGATAGGCCCTGAAAGGAGAAGGAAGGCTGGAATGCCAACAGACATCTGTCTATTATTCTCTAATTCACCTGACCCAGGCGAGGTGCGTAGCAAAGAAATGAAAACAACCACCAGCATTTGGTGCAGCACCTGCATTTTTGTGCATTCTTCTTCCACCTACAGGTAGGGGCGGGCGCGCTCTTTCTTTTTGTGTGGGACGATGCCGGGGAATGCATCGAGGCGGCGGACGTTGAGTTTTGAGCTAGAAAGACTGGAATGAAATGAAGTACGCTTTGGACGCTATTAATTAAGGGATAGGTCGTCTAGGAGGTTGTTGGTATTCATCGATAGAATCGATGTACCGTTGGATTTCGGTCATTATCTAATATCTGGGCACTAAGCACATAGAGAAAAGAATGGGAACGGAAGCACAAGAACAAAGGCAGTTTTCCGTTCGGACACGTAGATCTGAGTAGGCTCAACATAGGGAATACCCTAACCGTGGGAACCGGGGCCTGGCCATCCCGGTCGACGTTTCTAGGATGGTTGGCCTACTCGGAAGTTACACCAACAATGCAAAACTGTAAGGCTCTTAGGCCAAAATTGACAATATCTCAATAGTTAAGAGTTTGGACTGTTACAAATGATATCAGAGCAATACATGACTAGCCGGAAGATGAGAAATAAGTGTCATACAAGACAAAGTGCTATATCATAGGAGTTACCTCTTGAACATTGTATGGGACAAAGTGCTACATGACGGGAGCCATCACATGAACTTATAGGGGTCACCTCTATAATCCTATCTACTTGGTGGATGATTATGGGAGAGAATTTTAACTACTTAAGTGCCGAAGATTGTGAATCCCATCAAGTAAAAGAAGTTAAACTCTTAAACGTCGAGGCGCCTTTTGATGTAATTCACTACAGGAAAGTTGCATATTTCCAGCGGAAAATTCTAAAGTTTTTTACTTATTTTGAAATGTTTTCGACGGTAAATCAAGCGTCGGAAAACTTTTTCGTCGAAAAAAACTCGCCGAAAATTTCTTTCCAGCTGAAAAAATCGGCCGGAACTTTTTTCCGGTGGAAAAGAACCGTCGAAATAAATAAAATGGATGTTTTTTTTAAATAATTCCCACTCCGGGCCTGCACCCCGCAGACACACCCCAGCCCCGTTTAATAAAATGGATGTTTTAAGTAGCGGAATTATCTTTCTCATGAAGATATGTGAAATCCTTTAAGTAAAAGAAATTAAACTCTTAAACATTAAGACACATTTTGATGTGATGATTGAAATTTTATTTAAGAAACTCTGCAATTAAGTGTGCTTATCCCGGAGTAATTTTGGGATGGTTGACCTACTAGGAAGTTACACCAACAATGCAAAATTGTAAGGCTCTTAGGCCAGAGTGAACAATATCTCAATAGTTGAGAGTTTGGATTGTTACAAATAGTATCAGAGAAACACATGACTAGCCGGAAGATAAGAACTAAGTGTCATACAAGACAAACTGTTATGTCATAGGAGTTACCTCTTGAACCTTGTATGGGATAAAGTGCTATATGACGGGAGCCATCACTTGAACTTATAGGGGCCACCTTTAGAATCTTATCTACTTGGTGGATGAATATGGGATAATGATGTTGACGAGGATGTTAACTACTTAAGTGGCGGAGATTATGAAGTCCATCAAGTAAAAGAAACTAAACTCTTAAACGTTGATGTGCCTTTTCGTGTAATTGATTGAATTTCATTTAAGAAACTCTATGGTTAAGCGTGCTATTCCCGGAACAATTCTGGGATGGGTGACTTATTAGGAAGATACACCAACATAACAAAACATTCAGACTCTTAAGCTAAAGTAGACAATATCTCAATAGTTAATATTTTGGATTGTTACAAGATAGACGCTAAACAATTGTAAATCAATGGAGAAAATGGCATATGAAGGTAATTGGTGCAATTGAGCGTTATCTAGTTTTCTTTTCTCTTGGAAGCAAAGGCATAATCTCTTGAAGTCTATGGATGCAGTAATATAGGAAGATCATATGTATAATTAAGGGTAACTTGCATTGTCCTCCTAAAAATAAATGTGGCATGACCTTGAAGTAATCCTCCTTTAGAGGCAAAAGCTGCACATCCTAAGTTGGTGGATGAAGAAGTACTAACAACACAGCTCATCTTGACCTGTTGGTTGAGAGCTTATGCTTCAACTAAGAGGTCCTGGGTTCGAGTCTTTGTGTATGCGTGGTGTGTGTGAGTTTGCCTTAATTGACCTAAATGTCCCAAAAAAAAAAAAAAAAAGAAGTACTAACAGGTTGAAAAGACCATTAAAGATTATTAGAACAATTACTCTTTTAAAGTTGGAACAGGCATTACCTTGGGGCTTATGATGGACAAGAATTAAAAGGTAAAAGAGTCCACTATAGAAGATTATGACAATCCTCCTCCTAAAGATGATAACATCATGGCCTTCAGAGAATGAATAGAATTATATATTATTAACAATCCTCTTCTTGGTCATCTAGGAGACCACTAGCGACATATAAAAAAACTGGTCATTTTTTAGGGAAAAATTTTGAGTGTGGAATGCAGTTATACTTTATTCTATCATTAAAAATATTGATCAGTATCTTCAATTCCAAGCTTCATAGTCCTATAGCAAAAGTTAAAAATAAAAAGTTCATTATATCATTAAGCAGAAAAAATAATCCATATTTTTAAAAAATGTCATTCTTATCATCAATCCAAAACTCACACTGATGACTCATTTGGAATAGCTTCCTTACTATTTTGCTTTTCAAATACAATCATAATTTTTGTTTAACAACTATTTTTAATAAATTTTTGTAATAAAAAACTTCATTCTACAATAACTTTCAAAAAAGCTATTTATTCACAGCACCTTTACAATCTTTTATATAAAAATTTATAACCATTTCAAATGAATCTCTTCTAAATAGGGGTGTCAGTTTCGGGTCACGGGTCGGGTTCGGGATGAACCCGGAACTGACCTGTTAATGTTCGGGTCAACCCGAATCTGACCCGTTTTTACAAACGGGTCGGTTTTGAGGACCCGAACCCGACTCGCTTCGGGTTCGGGTCAACACGATACGACCTGAAACCGGGTGTCGGACATGGGCGCGGGTGCAAACCTGGATGGCTGGACGCGGGCCAACGCGGGGACGCGGTGACGGGGACCTGGATGGCTGCCTGGCTGGATGCGGCAAGCTGGGCTAGCCCACACGCAGGCCTGGACACGGTCATACGGCGCAAACGGCGGACCTCGGGACACAGCGCCTCTGCCGCACGGACACGGTCACGCCTCACGCCAGTCACGCGGACGGCGGACCTCGAGACACAACGCCACAGCAGGGCAGGCCTCAGTCAGCCGGCAAGCACTAGGGGGGTCACGCGGCCATGGATTGGCCACGGGCAGCGATGGTCAGCTGGGCACGTCGATCAGCGGATCAATCCAGGTTATTTCCGGGTTTCCGGGTCAACCCGAACTCGACCCGATTTCTGAAACTACGAAAACTCTAACCTGAACCCGAAATTTCCATGTCGGGTTCGGGCCGAATTTTCGGGTCGTGTCCAATATTGATACCCCTACTTCTAAATAATTAATTACGTTGTGCGGACATCGAACGTCATCTTTAGACCAAGTAGAATGCATCATGTCACCTTTGTTCTCGCTACCGTGGCTCGGTACCTTGACTAGTACTACTGACATGCCGCATTTGATTAGCCTCCGAACAAGATTCACCAAATACCAACTGATCAATGGCTACAAGTGGATGAGTAAATATTTAGCACATCCGTGGCTCTTCATACCTCCCACGTTCACATTATTAGCAGCCTCACAAAAAATCATCGCCCGTCAAACTCAGTCATTTAATAAGTTTACTGATTAGATTTTTCTTTATTTAATATAAATAACAATGACAAATATTATCCCATTTTCAAACAAATAAATAAATAGAATTAACTTACTTTTCATTGGATGTCTTTGATAAATATATTTTATGAACTTAGTATAATAATCTTCCCAAAAAAAGTTATTATGATATTATGGTCCTTTTATTTATATTTTTTGGGTGAGAATTAAAATTTTTTTAATAAGAAAATAGAGGTATAAAATTATAAATAGTAAAGTCAAAATTTTCTATTTATTTTTCACGATATTCGATTGTATTTATACATTTGAAAAAAAAAAAAGATGAATAAACAAAAATTATTTTTATTCAATTGATTATATTATTCAAGTGCTCGAGTAAAGGGAAAAAACTTCTAATTTATTATTAATTGATTATACTCAAGAACTTATCAAAATACGTAATAATTTATTTTAATTCTATTAATATCTTCAAAATATGATCAATATTGTGTATACAATATTGCATCAAATAAACATAATATGATTTTTTAACAATAATTATTTTTTCTTATTTTATAATATTTAAATGTATATAACTCTAAAAAATATTTTGATATAATATATGTCTTATTATTAAGAAATTAAGACTTGATCCCATGAGTGATCTAGTTAGCGTGTATAATTAGTTTAGCATTGAACTAGGGAGACTCAGTAATAACCGACAGTTCAGTTGATGCATTTACAAATTAGTCCCGATTTAATTAAAATGTTTGATTCTAATCACCATTAAATTGTAATCTAAGCGGTAGAAATTATTCTAACAAAATAAATTTATAACATATATAATTTTAATAACTCCTAGTTAACCCTATCTAGCTATCCCACAAAATCAAGATCCTATCTTTTTCTAGGCCTTTTCATATGAGGCACGAGGCTTGAGGTATGCAATGTGAGACTTTCTGATGGGGATTCACTTCCTACAACCTTTCTTCTTCAACCGCACGTTCACCACCCAATGTCCTTAACCACCATTTCGCTACCACTCTTCTTGAACAATTTTATAGTCGCTAAGTTTCCATCTCTTCCATTACCTTTTTCATGTATCAATAGTGCCTCTACTTGCAATTATAGCCACTTACTCCACAAGCTATGCCTTACTAAGCTCTTATTATATGTTTATCCTCTCACATCCTTTGACTCTTTCAATACTTAGATTATTTATTTTTATTTTTATTTTTTGGTATTTTAATCTTTTATTTTTACAATATCATTTTTCATAAAAGATGAAAATGAAAAATTTCGAACAATTTTATAATTAAATGTGTTAGTAACTTAAATATTGAAGGTATTTAAAAGTGAACTTATTTAAGATATTAGTTGCATATGATCTATAATTTATAATACAAAATTCTTTGTCATATTATTTTATTATGGTATCATTATTATATCATTCAATTCATATTTAAATAAATTCAATATTTATTATGTCATCCAATCACATCTCTCATTAAGCTTCAATTAAACTTTTGAATGTTCAAGTTTTTTTTTTGGTGCACACTGATACTTAGCTTGGTTAATTGGTGGGTGAGTACTGTTGAGAACCCCACCCCACCCCCAAAATCCGTGCTCGATTTCACTTGAGCGGCAATACCTCTTGAGTGGGGCCGAATCAAGTATAGACGAAGAGATTTTTGGGGTAGGTGCCTCTTCTAGATCAGTAAAGGATTAGTCATGCCGCCAAATGTGCTTTCAGGAATAACAGCGGGTGGATATACTCTTAAGAAAAAATGGTCTTAATTTATAGAATCTTGTTTGTTATGTAATAATTAATCTAGAGTACATAATTTTAAAAAATAACTAAATTTTAGCACATACCTAATATGCAACTACAACTTTGCTATTAGTATTAAGAGGTAGTATGGCCCACCACAAAAAGCGAAACATAGCAGCCTCACAGTCACCATTACAACAAAGCCCTACATGGAGTCCTGGTTGGGTACCCATTGGGTACCCATGATTTGCTCGGACGAGCTTCACCCACCCACACCCACCCATGGTGACTTTCGGGATGCCATACCCACCTATACCCACCCACTTTCCAAGCTTTTTTAATGCAGTTTGCCACAGATTGATGGCCTTAAGGCTTGTTTCGCTTTTGCTATGATTATAAACTTTTAAGAAGCATATCAGAATTTATTGTAATCACAGCGTGGTTAAGTGCTGCACATTACGTAATGATGATTGCACTAATATAAGATATACGATGATTAGAAATGCAAATTGATTTATCACCTTATGTTGAGTACTCACCCATAAGGCCATGGGCGTACTCATACCCACCCATACCCATTGGGTACCCATTGGGTATGGGTGGGTACATGAGTGGGTGTGGGTGTGGGTATGGGTACCCAATGCAGGGCTCTGCATTACAAACTACCAAAATAAAAAAAATAAAAATAAAAATAAAAATAAAAAAGATCCTTCCAAGATGACAATCTGGTCATGACATTTAGAAGGAATTACGCTCATGCCATTAATAATTTATTTATAAAATTATCATCAACGACAAAAATTTTAACGGATATATTCATAAATTTATGAGTCATAATAAAATTGTTATAATTTTCAATAAGTAAAAAAAATGTATTGAGTGAGATTTTATTTTGAATTTTAACGTTTGTATTAGATTTTTTAGAGTGAATTAATCAAACTTGAGAACTTGCGTATGATTAACTTTCATTTAGAGTGAATTAATTTTTTAGATTAACATTCATAAATTTAGATTAACTATAGAAATAATCAAACTTGAGAACTTACGTATGATTTTGCTCAAAAATTCAAGAAATAAGGGCATCTTCAACCAAAAAAACTCTTTTTACACTCTAAAATACACAAAAATTTCAAAATAGCATAATTCATCTTCAATAGAACTTCATTTTTCTCCTCTTGCACGTGCTTCATGCTAATCATTTCTCTCCTCTTTCACACACTTTTATTCGCTTTCCCGCTCTTCTTCGACAAATTTAAAAGCGAGGGTTTTTTGGCAGTAGGTAAACAATCTGATGTCAACATTGACATCGCACTGTTCACTACCAAATTTTAAAATAAGATTTAAAATTTGAATGCAACAAATGACAGATAGCATACAATGGTATGTTAATGATTTAATGTGCTTTCATGAAATTGCCTTCTAAAATGGCTAATATTTTAAAATTTAAATCCCTATAATTAATGATCTTTGCTAAAAACTATAGATAATTAGTAGTGGCAGTAGACTAGTAGTCCTTTTCCCCTCCCTCGCCTCTCCCGCTCGACAACTCAGCCGTCTGCTCCTCGCACCTTCCTTCCACAGCCATACCACTCTTCATTCATCCTCCATATAAATTCCCTTTCTCTGCCGATCTTCCCTCTGAAGGGAGACGAGAGAGAGCAAGAGCGAGCGGGGAAGAAGAGAACTGGGGAAAGACATGGAAGTGGTGATGCCGGTTCAAGAGTTCCACTTCGAAAGCGCGACGACTACGCCGTACATGAGCGCGCCGTCGAGCCCAAAACACTTCGGCGTAGATCCCATGGAATTCTACTACCCCTACGCCGGCGCCCCAACTAGCCCCACCGCCGCCGAAGTTGAAGACGAATTTGCCTTCGACTTCAGCGGCCATCTCGAGAAGAACGCGCAGCCGCCGGCGTTAACATCAGCCGACGAATTATTCGACCAAGGCAAAATCCGACCCCTCAGACCCCCTCCCCGTCTATGCTCCCCTCCACATGACCCCTTCGCCGCAACCGTAAACAGAGGAAGAAATAGTACTCCCTACTCTGCCTTTTCGCCCTCCATTTCCCGTTCCCAAAGCCCAAAAAAATCGAGATCTTTATCTCCTCTTAGAGCTGGAAAAGGAAGTACGGATCACTTCCTAACTCCAGTCTCCTCTCACCCTCCTCCAATAGCAACCGTCTCATGCTCTTGCAAGGGCGGCGGAAGCGATGGAGGTTGGAAGTGGCGTATCAAGGACTTTCTACTCTTCCGCAGCGCGTCGGAGGGCCGCGCCACAGGTCACAGCAGCAAGGATTTTCTTCGAAAGTTCACAGAGCTACCTTCCTCATCATCTTCTCCGCCAAAGCTTAAGAAAGCAGGCAGCGGAGATGTGTCCAGAAGCTCGAGTTTCCGGTCTGTGGATAGCAGTGGGTCTGTGTCGCGGCGAGGTAGCACGAGGCGTGCGGTGTCGCCGCACGCGAGGCATTATACGGCGAACAAAGCGGCGGCGGATGAGATGAAGAAGAAGACGGCGCTGCCATATCGGCAGAGCTTCTTTAGCTGCCTTCGCTTCTCTCCGGCTCTTCACAGTCTTACCAGCAGGGGTTGATGATCACCATTTCTCCAACCTTGGACGACCCTGATCATGAAAAAAATTCAATCAAGATGATCCTGAGAGAAAAAAAAAAAGTTAAAACCAAGACGAGGAAATTTTTGCCGTTAATTTTGTATTTGGATCGATGCAAATTTAAAGAGGCACCTGATCATAGTCTTATTTGTTCAATTTGACTTCTTTGAGAAGATGAGAATTTGCAAGTTTTTGTTTGTTACTCTGTTGTCTGTGTGTTTTGAAATGGTAAGACACGGCGGAGCAGAATGTTCTGTTTTCTTGTTTTCTTGTTTCCTGCTTGCAAATTAAAACTAAGATGGATCAAAAGGTCAAGAAAAAAATGGATTGAGGGTATTGTCGGAATAATTTTTTAACTATTTTATTTTTTAGATAATAAAATTTTATTTGTCGATCTCAAAAAATATATACACTTGAAAATTAATTTTTATAATAATTTTTAAAAAAATTATTTATCATATAACAACATTACAATTACTTTTATAAAAAACTATAATTTTAATGATACAATTTTTAAGTTATATATAATTATATAATATTTTTAAATTTAGGGGTTAAGTGCCATCCTTAAACCCAATTTAATTCATTATTTGTAATGATAATTAACTGCTTTTGCTGTCAAAGAATTCTTTCATCACTAAAAGTTATTTTTTTCTTGTTAAATGACCGAACTAATTAGCTATTTATCTTTGTTGTATTTTCCGTAAGAAAAAAAAAAACTTGCTACAGCTTCAGGAGATTATGAGAATACTATTCTTATCAAATCAAAGTTGTCAGAATATTAAATTTTATTTTAATATAAATTATAAATAGTATTATTTTTAGAATAAATTTATTTATTTAAATACATTCTTATATAATTTGTATAAAGATATATATGACAGTTTTTTTTTTCTGTTAAATCTGTGAAGAATTTTTTATTTTTTTAACAGTTAAGTGCAACATGATTGTTCTATTCACCCACTTCACATCGCTTCAGTCATACCCCTGTGAACATTGATAAAATTATGTTCACCATTTTTTTTTTTTTTGAGTTGAATTCGAAATTGATCCGCTACTATTTGATACGACCCGTCAACTTTCCAATTGATCCGACACAACTTCAAATGGGTATGGCCAAAGAAGCACACGAATGGGAGAAACTCTATCGAAGAGGTTACTCTACGAAGTCGTGGGACGCTACGGCCAAAAAGAACGTCATCAAAGTCAGAGAAGAGGAAAAACAAACCTTATTACAAAGTCGAAGAAGAGAAAGGACCGAAGGAAGGAACATCGACAACAGGAGAGACGAGGCCGCAATGTGAAATCCCGTTCAGGGAAGAGAGGGCAGACGGGATCGAGAGAGGAAAAGACGAATTGTATTTGGAAAGTAGAGAATAGATTTCATTAACCAAGAAGAAGGTTTACAGGTGTTTAAATAGAGCTGAAGATACAGGAAATACTGTTTCTAGAAGAAGTAAGTTAACGACTAAATAACGGCTAGTTCAAACTCCTTAAGAGTCCCCCTCAAATTGATCATTCGGTGATCGAATGGTCAATTTGTGACGAAGCGTTTGAAACTTTTTAAGCGGAAGTGACTTAGTGAGAATGTCGGCGATTTGATCCGTAGAGCTGATGTGAGCAATGTGAATGTCGCCTTGTTGAATATGCCCGCTGATGAAGTGGTAGTCGATCTCAATGTGTTTGGTGCGTGCGTGAAACACCGGGTTGTTGGAGAGAGCTATAGCTGAGGTGTTGTCGCAAAATATGGTCGTCGGAGATGATTGCGGAATGTTGAACTCAGCGGCTAATCGTCGTAGCCATAGGACGTCGGAGGTAGCGGAAGAGATTGCGCGATATTCTGCTTCAGTGGAGGATTTGGCTACTGTATTCTGTTTCTTGACTGTCCAGGTCAGAAGGTTTGGTCCAAGAAACGTACATGATCCCGTAGTTGATTTTCGATCGGTGGTGTCGGCCGCCCAGTCAACGTCGGTGTATGTTCGAAGCTGAAGCTCACCTTGCGTGATGGGTAGTCCGAAAGAGATGGTTCCTTGAATGTATCGGAGCAGTCTCTTGAGGTTATTAAAATCACAGTTTCGTGGTTGGTGCATTCTTTGACAGATAGAATTGGTGGCGAAAGCAATGTCTGGGCGTGTGATTGTCAGGTACTGCAGAGAGCTTGCAAGTTTCCGAAATAGAGATGGATCGGAGAAATCTTGCGTGTCGCTGGACAATGCATGCTTGGAGGCCATTGGTGTCCGAGAAGGCTTACAATCAGAGAAACCTGCAAGTTTAAGAATATCATGTGCATAGTGACTTTGAGTCAGGAAATATGAGTTTGGTGTTTTGATCACTTGGATACCGAGGAAGAGGGAAACATCCCCGAGCTGCTTGAGGCGGAACGCCGAGTGCAATTGTCGGAGAACTTCTTGAAGTTTGGTTGGATCATTCCCGGTGATTAGGATATCGTCGACGTAGATTAAGACAAAGAGGTGAGTGTCGACCTTGGAGTAGATAAATAAGGATGGGTCTGCTTTGCTGTGTGCGAACCCGAGACTCTGTAAGTACAAAGTGAACTTCTGAAACCATTGGCGAGGTGACTGCTTGAGCCCGTAGATTGATTTGTGGAGTTTGCACACGTGAGATGGATATTGTTTGTCGATGAAGCCCGGGGGTTGTTTCATATAGACTTCGTCTGGTAGATCGCCATGTAAGAAGGCGTTGGAGACATCGAGCTGAGTAACTGTCCATTTGTTGTTTAGTGCGACGATAAGAAGAAGCCGAATTGTAACCATCTTGGCTACAGGACTAAAAGTCTCTGTATAGTTTATCCCGAATTGTTGTGAACATCCCAACGCGACCAGCCTGGCCTTGTGTCGGTCGACTGAACCGTTTGGTAGGTATTTTGTTTTGAACGTCCATTTGCAGCCGATGATGGGAATGCCGGGAGGTGGCGGAACTAGAGACCAAGTCCCTTGCTGTTGAAGAGCGAGGTACTCGGCGGACATGGCGGAACGCCAATGATCAAATTTGGAAGCTTAAGCATAAGATGTTGGTGAGTGTGCTAATGTGGTGATAGCAGATAGATCGAAGTTCTGCTTTGGTTTCGTGATACCTGATCGAAGTCTTGTCTGCATTGGGTGAATTTCCAGAGGTTGACTGTCGGGCGGCAAGACTGGTTCGGGAGATAACTCCATTGTATGAGGTGACGTCGTAGATACTGGAGGAGAGCTATACTCGGTATGATCTTGTGGCTGATTCCGGAATGTTGATGTAGGGAGTAATGTGAGTGGAGGGGCATAGACGTTGCTGGTGGTATCCGAGATAGCATGGGGTTGCTGTTTGTACGGGAATTGATCTTCATGGAATGTCACATGGCGAGAGATATATATGTGCTTGGTATTGATGTCAAGACATCGATACCCCTTGTGTTGTGACGAATATCCGAGCAAGACGCAGACTAAGGATCTTGGTGCGAGTTTGTTTGGGGCATATGGGCGTGTCCAGGGGAAACAGAGGCAGCCAAACGTACGAAGATGGTCGTAGTTGGCTTGATGTCCATAGAGACGGTAGTAGGGGGTGACGTTGGGGATGGCAGAGCTTGGTAGTCGGTTGATAAGATAGTTGGCCGTGGAAACGGCTTCTGCCTAGAAGTTGTTTGGAAGATTGGAGGCATGAAGTAGTGCCCGGGTTATTTCAAGAAGATGCCTATTCTTCCGTTCTGCAACGCCGTTTTGTTCTGGCGTGTGCGGACAAGTGATGTGGTGTTGAATGCCTTTGTGGGAGAGAAATGTGCGGAAGGAGTGACTTGTGAATTCGCCGCCACCATCTGTCCGAAGAGTGTTAACCGAAGCATTGAACGTGTTTTTGATTAGTTTGTAAAACTGTTGAAATTTGATTAGTACTTCATCTTTAGAATTCAAAATATATAGCCAACAAAAACGTGAAAAATCATCGATGAAGGTTAAGTAAAAACGAGATCCGTTCATTGAAGTAATCGAGGCCGGCCCCCAAACATCGGAATGCACAAGTTGAAATGGTTTCGTGCTTGAGGAAAGGCTTCTGTGAAACGGTAATTTGTGACATTTTGAAATGTGACAAGAAATACAAGGAGAAGAGGAAGAGCTATCTTTATGAAGGTATGTTACAAATTTTGCTAATTCTTTAAAAACAGAGTCCGAAGGATGCCCGAGTCTTGAGTGCCAAGGAGTGGGGATGGACGCGGTTGCCGTGAGAGCGGTCCAATCAGGTGCTGTACGAGCCTTGAGACGGTAGAGACCATTGTGCTTCCGACCGTGTAGAAGGGTGGAGTTGCGTTGTCGATCCTTTATAAAGAAATCGTTAGCTTGGAAGCAAATTGAAACGTCATTATCTGAGGCCAACTGAGAGACAGACAAAAGATTGTGAGAGTTTTGGAACATGTAAGATATTGTTTAAATTGAGCTTACGATTTGACTCGGGCAAGGGTAGAAGTCCTTGTCCCGAGTTGTGGATTGGCAAATGCTGTCCATTGGCAAGAGAGACGGTGTCGCTCCCTTGATATGGAGTTGGATGTTGAAGGTTGGAAACGTCTGCTGTTAGGTGCGACGAGGCACCACTGTCCAAGATCCAATCATTTGTTGAGGAGAATTGTTGTTGCACCGTAAGGGCTTTGGGATTGGATGGTGGTGCGTAGTTAAGGTTGCACCGATGCCAACAATTGAGGGCTGTATGCCCTGTTTTCCCGCATATTTGACAGTTTGATCTCGCAGAAATGTTCTTGGCAGACGAGGGAGGATCGGGCTGTTGTTGGCTGCGAGGAACATAGTTCTTGCCCCGGTTCTTGGTAGTTTTCCATTGACCAGAGGAATTGCGATTAGAGAACATGGCAAGAGTGTCCGAGTTGGGATTATCTTTGAGCAGTCGATGTTGTATGTTGATTTCCTCGCTGCATAGCAACGAGTAGAGATCATCAAGGGAAATTGGATGAAGAGATGCTCGAATAGCCGTGGTGAAGGCATTGTAAGCCGCTGGAAGTCCGTTCAATATGTATAGAATTATATCCTCCGTGTCAATGGTGGATCCGGCCGCGGCAATATTGTCGACGAGATTCTTGATTTGATCAAGATATTGTCGCATGGTGCGGTCGCGCATTTGGACTTGATGAAGCTCGTTTTTGAGCTGGATGACGCGCGAGCGATTCGTTGGCTGAAGTCGACGTTCAAGGGCGACCCATACATCATGAGCAGTACCGAGTGAGATGACGTAGGGTAGAACGGAGGGTGAAATTGTTGAGAGAAGAGCGGAAACAAGATTGCGATCGATCAACGTCCATTTCTTGAATTCATTTGTGGCGGAAGCAGGAGGGCGGTTTTCGGTTCCGGTGAGATGATCCTTGAAATCGTTGGCAGAAAAATGTTGGAATAGCTGGAGACGCCATATGGCGTAATTTTCAGGAACAAGTTGGGTTGGAACGAGGTTCTTGATATTCGATACCAAGAATTTTAGAGAGGGGGGAATGGAGAATTCACTGGCCGCGTCTGAAGTCGACGCGGTTGTGCCGTGGGACGTTGGTGTCGCAGATTCAGCCATGGAAAGACAGAGTGTCGTTGAGCGACGATGGCTCTGATACCATGTGAAATCCCGTTCAGGGAAGAGAGGGCAGACGGGATCGAGAGAGGAAAAGACGAATTGTATTTGGAAAGTAGAGAATAGATTTCATTAACCAAGAAGAAGGTTTACAGGTGTTTAAATAGAGCTGAAGATACAGGAAATACTGTTTCTAGAAGAAGTAAGTTAACGACTAAATAACGGCTAGTTCAAACTCCTTAAGATGCAAGACAACGAGAGAGGCAGACAACGATGTCGACGAGGCCGTAGGGCAAGGTATACTCGCGAGTGCTGCTGTGCAGAAAGGAATCAGAATTTTGTGTACAAATGAGTTGAGTCGGATCATTTTTAAGTTTCTAATTCAACCCGGATCCAACCCATTTCCAAAACGGGTTGATCTTAACCCAAAATTTTCGAATCATTTCAAATATTAACACCCCTTGGGGAAAAGAAAATGACAAGCCCAAATGTTCATAAAAATATCATTAAATTTTACAAGCGTGCTTTAAAGATAACTTCTATTCTCCATCATTTAATATATTTTTTATGATTTATTTCTATCACACAAGAATATATATATCTTTATTAATTTATTTTAAGTACTTAGATCACCTATAAATAAAAGAAAAATTTGTGTAATATACATGCGAATCTCTTTTGTATTTTATGCGTTTTACTCAAAAATATGAATGCTAATGTAATTAAATACAATATTTTAAAATTAAAACATATGCTATTATTCAATTAAAGTTTAAAGAGACTTACATATATATTACAATGATTTTTCATATTTATAAAATTATGGCCCAAAATTTTAAAATGAATTGTCAAAAATATATTCTTAAACTTGATACAATCAAATAATTTAAACAAAAAAAGCAATAAATAATTAAAAATTAAAATTAAAATTTGTTATAATTTTCAAATTTTAATTCTTATTATTGTAAGTTAAAATTCTTGTTATTTCTACTAAGAATATACAAGATTTTGATACCAAACAAATCTCCCCAAAATCTAGTTTTGGTATCTTTAAGTGTCTCCCCAAAATCTAGTTTTGGTATCTTTAAGTGCAGCTTCCATGGGAGTTAACATATACAACTTTATATTATACTTTAAGTTTTGTATATATATACTCTATAGCATTTTTATTAACGCCAAGATAAAAGTTCTGAATAAATAGTGAAATTATTTATCATTAAGTCAGACTAATAATGATAATAATAATAATAAGTTAAGATTTCAAAGGCTTAGATTTCGAACGATTTTTTAATTATTTTTTAAAACAAAGTTTGAGTATATTTTTTGTACTTAATCTCTGTTTTAAAAAAACAACAAAAAAATCATCCTAAATTTTCGTTTGAGACGGCTTTCTTAATGCTCCTTAAAGCAACTAGAAAGTCATCCCAGACGAAGTTTTAAAAACAGTAAGAAAGCCGTCCCAAATGAAATCTTAGATTACCATACTTGATAGTTATAAGGGTAAATTAATTAAAATCAACAAGGAGATAATAGTATTAAATTCGTGTATTAATTAACTTAAATTGTCACATCTAATAGCGTTCAACTCGGCTAAGGAGATTGATCTTTCAAATATCCATTTGGATGCTTCATAGTCCAAAAAGAAACGGACCAACTGTGGAGGAACCAAAAGCATTTGTCGACAGAAGAATGAAATAATAACAATATTATTATTATTATTATTATTATTATTATTATTTATATGTATCAAAAGTCAGTTTAATCGGACACGAATTTTGATACACACTTGAATTAAAACCTTCTAAAATTAAACTTGGGACAATTCAAACTTCTATTTCAAGTTTTCAACAAACTTGTACATAAATTGATCACTTGACAAGACGAACCCAACAAAATTAAAAATGATTTCATCCTAGTCTAAATAAACATAAATCAAGAGCTTGAAGCTTACTTAGAAACCTTGGAATATTAATTGGAGATCAAATGATATTTAACTTTGACATGCTTATAGTCAAATCAAGCATCTCAACAAAATTGAATCCAACAAGCACAAGATGACTTAATTCCGATAATATTAATGCACTTAAAATGTTGAGAGAACAATTTATGATAAAAGGAATTAATATGAGTTGTCTAATGGAGTGTTCCAAAATTTCCCAATATGTATGGGTATAATACTATAAAAAATCTATAAATAGGCAACCACTCCCCTCTCTAATATTTAGCTAGAAATTTAAGAGAGCTCGGAGGCTTGAAGAATCATGGAGCTCCACCTGAGCACCACCCTTGTCAGACAACTGCCCAGTCACTGCTACCAGACCCTCGCCGCCTGAATGTCATTCTCAAACATTGGCCACCTAAACAACATTGTCAAAACACCGCCCAACCACCATCTCCAAACTGGTGCTGTCGGACATTCGTTGTCCAACCGCCATAGACAAACAACTGTCCAATCACAACCGTCGGACCTTCTTAGACTCAATCATCTGAACACCTTTCATCCTATTTCGACTTTGTCATATTTTCTACCGG
Source organism: Dendrobium officinale (assembly GCA_019514585.1). NCBI lineage: Eukaryota > Viridiplantae > Streptophyta > Magnoliopsida > Asparagales > Orchidaceae > Dendrobium > Dendrobium officinale. The sequence continues at coordinate 11,558,929 of CM033687.1, forward strand.
TTCTACAAACTCTTATAATCTTATCATCTCCAAGTTAAGGAATGAACAAATATTTGCAATCAACATTCACATAATGAAATCATTTCAGCTAAGTCAACCTCCATGGTTTTTCGCCAACCTAAGTTTATTGTGTAAAAAATCTAGTGTCATCAATGCTCTTCATTTATTTATATGTGTGACAGGCCTTCATACAAAACTATGCACAAAACTCTGTTACTAGACTAGCACGAATTTTCTAGCATGCAAAAACATGAACATATACATGTTTTTAATTTACAATCCTCCAATCAACCTCTAGTGAAAAAAAATTTATTTATTTATATTCACAAACAATTCATTTATAATAGTAATATATTATATATTTATTTATTTATCTATGATACTTTGCCAATTCACATCTCATTTGTAATTTCATGCTGATTTATTGCTAACTCTTTTTTATTTATCTATTTCCATAAACAAACTTATTAATATTTATTTATGTTATATGATTATTAGAAAGCTTATTCTTTACTTGTTTATTTTATGGTTTAATTGATTATTATTTAATTGGCGTCAAATAGTAAAATACTAATTTATGTTTTACTGAATTGGTTCTTTTTTATTTTTTTTACTGAATTGGTTCCTTATTTAGGTTTGTAAATTTATTTTTTATTAGAAGTCGAGTACTCAGTTTATTTCTTGAGCTTCTTTATTGGCATATTTAAATTCTCATTCCACTAATTTACACAAGTTAGTTCAAACAAAACTCAATCATAGAATAATAAAAACAAGCCAAATTTAAACACACATATATATATATATATATAGAGAGAAAAGTGTTCAATTTGAGCTCGAGCCGAACATGAATAACTTTTAATATGGTCAACCCAAATCAAACCCATGACGTATTCGACTCGACTCAGCTTAGATTCAACCCCAAATCACACATCCTCTTTCTAAGGCTTCATTTGTGACAAATTTCTTACTATTTTTTAAAGCAACTTTAAAAAATAGTAAATAAAGCTATCCCAGACGAAGCCTAAGGCTTTGTGTGGGACAGTTTTCTTATTACTTTTTAAAGCAACTTTTTAGCACATAAAATTCTAATTCAACAAAATTTTTAACTAAAACATTGTTTTAAAAAGTATTAAGAAAACTATTCCAAACGAAACCTAAATAAATAAAAAAAACTCAATTATCTCATTAACCTAACTAGAAAGGAAATAATTAAAAAAAAAAAGTTTCTTTCACACAATTTTCAATTTCAATCAAACAAGTGGTGAAGACTAAATCCATTTTTTTCATTAACATTTTCACTTTCTCACAACTCTAAATCAAACAGATCCTAAAACAATAAAGCTGTAAATGAACCAATGGATCAATCCGACAAAAAAAAAAAAAAATTCTGGAATATCACATGCATAAAATCAGCATTACTCAGGTCATGCACTGTTAGAACAAATTTAACACCATAGTAAAAAATTAGAACACTGAAGAGTCATACATGTTTCTAATTCCATGATAAAATAATAATAACAATAATAATAATAATAAAATAGTGAAGAAACTGAAATTACTGCAAACTGCACCTTAGGGCATCTCCAACCAAACCGAACGTCATTCGACATTCGCCTTGCTGCGAGTCTCCACCCGAATGTCAAATAGAAATGCATTTTACGTTTTCTCTCCGCTGTGAACAATGCGACGACAATTTGGCGTGACACCATTCAAAACGTGAAAAATTGCATTCAGTTGGACGCTCGCAGCCACGGCAAACCATAGAATTTCGTTCGGTTGAAGATGACCTTAATTGGAGATTCCTCTCCCTTTTCTTTCCACCTTCCTACTCATTTCTTTATATATAAAATCAAACATAAAAATAATTGAAGACGTTTTATAGACCTAAAATAGCCGCCTGGCTTCCTTTGTTTAGGCCCACCTGAATAGACCATAATTTGGGCTCAATCATAAAATAATGTTAGTGTACATTGACATTCTAACAATCTCTCACTTAAATTATATAATTTTAATCATCCAAATAATACTTTAGTCCAACAGAATCTTTGATAAATTTAGCAAAAAACGTCAACACACCATAGTAATCTATTTTGTTGTACTAATATTTTGTGTAGCTCCTGCCTAAAAGAGACGCTGCTGGAAATTCCAAGCAGATTTATTAAAAAAAACATTAAGGTTTTGTTTGGAACGGTTTTTTTACTGTTTTCTAAAGTAGTTTTTTAGTACAAAAAATTTTTAAACTAAAAAAATTGATGCTAAAAAACTACTTCAAAAAACAATAAGAAAAACGTCCCAAGCAAAGCCAAGGCTTCGTTTGGAACGGCTTTCTTCTTAAATCAGTTTTTTAGTAAAAAAAGTTAATTTATGTACTAAAAAGTTATTTTAAGAAGAAGTAAGAAAGCCGTCCCAAGCAAAGGTTAACTATGAAAACTTACCCCAAACCTCCAGATGTAGCTGAAAAACTGATTCATGAGAAATATCCGATATTTGATAAATGAATCCAAGCGGATGTTTTGCTAGCTGATTAATAAGCTTCACGAAAAGATTATATATTCTTCTGGTAGCTACATGGTGGTTGTCTGCTAACAAAAAATAAAGGAAGATATCCAATTAAAAGTACTAGGATTAGAGAAGCTAAAAGAGCTATTTGACTCTTAAGGAAATTATGTAAATAAAACTCTGAATAAAAAATCTCTAATAGCAATATATATACATATATATATCAGTCAATCTAAAAGGATAGCAGGGAATGACTTACTGCTGCTACAGATCAACTACTATGGAATTCTTCTATTATAGTTCCAGGGCATTTGCCGCTTTCTTCTGTTACTTCTCATTTCTTAGTATTGTCCTTCTGGATGGCAGAAAGCACATAAACAACACCGGTCTTGCATCGTTGACGAGTTCATTTTTTTCCCTGATTAAAGGGAAAAACTTACATGACCAAGAAAAATGGTGATATCAATAATAGATCAGTGTTAATATAGACAGAAGCAATGAAGGAAAAAAAAGAAGAAGCTTTGTACATGGTTCATAGCTTTAGGAGGTTAGACATCAAACGTTAAATTGATAAGGTCGATTATAATAGCCTGTATTTTGATTCAGGTAAATAAATTTTATTATGAATTATTATAAGTCCAAATCACAAATCGTTTTTGTCATCACATAGATATTATAGTGATTTAATCACACTAGTTTTTTTTCATAATTTTTTGACACTGATGCAAATCCATAAGAAATTGACACTTGTCGATACAAATGGGGATTTTGGGAACGTCAAGTGTCCATTTTGCAAACGGAATTCATCAAAATTTTCTAAATAAAATGAGCTATTTTACGAATATTTTTCTTTAATTTTCGAAGTCTCAAAAAGAATTATATAAATGTTACGCTGAAGAAATTGATTAAATTATATAGTTATATCATTATTATTTTATTATAAAAGATGAAAGAATAATTCTTTCAAATTAAATTCTGAAGCATCACACCGACATCAAAAGAAAATTACAACACAGTAAATAACTGATCAACATACTAGGAAAATTTGCAAGGGATTCATAAAAATAATGAGAATTGTGTTAACATGCAAAAAACTTTTTAAACAGAATAATGTATGAATAAAATAAGCTGATATACCCAAATTATAAAATCAAGAGCTCAATTATCGTCTGAGCATTCAAAACAAAACTTAAAATAAAAAAGAAGAACAAAATATATAACATCAAGAGAACACAGGGGAGTGACATACAAAATCCAAACTTTCATTCCAGGCTAATTTAAAAAACAAACAAAAAAACAGAGTCAACTAACACTAGATTTTTAGGTGCACTCTTATATAAGAACCTCATATTTAAAAACAATTGCCAATTTGCCAGTGAACAGCAAAACTAATAAACAAAAAAAGGATGAGGGAAACTTTCCTACAACAGCATTGGCTGTTGATGAGAATCGGGACAAAGAATGAAAGAATAAAGGTGTCCACAATTATGAATTTAATATTAGCTCACATTAATTTCCAAAACAGTTTGTATTGCTTTTCTTGTGAACGATGAACATGATGTAATGAAAATTTTATCAAAGGTAAATGATGTTGTAGGAAAAATGCTTTATTCCAATCAATAGAACTTTTCACCTCCAAAGAGGTGAATCACTGTCCTCTACTCATTTAGATTATGAGATTATATCCATCAATGTTAGAAGAAAATTGTCAATTTTCTTTAAAACTATAAAGAGCTAGCGCAATAAAAGCATGCATCAAAATTTTTTCAATAAATGCCTCCAATTGCCAGAGAAAATTTGTGATTTCAAAGCATGAAAGATTTTCAATGGCATAAAACTAGGCTTTGTTTGGATGGCTTTCTTATTGCTTCTAAAAGCAGATTTTTTGTTCAAAAGTTAAAATTTTTGTACTATTTATAAGCTGCTTTAAGAAGCAATAAGAAAGTCGTCCCAAATGAAGCCTAAATGAAATGAATTTCTGTGGATTTGATGATTTTGATTAGTAAAGTATGTTATTAGGAGTTTTAAACTAAAAAGATGTGGTCTTATTATTATTATTATATTTTCATAATTGCATATATTATACTTATTAGTTATTATTATTGACCCCATTACATGAAGCACACAGTTAGGATTGGAGCAAGCCACGGCCTAATCCACAGTCCTAAAGTAGTTTTCCGATTATAGGAACAATATGATGCAACTGGTATCTAGCTCGTGGACACAATGAGGTGAAATTTGTGCAATTAAAGACCACGAAATTCAGTAAGCACGTGCACATGCATATACACACATGTGAGCCTACATACATCCACACATATAATGATAGTAATAAATCTAAAACTGAACTGTGACAATATTAGAGAAATGCATACCCTTAGCTTTTATCTGAAAGCCCAATCTTGCATACGTGTGAGGAAATTGAAACCCATTGGGTAAATTATAAGGAGAGCCAGAGCAGCATAGCATTTATCACTTCTTAGTAATTCCCTTCTGCTTTTCGAATCCCCTCCTTCCTATCAGGACTGTTCTGTGCTTCCGAGGTAAAATTCTCAATAGATAAATTCTCCATCCACCAACTATATTTCAAACTCTTAAGGATGTTCAGTAAGAAACTTCAGTAATTATGCAGTTCGACTCTGGAAAGCACCTTCGTTCATCAAGCAATGATCGCAAAATGCTTGATGCTTCAGATGATTTTCCTGCATTTAGATTCTGATCTAGCAGGCTCATGTATTTGTCCACAATGTCAAATTCCTTCTGTTCAAAAGCACAAGACAAAAGGTCTTTCCACTCGTATGATTTTCCTTGTGCGCAAATTACATGAAGAAGGAGAAGAAATGTGATGGCATCCGGGAAACAGCCTTGTTTCAACATTTGATCTCGTAGTTCTAATGCCTTGAAGAGCATTTGATGTTTGCAAAGGCAGAATATTACAGCATTATATGCAGCAATCTTGTGATCCCATCCATCTAAAATCATATTTTGAAACATATCTGACATTCTGAACTCGCTTTTTACTCGCTGATCGCATCTATCAACAACAGAATCCATATCCCGCCAGCAACTAATGAGACCACTAATTACATAACGAAAGGTAAATTCATTAGGAAAACATTTGTTACACAACATCTCTTCAAAAACGTCGGCAGCGCTCCAAACCTTTCCCGTTTTAGAAAAAGCACCAATAAGTATGCTATATGTTACAACATTAGGAACAATGCCATTTGACTGCATCTCCCTAAAGAGAGAATTAGCAGTATCAAGATCACCTCTTTTGCAAAATCCACTAATTAATGCAGAGTAAGTAACTACATTTGGTTTGCACTCTTGCTTAGCCATGTCACCAAAAATCCTTAAAGCTCCATCCATGTCACATTGCCTCGCATAGCCGTCTATTAACGTAGTATATGTGAATGCATCTGGCAAATATCCTTCTTGCCTCATTCTATTGATATACATGACGGCTTCGCTCAACATTCCGGCTTTGCAATGTCCTTTGATGAGGGTGTTATAGACAACTACGCTATGCCTGACACCCTTTTCTCCCATGAATTGAAAGAGCTTTGAAGCTATTTTCAAATCCCCGTTTCTAGAAAAACCGTCGATCATTGTAGCGTAAATAAACTCATCTAGCATAACATTTTGATCAAGTATTGCAGCAAGCAACTGTTTAGCAGAGCGAAGCATGCCCTTCTTAAAAAGACCATTCATCAAGACATTATAAACAGTTGCATCTGGCACCACACCTCTTTCTTCCATCTTCTCTCGAATCGCCAACGCCTCATGGACATCGCCGGCAACAACAAGACCATGTATAAGAGCTCCGAAAGTTACCAAGTCGGGCTTATGCCCCATTTCCATCATCTCAATGAGCAAGTTCGATGCCAAAGCAACATTAGCTTCCTGGCAATAGCCATGAATAAGAGGGGTATAGCTGAACTTATTTGGAACCAAGCTTCTTCCAATAGCCTCCCGAAGGAGATTCTTAGCCTCCCCAACCCTCCTATACTGACAATAACCTGAAATCAGAATGTTGTAAGTTACAATATCAGGTTGACAACCACTTGCAATCATCTGCTTCAAAACTGCTTTTGCATCAAGAATTGAACCATGCTTACACCTAGCATCAATGATGTTGTTATAAATGTGCACATTTGGATTTAATCCTCGTGCCTTCATTTCAATTATTAGCATGTCTATCTTCCCAAAATTCCCCTTCCTGCAAAATCCATTAATTATAGCACCATAGGTAGACAGTGTAGGCACAAATCCCTTCAATCCCATCTCTCTCAACAGAATACAACACATCCTAACATTGCCACGCTTGCTGTATCCATCAATAAGCATGTTATAGAAAACCACATCTGGAAAAACGCTACGCCCCCATCTATCCTTCATCAAATTCCTAGCATCTTCCATCCTTCCTTGAATGCACAATCCTTTAACCATAATACCCGTACTAAAGTTATTTGCTCCACCATCTCTCTTAAGCATTTCATCATACACTTGTTGTGCAGTCTCCAGACGCCCATGCTCTACAAGCAAATTTAATAAACAGTTGCAGTCGGAGACATCTGGCAAAGAGCTCAATTTCTCCTTCATGCTGAAATAAACGCTCAAGGCCTTGTCCTGCAAACCACAACGGGAGTATGAGCCAACAAGAGTGCTGAAAGCTTCGCAGGTTGGAGCCTTTCCTTCAGTTAGCATGGTTTCCAGCACGAGCTGCGATTCTTCAAAGCGACGGTTTCTGGCAAGGAGGCACAGCAATGCGGAGTATGATGCAGAGTCCGGAGTAACTGTGAAAGGGCGCCTGCGGACCCAGGAGAAGAAGGCGAGAGTAGAGTCCGGGTCGCGGAGGAAGGCGACAACGGAAGCGATATCCTCGTCGGCGGGGAAGACCTCTGCTAGGCATTCCTCCCATTGAGCATTTGTATCGCGGGTTTGTAGAATTTCAGTGATGGCAGCGGCGAGTTTGCGGGCTCGGGAAACGGGCAATGGGGAGTTTTGAGTGCGGCGAGGGGTCAGCTTGATACGGGGAAGAAAGGCTTTGGACATGAAAAAGGAGATATTTTTGGGGCTTGTAGGGGAAGAACAATGTCAATAGGTCTCCACCCCTCCTGATCTACACTGGAGACGAACTGGCCGAAGCGGCGACTGGCGGAGAGCGGGGAATTGAAACACTCAGCTTTTTCATTTGACAACAAAATGAAACTACAACAGATTACGTGTCCTCTGTAACATAAATCATAAAATGATATATTTTTATTTTTTTTTAAATAGTAGGATTAATAGTTAGATATGTGAGCAATCGTATTGTTTTAAGGGTTGTTTGGTGGTTAGATGTATATTTTTTTTAAATATGGGGTAATTAAAATATCTAAATAATTTAATTGAATATAAATAAAATAAATTTAAATAATTTTATATTTCTTATTATATATTTTAAATACATTTTAATATATCAATAACCTACAATCAACAGCAATCATAAGCAAAATAATGATTTAGATAATTTTTAAATAAAATTTCAATATTTTGAATCTATCAAAATTTTACTTTTCATTTCAATTGTTTCTAATAAAATAAAATAAAAATTATAATGCACTTGTAAGTTCCAAGCAAAGGAGCCCTAAATCAAACTATATACCATTACTTTTTGCAGCACTTCAAATTTCGGTTCAACGCAAGCAAATCATTATTCCTATGATATCATATGTTAAAATAAAACTAGCAACCTACCAAATTAGCCTCTTTATTTACGAGTACAAATAGAAATGGAGTGACCACATTAATCAAATAAGCAACACTATATTATAAAAACTCATTATTATCATATGAAAAATTGCTATGTCACACTATTTTAAAGGTCAAGCAGACTCATAAGGCAGTTAGGACTCGGCTCAATAAATAATTTATAAGTCAATATAAATTAGCTAATGATAAATTATTAATATTATAAGAAAAATATATATATAAATAAGCTAATGAGTCAAGTTTAAGTCAACCAAAGTTCATTTAAAAAATATTAAAATAAAATGTACTTCAAATTTATTAACACTTGAGATTTTAAAGATTTTAAGACACAATTGTAAAAATATATATATTTAAAAAATAGACCACTTTTATATTAAATAATTATTTTTTTTATTTCTCATTTTATTATTTTTTATAATAATTATTTGAATCATAATTATGTTCTCGCTTTCATATTAAACGAACTGGCCTAAAAACCAGTTCAAACTCATAGAATAACACTCATATTCGAACTTGATCTCGATTGATTAATCAAGTTCAAGTCGGAGGTGATCATGTATTAGTGTAGATATTTATTTTGATGAAATGAAAGAAATCTGATGAATGAGTTATTTTTAATATTTGGATGTTTTAATAGTTTTGTAGCTTATAGTTTATTTCAATAAATATTGATAGAAAATTTGAAATTATCCAAAATGAAACGTTAGTTTAACTTTTAATGCCAGAATATAATGAAATATTTACAGGATATGATTCCAACCCAAAACATAACACTTACTGAAGCGAGTTAGTACAAGTTTTCCCTCAAAGAACAAAATGAGACTCGTTACTATAAGCCAGTTGATAGAAAAATGAAAATCTTAAGTATATTTCTAAAATTCAGAATGTAAAATGCTGTAGTCTTTTGTCTCAAGGGGAAGCACTGAAGGAAAAGGATGTATGTTTCATCTGAAAAAGACATTTGGATCTTCTTCATCTGAATCAAACTCGACCTAGAAAATAAAGAAAAAAAAAAAAAAAAAAGTGCAACTTTAGAAACTGACAAATACAATTGATGAATCAGGGATCAAGTTAAAAAGTTTATGGCGGAGAAGAAATAACTGTATTACAAGAATGTGTTGATACAGAGAAATAACTGTATTACAAGCAAGAAAGCAGATTATGGCTTCATTTGTAGCGATTTTCTTATTGTTTCTTAAAGAAGTTTTTGTGCTAAAAATTTACTTTAAAAAACAGTAAAAAAATCGACCTAAACAAAACCTAAATCTCAAAATAGTTTCCTGACACAAGGATGAGTATCTTGATATGAACTTCCAACTGCAATAATTTCAGGATATAAAGTCAAACTTACTTTTAGTCGCTTGTGATTGGTTTATTTCAACAGAAAACAAAGACAAATGAGAATTTTTATCTCCACTTGCTAAACACTTCAGTGATGCAACAATTTTACCCACTATATTACATGAAATTATTCTTTGAGGATCCGGAAGCTATCCGGAGGCGAATCAGAACACCCCACATCACCCGTTTGTTGTGTACAGCGATGTATCATATGATGTGGCACGTTCTAATTCGCCTCCGAACAATCCGGTTCCCGCACAGAATAATTTCTCCTGCATTAAAGTTGAAACCCAAAAGGTGTGACTGATGTTTAAAAAGTTGTGCAATCATTCATAGTTTTCCCTCATATGATTAGCCAGGTACAATAACACAATTACTTGAAAGTAAAAAAACAATCATTAAAATGATTGGGATCATTTAACCACGCATTAAGTAAATATGCCCCTAACAAATATTTTCTAAGTTTTTTTTCTCCATTTCTCGTTCAATCCAAAGTTTACATTTGCACAAGAAAAAAAGTGACAAAAGCAACAAAGATGGATGACTTACATTTTCATCTTTGTACCATTTCCCTTGGCCATCACGCTTCCAACCGGCAGCTGTGAATTGGAGTTCCTTGGCCCGTCGCTTTCGAAGCTCAACATTCTGATCTGAAATCATTTTAGAATCTACTGCAGTAATCTTCTCATTACTGTTCTCATTGTGGTTGAAAGGCACCACAGAGCTTGTTCGTTGAATTTGCTGAGATACATGATCTGAAAGAAGGGTTAATGCAATAGCTGTGGCTGGATTGCATCCATCATTTAGATTATAGCAACGGATTCTGTCACAGTGAGTCTCCAGTAGGACCTGCCTTGTTTTCTCAATCAATGGCTTATTTTGGGGCTTATTTTGCACCGCAGAGCCCTTCAGTTTACTGGATGGACAAATAGAGCTTGAAATATCGCTTATATCACCAGATAGGGCAATTCTCTTGTTTATTTCCTCTTTTATTGATAACTCTTTTTCCTTCAGCTTGGTTTCGGCTGCAATGTGACGGGAGCCCTTAATATGCATCTAAAAAATTGCACTTATCAGAAGTGAGAAATGACGCAAAAACGTATTATGACAGGTAAGCCTTTTTTGATGAATTAGATTTTGTCCTAAGATAAAGCTCATCGTTGAAATAAAGAGAGCAATGAGCACTACTATTAGCACCTAAATTAGGCACACTAAAACATGGATGCAAGTAGAAGTATGAAGCATCTTTAAGAAGGTTTGAATCTATGATGCACCGACACTCCGCTTAAAGAGGGTATGCACTGTCGGACACGTGACGGACACGGGCACGCGTCGGACACGACATGGACACGTGTCCAACACGGCATTGGAGTGTCGCAATTTAAAAAATTAAAATTACACGCGTGTATGGTTATTAAATGAGGTATCGCTAGGTACATGCTCGGTACTGCTCAATACCACTAGGTACATGCTCGGTACTGCTAGGTATATGCTCGGTATCACTCGATATCTTCCCATACAAACAACTTATGAACTTTAAAAACAAGCAGAACTTCAAAATTACTCTTACAATAAAATTTTGTTCCGGGGGCGCTACCCCCGAAAACCTCCGCAGGGGGCAACGCCCCCTTGGACCCCCGGCAGACCGGCAATTATTGTGGTGGCACCTACAAATGATCTTATTCTAGGGTTGAATACACATCTACTTAAAATTCCTGACAATGAAATAAAATGTGTCTTAAGATTACTACGTCGCAGTTGATTGCTTGTCATTTTTACTATAATGTCACCTTAATTTCTATATATTATATTAAAAAATTATTATGTCGTGTTCACGCCGTACCTGTGTCCTATATTTTTAAAAATTGCCGTGTCCCGTGTTCGTGTCGTGTCGTGTCCGTGTCGCCGTGACCATGTCGGAGCATCATTGGTTTGAATAAGGATAATTTAAAAAGGAAAATATGAAATAATTAAGTTTTTTATTCATTTATTTTCACTGCCATGCATAGATATGTCAAATGAAAATTTGATTTTAAGATAGAGTGTATTATTAGAGATTGGTTCATTAGATTAAAGGTTCTAAAAAGATTCAACTTAGTTGTAAACCAAAAAATTATTCTCCAAGAAATAAAAAAATTTCAATAGATCAATTTATTACATAAAAGGATCTACGAACTAATGGTTGAAGGAGAAGACTACTTCTCCAAAGTTACAGATATGAGCAACATATTTTTCATACATCAGTCATCATTCCAAAAAAAAAAAAAAAATATTCAACATCAACATAATGCCCAAGGTTTTAAAAACCAGACCGGACCAACCGGTTCAATCGTGAACTGATCAGTCGTCCGATTCAGTTTTCTTACAGAGCTGCTTCTGAATAAAACCACCCAAAAACCGGACAAGCCGCCGGTCGGATTGGTAACCGGAAAACTGTGACCGATTTTAAAGAACCGCCCGATCCAAATAAAGCGCTTTGAGCATGGGTTTTCAATAACAGCATGATTCCTATTCCCCTCTGTCTTCACTTCATTCGCGTGAATAGCCGCTTCCAGAGTTCTAGTTACTTCGTCTTCCTCTCGACGGGATCTCTTCGTTCGCGATGTCCACGATTGACATCTCTCTAACAAAATGAAACCAAAATAGCATTCCTCTCTCGCATCGCAATCCCTTCTTCTCTCTTCTTGAAATTTTGGGATGTAAGTTTTTTAAAAACTCTAAATTTTTAGGTTTTGTTTGATAGTTTTTTTTTCTTCTGTATGAGTTCAAGACCAGTGGGATGCTTGTTTGATGAAAAAAATGCAATTTTTTTGCCAAGGATGCAGGCGGTTCCGCGGGATTTGCAATGGAGGAGATGAGGCAAGTGCTCAGGAATCTAAACCGTAGCTTTTTGACAAACCGTTTGGTATTTCTGTAATTTCTTTTTCTCTGCTTAGATATATATATATATACATGTAACTACAATCTGCAAGTTCGAATACAGTAGTCTCTATTTTTCTCTTTTTCTTCTCTCTTACTCATATCACCACTGCTTCAGCTATTGTCTGTATCAACCTAAGAAGGGTTTTTGTTATGGTAACTTGAAATGGTGAAACTGTTTTAATAATAACTATTTATTTTAAATGCTTGTCTCTATTTGCTAAGTTACAGTTCACTTTGATGCGAGTGTAATGGGGAGGAAAGGGTAATTGTTTGGTTACATATGTTTATTTGCAAATGGTTTAAAATATATTGAAATGAAAATGGAATTTAGAGTGAAGGTGTTAGATGAAAATTTCTCATTCATTTTATAATTTTTAATAATATTATTATTTATTACGTCATCCGGTTTGACCCCGGTTCCACCGATCGGACCGGTCGAGCCATGAACCTCTCCTTCTTCCGGTTTGTTGTCCGGTCCGGTTTCAAAACATTGATAATGCCTTTATCTGACTACGTGGGGTCAGCTACATGAATTCTTTTTCTACATTGTATCCTTTTAAGAGTCAAATTTTCATTTAAATCTAATAAAGAAAAGTCATTTTCAATACTTTATAACCAAGTCTTTTTAGATCTATCTCTACCTTTCTTAACATAGGCCAAATCTAATACATCTACTCTCCTAGCTGGGTCATTGTACGACCGACATTTTATTTGACCAAACCATCTAAGAGGACTCTCTCTAATCATATCTATCGCTAAAGCTAATTCAACTTTTCACGTACTCGTTTTGCATTCTATCTCTAAGAGTAAAACCACTCATCCACCTGAGCATCCTCATCTCTACATCACTTAACTTATTTTTATGCTTATCTCTTAATTAACAACATTCTGCTCCATAAAGCATTGCAAATCTCACCACCATCTTATAGTATGTTCCCTTAAGTTTAAGAGGTACTTTTCTGTCGCACAACAAGCCCGACACATTCCTCCATTTCAACCATCCAAATTGAATTCTACTAATAACATCCCCGTCTATTTCATTATCACTTTGTACAATAGATTCGATATATCTAAAGCGTGTACTCTTTTTAATGACATGATCGCCCAAAATAACAATCTCCACACTAGATCTATTACTACTAAAATTACACTCCATGTATTTGGTTTTAGATCTTATGACTCTTAAGGATGGCATCCCTATTTCAAGTTTTTCTTCAATTCCCTCTCTTGTCTTATCAATAAGAAGAATATCATAAGCAACAAGCATACACCAAGGTACATCCTCTTACAAATGTCTAGTGAGAACATTCATGACTAAAGCAGAAAGATATGGGCTTCAAGTGGATCCTTGATATAATCCAACTGAAATAGCAAAATAATTGATCAAATCATCTTGTGTTTGAACAAAGTAATAATTCCTACATACATATCCTTAATGACTTGAATATAAGTATTAAAGATAAGTATTATTAACTACTTTCTTTTTTAGAACTCTCAAGAGCACTTCTATGTGAGCTTTATCAAATGTTTTCTCTAAATCAATAAATATCATATGTAGATCCTCATTCTCTCTATATTTCTCCATCAAACCTCTCAATAAATGTATAACTTCCATAGTAGACCTACCCGATAAGAATCCAAACTAATTTTGAGAAACATTAGTATCACGTCATAATCTATGCTCAATAACTCTTTCTTATAGTTTTAATGTATGACACATTAACTTAATTTCTCTATAATTCGCGCACACTTGTGCATCACCGTTATCCTTAAAAATAGAAACCAACACACACCTTCTCCACTCATCTAGCATCTTTTTTTGTCATCAAAATAATATTAAAAACTTTCGTAAGCCAAGAAATTTCTCATCTCCTAGTCATTTCCACACTTCTATTGGAATATTATCGGGCAACAATTTTTTCACACTTCATTTTCTTTAAAGCATCTCTAATTTCGATTTTACTAATACGATGATAAAAATAAAAATCTCCTATTTTATTTAGAATGCTAAGGTCACTAAAGTCATTCATATTCTCATAATCTTCATTGAGAAGCTTATCGAAATATCGCATCCACCTAAAATATCCTCTAAGGAAATAAAAAATTTTTTACCATAAATAAATGAATATAAACTAAGGACCTATATATATATTCTACGCCCAAACTCTATGGGGAAATTTATTTTCCTTGCCATGCATATATATCAATTGAAAATAATTGGATTTTGAGATGTGTATATTATGGGAGATTGATTCTTTAGATTTAACATTAAAGATTCAACTAAAGTGTACACCAAAAAATCAATAGCAAAAATTGTTCTCCAAGAAAAAAAAAGTTCTCAAAAGATCAATTTATTACGTGAAAAGGTCATGACCCAATGGTTGAAGGAGAAGATTGCTTCTACAAAGTTATGAATATGAGCAACATATTTTTCAATTTATTACTCATTATTACAAAAAAATAATTTATTACCAAAAATAAATAAGTATAAACTAATATAAAAGGAGATCTATTATAAAATGTGATCATCAAGAATAACATGATCTAGAAGAATTGAGGTGTGAAAGCTATTTATATTGGATAATCTTTAATTGGTAAAATGTAATGTGTTGTGCTTTGTTATACAAAATAGAATTACTGCTACTGTAAAAAGCAATGAGCTGTTCCACAGATACATTCTTCATGATTGTGACTCATGGAGGATATGGACTTGTAGAGTAGAGAGTGCCCTTGAAGGATAGGGTTTCCAAGATATGTATTCAAAAATAACAAAAAACTATCTTTTGATCAAAGAAATGCTCCTAAACAAAAGCCTAACCCCTTATTTAAGGAGAAAAAATAAATAAGTTAGTTAATATAATGCATTGATTGATCCAGTGAATATCACTACCTTGTGTCATCGTTCATCCTATCGTGCACCCTTGTGTGAGTCCCTGCCTCCTCCTGTCTCATTGTGCCCCGCACTCATGACCGACTATCCCCTTTTTAAATATTTTTTGTGTTAAAAAACTCTTGAAAATTCAGCCAATATTATCAGTGTGCATATTAGCCTTCATTATTACAACACCAAAAAATCCATTCAATCAAACATAGATCTCAACACAAGCATTTGAATAAACAAAAATTATCAAATTTTGGGACCATTTTAACTCTCTTTTTAGCAAACTTACACCCGAACTGTAAATCTCAACCAGAAAAATCTAACGAGCCAAAAATTGCCCAATTTATACATCATTAAGAAATTAAATGCTTGAATTGCATTATATGATCACGTGGGATCAATACAAACTGTCCAACGAAGTGTTTTAATTTTTATCAAAATTACTATAATGTTCTTCTCCAAAAATTTATAAATAAATCATATTTCCGCACATTTGAGGTGGTTGAGATGAGGTCATAAGAAGTTTCAAAAGAAGAGATGTCAAACCTTCATCCACCAACATTAATGCTTTCCATTGCCAACAAGGTTGACACCTTCTATGCCTAACAAAGCCAACGATCGCCATCACCATCAAGGCACATCAACTGTCTCCATTAAAACTGATGCCCTTCATTGCTAACAAGGTCTTCACCCCTCATACACACCAACACCATTGCCTAATATCACCAAAAAGCTTTGAAATTTATTGTCGCAAATAAGCATCTATTGTTACCAATAAGGTTGACACCCATTATTAATGCTCATCGTCAACACCAACATCAACATCCATAGACCCTAGCAAGGTTAACATTTGTTGTCGACACTAACCCTAATGCCCGCCTAATGCTCGCCCGTCAATGACATCAATGCAAATGCTCATCATCAGCACAATCACTGATGCATGTTATCTCTCCTAAGTCAATGCTTGCCTTCTTGGCCATTGGCCACCCCTAAAAAGAGAACAACAAAATATCTCGCCAAGCATCGCTTGATGACAGCTCCACTGCCTCAAACCATCTATTATTTCAACCATAGAAGCCATCTTCTATGGTGCATGCTTCTTCTAAAATGCATCTCTTACATTGTATTAATGTCATCTCCAATTATAAGAAAGGACATCAATTGTAATCTATGAATCATACTAGTGGAATAATTTCAACTATACGAAACCCCATAGTTTTCCCCCTTTCTTCAGTCTTCAACATAAAAAATTTCATATCACCTATAAGCTACTTTTGAACCTATTTATATATGTGTGCAGGATTTTCATACAAGTATACAACACTAAGATGATACACTCTCTCACTATATCATAACGAATGTTCTATGCAAATAAAATAAGATGTGTGGTATAGGCCAGCGACAGACGCTTGCCCAAGACAAAACAAAAAAACAAGGCAAGCATAACTTTCAGCTGAATTAACAAGACCGCTTGCTTAAAGCCATTATGAGGATCAATTTCAAGTTTTAATAACGACAGGAAGAAGAAACGGAATCTTTTTATCCATATAGGAATAACCGCGCAAGCCCTAATTACAGCAGAGTAAAGGTCACAATTATCAAGAACAAACCCCACAATCGCATTTAACAGTTCATGGTAAGAGCCACCAGAATCGATCATTGAGCAAAAACTCAGGAATTTGTTTTATGGCAAATACAAATAACGCGATATAAGGATTTTGATTAGGCAGGTCATGAGGTAAAACTAGACTTACAGATAGGATCAGAGGGGAATCAAGGACCGGTTTATGGGGGCAGACGAGGCACGCGAATTTGCCATTGGAGAGCTTTTTATAAAAGGAGTCGCCAGTGGAAGACGATGAAGTGGATGAGAGCAGAAGATCATCAAGCCTCCTCTTTCTGTGATGAGCTTCTCGTGCCCAGCTATCACCACCGAAGACGCTCATTAATCCCCTTCTTAATTTTCTCCCGCTTTTCCTCCACTACTCTATATCAGTTGATATCTCGCGCGCTTGCAGCCCTCGACCCTAAGCGAGGTATTTCAATATTTCAACCCTTTCCAACCTATCCGACAAATTTGTGCGGTCACTTTTTTTTATTATTTATAAATTGTATTAAATATTTTTATATCAATTAATATAATTATCTAGGTATTATTACTTATACCAAATGTAATTATGTTCTAGGAAAATAAATAATTTTTTGCTGAAATGACCGGATATTTTTTTCAAAAATAAGTCAACTCAGAAATAAAGACAGCTTAAATTTTAAAATTTGGAGAGATTTATCCTATAAATTTTATTAGAAACTAGATATTGTCTTGATAATTATTTAATTTTTATTGATTCCAAAGAAATTTGCTTTCCTTAAGGATTTCTCACGCGAATTTAATTTTATTTAACTTAGAATCTATTCAACGCATATAAAAATAAATATTTCGAATATATATATATATATATATATATATATATATATATATGTGTGTGTGTGTCCGCGCGCGCGTGTGTCAATTTCGGGACACAGGTTGGATTTGAGTCAAAACCGGAACTGGCCCGACACTATTTATGTTCGGGTCAACCCAACCCATTTTTACAAACGAGTCGATTTTCTAGACCCGAACCCAAACCGCTTCGGGTTCGGGTCAACCAAATCTGACCCGTTTAGGGTTTAGGGACAACGCGGCAGTCGGGGCAGCAACAGCGACAGCAATGTCGGCGACCGGCAAGGTAGCGACAGCGGTGCCAGAGACACGAGTCACGGACGCGACGCGAAGCACAGAGTCGCGGACTCGACGCACGGAGCCGCGGACTCGACGCACAAAGTCGTGGACGCGACACGTTGCAACGCAAACCACGGGTCAGGCGGAGCAAGTAGGGCCGGCGGGATCGCAAGGCAGGCAGGAAGGGCCGATCAAGACTGATTTCTATGTTATTTCGAGTTATTCCCAGGTCAACCCAAATCCTACCCACAAATATTGACACCCCATATATATATATATATATATATATATATATATATATATATATATATATATATATATATATATATATATATATATTCTTTCTTTTTTTCTTTCTTTCTTCTCTCTAGAAGCATTGTAAAAAAAAGGTATTGATAGAAATACCACCGTGAATAATTTTTTCAATCAATGATATTTTCGAATTTTATTTTATTTTATTCCTATTTAAATTAAAGCATTAAGATAATTGGGAACATTTGTATAATTTTGATACATAGTCAAAAAATGATCTTGATTGGGCACGAATCTCGATGCAAAATTGAGTTGGAAACTTCTAAAATTAATTCGGAGGTCATCTCAACTCGGATTTCAGCAAGCTTACAGTCAAACTAAGCGTCTCGGAAATACGAAACCCAACGACACCAAATTCAACTCGATCCGAGCTCAAATGAGTTTAAATCGGAGACTCGAAGTGTTGTTGTGGGAAGGTTCAAATCACTATTTGAGTTACAAAACGGTCTCCGATTTTAACGAGCTTATACTCGAATCGAACGTCTCGACGAGACGAATCCAACGAGCCCAAGATCATCAAATTCCGACATCACTAAGGCCATCAGATGTCCAACGAACGGTGCATGATAGTAGGATTCAATATCGGTCGTCCATTCGACCACTCCCTATTCCCCCCTGATCTCACGCCTATTTACGAGCTATGCCACTCCATAAAATCTATAAAATAGAGCCCTCATTCTTCACAAAGGGGGACTCAAGCAAGAAGAGAATAGAAGGAGAGAAGAGGGGAAGAGAAGGAAGAAGCTCCTCCTCGACCACCGCCGGAACCTCGCCAGACCACCGCAGCAGCTCGTCGGACCACCATCGGAACCTAGCCGGACCACCGCCGCCGGAACCTCGCCGGACCACCGCCGGAAACCTCGCTGGACCACCGCAGGAGCTCGCCGGACCACCGCCGGAGCCTCGTCGGACCATCATCGGAGCTTCGTCACACCACCACCTTAAGACCCGACGTTCTGCTTAAGGCCCGACGTCCTGATGAAGGCCTGACGTTCTGCTCAAGACCCAACGTTCTGGCCCGACATTCTGCTGAAGGCCCGGCGCTCTGCTCAAGACTCAACGTTCTGCTCAAGGCCCAACGTTCTACTTAAGGTCAGACTACCAACTAACACCAAACTTCTATCGAACAGTTGCTAGTTGTAATCTAATCGCCCTTGGAGGCGAGTCAACCCTTTGTAATCGACTCAAATTCTAGTGGAATCATTTTTAACTGGGCTAAAGTCTCGTGGTTTTTTCCCTTTTTTTAAGGGTTTTCCACGTAAAAAGTCTTGTTTTCTCTGTGTGTGTGTGAATATCCGTGCAAAACTAAGACGTATAGTTAAAACTCTATCGCCGTGTATATTCAAACCCACAACAAATTTTAATTTTAAAACTAAATATAAAAATTTTTAATTTTTAATTAGCAGATAAAACGTGCTCATTAGCTCTCAGCCTCTCAACGGATAGATTATTTTGTGCAGAGACCGGACACAGAACATCATCCAGAGATCAACCAGAATGTGCCACGTCAGCAGTATCGAGCCACAATATCGTGTAAAGAGTGAAGTGATGCATTATGATTAGTCTCGACATGACGTTCGGAGTTCGCACAAAATAATTTCACCTCTCAACGAGGAACCAAACAAGAGCATCGAGCATCAGTTCACTTCGATGACAGTAAATAACTGTTAACGTAAATCCTGTAGCAAAAAATTCTCAATCAATCAATGCATAGCAAACCAATTAAACATTACAATAAAATGGGTATATAAAATTGACACATTGCATAGAACATAGACAACAAATCCTCACTTCAAAAAATCCACACTAATGACGGTAGATTTTGGCCAAAAACTTAGTCATAAAACTTCCGAAAGAGATAACTACCGAGGACAAGAAGGATCTTAGCTTGATACTTGCTTTACCTTCATGCTGCAAGATTTATAAGAACAATGACAGAAGCCAAGTCTTCAATCAAACGGTTAGTTCTCAGGTAGTTTCTCCATTTGAGCAAAGTTGAAATTGATCTAGAGAGTAGAATTCTATGCATTGTAATCATCCAAGCCCAAGTCCCTTAGTGCAGCACTGGCAGCATCCTTGCAGCTGTCGTGGCTTCCCTTAGCTTTCCTAATCAGCTTATCAATACCAGAGCTAAGAAGAATTATCCTATCAATGAACAATCCAAATCAGGACTCAAATACGGTTTTACAAGACGTATCAAAATTGATTGGTTCATATGGAAAAATAATTCTTTAAAATGAAAGAAAAAGGCACCATGCAATTTAAGATTTTTTTGAAGTGGCTGCAACTGTTCAAAACATAAGTGTAGAGTTGTTGTGGGAATAATATATATATACATATTTTTTTTTTTTTTAATTTCTCTCTTTTTAAAAAGGTCCGACTATAACTTCCTTATCACTATCACATTCTAATATATCTAGCTATTATCTAGTTATTAGAAATAGCTCCTGACCACAGAAATCTCTAAAATAAACAAGAAATATGTAACAAACTGATAGGAAATACTTAAATATTTCAAGTAAACCCTAACAAGATTAATGAAAAACAACGAGAAAACTTCACGAATCTAATGAAAAAATAGCAAAACAGTAGTTTTTATGGTGGAAATCAAACAACGGAAACAAATAAGAGAGATACAATTGATCCTCAATTCGAGAGGAGGATCATTCTCTCCCAATTTCTAGACGAATCTAGGGCCCAAGACACCAAGACAAGAACTCCTGAAATCAGCCACCTAAACAAAGCATAACCCTAACCCTGATTCCTCCCTCATACTTAAAACATACAATTAATCATTAAAGCCAAAAGACAAATTAGCTCTTGTCGCCCCCTCCTTTGACTCCAAACATTTGAATTTGAATCTCTAGTGGACCCCACCTCTCTCTCTCTCTCTCTCTCTCTCTCTCTCTCTCTCTCTCTCTCTTGCCACCACCCCTCCTTTTGTACACTTGAACTGGCCCATTAAAAGGGGCCGGTTGGAGCTGGGCCAGTTCAGGCTGAACCGGCCTAACAAAAACATATTGGTGGCAATTTTCTGAAAAACAAAATTGTAAAAAGCTGCCTTAAACATACTCTCAATAGTATTACAAGCACATCTAGAACACTAGCTCAGTAATCAGTAGGTAATGATTAAGCTAGTGGCCGCGATACAATAGATAGTAGATACTAAAGGCTTCAGTTGTGTTCAATGTTTTGATTTCCAGACCTAGGAACAAAATCGTACTATCTTTCAAATACTAAAATCCAACTTCCCATTGAAGCTACCCAACTTAACTTGAAATACCATAGGGCAGATTTCTCAATATACATGTCTCTTATGTTTTTCCTATAAAGTTCAGCTAACACGAGGTCCAAGAAGCAAAATGGTAAGATAACAACACTGTTTGATTCAGCTTCCCTAATGTGTGTATATTTCATCCTACAAAAATAGAAGGAAAAAAAAAACTTTTCAACATTTGCTATTTGTGGGCAATTATCTTTCATATTAGAATGCCAGATTTCAATCAGAAATGTCAATTTTTAATATATTTTGTAAAATGTATGATAACGTGCATCACAATGGTAATCAATTTTGCATTGCTCCTTATATAAAATTCAAAGCCTAAGTTGCACTCCATTCCAAAAACAATCGCTTTGGAGAGCTTTCAGCCATCGCATATATGAATTACAGAAATAAAATTAATATTAATACCGGTTTTCAGGGTTCCTAGCCACCAGATTGCGGATCATGAAGCAAGATTGCCTTTGCAATTGATGCACAGCAGGGAACCTCTGCATTGCTTGGCTTGCTAAATCCCCTGCCCCTGCTTCTACTGCAAGGGCTGCATTCACTGGGGATCTTAATGATAGCACGGTAATAATTGACATAACCTACAATATGAATTAACTGAGACTTATGAATAAAAGGTTATTGCAATTTTTAAATACCTATACTAGAAGTAAATGCCCAGTAGTAAAATAATTATGCCTAGTTACCTCTTGCAAAATAGAAGGGTCCTCTGAAAATCTGGAGCACAATTTCATTAGTATGTCAAGACCACCTCTCTGTACAATAGCAACCTTGTTCTCATCACTCCCTGCCAGCTTAAAACAGAAAACAGCTTAAAATAAGTCAATATATTTTTCTATTCAGGGTTCATTTGGTAGTTAGGAACCAAGTTTTGAAAAATGATGAAGTTTGTTAAATCTTTCATTTGGTTCGATGTATTTAAACACCAACAATGATTTCAAGCTCCACCAACCACTCTCTTGAAAATTGCTGGTTTCAATTTCAAACTCATAAGTAAAAGTAAAATCAACATTTTTTCTAGTACCTTAGACAACAAAGAACAACAGGCTCTAGAAAACGTCTTTATCACTGGTTTCATTACAGTGATCTATACATTTCAGAATAATATCAATGCCGCCACTTCCAGTTATTGAACGACAAATTTCATCCTGTAGAAAAATAAAATTTTATCATTCTTAAGCCATCAATACAAACTGAAGTTCATGCTTAAGAAATGCAATCTTCATATGATAAACATGAGCATATAATATACAGAGATTATATGCTCTGAGACATTCAAATCTCTAGAAAGGCATTTAAATGCCTCATGAGGATACTTCAAGTAAACTAGTCGTGCGCAGAAGTTAATCCCACAAAACCCTAAAAAAAAAATCCCACAAAACCCTATCATGTTCATGGAAGAATGATAAATGAAATTACCGCCTTACAGAAATAGATACACAGTTGTGAAGCTTGTTACCATTAGGCTCAAGAACTCTCCTTATAAAAATAATAATAATAATAAAATAATAAAAACTAATGAAAAACTCTCCTTATGTAAGGATGAAAAAAGAGCGCTTGACCATGCAGGTAGACATAGGCACATCGGAAATAAACTTCCTTGAAGATGCATTATAATTACTCCAGCAATACATAAGTATATTACGATTTTCAAATATTATTCAAAGAAAAAGCACTCAATCATAAGGACACAACTTAAAGAAACAGCATAAACATTTTAAAAAAAAAACAAGCTTTTGTTCCTCAGGAATGGAGGGCTGGCGCCTGGATGAAGGTATTATGGACATGGGACTAATCTCAAGATATTAGCTTAGTGCTGAATAAAAAAACTATGTTCAAATCTCAATGAAAATGAATTAAGAGCGAGATTTCTTTGTTTTGTTAGTAAATGACACGAGATGAACTTAATTGAAAAAATAGCAAGTTTAATTCCCTTTGAACTATGCCCACTCAAAAAAATTTCTGTAACAATTGTAATGCATATCAAGACCAATTCTACATCATCACATGGAATTTACACCCAAAAAAAATCATTTTCCAAGCATATTTATAGCTTATATTTTTAGTTTAATCTCACCAGATAACTTATTTCTAAAAGCTGATGTATAGAAGACAAATAATTAATAGAAAAACTTCATCATCAGATGTAAATGAAATTGAGAATTTAAGTAGTCAATCACGGACGTATTTCATTTTGTGTTAAAGAAGAGCAAGTTAGAACCCAGGGTAATAAAAATTTGTAAAATTTGCAATTCAAGTAGACATCGTTCAACAAACTCACATTGACAGCAACGGCCTTTAGAGCAATGCATGCCGAAACCAAACTACTTGAACTCAGCCCATCATGAAGCGCATCAACAAGAGCATCTGCAATACCAACTTTAGCGAACCTTCTAGCATATCCATAAACCTGTATCCGTGATTTCAATCAAGCAAAAATCCATACAATGATGTGTAATTTTGAATGGAAAAGAAACAAATCAAAATGAACAGTCGGTACTAATATTATACAATTTGTATAATCATATTAATAATAAGCACGAATGCATAAAAGAAATAACCAAAATGCCTCAAATTACAGGAACCATTATTCAAGCTTCTTCACTAACAAAGGAATTTTGATGTTCACTGACTGCTCTCATCAAAACAAAGACTCCAACATAGACAAATAAAACATTATTCTTAAATTCTCAACCTGCACAAACAATGCCAAGCGCAAAAATATATGATGGCTTAATTTAATAGCCATAGACAAATATCTTATGAGTATAAAGATATTGCCTTAAGATAACGTGGTAAAATTTCTAAGAGAAATTGTTAATATTTCAAGAGAGGTTTTGTTGAGGCGGGCAATTTGAATTCTTTAGAGTTTGTATGAGATCATTTTTTTTTTGTTTTTTGTTGTTTTGTTATTTTTTACTTTTGCTTTTAAAAGAATATTTGTCTAATCTATTAATGCGGACATCAGACCCTTAATGTTCCATCAGGGACGTGGCCGATGATCGACGGCTATGATGACGCCTTTTTATTTCAATTATATGTGATGTATTTATTTATTTACTGTCTTTTTCCATTTATGTCCTTGCTTAAGGGATTAGTTCTTTGTAAGCCCCGAGGGCATTGTTGTCTTTTATTTTTCCCTTCTTGTATTTGTCTATTTAAATCCCTCCTCTTCTTGGAGAAGGGCTAATGATGATTAATATGAAATTTTCAGCTTGTGCTTATGGATCTCTTTGTGAGTTCTAAGTTTTTCTCTCTTTGGATGATCTCTTAGTGAGTTCGTGAGAGGAGAGGCCCAAATGGGGCAAAAGCAATACCCGCCAATCTTGGTGGATTCCAAGGTTCGCGGGTTTTCTTATCTTTCTTTTTTCTTTTAATTTTTTTCTTGCATCGAATTCCCTCCACTTTCATTCAGCCACCAAAATACCCTTTGATCCCCACCAAAATTCCCCCTCCACAATTCCACCCGCCGGCCTAGCTCCTAGCCACCTGCACCCAAAGCCAAACCCGCATCTTCCTCTTGCCGCCGCCCCCACCAAGCCCCCTTTTCCATTGTGATGATGATCTCAATCATCATGCTATCTTCCAAATTTAGTTGGGCTTGAGAGGGAAAATTGGAGTCAATTTGAAATTCAAATTTTGAATTTCAAAACTTTTCAATTTCGAAAATTCCTATTTAGGAAAGTTTTATTCATGACTTCAATTTAAATTTCAAACAAATTGGAGGTTACAATAATTTTCCTAATCCACAATCCCTCTTTGGAAATTCCCTAAATTCTCTCCACAATCCTCTCCCTCTCCTTGATGCCGCCAGCCATGCTAGGGTGGAAGCCAATTATTGCTAATTCAATGTATTAATTGCAATTGATTTGGATTTCAAATTTCATAACCCCCCCCTCTCCCTCTCTCTAAGCCACTGGCCACTATTAGTGGGCCCCCATTGATTGCTCATTAACTCCTCTTAACCTCATTTGAAATTTAAATCTAATT
This sequence comes from Dendrobium officinale, assembly GCA_019514585.1. Taxonomy (NCBI): domain Eukaryota; kingdom Viridiplantae; phylum Streptophyta; class Magnoliopsida; order Asparagales; family Orchidaceae; genus Dendrobium; species Dendrobium officinale. Next base: position 11,584,639 of record CM033687.1, read on the forward strand.
TCAAATTGAGTCCATCTCCAAATTCACTCAAAACTGAAATTAATTTCAGCTTTTTTTTATTTAAACTCCCCTCCCTCTCTCCCTCTTTGGCCGGCCACCTAAGCTCCCCCCATTTAATTAATTAGATCCCATAAATTAAGGATCTAATTAATTCAATCCCCTCCCCACTTTCCCTCCTAATCTCCACTAATTTCAAATTCGAATTTCAGAGGAGATTAATCTCTAATTATTCGTTAAATATGAAATTAATTTCAGATTTTATTTTTGTCTCCTCCTTCTCCACTTAGCTTGGCTGATCCCCTCCTCCCCTCTCTACATTTTCTCCTGGACAACTATGCATGGCCGATCCGACTATTGATCAGAGATTAGTCTTTGATTCCCAAGGACGTGTGGGCGTTTTGAGATTGTCTTTCGTGACGTCAACATAGAGATCGACGCCACCATTGAAGATTACGTGGATCGGAATTTCTGCACCACTTCCCGACTGTTCCATGCTGTGGGAAAGCTCTTGGTTGCTACCCACATCTTCCCCAGCATTCAAACGATCTGTCAGAGTGTGCATCTCTCTTATCTTTGGGTAAACTCGACATCCAACTCTTTTAGCCTCTTAGTTTATTTCTCCAACGTGGTTTATATTTTAATTCACAAAGATGTTGTTGGTCCCTCCACTAAAGCCTAGTAATAAGAAGAGTTGAGTGACGGGCTCCTTGCAGTAGCTAGTCTTAATGTTAACGAAGGGATTTATTGTTGAGACCATTCACGAATGCAAAAGTGGATTAAATTGATTGATTTTTATGCTCTTAACTTCTATGCACGTAATTTAACCAACGCTCTTTATCACTTTAATATTTTATTTTATCGTTCAAACCAACATGAGATCTTGCTTAGTATTGTTCTCTAAAACTAAACGTGCAAACGTCTTTAAGCACTCATCTTCCCATGATTGTTCTACATCATCTATTTTCATATATTTTTATTTTATGTTTGTTAGAAAAGCTTTTTTTTTCAAATACTAGAAGCACTTTTTAGGAATTTTGAGTGTTCTTAAAAATAACTATCACCTTCACTGAACACCACCTCTAGCCACCACCTCTAGCAGCCATTGCCAGCCACCTTCGACTACCGCCGGCCACCACTGTCGGGATCCACTAACAATCATCTCCATTGCCACATAAATCAACATATCCAAAATTCAATAAAAATAAGTTTTTGAGATACCAAATATGTTTCAATTCAAATCAATACATAAAAACAAAACAAAATAAAAAAAAAAAAAATACAAAAGCAATCCCAAACTCCCCTTGGTTGAATAAAACCGAGTATGGAATATGATTACGCGCTTACTTTTTGATAGGCTGAAACTTAGATGCTTCTATCACACTCTTCTTTTCGCCCTACTAGTTTTATTAAGAAGATTTTCATGAAAATTCTAGCGGAGTCAAGAAATAGATCATAAACTGATAAGAAGTTTTGATTGAAACTTGAGAAATGTACAATAGGTCATCAATGAAACATAAATATTCTTTCAAAGAGTGGCAAAAAATTAAATATTATATGATTTATAAAAAGTTGGAATATTGCAAATAGTATAATAAACAAAATAAAATCTACAAGTTTATAGATGATTTAAGGGAATTTTTTTAAGATGTTTGAGAGACATGCAATCCTTTATAATGCAGAATGTTGGTCATTAAAAGAGAAGCGTAAAATTAAGTGTTGTAGAGATGAGGATGCTCAAGTGGATGAGTGGCTCTACACTTAGAGATAAAATACAAAACGAGTATATACATGAAAAGGTTGGAGTAGCACTAGTGGCAAATAAGATTAGAGAGAGTCGCCTTATAGATGCTATGGTCACATAAAATGTCGACCTTTCGATGGCCCTGTTAAGAGAGTAGATGTATTGAAATTAGCCTATGATAAGAAAGGTAGATGTAAAGCTAAAAAAAACTTGGCTAGAAAGCATTTAAATTGATCTTTTTTTTATTAAATTTAAATGAGAATTTGACTCTTAATATGATACTATAGAGATAAAGGATTTATGTAGCCGATCAAACATAATGGGATAAAGATTTGTTATTATTGTTGTTGTTGTTGTTGCTACTGCAGCATAAAGAAGGTGCATGAAATTTTAAAAACTAATGTTTTGTTTATTTGTGATTTTTTTTTGCTTGCTTTGCTTCAAGAAGTAGGTAAAATGCTTTTATAATGTGATTAAGTACTACTTGTTGTCTATTTGATGAAAAGTTAAAACTTAAAAATGCTTTCAACCAAAACATTTACGAAGCCCAACAACAGCTTTTTACAACTTTAGTTCATTTAAGAATATAGGAAATGTTCAAAATTGTTTACAATAGATGAATAAAACTCATAAGTCATATGATAGGAGAGTATAATGAACCACAAGCTTACAAAAATCACACTCGTTTCAAAGGATAAATTTGATTTCGTACCATAAAAATATACTATATAAAAGATTTTTTAGCCAAGACAATTAATAGAAAAGTATAAAACAAAAAATAATGTTCATATTATTTGACATATGACTAAGTGCCATAAAATTGAATTGGTGTAAAGTACAAACTTAAAGTAGAATGGCGTGTGTGCCAAAGATATATGAAAACAAAGATCTAAGATAATGCAGCGACTAGCAATAAAAGTAATTATGGTATGACCAAGAAGTTTTCAATTACAGTAGGAATACATCAAAAAATAATATTGAGTTTAATTCTTTTTGTATTGATTGCGGAGATGCTTACAAAGAATAATCGTGGTGAGGAGGCCTTGGAATAGCATCTAGCATCTAATAACTATAATTATACAATTAAAAATTATCATGGACAGCTAAATATTAATCATATTTAAAGGAAATGACTAGCATGTGAAGTGTTTATGAAATGTTAATCAAAATTCAAGTTTTAAAGCATACATTAGTCATCAAGAAAGATGGAGTCAAAGATACATATTCAAGGGAAAAAAATCAAACGAAAATCAAGAAAATAACCCAAAATGAGAGAAAAAGGGGTTGGGTCAGTCAACCCAATTGGCATCGTGCAACTCAGGCATAGCTTCAGGGCTTTATATCAGATTTAAGTTAGCTGAGCCAACCGCTTGCTAAAATAACTGGGTCGCACCAAGCTCAATCAAGCCACCCTTACTCATTTGAACCAAAATAATAAGAATGAGGCCAACAATGATAGGTATTGCGACGTCTTCCCTGACAAATAATAGAAGTAGGATGGGCTTTTACTACTAGAGCTATAAGAAACTCAAATCCAAGGTTATTTTCTTTATCAAATAACAAAAACTGGATTTATTTATTGATATCTAAGTGTTGCAAGGAAAAAACCTTATATTCATTACAAAAAAACTTGTCACGATACAAAATATAGGAATAGGGTTCTATGCACAAACACTTATAGAACTTATAATGGCCAAAATCTTCAAGGAACACCCACGTTTAAGCTTTCTTCTTCATTAAGCCACCGCCATGGCAGGTGAGTTTAAAGCAAAATCTTGCTCACTGCTCACTAAATCATAGATGAAGGATTGACGGGAGTATTGCTACAACACAATAAGGCTTTAACAAGAAGATGCTAAGTTTAGGTTATAATATCATGATTGTATTATCAATTTATTGTTTTAGGTTTTGTAAAAGCTCAACTTTAGTGATAAATATATATCAAAAAATTTTAGATTATAGTTTGCATTATGTTGTTGTAGTAGGGTTATATGTGTGAATAAAAAAATATGACGGATTTGTGTAAAACTGAAACCTAACATTCTACTAAGATAGAAGGCAAAAGCCTTATTTTATGATTAATGAAATATGAGGAAATAATATTCTGTAAGCCTCCAAGGATGAACTCCCCCCTTGGATCTCCCCTCTTTTCCTCTCCTTGTGAGTAGAGATGATTGGCAGTTAGAATGAAGATAAAGGTCTTTCGTTGTGTGTTGTGGGCTTCCCCCTTCAATATCTTTCATATTAAGCTTCTTTATCTCTCCTTCCAATCATCTTCATCTTCTTCTCCGTCTTCTTCCTTTTATTTCTTTATCACTTAGTATTAAAGCTATTTTGGGTCCATCAGTCAACTTTATTTGTTGAAAAATCTCTTCAAGTTTGCTTTTTAATGACTTTTTATAGTTAGATTTTTTTAAATATCAAGTGAATTATATTTTTCTTGAAATTTTATGTGTGATATTACCTCTATGTAAGAATACTCCTTAGAATTTCATGGTATTACGAATTAATTTGTTCCTTTAAAGAAATTTAAAATCTCGCCTTTTAAGTTCTTTCCTAAAGAAGTTTCAACTTTACATAATCTCGATATTATAATCATAAATTCCTAGTTTGTGATATGAATTAGGTGAATTAGTGTTTTGTTCTCTATATCCCATATAAATTTTGTCAAGACACCCTCTTTAATTTCCATCATAGAATTCCCCCTATTTCCCAAAAATTGAGCCCTATTTGAACCCTAACAATACACCATATAAATTACCCCAGTCCGCAAAAAACTTGCTAGCCTAATCCAAACTCACCGCCAAACCAAACCCCTCAACTCACACTTGAATTTTTTATTTCTAATCAAAGAAGTTAAAGCATTGTCAACTCAGTTATAAATTAGTTTACTCCACTTAAATGATATGTAAAATCAACATGACCCTTCATATTCCCAAGATTATTTTATGCTTCACAAAATCTCAAACACATTCATTCCCCACACTACTAAGTGCTACGGATGAATCGCTTCATCTTCTTCCATTAATAACACAACTCCCCACTTCCATTAAAGATCAACAACCCAAAAAAACTTTTACAATTCCTCATTTACATTTAATCTTTCACATAATTCCATAAGCTTCACAAATTTTAGCCTTTATTATAACTTTGTATTTGACTGACCCTTATCCAACTCCTTTTACATTTTTTTTTTTCTTATCTCTTTCTTCATGGAGGTCCCAAGTCCTGGATGAGAAAAGTGGAGGGTTGCGTTAGGTAGTCGACAGCCAGCGTAAAACTTGTCGAACAATAATGACATGAATCCTTTAAGAAATTGTGTTAATGCTAGGGCGTCCCCTGGAAGCGACGCGCTGTATGGCCTGAATACAGTGACAAGTGTGCAAGGGGCCGCTGCACCGGCGCCCGGGTGCAGTGTTAAATAGGCAAGGGTTCCCACATCAAGGACGAATGTGGGCAAAGAAGCTAGTCCATGAAACTAAAATTAGGATAGGAACTTGGAATATAGGTTCTCTTACAGGAAAATTAATGGAATTAATAGATATTATGATTCATAGGAAGTTAAATATTTTGTGCATTCAGGAAACTAAATGGGTTGGAGAGAAGGCTAAGGAAATTGATAGTTTAGGATTTAAACTTTGGTATTCGGGTAAGAGTCGTACTAGAAATGGTGTAGGTGTTATTATAGATAAGAGTTTAAAGGATAATGTTATAAAAATTAATAGGATTGGAGATAGAATTTTAGCGTTAAAGATTGTTGTTGATGATAAGATTGTTAATATTATAAGTGCTTATGCTCCTCAAGTAGGTTTGGATATGAGTTCTAAATTAAATTTTTGGAATGACTTAGAAGAATTAATACAAAATATACCTCTTGAAGAAAGAGTTTTTATTGGAGGAGATTTAAATGGACATGTTGGTAGAGAGGTCGATGATTTTAAAAGCATTCATGGAGGCCATGGATTTGGAACGACGAATGAAGGTGGCAAGACCATATTGGATTTTTGTTTAGCTTATGATTTTTCAATTGCTAATACCTTATTTAAGAAAAGGAATGAGCATCTCATCACTTATAAAAATGGATATAGTACAACCCAGATTGACTATTTTCTTATTAGAAAATTAAATCGTTTAGATTGCAAAGATTGTAAAGTTATTCCGAGTGAAAATTTATGTACCCAACATCGATTATTAGTTTTGGACTTTAAGATAAAGGGGCATAAAAAAAAAAAAAAAAAGTAAAACAATTTTCTAGGATTAGATGGGGGCATTTAAAGAATATTAACAAAAATATTTTTGGAGATAAGATTTTAGATCGTAAGATTTTGTCTGTGCATGAGGATGCTAATATTATGTGGGAAAAAGTGGCTAGTGATCTTAAGAATATTGCAAAAGATGTCCTTGGAGTATCAAAGGGAAAAGCTCCTAATAGTAAAAATAGTTGGTGGTGGAATCCTAATGTGCAAGAAAAGATAAAAAATAAGAAGCTTTGTTATAAAAATTGGTTTAATTTTAAAAATTCCGATAATTGGGAAATATATAAAGTTGCTCGTAAGGATGCTAAGAAAGCCATATGCGATGCAAAGACATTAGCTTTTAGTGATTTATATAATAGATTAGATACTAAAGAAGGAGAAAGATATATGTATAAGTTAGCCAAACAAAGAGATAGGAGTAGTAAGGATTTAGTTCAAGTGAAGTGTATTAAAGATGAAGATCAAAAAATACTTTTCTTAGAAGATGATATTCAACAAAGATGGATGAGATATTTTGCTAACCTTTTTAATGAAGATTGTGAAAATAAGATTGACTGTAGTGACCTTAGCACCCTAAATGAAAATAAAGATTTCTATTTTTATCGGCGTATTAGTAAAACTGAAGTTAGAGAGGCTTTAAAGAAAATGAAGGGTGGAAAAGCTGTTGGACCTGATGATATCCCAATAGAGGTGTGGAAATGCTTAGGAGATGAAGGAATTTCATGGCTTACTAAACTTTTTAATACTATTTTGAAGACTAAAAAGATGCCAGATGAGTGGAGAATGAGTATGTTAATTCCTATTTTTAAGAATAAAGGTGATGCACAAGATTGTGCGAATTATAGAGGTATTAAGTTAATGTGTCATACTTTAAAACTATGGGAGCGAGTTATGGAGCATAGGTTGCGGCGTGATACTAATGTTTCTCAAAATCAATTTGGATTCATGCCGGGTAGGTCGACTATGGAAGCCATACATTTATTAAGAGGTTTGATGGAGAAATATAGAGAAAATAAGGAGGATCTACATATGATATTTATTGATTTAGAAAAAGCATATGATAAAGTTCCAAGAGAAGTGCTATGGAGAGTTCTTGAAAAGAAAGGAGTCAATAATGCTTATATTCAAATCATTAAAGATATGTATGCAGGAGCTATTACTTGTGTTCAAACACAAGGTGGATTGACCAAGTATTTCCCTATTTCGGTTGGGTTACATCAAGGATCAGCCTTAAGCCCATATCTTTTTGCTTTAGTCTTGGATGTTCTCACTAGACATTTGCAAGAGGATGTACCTTGGTGTATGCTTTTTGCTGATGATATTCTTCTTGTTGATAAGACTAGAGAGGGAGTTGAAGGTAAACTTGAATTATGGAGGTCAACCTTAGAGTCTAAAGGTTTTCGCTTGAGTAGATCTAAAACGGAATATATGGAGTGTAATTTTAGTAGTAATAGACCTACTGAAGGGATTGTGACTTTGGGCGATCAAGTCATTAATAAGAGTACACGTTTTAGATATCTTGGATCAATTGTTCAAAGTGATGGTGAAATAGATGGGGATATTATCAGCAGAATTCAAGTTGGATGGTTGAAGTGGAGGAATGCATCGGGCTTGTTATGTGATAGAAATGTACCCCTCAAACTTAAAGGAAAATTCTATAAGATGGTAGTGAGGCCTGCAATGCTTTATGGTGCCGAATGTTGGCCATTAAAAGAGAAGCATAATACTAAGTTAAGTGTGGCAGAGATGAGAATGCTCAGGTGGATGAGTGGCTTTACCCTTAGAGATAGGATACGAAATGAGCATATACGTGAAAAGGTTGGAGTAGCTCTAGTAGAAGATAAAATTAGAGAGAGTCGCCTTAGATGGTTTGGTCACATAAAACGACGGCCTTTCGATGACCCGGTTAGGAGAGTAGAGGTATTAGATTTGACTTATGTTAAGAAAGGTAGGGGTAGACCTAAAAAGACTTGGTTAGAAAATATTAGGAATGACCTTTCTGTATTAGGTTTAAATGAGAATTTGACTTTTAATAGAACACAATGGAGAAAAAGGATTCATGTAGCCGACCCCACGTGGTGGGATAAAGGCTTGATGTTGTTGTTGTTGTTGTTTTCTTCATGAACCATCACTCTTATACTTCATATTCTCTAAGAAATGCTTCTCATCATACTAAACCTTAATCATTCAAACTCAAGGAATGGCTATCATTCCTCAAGGATACTCCATGAAAATAATTCATCTTATCATCCTCCAACTTCTTGGAAAGTAATGCAAGGATATTCATTTTATTATTATTTTTTATTATATTAGATTATTCATGAGATTATCTCTGTTAATTATGGAATTAAAATAGTCTCTTTTTAGCATCTTATCTAGGGATCAATTTCTTTATTTTTCTCCTAGTCATGAGATTCTTTCTTTTGTCTCTTCACCATTACTTCCCTCCCCTCATAGCTTTCATTCATCACCTCTTTCTCTTCAAATTTAATTCTTCCTCTACACTATATTCTACCATTTTCAACAATTAACGAACCAAATGTCCAACATGATCTTATCTTTTGCTAACTCATTTGTCATCACACAAGTGGTTCTTCCATATAAAAAGTTGGAAGGAAGAGATTTATAGTTGGTTAAGTTAGATTGGACAAATATCTAAAGGATAACCTCATGCTTTCACGTAAACAGTACTTGTTTGATATAGTCTGCTACGAGACTATAAACCAAAGCTCATATTCATCTATCAGACTAGAAATATCTCATATTCAAGTAAACCTCAAAATATTCTTGCCAGATAAACGAGTAGTTTGTTACGCGTAACCTTGGACCGGTCCCAGCTGGACCGGTCCGGTTCTACACCCGGCGGTCCAAAGCCGGGCGGAACCCGTCGATCGCAGAAACAGCGGACGAAGGAGCGGGCTAGGCGGCTTTTGAGCGTTTCGTTGGAGGGAATTTTTGAATGAAGAGGGTGTTTATGTAATTTGTATCTTTCATTTTGCTTTAATTAGGGAGTTAAGAGAGAATTAGGGATTATCTTGAATTTGAGTTTTCTCTTTAGATCTAGGGTTTGCTTTGGGCTCTTGGCTTCGCCGGAGACTTTGGAGAGTACGTTCTTCCTCTCGAATTGAAGAACAAATTGTATCTTTGCTATTTGTTTCGTCTACTAGTAAAAATACAAGCCTTTGCTTGCGTTGTCTCTCAATTTTCTCGCAATTTTCACTGTTTCTCCTGCGCATAGTTGCTGTCCACTGTTGGAGACAGCAGTTTTCTCCTTGTTTGGCTTCAGTTTTGGCTAGGAACTACTTGGAATCAAGTATTTCCTATCAAATTGGTATCAGAGCAAGATTTTCGGGACCACCGGCGGCTGAAATCCTGAATTTCAGCAAGATCTGTCTCCGGAAGAAGATTTTTGTGGATCCGATAGAAGAAAAAAATAGCCGGAAAGAAGGTGGACGTTTTGGAAGGAGAAATCGGTCAATTGAAAACCGATCTAGAGGAGAGATTCTTCGACTTTCAGAATCAGATCACTACCAACAACGAAAGGTTGGAGGGAAAGTTTATGGCCATAGAAGAGATGATGAAGAAATTATTGGAGATGAAGACAAATCCGACAACGTCAGAAGCAAGAGAGAATACCGGAGACCATGGTGTAGGAGGAAATCCGAACCCGCGTAGGGGGAGGAGGAATCAAGATGTGGAGATCCTTGAAGGAGACGATGACATGCCACCTCTAGAGCCACTTTCTAGAGAGGAGATGAGCATGGGAAATGACCGCCGAGGTGCTGATTTCCAGCGTCGAGGTGCTGATTTCCAGCGTCAAGGCGTGGATTTTGAAGGCAGGAGGGGAGAATATGAGGGAAGTGCAGATTTTGGCGAGAGAAGAGGAGAATATCAGCGTCGAGGTGCTGAATTTCAGCGTCGAGGTGCTGATTTTGAAAGGGGAAGAGGGGATTATGACGAAGGACTCGGATACCAACGACGGAGGGAGGACCGGGACACTTGGGGAGCACCTCCTCTTCGAGGAATGGGAGGTTATGGAGAGTTCCGGGGGTAACGGAAGGGATCCGAAGGTGAGGAAGTTGAAGATGCCCATCTTTGAGGGCGAAGATGGCCATGGTTGGATCTACAAGGTGGAGCGTTACTTTGCTGTCAACGGGTTGACAGATGATGAGAAGCTGACGGCGGCAGGATTGTGTCTGGAAGGGAAGGCGTTGGCATGGTATCAATGGCGAGACAGGAGAGAGCCTATCAGGACTTGGAGAGAGTTTAAGGATTGTTTATTAGAACGTTTCCGAGCCGATGGGGGAGGAGACTTCTATGAGCAGTTCTTTGCTCTGACTCAGGAGGGGACCGTGGCCGACTACCGAGACAGATTTGAATACTTAGCGAGCTGTTTGGATCATATCTCAAAATCAGCCTGGAGGGAAATTTCATGAAGGGGCTCAAACCTGAGATAAGAACAGCGGTCAGAGTGCTGGAGCCAAGGAATTTAGGCAAGGCGATGGAGCTTGCACAACTGGTGGAAGATCAAAAGAAGTCAGAAAGAGGAGCTCGAGGCAACTACTCTGGGGGATCATACAAGATGACTACTACTGTGTTACCCTCAAAAGGGGTAGCCACAGGAAACCAGAGGAAGATGCCCAAGGAGAGATCCGGTGGTGGTGGAAGTGGGGGACAATTCAAGAGGCTGACAGAGAAGGAGATGCAAGAAAAGAGGGCCAAAGGGGTGTGCTTCCGTTGTGACGAGAAGTACATGCCTGGGCATAGATGCAAGGACCGAACTCTTCAGGTTCTCCTTTTTTGTGATAACGAGGAAGACGAGGAGGAAGGTGGGGGCCAGATTGAGGAGGAAGAGGAAGAGAAATTGCACCTGGATGTGGCAGAAGTCTCTCTGAACTCGGTAGTGGGATTCACTCCGAGTCACACTATGAAGGTTAGAGGAGAGATAGCTGACCGTGAGGTGGTGGTGTTGATCGATAGTGGGGCAACCCATAATTTTATTTCCACCCAGATAGTGGAGTCGCTGGGAATGGAGCTAGTGGATACGGGGCGGCTATGGGGTGATGATGGGCACGGGGAAGGTGGAAATGGGTAGGGGAGTTTGTAGAGGGGAGGGGTGGTGCTGAAGATTCAAGAAATCCAGGTGAAGGAAGACTTCCTTCCATTGGAATTGGGAAGTACTGACGTCATCCTAGGGATGAAATGGCTGCGTACCTTAGGGGAGACGAAGATCAACTGGGGGACATTGAGGATGGAACTGGTGATAGGGGAGAGAAGGAGGACGATTCAGGGGGATGCGGAGTTGACCAAAGCTGGGGTTTCTCTCAAGTCCCTAATCTGAACCATTCAGCAGGAGGGAGGAGGCTACCTGGTGGAATTGCATAGTTTGGAGGGGGCAGGAGTGGAGGAGGGAGGAGCTATACCCCTCTCCGTTCAGTCGTTGATTCAACAGTTCCAATAGGTGTTTCAGCCGCCTCAGGGATTACCACCGCAGAGGGAGCATGAACATGCTATTGTATTGAGGGAAGGAGTATCACCCATCAGTGTACGTCCTTACCGCAACCCTCAGTTCCAGAAGGATGAAATTGAACGGTTGATCAAAGAGAGATGCTGGAGGCAGAAATCATCAGACCCAGCATCAGCCCTTTCTCTAGTCCCGTTCTGTTGGTGAAAAAGAAGGACGGCAGCTGGCGTTTTTGTGTAGATTACAGAGCACTCAACAAGGAGACTGTACCTGATAAGTTTCCTATACCAGTTATCGATGAGCTCTTGGATGAATTAAGTGGGACCGTGATTTTCAGCAAGATAGATTTGAAATCGGGCTACCACCAGATTCGAATGAGAAAGGAAGATGTTCCCAAAACAGCTTTTAGAACTCATGAAGGCCATTATGAGTTCTTGGTGATGCCCTTTGGCCTCACCAATGCACCTGCTACTTTCCTGGCCCTGATGAATAAGGTCTTCAAACCTTATCTCAGACGATTTGTGTTAGTATTTTTTGATGACATCCTGATATACAGCAAGTCAGAGGTCGAACATTGGGAAGACTTGAAGAAAGTGTTAGAGGTATTGCAGGAACACCAGTTGAGGGCAAATTTAAAGAAATGCTGCTTTGCACAAGCCAGTGTAGAGTACTTGGGTCATGTGGTGTCCAAGGAAGGGGTGGCAGCTGATCACTCCAAAATTGAGGCAATGCTAAAGTGGCCACTACCAAAGAATCTGAAGGCGCTGAGAGGATTTCTGGGATTGACAGGGTATTACAGAAGATTTGTAAAGGGATATAGCACCATAGCATAGCCACTTACGGAGCAATTGAAGAATGACGGTTTCCTGTGGGGAGAAGCAGCAACATCCGCGTTCGAGAGCCTGAAGAAGGCAATGACTACAGTGCCGGTCCTAGCTTTGCCGGATTTTACTCAGACATTCATTGTGGAGACCGATGCATCGGGATACGGATTGGGTGCAGTACTTATGCAGAATCGGAGACCCATCGCTTATTTCAGCCAGGTATTGACTGTTAGGGCAAGGATGAAATCAGTATATGAGAGGGAATTGATGGTCATCGTGTTGGCCATCCAGAAATGGCGACCCTACCTACTGGGAAGACACTTCATTGTCAGGACGGATCAGCGGAGCCTGAAATTTCTTCTGGAATAGCGGATGGTGACAGAAGAGCATCAGAGGTGGTTGTCCAAGTTACTGGGGTACGATTTTGAGATTCAGTATAGGCCCGGAGTGGAGAACAAGGCGGCGGATGCCTTGTCCAGATGTATGGAGGAACTACAGACAGTTGCTCTATCTGTTCCCTTGATGCTTGATTGGGAGGCCATCAGAGAAGAAAGCGCTAGAGATGAGAGTTTGGGAAAGATCAGGACTGAGTTATTGAAGGAACCAGGTAGCCACCCGGGGTACTCACTAGAGGGAGACAAACTGCTGTATCAGGGGCGATTTGTGATGCCCCGGACGTCAATCCACATCCCAAACCTACTCCAGGAGTTTCGTGGGAGTGCAGTGGGGGGCCACTCAGGCGTACAAAAGACATACAGGAGACTAGCTGGGGAGCTGTACTAGAAAGGGATGCATAAAGATGTAGAGGAGATGGTAGCCAGATGCGAGGTCTGCCAAAGGAATAAGTACCTAGCTATGTCACCAGGAGGATTACTACAACCGCTAGCTCTGTCAGGTAGAGTATGGGAGGAGATATCTATGGACTTCATAGATGGGCTGCCTCGTTCAGATGGGTTCACGGTGATCTTAGTGGTGGTGGACAGGTTGAGCAAGTATGCCTATTTCATTCCCCTCCGACATCCCTATACCGCAGTAACAGTAGCAACAGCCTTCATCAGAGAAGTGGTCAGATTACACGGAGTGCCAGAGGCGAAAGTATCAGACAGGGACAAGGTATTCCTCAGTCATTTCTGGAGAGAGTTATTCAGGTTGCAGGGAACAGTTCTCAAGAGAAGCACAGCCTACCACCCCCAGACGAATGGCCAGACGGAAGTAGTCAACATGAGCTTGGAGACGTACCTAAGATGCTTCGTTTCAGAAACACCAAAGCTATGGGCAAAGTGGCTATCCTGGGCTGAGTATTGGTACAACACGTCATTTCACTCAGCTTCACAGATGACCCCATTCAAGGTGTTGTACGGACGGGATCCCCCACACTTGGTACACTTTGGGAGCAATAGTACTCCTGTTTCGTCAGTAGAGGAGTACTTGGCGGAGAGGGATCGAGTGCTCGAGGAGTTAAAGAGGCATTTGCTGAGGGCACAGCAAATCATGAAAAAGCAAGCAGATGGGCATAGAAAGGATATCCAGTTTAAGGCAGGGGATAAGGTGTTCTTGAAGCTCCGTCCATACAGGCAGAAGACAGTCGCCAACAGGAGGAATGAAAAGCTGGCTCCAAGGTACTTTGGTCCTTATGATGAAGTGATGGAAAAGATTGGGGCAGTAGCATATCGACTGAAATTACCCCCATCGGCGACTATACACCCGGTTTTTCATGTCTCACAGTTGAGAAAGGCCATTGGTGATCACATCACCATTCCCGAGCTGCCGGCCACACTTACGGAGGATTTAGAGGTGATCATGGAACCCTTAGAGCTGAGGGTGTTCGCCAGAAAGAAGGTAAAACTAGGGAATTGTTGATCCAGTGGAAGAACCTTCCTGACTACGAGGCCACGTGGGAGCCATACGAGAGGACGAAACATCAGTTTCCTGATTTTCACCTTGAGGACAAGGTGATTCTTTGGGAGGGCGGTAATGTTACGCGTAACCTTGGACCGGTCCCAGCTGGACCGGTCCGGTTCTACACCCGGCGGTCCAAAGCCGGGCGGAACCCGTCGATTGCAGAAACAGCGGACGAAGGAGCGGGCTAGGCGGCTTTTGAGCGTTTCGTTGGAGGGAATTTTTGAATGAAGAGGGTGTTTATGTAATTTGTATCTTTCATTTTGCTTTAATTAGGGAGTTAAGAGAGAATTAGGGATTATCTTGAATTTGAGTTTTCTCTTTAGATCTAGGGTTTGCTTTGGGCTCTTGGCTTCGCCGGAGACTTTGGAGAGTACGTTCTTCCTCTCGAATTGAAGAACAAATTGTATCTTTGCTATTTGTTTCGTCTACTAGTAAAAATACAAGCCTTTGCTTGCGTTGTCTCTCAATTTTCTCGCAATTTTCACTGTTTCTCCTGCGCATAGTTGTTGTCCACTGTTGGAGACAGCAGTTTTCTCCTTGTTTGGCTTCAGTTTTGGCTAGGAACTACTTGGCATCAAGTATTTCCTATCATAGTTCTATCATTTTTTAAAAAAGTTAATTACATGAATAAAAGGCATATGCCCAAAAATTTAACATGTTAATATTATGGCACATCCAAAACAACTTTGGGAAAATAATTTGTTGTTAGATTAATAGGTAATAGATAAGCATGTACATATAAAAAGAAAAGAAAACATAAATTAAATTTTTAATATAAATAGGTTGTGCATATTTGCATAAACATACTTGAGAAGCCACAACTCGATTATCATCAGGAGTTAAAAGGATGCGAATGGCATCATATAAGCTTTGTGGACAGCTTCTAGTCTGTTCTCTCAAAACCTTTACAAGAAGCTCATCAAGTTTTAGTTCCATAAATGATTCCTTGAGGACTTCATTTGCAGTAGAAGCTGCAGCAATGACAGAAAATCCATTGTCTAGTATGGTAGCATTTTGGAAGCCTTCTTTAAGAATATCCACAACAATTTTAGGACCACCACTTTTACCAAATGTGTCAGTACTTTGAACATCTGTGGGAAGAAATATGCATACTAAACTATAAAACTCAAGTGGATATTGAAAAAAATATAGTACTGTAAACTTATCAAGGGAAGCGCGACTCTAAATTATAATACTATCCTGCAAGGTCACATAATGCGCAGATGCATTCAAATGAAATAGCATTACATTCCCAATAAAATGGATGTGTTCCTTCGAAGGAAATCATATTATTGATATGAAGCAGCAGCACAGTCAAACAAAGAAAAGGACTAATAACAAACACCGAACTACAAAGTATCAGAAATGCAACAAAAACCAACAAAACTACCAATAGGACATAATTCATTAAACAATGTTTTATATTTCTTCTAAACAGACCAAATGTAAGATAAAGGATTCTACCCTGAAGAATAGAACTCAAAACCCTTAAGGCTGTAACCAGAGGCCTCTCCAATCTACCATAAAGTAAGCCGGATAATGAAGTTAGGAGCTCCACCCCGCCATTCTTCCTTGCAATTGCAGCATTTTCCGATCCTTCTACACTGCACAGATCATAAAGCTTGCCAAGCATCCCAGCCATTTCCTCCAGATCCGCAATCTCATCAGGCGCAACTGCCATTCTGCCTTCCAATTTTGACAAAAAACTGGTCCTTAGCCCATCCAACAATTTCACGACAGGGTCATCTTTCGCACTAGTTACTCCAGGAACACACTTAACAATCCCTGAATATTTGCACAAGGAAATGTCATCAAAAACACAAACCATTTGAAATGACTACATTAGTAGGAAAAACCAATACACTTGACAAATGCCAAATCCTTGTCCAGGGAAATTTCCGTAAACAATGAAAAAATAATCAAAATTTTCCTTAGATCATCTGTTTGTGGTTAACCACATTACGTGCAATATTTCAACCCAAATACTCAAGAAATTTCTTATACTAAAATTCAGGGCAAATTGCTGGGAAAAAAATAATTCGGTTTTAGCGACTAGAGATTATCAATAAAACAAAGAAGAATTGGCTGGTAAAGTCGCCTCATACATTGATGTGCAAACTCAAATGGAAATGGTAAAAAGGTTAGAGGGAGTGAGAGAATATCTGCTGACCGGAGAGGTCGACGCCTTGGAGGGTTAGGGTTTGCAGTGTATCTTCGAGAGCCTCATCGGCATCCATACCGAGATCTTCCATGTTCTCAGCCACCATCGCCTCGAACGCTTGCTGGGAGATCGTGCGCTTAGATGAGCCCATCCTGTCACGATTAACACATCTCACTCATACGGCGTAGTTATAAACCCCTAGTCAAAAGACTCACGTAGGGGGAAATTAGTGGGTTCGAACACCTCACACAGTTTATACGAATCAGGTGCAGTCATGTTATCCACTATCAAGCAGAGCTCAATATTGAGTAGCATCGAGCTTGGTACTTAGTAGTACTGAGCTATTATACCGAGTAGGGAGTGATGTGGTGCATTTTTTTGGGCCTGGACAGCGTCTGGTGTCCGAACCTAATAATTTTCCCATGAACATGAGAAATTATTTGGTGCGAAGTCCGGCCTTTCTTGCCTTATATACATTTCATATTATATATAAATCATATTAACAATCATCACATACATCAAATATAATTATCACTATAGCATTTGTTTGCTTGTAATATGTCTATTGCATGTTTCACTAAGTCATTAGTAATGCATATTATGTCTTTTATGTCCAATAATGATATATTGATTTCTTATTATTTTATACTCAATATTATCCTAAGAAACGTCGGACTTTCGACGGACCACCAAGTGACGCCAGATTTTCATCCCCGTTTGTCACTAGATTTCAACCATACGATTGACATTTGTAATTTTATCGCACTCAAGGATGAGTCAGCCCACTATAATCCACTCGAATTCTAGTGAAAACATTTTCAACTGGGTCAGACACCATGATTTTTTCCCCTTTCCAGGTTTTCTAGATAAAAAATCTTGTATTCTCTGTGTGTGATTTGGATATCCATACAACTCTAAGACGTATAATTATAACTTTATCGCCGCGTGTATTCTAGCTCGCAAAAGAGCTCAAATTAGACAGCTTTTGTATCATTAGATTTATTTTATTATTGAAATATTTGACTATGAGTTTATTAAATTTTGATCTTTGATGATCTTAAATTTAATTTTAAAAACTTTTAATTCAAATATTATTGGAAAGACACATACGACTAAGATAATTTTAGACTATTTATTAATTCTTCCAAGAAAATGATATCAAATTTTATTTGAATTTGAGGTAAAATTTTCCTAACATTTTTCTAGGAATATAATATTACTCATGGAGTTATCTAAAAAATTTTATAATTGGGATTTTTACATACATAACACTCAAAACACTTCTATTTACATATCTCACACCCAAACTTCACTTTTTATTGTTATACCACCTAAAATCCCTAACACTCACCAAATACAACACTTCGTTTGCTCATGTTAAATGAGCATCTCCAAACTGCTTTGCTTTTAGCGACTTTTCCCTTGGTTGGTCGAATCTCATTTTTCGCGGCTAGGTATTTTCTTCTCCATTTCAACATCTCTTTTTCCTCTTTGGGACTTTTGCATTTCGCTTGGAATGATTTTTGGCCTCCACTCCTCCATAAGCCGCATAGGTATGTTGTTCTTCTCTATTTCAAAATATATGTTTTATGTTTTCAACAAATATATGAAAGTAGTGTATTCATAGTTTTTCCTGGTTCAAACAGAGAGATTTCTGGTGTATCATTCACTAAATCTGATTTAAATCCATCCCAAACTTATAAGTGGATGAAGAGGTGTGACTGGACAAAAAGTTTTCTGAAACTTAAAACATACCATGATTTCTGACTGGTGATTAAGAAGATTCGGGAACAAGAGGAGGCCATAGCTTGGTATTTCATCAATTACCTTCCAGCTTGCTTAGATGCTTTATATCTATCCAAATGACGACTGTGTTCATCCTCAATAAGAATTGCTCAAACGGTTCAAAAGGAAAAAAATGTCTCAGCATATAGTAAATACTTTTCTTCATATCAAAACAAATAGAATGAACCCAAACATAACTTTTAATCTATTTATAAGACAAGAAAACGTCGCATGCTTAGTTTCACAAAAAAGGGAGCTGTGTTGGTTCGATGGAAGAGAGAGAAAGGGAGCTGCTCACATGCTCTATTTCGTAAAAAGGGGAGCTACGTTGGTCTGATGGGAAGGAGAGAAGGGGAGAAGCAACGCGAGAGATATGCTCGGACAGGTTTCCCGCGTGCAAAATGTTGTTTTTGCAAACTGGTTTATGACAGAAGAAAACAGAGCGTTGTATTTTGTGAGTGTTAGGGTTTTTAAGTGGTATAACAGTAAAAAGTGAAGTTTAGATGTGAGATGCGTAAATAAAAGTGTTTTGAATGTTAGTTATCTAAAAATTCCTTTATAATTTTATGGAGGCTCAAATTTTTTTTTTTTTTTGTGATTTCTGAATCGATTAATATTAATTGGCGCATATATCACATAAATTTTATACCGAAGATCAGGCTTTTTGGTTCAGAGTCAAATCCTCCAATCAAGTTGAGGTTTAATTTCATGCTGGCGCTTTGTACCTGATCTGGACCACTCCATACGGACTATCAATCCATAAGCTACATCGTCTAATATACCAAACAGGAAATTTTACCATTAATTGTCATGCACATATCGATACCCTAAGAAAATTGCCACGCGGCGCTCATCGTTTAGTTGGACTGTGTACGAATCTTCATCAATTGTTGCCGCTAGATACATCTTCTTCAGAGACCGCTAGAGACTAAACCACCCCTCGTGCCTTACTCTTCCAGTAAATGCTACCTGCAAACCCCAAACTCCATGGATTTTCATCCTTGAATAAGCTCATTGCCATCAGCGTCGTCTTGGCTTACTCACGACGGAAGCCATGGAACATCACGACGGAGCTGCCGGAAGCATAGACGGGGCCGGACCGACGTTTTGGCTGGCAAACGCAGAACTACTCCTCGCTTCCGGCGACTTCATCGGTGCCAAAACCTTTGCAGAGCGCGCTCTCGAAGCCGATCCCCTCGTTGCCGGAGCTGACAACTTACTGGCAGTCGTCGAAGTCCTTCTCTCCGCCAACCGCTGCCACGTCGACAACGTTAATCAGATCGATTGGTATTCCATACTCCAGATCGAGCCCTCCTCTTCATCGGACCCCCGCCGCAGTTCGCCGTCATTTCCGCCGCCTCGCTCTCCTCCTCCGACCCGAACTAAACCAGCTTCCCTTCGCAGGTGACGCCCTAAAGCTCGTTCTGTACGGATGGTCCATTCTCTCTGACCCCGCTAAGAAATCACTTTTCGATTCCGAACGTCGAATCTCTGTGCAGCCGGCGTCCACGAGAGAGCCTGATTTCTGGTCCTCTTGCCCCTTTTGCCACTACGCTCACAACTACAACAGCATCTACGAGGGACGAGATGTTCGGTGCCAGAGCTGCCGGAGATCTTTCCGTGCTGCTGCGTTTCCGGTGTTCTGGACGGCGTGCTCTTTTTGCTTCCACGTTTACGAGTACGATGGCGCCTATGAGGGGCCGCACTCTTCGCTGCCAAACTTGTCGTCGGCCGTTTCGAGCAACCTCGCTTCTTTCGGCGCCGCCTATTGTGCCTGGCACCGATATGTACTTTTGCTCGTGGGGATTTTTTCCTCTAGGGTTTGAATCGGAGGATGGAGCACGGAAACATTTCTTTTCCATGGCTCCGGAGAATCAGCCGCAGCAGGCTGAGGCTACCAAGGACAGAGATGACGACAGTTTGGTGTCTGGGAAGAGGGGCTTGATGTTGCATAGGCAAGTAATTGCGAAGAAAAGAGTTGGATTTACTTCAAGGAGGAGATCTTTAGATTCAGGATTTGGCCCGAGTAGAGCAGGGAGGGAGACTAGGCCAGAGAACATTGACATTAATAAGGAGTGGGAGAGCTGTGGTTGATCTCCATGGTTGCGATTAATTCTTCTCAAGTTTTATTGTGGGAGTTTGGGGAAATGGAGAGTGTTTAGTAAGAAGGTTGGTGATTTATACGGTTTCCAAGTGCTAGTTCTATAGGGGGGCATCTCCAATCCAATCGAAAATCTCATTTTTCACTCAAAAATACAGGAAAACTAAAAAATGGAATGATTCATCTCCAATATAACTGCATTTTGCGCCCTTTGCAGAAGGTAACAGTCTTTCTTTCTTCACATGTTTCTTCGGCAAATCTGGTAGAAACAGAAAATAACTCAGGTGAACAGTGCAACACCAATATTGGCATTTCACTGTTCACCCGCAACCAAATATCGAAAGTTTTGAAGTTTGGCGACGCCATTCGACGCACGGAGCCGCGGACTCGACGCACAAAGTCGTGGACGCGACACGTTGCAACGCAAACCACGGGTCAGGCGGAGCAAGTAGGGCCGGCGGGATCGCAAGGCAGGCAGGAAGGGCCGATCAAGACTGATTTCTATGTTATTTCGAGTTATTCCCAGGTCAACCCAAATCCTACCCACAAATATTGACACCCATATATATATATATATATATATATATATATATATATATATATATATATATATATTCTTTCTTTTTTTCTTTCTTTCTTCTCTCTAGAAGCATTGTAAAAAAAAGTATTGATAGAAATACCACCGTGAATAATTTTTTCAATCAATGATATTTTCGAATTTTATTTTATTTTATTCCTATTTAAATTAAAGCATTAAGATAATTGGGAACATTTGTATAATTTTGATACATAGTCAAAAAATGATCTTGATTGGGCACGAATCTCGATGCAAAATTGAGTTGGAAACTTCTAAAATTAATTCGGAGGTCATCTCAACTCGGATTTTAGCAAGCTTACAGTCAAACTAAGCGTCTCGGAAATACGAACCCAACGACACCAAATTCAACTCGATCCGAGCTCAAATGAGTTTAAATCGGAGACTCGAAGTGTTGTTGGAAGGTTCAAATCACTATTTGAGTTACAAAACGGTCTCCGATTTTAACGAGCTTATACTCGAATCGAACGTCTCGACGAGACGAATCCAACGAGCCCAAGATCATCAAATTCCGACATCACTAAGGCCATCAGATGTCCAACGAACGGTGCATGATAGTAGGATTCAATATCGGTCGTCCATTCGACCACTCCCTATTCCCCCCTGATCTCACGCCTATTTACGAGCTATGCCACTCCATAAAATCTATAAAATAGAGCCCTCATTCTTCACAAAGGGGGACTCAAGCAAGAAGAGAATAGAAGGAGAGAAGAGGGGAAGAGAAGGAAGAAGCTCCTCCTCGACCACCGCCGGAACCTCGCCAGACCACCGCAGCAGCTCGTCGGACCACCATCGGAACCTAGCCGGACCACCGCCGGAACCTCGCCGGACCACCGCCGGAACCTCGCTGGACCACCGCAGGAGCTCGCCGGACCACCGCCGGAGCCTCGTCGGACCATCATCGGAGCTTCGTCACACCACCACCTTAAGACCCGACGTTCTGCTTAAGGCCCGACGTCCTGATGAAGGCCTGACGTTCTGCTCAAGACCCAACGTTCTGGCCCGACATTCTGCTGAAGGCCCGGCGCTCTGCTCAAGACTCAACGTTCTGCTCAAGGCCCAACGTTCTACTTAAGGTCAGACTACCAACTAACACCAAACTTCTATCGAACAGTTGCTAGTTGTAATCTAATCGCCCTTGGAGGCGAGTCAACCCTTTGTAATCGACTCAAATTCTAGTGGAATCATTTTTAACTGGGCTAAGTCTCGTGGTTTTTCCCCTTTTAAGGGTTTTCCACGTAAAAAGTCTTGTTTTCTCTGTGTGTGTGCTGAATATCCGTGCAAAACTAAGACGTATAGTTAAAACTCTATCGCCGTGTATATTCAAACCCACAACAAATTTTAATTTTAAAACTAAATATAAAAATTTTTAATTTTTAATTAGCAGATAAAACGTGCTCATTAGCTCTCAGCCTCTCAACGGATAGATTATTTTGTGCAGAGACCGGACGCAGAACATCATCCAGAGATCAACCAGAATGTGCCACGTCAGCAGTATCGAGCCACAATATCGTGTAAAGAGTGAAGTGATGCATTATGATTAGTCTCGACATGACGTTCGGAGTTCGCACAAAATAATTTCACCTCTCAACGAGGAACCAAACAAGAGCATCGAGCATCAGTTCACTTCGATGACAGTAAATAACTGTTAACGTAAATCCTGTAGCAAAAAATTCTCAATCAATCAATGCATAGCAAACCAATTAAACATTACAATAAAATGGGTATATAAAATTGACACATTGCATAGAACATAGACAACAAATCCTCACTTCAAAAAATCCACACTAATGACGGTAGATTTTGGCCAAAACTTAGTCATAAAACTTCCGAAAGAGATAACTACCGAGGACAAGAAGGATCTTAGCTTGATACTTGCTTTACCTTCATGCTGCAAGATTTATAAGAACAATGACAGAAGCCAAGTCTTCAATCAAACGGTTAGTTCTCAGGTAGTTTCTCCATTTGAGCAAAGTTGAAATTGATCTAGAGAGTAGAATTCTATGCATTGTAATCATCCAAGCCCAAGTCCCTTAGTGCAGCACTGGCAGCATCCTTGCAGCTGTCGTGGCTTCCCTTAGCTTTCCTAATCAGCTTATCAATACCAGAGCTAAGAAGAATTATCCTATCAATGAACAATCCAAATCAGGACTCAAATACGGTTTTACAAGACGTATCAAAATTGATTGGTTCATATGGAAAAATAATTCTTAAAATGAAAGAAAAAGGCACCATGCAATTTAAGATTTTTTTGAAGTGGCTGCAACTGTTCAAAACATAAGTGTAGAGTTGTTGTGGGAATAATATATATATACATATTTTTTTTTTTTTTAATTTCTCTCTTTTTAAAAAGGTCCGACTATAACTTCCTTATCACTATCACATTCTAATATATCTAGCTATTATCTAGTTATTAGAAATAGCTCCTGACCACAGAAATCTCTAAAATAAACAAGAAATATGTAACAAACTGATAGGAAATACTTAAATATTTCAAGTAAACCCTAACAAGATTAATGAAAACAACGAGAAAACTTCACGAATCTAATGAAAAAATAGCAAAACAGTAGTTTTTATGGTGGAAATCAAACAACGGAAACAAATAAGAGAGATACAATTGATCCTCAATTCGAGAGGAGGATCATTCTCTCCCAATTTCTAGACGAATCTAGGGCCCAAGACACCAAGACAAGAACTCCTGAAATCAGCCACCTAAACAAAGCATAACCCTAACCCTGATTCCTCCCTCATACTTAAAACATACAATTAATCATTAAAGCCAAAAGACAAATTAGCTCTTGTCGCCCCCTCCTTTGACTCCAAACATTTGAATTTGAATCTCTAGTGGACCCCACCTCTCTCTCTCTCTCTCTCTCTCTCTCTTGCCACCACCCCTCCTTTTGTACACTTGAACTGGCCCATTAAAAGGGGCCGGTTGGAGCTGGGCCAGTTCAGGCTGAACCGGCCTAACAAAAACATATTGGTGGCAATTTTCTGAAAAACAAAATTGTAAAAAGCTGCCTTAAACATACTCTCAATAGTATTACAAGCACATCTAGAACACTAGCTCAGTAATCAGTAGGTAATGATTAAGCTAGTGGCCGCGATACAATAGATAGTAGATACTAAAGGCTTCAGTTGTGTTCAATGTTTTGATTTCCAGACCTAGGAACAAAATCGTACTATCTTTCAAATACTAAAATCCAACTTCCCATTGAAGCTACCCAACTTAACTTGAAATACCATAGGGCAGATTTCTCAATATACATGTCTCTTATGTTTTCCTATAAAGTTCAGCTAACACGAGGTCCAAGAAGCAAAATGGTAAGATAACAACACTGTTTGATTCAGCTTCCCTAATGTGTGTATATTTCATCCTACAAAAATAGAAGGAAAAAAAAAACTTTTCAACATTTGCTATTTGTGGGCAATTATCTTTCATATTAGAATGCCAGATTTCAATCAGAAATGTCAATTTTTAATATATTTGTAAAATGTATGATAACGTGCATCACAATGGTAATCAATTTTGCATTGCTCCTTATATAAAATTCAAAGCCTAAGTTGCACTCCATTCCAAAAACAATCGCTTTGGAGAGCTTTCAGCCATCGCATATATGAATTACAGAAATAAAATTAATATTAATACCGGTTTTCAGGGTTCCTAGCCACCAGATTGCGGATCATGAAGCAAGATTGCCTTTGCAATTGATGCACAGCAGGGAACCTCTGCATTGCTTGGCTTGCTAAATCCCCTGCCCCTGCTTCTACTGCAAGGGCTGCATTCACTGGGGATCTTAATGATAGCACGGTAATAATTGACATAACCTACAATATGAATTAACTGAGACTTATGAATAAAAGGTTATTGCAATTTTTAAATACCTATACTAGAAGTAAATGCCCAGTAGTAAAATAATTATGCCTAGTTACCTCTTGCAAAATAGAAGGGTCCTCTGAAAATCTGGAGCACAATTTCATTAGTATGTCAAGACCACCTCTCTGTACAATAGCAACCTTGTTCTCATCACTCCCTGCCAGCTTAAAACAGAAAACAGCTTAAAATAAGTCAATATATTTTTCTATTCAGGGTTCATTTGGTAGTTAGGAACCAAGTTTTGAAAAATGATGAAGTTTGTTAAATCTTTCATTTGGTTCGATGTATTTAAACACCAACAATGATTTCAAGCTCCACCAACCACTCTCTTGAAAATTGCTGGTTTCAATTTCAAACTCATAAGTAAAAGTAAAATCAACATTTTTCTAGTACCTTAGACAACAAAGAACAACAGGCTCTAGAAACGTCTTTATCACTGGTTTCATTACAGTGATCTATACATTTCAGAATAATATCAATGCCGCCACTTCCAGTTATTGAACGACAAATTTCATCCTGTAGAAAAATAAAATTTTATCATTCTTAAGCCATCAATACAAACTGAAGTTCATGCTTAAGAAATGCAATCTTCATATGATAAACATGAGCATATAATATACAGAGATTATATGCTCTGAGACATTCAAATCTCTAGAAAGGCATTTAAATGCCTCATGAGGATACTTCAAGTAAACTAGTCGTGCGCAGAAGTTAATCCCACAAAACCCTAAAAAAAAAAATCCCACAAAAACCCTATCATGTTCATGGAAGAATGATAAATGAAATTACCGCCTTACAGAAATAGATACACAGTTGTGAAGCTTGTTACCATTAGGCTCAAGAACTCTCCTTATAAAAATAATAATAATAATAAAAAAATAATAAAAACTAATGAAAAACTCTCCTTATGTAAGGATGAAAAAAGAGCGCTTGACCATGCAGGTAGACATAGGCACATCGGAAATAAACTTCCTTGAAGATGCATTATAATTACTCCAGCAATACATAAGTATATTACGATTTTCAAATATTATTCAAAGAAAAAGCACTCAATCATAAGGACACAACTTAAAGAAACAGCATAAACATTTTAAAAAAAAAACAAGCTTTTGTTCCTCAGGAATGGAGGGCTGGCGCCTGGATGAAGGTATTATGGACATGGGACTAATCTCAAGATATTAGCTTAGTGCTGAATAAAAAAAAACTATGTTCAAATCTCAATGAAAATGAATTAAGAGCGAGATTTCTTTGTTTTGTTAGTAAATGACACGAGATGAACTTAATTGAAAAAAATAGCAAGTTTAATTCCCTTTGAACTATGCCCACTCAAAAAAATTTCTGTAACAATTGTAATGCATATCAAGACCAATTCTACATCATCACATGGAATTTACACCCAAAAAAAATCATTTTCCAAGCATATTTATAGCTTATATTTTTAGTTTAATCTCACCAGATAACTTATTTCTAAAAGCTGATGTATAGAAGACAAATAATTAATAGAAAAACTTCATCATCAGATGTAAATGAAATTGAGAATTTAAGTAGTCAATCACGGACGTATTTCATTTTGTGTTAAAGAAGAGCAAGTTAGAACCCAGGGTAATAAAAATTTGTAAAATTTGCAATTCAAGTAGACATCGTTCAACAAACTCACATTGACAGCAACGGCCTTTAGAGCAATGCATGCCGAAACCAAACTACTTGAACTCAGCCCATCATGAAGCGCATCAACAAGAGCATCTGCAATACCAACTTTAGCGAACCTTCTAGCATATCCATAAACCTGTATCCGTGATTTCAATCAAGCAAAAATCCATACAATGATGTGTAATTTTGAATGGAAAAGAAACAAATCAAAATGAACAGTCGGTACTAATATTATACAATTTGTATAATCATATTAATAATAAGCACGAATGCATAAAAGAAATAACCAAAATGCCTCAAATTACAGGAACCATTATTCAAGCTTCTTCACTAACAAAGGAATTTTGATGTTCACTGACTGCTCTCATCAAAACAAAGACTCCAACATAGACAAATAAAACATTATTCTTAAATTCTCAACCTGCACAAACAATGCCAAGCGCAAAAATATATGATGGCTTAATTTAATAGCCATAGACAAATATCTTATGAGTATAAAGATATTGCCTTAAGATAACGTGGTAAAATTTCTAAGAGAAATTGTTAATATTTCAAGAGAGGTTTTGTTGAGGCGGGCAATTTGAATTCTTTAGAGTTTGTATGAGATCATTTTTTTTTTGTTTTTTGTTGTTTTGTTATTTTTTACTTTTGCTTTTAAAAGAATATTTGTCTAATCTATTAATGCGGACATCAGACCCTTAATGTTCCATCAGGGACGTGGCCGATGATCGACGGCTATGATGACGCCTTTTTATTTCAATTATATGTGATGTATTTATTTATTTACTGTCTTTTTCCATTTATGTCCTTGCTTAAGGGATTAGTTCTTTGTAAGCCCCGAGGGCATTGTTGTCTTTTATTTTTCCCTTCTTGTATTTGTCTATTTAAATCCCTCCTCTTCTTGGAGAAGGGCTAATGATGATTAATATGAAATTTTCAGCTTGTGCTTATGGATCTCTTTGTGAGTTCTAAGTTTTCTCTCTTTGGATGATCTCTTAGTGAGTTCGTGAGAGGAGAGGCCCAAATGGGGCAAAAGCAATACCCGCCAATCTTGGTGGATTCCAAGGTTCGCGGTTTTCTTATCTTTCTTTTTTCTTTTAATTTTTTTCTTGCATCGAATTCCCTCCACTTTCATTCAGCCACCAAAATACCCTTTGATCCCCACCAAATTCCCCCTCCACAATTCCACCCGCCGGCCTAGCTCCTAGCCACCTGCACCCAAAGCCAAACCCGCATCTTCCTCTTGCCGCCGCCCCCACCAAGCCCCCTTTTCCATTGTGATGATGATCTCAATCATCATGCTATCTTCCAAATTTAGTTGGGCTTGAGAGGGAAAATTGGAGTCAATTTGAAATTCAAATTTTGAATTTCAAAACTTTTCAATTTCGAAAATTCCTATTTAGGAAAGTTTTATTCATGACTTCAATTTAAATTTCAAACAAATTGGAGGTTACAATAATTTTCCTAATCCACAATCCCTCTTTGGAAATTCCCTAAATTCTCTCCACAATCCTCTCCCTCTCCTTGATGCCGCCAGCCATGCTAGGGTGGAAGCCAATTATTGCTAATTCAATGTATTAATTGCAATTGATTTGGATTTCAAATTTCATAACCCCCCTCTCCCTCTCTCTAAGCCACTGGCCACTATTAGTGGGCCCCCATTGATTGCTCATTAACTCCTCTTAACCTCATTTGAAATTTAAATCTAATTTCAAATTGAGTCCATCTCCAAATTCACTCAAAACTGAAATTAATTTCAGCTTTTTTTTATTTAAACTCCCCTCCCTCTCTCCCTCTTTGGCCGGCCACCTAAGCTCCCCCATTTAATTAATTAGATCCCATAAATTAAGGATCTAATTAATTCAATCCCCTCCCCACTTTCCCTCCTAATCTCCACTAATTTCAAATTCGAATTTCAGAGGAGATTAATCTCTAATTATTCGTTAAATATGAAATTAATTTTAGATTTTATTTTTGTCTCCTTCTCCACTTAGCTTGGCTGATCCCCTCCTCCCCTCTCTACATTTTCTCCTGGACAACTATGCATGGCCGATCCGACTATTGATCAGAGATTAGTCTTTGATTCCCAAGGACGTGTGGGCGTTTTGAGATTGTCTTTCGTGACGTCAACATAGAGATCGACGCCACCATTGAAGATTACGTGGATCGGAATTTCTGCACCACTTCCCGACTGTTCCATGCTGTGGGAAAGCTCTTGGTTGCTACCCACATCTTCCCCAGCATTCAAACGATCTGTCAGAGTGTGCATCTCTCTTATCTTTGGGTAAACTCGACATCCAACTCTTTTAGCCTCTTAGTTTATTTCTCCAACGTGGTTATATTTTAATTCACAAAGATGTTGTTGGTCCCTCCACTAAAGCCTAGTAATAAGAAGAGTTGAGTGACGGGCTCCTTGCAGTAGCTAGTCTTAATGTTAACGAAGGGATTTATTGTTGAGACCATTCACGAATGCAAAAGTGGATTAAATTGATTGATTTTTATGCTCTTAACTTCTATGCACGTAATTTAACCAACGCTCTTTATCACTTTAATATTTTATTTTATCGTTCAAACCAACATGAGATCTTGCTTAGTATTGTTCTCTAAAACTAAACGTGCAAACGTCTTTAAGCATCTCATCTTCCCATGATTGTTCTACATCATCTATTTTCATATATTTTTATTTTATGTTTGTTAGAAAAGCTTTTTTTTTCAAATACTAGAAGCACTTTTTAGGAATTTTGAGTGTTCTTAAAAATAACTATCACCTTCACTGAACACCACCTCTAGCCACCACCTCTAGCAGCCATTGCCAGCCACCTTCGACTACCGCCGGCCACCACTGTCGGGATCCACTAACAATCATCTCCATTGCCACATAAATCAACATATCCAAAATTCAATAAAAATAAGTTTTTGAGATACCAAATATGTTTCAATTCAAATCAATACATAAACAAAACAAAATAAAAAAAAAAATACAAAAGCAATCCCAAACTCCCCTTGGTTGAATAAAACCGAGTATGGAATATGATTACGCGCTTACTTTTTGATAGGCTGAAACTTAGATGCTTCTATCACACTCTTCTTTTCGCCCTACTAGTTTTATTAAGAAGATTTTCATGAAAATTCTAGCGGAGTCAAGAAATAGATCATAAACTGATAAGAAGTTTTGATTGAAACTTGAGAAATGTACAATAGGTCATCAATGAAACATAAATATTCTTTCAAAGAGTGGCAAAAATTAAATATTATATGATTATAAAAAGTTGGAATATTGCAAATAGTATAATAAACAAAATAAAATCTACAAGTTTATAGATGATTTAAGGGAATTTTTTTAAGATGTTTGAGAGACATGCAATCCTTTATAATGCAGAATGTTGGTCATTAAAAGAGAAGCGTAAAATTAAGTGTTGTAGAGATGAGGATGCTCAAGTGGATGAGTGGCTCTACACTTAGAGATAAAATACAAAACGAGTATATACATGAAAAGGTTGGAGTAGCACTAGTGGCAAATAAGATTAGAGAGAGTCGCCTTATAGATGCTATGGTCACATAAAATGTCGACCTTTCGATGGCCCTGTTAAGAGAGTAGATGTATTGAAATTAGCCTATGATAAGAAAGGTAGATGTAAAGCTAAAAAAAACTTGGCTAGAAAGCATTTAAATTGATCTTTTTTTATTAAATTTAAATGAGAATTTGACTCTTAATATGATACTATAGAGATAAAGGATTTATGTAGCCGATCAAACATAATGGGATAAAGATTTGTTATTATTGTTGTTGTTGTTGTTGCTACTGCAGCATAAAGAAGGTGCATGAAATTTTAAAAACTAATGTTTTGTTTATTTGTGATTTTTTTTTGCTTGCTTTGCTTCAAGAAGTAGGTAAAATGCTTTTATAATGTGATTAAGTACTACTTGTTGTCTATTTGATGAAAAGTTAAAACTTAAAAATGCTTTCAACCAAAACATTTACGAAGCCCAACAACAGCTTTTTACAACTTTAGTTCATTTAAGAATATAGGAAATGTTCAAAATTGTTTACAATAGATGAATAAAACTCATAAGTCATATGATAGGAGAGTATAATGAACCACAAGCTTACAAAAATCACACTCGTTTCAAAGGATAAATTTGATTTCGTACCATAAAAATATACTATATAAAAGATTTTTTAGCCAAGACAATTAATAGAAAAGTATAAAACAAAAAATAATGTTCATATTATTTGACATATGACTAAGTGCCATAAAATTGAATTGGTGTAAAGTACAAACTTAAAGTAGAATGGCGTGTGTGCCAAAGATATATGAAAACAAAGATCTAAGATAATGCAGCGACTAGCAATAAAAGTAATTATGGTATGACCAAGAAGTTTTCAATTACAGTAGGAATACATCAAAAAATAATATTGAGTTTAATTCTTTTTGTATTGATTGCGGAGATGCTTACAAAGAATAATCGTGGTGAGGAGGCCTTGGAATAGCATCTAGCATCTAATAACTATAATTATACAATTAAAAAATTATCATGGACAGCTAAATATTAATCATATTTAAAGGAAATGACTAGCATGTGAAGTGTTTATGAAATGTTAATCAAAATTCAAGTTTTAAAGCATACATTAGTCATCAAGAAAGATGGAGTCAAAGATACATATTCAAGGGAAAAAAATCAAACGAAAATCAAGAAAATAACCCAAAATGAGAGAAAAAGGGGTTGGGTCAGTCAACCCAATTGGCATCGTGCAACTCAGGCATAGCTTCAGGGCTTTATATCAGATTTAAGTTAGCTGAGCCAACCGCTTGCTAAAATAACTGGGTCGCACCAAGCTCAATCAAGCCACCCTTACTCATTTGAACCAAAATAATAAGAATGAGGCCAACAATGATAGGTATTGCGACGTCTTCCCTGACAAATAATAGGAGAAGTAGGATGGGCTTTTACTACTAGAGCTATAAGAAACTCAAATCCAAGGTTATTTTCTTTATCAAATAACAAAAACTGGATTTATTTATTGATATCTAAGTGTTGCAAGGAAAAAACCTTATATTCATTACAAAAAAACTTGTCACGATACAAAATATAGGAATAGGGTTCTATGCACAAACACTTATAGAACTTATAATGGCCAAAATCTTCAAGGAACACCCACGTTTAAGCTTTCTTCTTCATTAAGCCACCGCCATGGCAGGTGAGTTTAAAGCAAAATCTTGCTCACTGCTCACTAAATCATAGATGAAGGATTGACGGGAGTATTGCTACAACACAATAAGGCTTTAACAAGAAGATGCTAAGTTTAGGTTATAATATCATGATTGTATTATCAATTTATTGTTTTAGGTTTTGTAAAAGCTCAACTTTAGTGATAAATATATATCAAAAAATTTTAGATTATAGTTTGCATTATGTTGTTGTAGTAGGGTTATATGTGTGAATAAAAAAATATGACGGATTTGTGTAAAACTGAAACCTAACATTCTACTAAGATAGAAGGCAAAAGCCTTATTTTATGATTAATGAAATATGAGGAAATAATATTCTGTAAGCCTCCAAGGATGAACTCCCCCCTTGGATCTCCCCTCTTTTCCTCTCCTTGTGAGTAGAGATGATTGGCAGTTAGAATGAAGATAAAGGTCTTTCGTTGTGTGTTGTGGGCTTCCCCCTTCAATATCTTTCATATTAAGCTTCTTTATCTCTCCTTCCAATCATCTTCATCTTCTTCTCCGTCTTCTTCCTTTTATTTCTTTATCACTTAGTATTAAAGCTATTTTGGGTCCATCAGTCAACTTTATTTGTTGAAAAATCTCTTCAAGTTTGCTTTTTAATGACTTTTTATAGTTAGATTTTTTTAAATATCAAGTGAATTATATTTTTCTTGAAATTTTATGTGTGATATTACCTCTATGTAAGAATACTCCTTAGAATTTCATGGTATTACGAATTAATTTGTTCCTTTAAAGAAATTTAAAATCTCGCCTTTTAAGTTCTTTCCTAAAGAAGTTTCAACTTTACATAATCTCGATATTATAATCATAAATTCCTAGTTTGTGATATGAATTAGGTGAATTAGTGTTTTGTTCTCTATATCCCATATAAATTTTGTCAAGACACCCTCTTTAATTTCCATCATAGAATTCCCTATTTCCCAAAAATTGAGCCCTATTTGAACCCTAACAATACACCATATAAATTACCCCAGTCCGCAAAAAACTTGCTAGCCTAATCCAAACTCACCGCCAAACCAAACCCCTCAACTCACACTTGAATTTTTTATTTCTAATCAAAGAAGTTAAAGCATTGTCAACTCAGTTATAAATTAGTTTACTCCACTTAAATGATATGTAAAATCAACATGACCCTTCATATTCCCAAGATTATTTTATGCTTCACAAAATCTCAAACACATTCATTCCCCACACTACTAAGTGCTACGGATGAATCGCTTCATCTTCTTCCATTAATAACACAACTCCCCACTTCCATTAAAGATCAACAACCCAAAAAAACTTTTACAATTCCTCATTTACATTTAATCTTTCACATAATTCCATAAGCTTCACAAATTTTAGCCTTTATTATAACTTTGTATTTGACTGACCCTTATCCAACTCCTTTTACATTTTTTTTTTTCTTATCTCTTTCTTCATGGAGGTCCCAAGTCCTGGATGAGAAAAGTGGAGGGTTGCGTTAGGTAGTCGACAGCCAGCGTAAAACTTGTCGAACAATAATGACATGAATCCTTTAAGAAATTGTGTTAATGCTAGGGCGTCCCCTGGAAGCGACGCGCTGTATGGCCTGAATACAGTGACAAGTGTGCAAGGGCCGCTGCACCGGCGCCCGGGTGCAGTGTTAAATAGGCAAGGGTTCCCACATCAAGGACGAATGTGGGCAAAGAAGCTAGTCCATGAAACTAAAATTAGGATAGGAACTTGGAATATAGGTTCTCTTACAGGAAAATTAATGGAATTAATAGATATTATGATTCATAGGAAGTTAAATATTTTGTGCATTCAGGAAACTAAATGGGTTGGAGAGAAGGCTAAGGAAATTGATAGTTTAGGATTTAAACTTTGGTATTCGGGTAAGAGTCGTACTAGAAATGGTGTAGGTGTTATTATAGATAAGAGTTTTAAAGGATAATGTTTATAAAAATTAATAGGATTGGAGATAGAATTTTAGCGTTAAAGATTGTTGTTGATGATAAGATTGTTAATATTATAAGTGCTTATGCTCCTCAAGTAGGTTTGGATATGAGTTCTAAATTAAATTTTTGGAATGACTTAGAGGAATTAATACAAAATATACCTCTTGAAGAAAGAGTTTTTATTGGAGGAGATTTAAATGGACATGTTGGTAGAGAGGTCGATGATTTTAAAAGCATTCATGGAGGCCATGGATTTGGAACGACGAATGAAGGTGGCAAGACCATATTGGATTTTTGTTTAGCTTATGATTTTTCAATTGCTAATACCTTATTTAAGAAAAGGAATGAGCATCTCATCACTTATAAAAATGGATATAGTTCAACCCAGATTGACTTTTTTCTTATTAGAAAATTAAATCGTTTAGATTGCAAAGATTGTAAAGTTATTCCGAGTGAAAATTTATGTACCCAACATCGATTATTAGTTTTGGACTTTAAGATAAAGGGGCATAAAATAAAAAATAAAGTAAAAACAATTTTCTCTAGATTAGATGGGGGCATTTAAAGAATATTAACAAAAATATTTTTGGAGATAAGATTTTAGATCGTAAGATTTTGTCTGTGCATGAGGATGCTAATATTATGTGGGAAAAAGTGGCTAGTGATCTTAAGAATATTGCAAAAGATGTCCTTGGAGTATCAAAGGGAAAAGCTCCTAATAGTAAAAATAGTTGGTGGTGGAATCCTAATGTGCAAGAAAAGATAAAAAATAAGAAGCTTTGTTATAAAAATTGGTTTAATTTTAAAAATTCCGATAATTGGGAAATATATAAAGTTGCTCGTAAGGATGCTAAGAAAGCCATATGCGATGCAAAGACATTAGCTTTTAGTGATTTATATAATAGATTAGATACTAAAGAAGGAGAAAGATATATGTATAAGTTAGCCAAACAAAGAGATAGGAGTAGTAAGGATTTAGTTCAAGTGAAGTGTATTAAAGATGAAGATCAAAAAATACTTTTCTTAGAAGATGATATTCAACAAAGATGGATGAGATATTTTGCTAACCTTTTTAATGAAGATTGTGAAAATAAGATTGACTGTAGTGACCTTAGCACCCTAAATGAAAATAAAGATTTCTATTTTTATCGGCGTATTAGTAAAACTGAAGTTAGAGAGGCTTTAAAGAAAATGAAGGGTGGAAAAGCTGTTGGACCTGATGATATCCCAATAGAGGTGTGGAAATGCTTAGGAGATGAAGGAATTTCATGGCTTACTAAACTTTTTAATACTATTTTGAAGACTAAAAAGATGCCAGATGAGTGGAGAATGAGTATGTTAATTCCTATTTTTAAGAATAAAGGTGATGCACAAGATTGTGCGAATTATAGAGGTATTAAGTTAATGTGTCATACTTTAAAACTATGGGAGCGAGTTATGGAGCATAGGTTGCGGCGTGATACTAATGTTTCTCAAAATCAATTTGGATTCATGCCGGGTAGGTCGACTATGGAAGCCATACATTTATTAAGAGGTTTGATGGAGAAATATAGAGAAAATAAGGAGGATCTACATATGATATTTATTGATTTAGAAAAAGCATATGATAAAGTTCCAAGAGAAGTGCTATGGAGAGTTCTTGAAAAGAAAGGAGTCAATAATGCTTATATTCAAATCATTAAAGATATGTATGCAGGAGCTATTACTTGTGTTCAAACACAAGGTGGATTGACCAAGTATTTCCCTATTTCGGTTGGGTTACATCAAGGATCAGCCTTAAGCCCATATCTTTTTGCTTTAGTCTTGGATGTTCTCACTAGACATTTGCAAGAGGATGTACCTTGGTGTATGCTTTTTGCTGATGATATTCTTCTTGTTGATAAGACTAGAGAGGGAGTTGAAGGTAAACTTGAATTATGGAGGTCAACCTTAGAGTCTAAAGGTTTTCGCTTGAGTAGATCTAAAACGGAATATATGGAGTGTAATTTTTAGTAGTAATAGACCTACTGAAGGGATTGTGACTTTGGGCGATCAAGTCATTAATAAGAGTACACGTTTTAGATATCTTGGATCAATTGTTCAAAGTGATGGTGAAATAGATGGGGATATTATCAGCAGAATTCAAGTTGGATGGTTGAAGTGGAGGAATGCATCGGGCTTGTTATGTGATAGAAATGTACCCCTCAAACTTAAAGGAAAATTCTATAAGATGGTAGTGAGGCCTGCAATGCTTTATGGTGCCGAATGTTGGCCATTAAAAGAGAAGCATAATACTAAGTTAAGTGTGGCAGAGATGAGAATGCTCAGGTGGATGAGTGGCTTTACCCTTAGAGATAGGATACGAAATGAGCATATACGTGAAAAGGTTGGAGTAGCTCTAGTAGAAGATAAAATTAGAGAGAGTCGCCTTAGATGGTTTGGTCACATAAAACGACGGCCTTTCGATGACCCGGTTAGGAGAGTAGAGGTATTAGATTTGACTTATGTTAAGAAAGGTAGGGGTAGACCTAAAAAGACTTGGTTAGAAAATATTAGGAATGACCTTTCTGTATTAGGTTTAAATGAGAATTTGACTTTTAATAGAACACAATGGAGAAAAAGGATTCATGTAGCCGACCCCACGTGGTGGGATAAAGGCTTGATGTTGTTGTTGTTGTTTTCTTCATGAACCATCACTCTTATACTTCATATTCTCTAAGAAATGCTTCTCATCATACTAAACCTTAATCATTCAAACTCAAGGAATGGCTATCATTCCTCAAGGATACTCCATGAAAATAATTCATCTTATCATCCTCCAACTTCTTGGAAAGTAATGCAAGGATATTCATTTTATTATTTTTTATTATATTAGATTATTCATGAGATTATCTCTGTTAATTATGGAATTAAAATAGTCTCTTTTTAGCATCTTATCTAGGGATCAATTTCTTTATTTTTCTCCTAGTCATGAGATTCTTTCTTTTGTCTCTTCACCATTACTTCCCTCCCCTCATAGCTTTCATTCATCACCTCTTTCTCTTCAAATTTAATTCTTCCTCTACACTATATTCTACCATTTTCAACAATTAACGAACCAAATGTCCAACATGATCTTATCTTTTGCTAACTCATTTGTCATCACACAAGTGGTTCTTCCATATAAAAAGTTGGAAGGAAGAGATTTATAGTTGGTTAAGTTAGATTGGACAAATATCTAAAGGATAACCTCATGCTTTCACGTAAACAGTACTTGTTTGATATAGTCTGCTACGAGACTATAAACCAAAGCTCATATTCATCTATCAGACTAGAAATATCTCATATTCAAGTAAACCTCAAAATATTCTTGCCAGATAAACGAGTAGTTTGTTACGCGTAACCTTGGACCGGTCCCAGCTGGACCGGTCCGGTTCTACACCCGGCGGTCCAAAGCCGGGCGGAACCCGTCGATCGCAGAAACAGCGGACGAAGGAGCGGGCTAGGCGGCTTTTGAGCGTTTCGTTGGAGGGAATTTTTGAATGAAGAGGGTGTTTATGTAATTTGTATCTTTCATTTTGCTTTAATTAGGGAGTTAAGAGAGAATTAGGGATTATCTTGAATTTGAGTTTTTCTCTTTAGATCTAGGGTTTGCTTTGGGCTCTTGGCTTCGCCGGAGACTTTGGAGAGTACGTTCTTCCTCTCGAATTGAAGAACAAATTGTATCTTTGCTATTTGTTTCGTCTACTAGTAAAAATACAAGCCTTTGCTTGCGTTGTCTCTCAATTTTCTCGCAATTTTCACTGTTTCTCCTGCGCATAGTTGCTGTCCACTGTTGGAGACAGCAGTTTTCTCCTTGTTTGGCTTCAGTTTTGGCTAGGAACTACTTGGAATCAAGTATTTCCTATCAAATTGGGTATCAGAGCAAGATTTTCGGGACCACCGGCGGCTGAAATCCTGAATTTCAGCAAGATCTGTCTCCGGAAGAAGATTTTTGTGGATCCGATAGAAGAAAAAAATAGCCGGAAAGAAGGTGGACGTTTTGGAAGGAGAAATCGGTCAATTGAAAACCGATCTAGAGGAGAGATTCTTCGACTTTCAGAATCAGATCACTACCAACAACGAAAGGTTGGAGGGAAAGTTTATGGCCATAGAAGAGATGATGAAGAAATTGTTGGAGATGAAGACAAATCCGACAACGTCAGAAGCAAGAGAGAATACCGGAGACCATGGTGTAGGAGGAAATCCGAACCCGCGTAGGGGGAGGAGGAATCAAGATGTGGAGATCCTTGAAGGAGACGATGACATGCCACCTCTAGAGCCACTTTCTAGAGAGGAGATGAGCATGGGAAATGACCGCCGAGGTGCTGATTTCCAGCGTCAAGGCGTGGATTTTGAAGGCAGGAGGGGAGAATATGAGGGAAGTGCAGATTTTGGCGAGAGAAGAGGAGAATATCAGCGTCGAGGTGCTAAATTTCAGCGTCGAGGTGCTGATTTTGAAAGGGGAAGAGGGGATTATGACGAAGGACTCGGATACCAACGACGGAGGGAGGACCGGGACACTTGGGGAGCACCTCCTCTTCGAGGAATGGGAGGTTATGGAGAGTTCCGGGGTAACGGAAGGGATCCGAAGGTGAGGAAGTTGAAGATGCCCATCTTTGAGGGCGAAGATGGCCATGGTTGGATCTACAAGGTGGAGCGTTACTTTGCTGTCAACGGGTTGACAGATGATGAGAAGCTGACGGCGGCAGGATTGTGTCTGGAAGGGAAGGCGTTGGCATGGTATCAATGGCGAGACAGGAGAGAGCCTATCAGGACTTGGAGAGAGTTTAAGGATTGTTTATTAGAACGTTTCCGAGCCGATGGGGGAGGAGACTTCTTCTATGAGCAGTTCTTTGCTCTGACTCAGGAGGGGACCGTGGCCGACTACCGAGACAGATTTGAATACTTAGCGAGCTGTTTGGATCATATCTCAAAATCAGCCTGGAGGGAAATTTCATGAAGGGGCTCAAACCTGAGATAAGAACAGCGGTCAGAGTGCTGGAGCCAAGGAATTTAGGCAAGGCGATGGAGCTTGCACAACTGGTGGAAGATCAAAAGAAGTCAGAAAGAGGAGCTCGAGGCAACTACTCTGGGGGATCATACAAGATGACTACTACTGTGTTACCCTCAAAAGGGGTAGCCACAGGAAACCAGAGGAAGATGCCCAAGGAGAGATCCGGTGGTGGTGGAAGTGGGGGACAATTCAAGAGGCTGACAGAGAAGGAGATGCAAGAAAAGAGGGCCAAAGGGGTGTGCTTCCGTTGTGACGAGAAGTACATGCCTGGGCATAGATGCAAGGACCGAACTCTTCAGGTTCTCCTTTTTTGTGATAACGAGGAAGACGAGGAGGAAGGTGGGGGCCAGATTGAGGAGGAAGAGGAAGAGAAATTGCACCTGGATGTGGCAGAAGTCTCTCTGAACTCGGTAGTGGGATTCACTCCGAGTCACACTATGAAGGTTAGAGGAGAGATAGCTGACCGTGAGGTGGTGGTGTTGATCGATAGTGGGGCAACCCATAATTTTATTTCCACCCAGATAGTGGAGTCGCTGGGAATGGAGCTAGTGGATACGGGCGGCTATGGGGTGATGATGGGCACGGGGAAGGTGGAAATGGGTAGGGGAGTTTGTAGAGGGGTGGTGCTGAAGATTCAGGAAATCCAGGTGAAGGAAGACTTCCTTCCATTGGAATTGGGAAGTACTGACGTCATCCTAGGGATGAAATGGCTGCGTACCTTGGGGGAGACGAAGATCAACTGGGGGACATTGAGGATGGAACTGGTGATAGGGGAGAGAAGGAGGACGATTCAGGGGGACGCGGGGTTGACCAAAGCTGGGGTTTCTCTCAAATCCCTAATCCGAACCATTCAGCAGGAGGGAGGAGGCTACCTGGTGGAATTGCATAGTTTGGAGGGGGCAGGAGTGGAGGAGGGAGGAGCTATACCCCTCTCCGTTCAGTCGTTGATTCAACAGTTCCAATAGGTGTTTCAGCCGCCTCAGGGATTACCACCGCAGAGGGAGCATGAACATGCTATTGTATTGAGGGAAGGAGTATCACCCATCAGTGTACGTCCTTACCGCAACCCTCAGTTCCAGAAGGATGAAATTGAACGGTTGATCAAAGAGATGCTGGAGGCAGAAATCATCAGACCCAGCATCAGCCCTTTCTCTAGTCCCGTTCTGTTGGTGAAAAAGAAGGACGGCAGCTGGCGTTTTTGTGTAGATTACAGAGCACTCAACAAGGAGACTGTACCTGATAAGTTTCCTATACCAGTTATCGATGAGCTCTTGGATGAATTAAGTGGGACCGTGATTTTCAGCAAGATAGATTTGAAATCGGGCTACCACCAGATTCGAATGAGAAAGGAAGATGTTCCCAAAACAGCTTTTAGAACTCATGAAGGCCATTATGAGTTCTTGGTGATGCCCTTTGGCCTCACCAATGCACCTGCTACTTTCCTGGCCCTGATGAATAAGGTCTTCAAACCTTATCTCAGACGATTTGTGTTAGTATTTTTTGATGACATCCTGATATACAGCAAGTCAGAGGTCGAACATTGGGAAGACTTGAAGAAAGTGTTAGAGGTATTGCAGGAACACCAGTTGAGGGCAAATTTAAAGAAATGCTGCTTTGCACAAGCCAGTGTAGAGTACTTGGGTCATGTGGTGTCCAAGGAAGGGGTGGCAGCTGATCACTCCAAAATTGAGGCAATGCTAAAGTGGCCACTACCAAAGAATCTGAAGGCGCTGAGAGGATTTCTGGGATTGACAGGGTATTACAGAAGATTTGTAAAGGGATATAGCACCATAGCATAGCCACTTACGGAGCAATTGAAGAATGACGGTTTCCTGTGGGGAGAAGCAGCAACATCCGCGTTCGAGAGCCTGAAGAAGGCAATGACTACAGTGCCGGTCCTAGCTTTGCCGGATTTTACTCAGACATTCATTGTGGAGACCGATGCATCGGGATACGGATTGGGTGCAGTACTTATGCAGAATCGGAGACCCATCGCTTATTTCAGCCAGGTATTGACTGTTAGGGCAAGGATGAAATCAGTATATGAGAGGGAATTGATGGTCATCGTGTTGGCCATCCAGAAATGGCGACCCTACCTACTGGGAAGACACTTCATTGTCAGGACGGATCAGCGGAGCCTGAAATTTCTTCTGGAATAGCGGATGGTGACAGAAGAGCATCAGAGGTGGTTGTCCAAGTTACTGGGGTACGATTTTGAGATTCAGTATAGGCCCGGAGTGGAGAACAAGGCGGCGGATGCCTTGTCCAGATGTATGGAGGAACTACAGACAGTTGCTCTATCTGTTCCCTTGATGCTTGATTGGGAGGCCATCAGAGAAGAAAGCGCTAGAGATGAGAGTTTGGGAAAGATCAGGACTGAGTTATTGAAGGAACCAGGTAGCCACCCGGGGTACTCACTAGAGGGAGACAAACTGCTGTATCAGGGGCGATTTGTGATGCCCCGGACGTCAATCCACATCCCAAACCTACTCCAGGAGTTTCGTGGGAGTGCAGTGGGGGGCCACTCAGGCGTACAAAAGACATACAGGAGACTAGCTGGGGAGCTGTACTGGAAAGGGATGCATAAAGATGTAGAAGAGATGGTAGCCAGATGCGAGGTCTGCCAAAGGAATAAGTACCTAGCTATGTCACCAGGAGGATTACTACAACCGCTAGCTCTGTCAGGTAGAGTATGGGAGGAGATATCTATGGACTTCATAGATGGGCTGCCTCGTTCAGATGGGTTCACGGTGATCTTAGTGGTGGTGGACAGGTTGAGCAAGTATGCCTATTTCATTCCCCTCCGACATCCCTATACGCGCAGTAACAGTAGCAACAGCCTTCATCAGAGAAGTGGATTCAGATTACACGGAGTGCCAGAGGCGAAAGTATCAGACAGGGACAAGGTATTCCTCAGTCATTTCTGGAGGGAGTTATTCAGGTTGCAGGGAACAGTTCTCAAGAGAAGCACAGCCTACCACCCCCAGACGAATGGCCAGACGGAAGTAGTCAACATGAGCTTGGAGACGTACCTAAGATGCTTCGTTTCAGAAACACCAAAGCTATGGGCAAAGTGGCTATCCTGGGCTGAGTATTGGTACAACACGTCATTTCACTCAGCTTCACAGATGACCCCATTCAAGGTGTTGTACGGACGGGATCCCCCACACTTGGTACACTTTGGGAGCAATAGTACTCCTGTTTCGTCAGTAGAGGAGTACTTGGCGGAGAGGGATCGAGTGCTCGAGGAGTTAAAGAGGCATTTGCTGAGGGCACAGCAAATCATGAAAAAGCAAGCAGATGGGCATAGAAAGGATATCCAGTTTAAGGCAGGGGATAAGGTGTTCTTGAAGCTCCGTCCATACAGGCAGAAGACAGTCGCCAACAGGAGGAATGAAAAGCTGGCTCCAAGGTACTTTGGTCCTTATGAAGTGATGGAAAAGATTGGGGCAGTAGCATATCGACTGAAATTACCCCCATCGGCGACTATACACCCGGTTTTTCATGTCTCACAGTTGAGAAAGGCCATTGGTGATCACATCACCATTCCCGAGCTGCCGGCCACACTTACGGAGGATTTAGAGGTGATCATGGAACCCTTAGAGCTGAGGGTGTTCGCCAGAAAGAAGGTAAAACTAGGGAATTGTTGATCCAGTGGAAGAACCTTCCTGACTACGAGGCCACGTGGGAGCCATACGAGAGGACGAAACATCAGTTTCCTGATTTTCACCTTGAGGACAAGGTGATTCTTTGGGGAGGGCGGTAATGTTACGCGTAACCTTGGACCGGTCCCAGCTGGACCGGTCCGGTTCTACACCCGGCGGTCCAAAGCCGGGCGGAACCCGTCGATTGCAGAAACAGCGGACGAAGGAGCGGGCTAGGCGGCTTTTGAGCGTTTCGTTGGAGGGAATTTTTGAATGAAGAGGGTGTTTATGTAATTTGTATCTTTCATTTTGCTTTAATTAGGGAGTTAAGAGAGAATTAGGGATTATCTTGAATTTGAGTTTTCTCTTTAGATCTAGGGTTTGCTTTGGGCTCTTGGCTTCGCCGGAGACTTTGGAGAGTACGTTCTTCCTCTCGAATTGAAGAACAAATTGTATCTTTGCTATTTGTTTCGTCTACTAGTAAAAATACAAGCCTTTGCTTGCGTTGTCTCTCAATTTTCTCGCAATTTTCACTGTTTCTCCTGCGCATAGTTGTTGTCCACTGTTGGAGACAGCAGTTTTCTCCTTGTTTGGCTTCAGTTTTGGCTAGGAACTACTTGGCATCAAGTATTTCCTATCATAGTTCTATCATTTTTTAAAAAAGTTAATTACATGAATAAAAGGCATATGCCCAAAAATTTAACATGTTAATATTATGGCACATCCAAAACAACTTTGGGAAAATAATTTGTTGTTAGATTAATAGGTAATAGATAAGCATGTACATATAAAAAGAAAAGAAAACATAAATTAAATTTTTAATATAAATAGGTTGTGCATATTTGCATAAACATACTTGAGAAGCCACAACTCGATTATCATCAGGAGTTAAAAGGATGCGAATGGCATCATATAAGCTTTGTGGACAGCTTCTAGTCTGTTCTCTCAAAACCTTTACAAGAAGCTCATCAAGTTTTAGTTCCATAAATGATTCCTTGAGGACTTCATTGCAGCAGTAGAAGCTGCAGCAATGACAGAAAATCCATTGTCTAGTATGGTAGCATTTTGGAAGCCTTCTTTAAGAATATCCACAACAATTTTAGGACCACCACTTTTACCAAATGTGTCAGTACTTTGAACATCTGTGGGGAAGAAATATGCATACTAAACTATAAAAACTCAAGTGGATATTGAAAAAAATATAGTACTGTAAACTTATCAAGGGAAGCGCGACTCTAAATTATAATACTATCCTGCAAGGTCACATAATGCGCAGATGCATTCAAATGAAATAGCATTACATTCCCAATAAAATGGATGTGTTCCTTCGAAGGAAATCATATTATTGATATGAAGCAGCAGCACAGTCAAACAAAGAAAAGGACTAATAACAAAACACCGAACTACAAAGTATCAGAAATGCAACAAAAACCAACAAAACTACCAATAGGACATAATTCATTAAACAATGTTTTATATTTCTTCTAAACAGACCAAATGTAAGATAAAGGATTCTACCCTGAAGAATAGAACTCAAAACCCTTAAGGCTGTAACCAGAGGCCTCTCCAATCTACCATAAAGTAAGCCGGATAATGAAGTTAGGAGCTCCACCCCGCCATTCTTCCTTGCAATTGCAGCATTTTCCGATCCTTCTACACTGCACAGATCATAAAGCTTGCCAAGCATCCCAGCCATTTCCTCCAGATCCGCAATCTCATCAGGCGCAACTGCCATTCTGCCTTCCAATTTTGACAAAAAACTGGTCCTTAGCCCATCCAACAATTTCACGACAGGGTCATCTTTCGCACTAGTTACTCCAGGAACACACTTAACAATCCCTGAATATTTGCACAAGGAAATGTCATCAAAAACACAAACCATTTGAAATGACTACATTAGTAGGAAAAAACCAATACACTTGACAAATGCCAAATCCTTGTCCAGGGAAATTTCCGTAAACAATGAAAAAATAATCAAAATTTTCCTTAGATCATCTGTTTGTGGTTAACCACATTACGTGCAATATTTCAACCCCAAATACTCAAGAAATTTCTTATACTAAAATTCAGGGCAAATTGCTGGGAAAAAAATAATTCGGTTTTAGCGACTAGAGATTATCAATAAAACAAAGAAGAATTGGCTGGTAAAGTCGCCTCATACATTGATGTGCAAACTCAAATGGAAATGGTAAAAAGGTTAGAGGGAGTGAGAGAATATCTGCTGACCGGAGAGGTCGACGCCTTGGAGGGTTAGGGTTTGCAGTGTATCTTCGAGAGCCTCATCGGCATCCATACCGAGATCTTCCATGTTCTCAGCCACCATCGCCTCGAACGCTTGCTGGGAGATCGTGCGCTTAGATGAGCCCATCCTGTCACGATTAACACATCTCACTCATACGGCGTAGTTATAAAACCCTAGTCAAAAGACTCACGTAGGGGGAAATTAGTGGGTTCGAACACCTCACACAGTTTATACGAATCAGGTGCAGTCATGTTATCCACTATCAAGCAGAGCTCAATATTGAGTAGCATCGAGCTTGGTACTTAGTAGTACTGAGCTATTATACCGAGTAGGGAGTGATGTGGTGCATTTTTTTGGGCCTGGACAGCGTCTGGTGTCCGAACCTAATAATTTTCCCATGAACATGAGAAATTATTTGGTGCGAAGTCC
Organism: Dendrobium officinale; assembly: GCA_019514585.1. Taxonomy (NCBI): domain Eukaryota; kingdom Viridiplantae; phylum Streptophyta; class Magnoliopsida; order Asparagales; family Orchidaceae; genus Dendrobium; species Dendrobium officinale. Next base: position 11,629,477 of record CM033687.1, read on the forward strand.
GGCCTTTCTTGCCTTATATACATTTCATATTATATATAAATCATATTAACAATCATCACATACATCAAATATAATTATCACTATAGCATTTGTTTGCTTGTAATATGTCTATTGCATGTTTCACTAAGTCATTAGTAATGCATATTATGTCTTTTATGTCCAATAATGATATATTGATTTCTTATTATTTTATACTCAATATTATCCTAAGAAAACGTCGGACTTTCGACGGACCACCAAGTGACGCCAGATTTTCATCCCCGTTTGTCACTAGATTTCAACCATACGATTGACATTTGTAATTTTATCGCACTCAAGGATGAGTCAGCCCACTATAATCCACTCGAATTCTAGTGAAAACATTTTCAACTGGGTCAGACACCATGATTTTTTTCCCCCTTTCCAGGTTTTCTAGATAAAAAATCTTGTATTCTCTGTGTGTGATTTGGATATCCATACAACTCTAAGACGTATAATTATAACTTTATCGCCGCGTGTATTCTAGCTCGCAAAAGAGCTCAAATTAGACAGCTTTTGTATCATTAGATTTATTTTATTATTGAAATATTTGACTATGAGTTTATTAAATTTTGATCTTTGATGATCTTAAATTTAATTTTAAAAACTTTTAATTCAAATATTATTGGAAAGACACATACGACTAAGATAATTTTAGACTATTTATTAATTCTTCCAAGAAAATGATATCAAATTTTATTTGAATTTGAGGTAAAATTTTCCTAACATTTTTCTAGGAATATAATATTACTCATGGAGTTATCTAAAAAAAATTTTATAATTGGGATTTTTACATACATAACACTCAAAACACTTCTATTTACATATCTCACACCCAAACTTCACTTTTTATTGTTATACCACCTAAAATCCCTAACACTCACCAAATACAACACTTCGTTTGCTCATGTTAAATGAGCATCTCCAAACTGCTTTGCTTTTAGCGACTTTTCCCTTGGTTGGTCGAATCTCATTTTTCGCGGCTAGGTATTTTCTTCTCCATTTCAACATCTCTTTTTCCTCTTTGGGACTTTTGCATTTCGCTTGGAATGATTTTTGGCCTCCACTCCTCCATAAGCCGCATAGGTATGTTGTTCTTCTCTATTTCAAAATATATGTTTTATGTTTTCAACAAATATATGAAAGTAGTGTATTCATAGTTTTTCCTGGTTCAAACAGAGAGATTTCTGGTGTATCATTCACTAAATCTGATTTAAATCCATCCCAAACTTATAAGTGGATGAAGAGGTGTGACTGGACAAAAAGTTTTCTGAAACTTAAAACATACCATGATTTCTGACTGGTGATTAAGAAGATTCGGGAACAAGAGGAGGCCATAGCTTGGTATTTCATCAATTACCTTCCAGCTTGCTTAGATGCTTTATATCTATCCAAATGACGACTGTGTTCATCCTCAATAAGAATTGCTCAAACGGTTCAAAAGGAAAAAAATGTCTCAGCATATAGTAAATACTTTTCTTCATATCAAAACAAATAGAATGAACCCAAACATAACTTTTAATCTATTTATAAGACAAGAAAACGTCGCATGCTTAGTTTCACAAAAAAGGGAGCTGTGTTGGTTCGATGGAAGAGAGAGAAAGGGAGCTGCTCACATGCTCTATTTCGTAAAAAGGGGAGCTACGTTGGTCTGATGGGAAGGAGAGAAGGGGAAGCAACGCGAGAGATATGCTCGGACAGGTTTCCCGCGTGCAAAATGTTGTTTTTGCAAACTGGTTTATGACAGAAGAAAACAGAGCGTTGTATTTTGTGAGTGTTAGGGTTTTTAAGTGGTATAACAGTAAAAAGTGAAGTTTAGATGTGAGATGCGTAAATAAAAGTGTTTTGAATGTTAGTTATCTAAAAATTCCTTTATAATTTTATGGAGGCTCAAATTTTTTTTTTTTTTTGTGATTTCTGAATCGATTAATATTAATTGGCGCATATATCACATAAATTTTATACCGAAGATCAGGCTTTTTGGTTCAGAGTCAAATCCTCCAATCAAGTTGAGGTTTAATTTCATGCTGGCGCTTTGTACCTGATCTGGACCACTCCATACGGACTATCAATCCATAAGCTACATCGTCTAATATACCAAACAGGAAATTTTACCATTAATTGTCATGCACATATCGATACCCTAAGAAAATTGCCACGCGGCGCTCATCGTTTAGTTGGACTGTGTACGAATCTTCATCAATTGTTGCCGCTAGATACATCTTCTTCAGAGACCGCTAGAGACTAAAACCACCCCTCGTGCCTTACTCTTCCAGTAAATGCTACCTGCAAACCCCAAACTCCATGGATTTTCATCCTTGAATAAGCTCATTGCCATCAGCGTCGTCTTGGCTTACTCACGACGGAAGCCATGGAACATCACGACGGAGCTGCCGGAAGCATAGACGGGGCCGGACCGACGTTTTGGCTGGCAAACGCAGAACTACTCCTCGCTTCCGGCGACTTCATCGGTGCCAAAACCTTTGCAGAGCGCGCTCTCGAAGCCGATCCCCTCGTTGCCGGAGCTGACAACTTACTGGCAGTCGTCGAAGTCCTTCTCTCCGCCAACCGCTGCCACGTCGACAACGTTAATCAGATCGATTGGTATTCCATACTCCAGATCGAGCCCTCCTCTTCATCGGACCCCGCCGCAGTTCGCCGTCATTTCCGCCGCCTCGCTCTCCTCCTCCGACCCGAACTAAACCAGCTTCCCTTCGCAGGTGACGCCCTAAAGCTCGTTCTGTACGGATGGTCCATTCTCTCTGACCCCGCTAAGAAATCACTTTTCGATTCCGAACGTCGAATCTCTGTGCAGCCGGCGTCCACGAGAGAGCCTGATTTCTGGTCCTCTTGCCCCTTTTGCCACTACGCTCACAACTACAACAGCATCTACGAGGGACGAGATGTTCGGTGCCAGAGCTGCCGGAGATCTTTCCGTGCTGCTGCGTTTCCGGTGTTCTGGACGGCGTGCTCTTTTTGCTTCCACGTTTACGAGTACGATGGCGCCTATGAGGGCCGCACTCTTCGCTGCCAAACTTGTCGTCGGCCGTTTCGAGCAACCTCGCTTCTTTCGGCGCCGCCTATTGTGCCTGGCACCGATATGTACTTTTGCTCGTGGGGATTTTTTCCTCTAGGGTTTGAATCGGAGGATGGAGCACGGAAACATTTCTTTTCCATGGCTCCGGAGAATCAGCCGCAGCAGGCTGAGGCTACCAAGGACAGAGATGACGACAGTTTGGTGTCTGGGAAGAGGGGCTTGATGTTGCATAGGCAAGTAATTGCGAAGAAAAGAGTTGGATTTACTTCAAGGAGGAGATCTTTAGATTCAGGATTTGGCCCGAGTAGAGCAGGGAGGGAGACTAGGCCAGAGAACATTGACATTAATAAGGAGTGGGAGAGCTGTGGTTGATCTCCATGGTTGCGATTAATTCTTCTCAAGTTTTATTGTGGGAGTTTGGGGAAATGGAGAGTGTTTAGTAAGAAGGTTGGTGATTTATACGGTTTCCAAGTGCTAGTTCTATAGGGGGGCATCTCCAATCCAATCGAAAATCTCATTTTTCACTCAAAAATACAGGAAAACTAAAAAATGGAATGATTCATCTCCAATATAACTGCATTTTGCGCCCTTTGCAGAAGGTAACAGTCTTTCTTTCTTCACATGTTTCTTCGGCAAATCTGGTAGAAACAGAAAATAACTCAGGTGAACAGTGCAACACCAATATTGGCATTTCACTGTTCACCCGCAACCAAATATCGAAAGTTTTGAAGTTTGGCGACGCCATTCATGCATTTGGAGTTCGGTTGGAGAAGGCCTAAGGCAAGTTAAGATTGATTGCTATGGTGAACTAGACAAGCCGTGCCTACCTTCTGTAGAGAAATTAACCAAGGATTAGTTTTGATCAGTAAATCTTCTTGCTTCATACTTGCGAATGCATGTTTATTGTTTGGCAGGATTTGTGATAAATCTTTCATAACTCCTACTCAAATCCTGCTACCAAACAACCACTGATTGCATTTCCTAAACGAAAAGAAAGGAAATTGATTTGAGTAACAAACTTAAAGAAGAATCTCCCCATGAATTACTACAGGATTTTGTTAATCAGAGAAACTGCAATTGGATTTTATGGTTAGATGAGAGCAGATACATCATGTAATAACCATGGTAGGAACTGGCAGGTTCCAAATCCATCCTTTAAAAGTGTTAACTAACCATACACGTGGCACATCAGTATTGGGCTCTCACGTGTAACAGCAATTTAGGATGTATTTTCTTTAATTCATTTTGTCTATATATATGTCTGTAATAACGAAAAGAGAATAATGAATACAAAAAAAAACATTTTCCACTTATCTTTTCTGCTTTCATTTTCTGCGCTTCCTCTCTCTCTGTTCTTCCTCAAGAACAAGAATCAATCAAGGTTCTAAGTTTCAACATGGTATCAGAAGTTCAAGTTCTATCCTCCGGCAATCTCCATTAATCTTCACCGCGGTAATGGCCTCCAGCAACACCGCCTCCTCCTCCACCCAGGACACCACCTCTCATACTGATGGCGCCTTCTCCTCCTCGCCAATACCGTCCTCCCTCAAATTCCTGATGCACAACATCAAGAACATCGCCACCAACACCCTCACCGCCGAAAACCACTCCCTCTGGCGATCTCAAGTCCAGAAACTATTTCGAGCAAATGGATTTGAAGGCTTCTTGACAGGCACAGCAGCGGCTCCAACCCCGACGATCCTCTCTGGATCCGGTCAACAAATACCGAATCCAGATTACAACACCTGGATCTCTATCGATCAAAACCTCGCTGCGGCACTCTACTCGGTCATATCTCCGGCAATCCTCCCCTACGTCCTCTCCATCGACCACTGCTCCGAAATTTGGCGCACATTGGACACCCGTCTCCAATCAAATACGCGCTCAAGAATCGCCCACCTAAAGAACGAGCTCCACTTCTTGTCAATGAAAGACAAAAATATGACACAATATCTTCTCGACATAAAATCCAAAGTCGACGCGCTCGCAGCCGCTGGAGCACCCGTGGACGTTGAAGACGTCATCCACTACACGCTAAACGGCCTACCGAACAACTATCAAGCATTCAAAACGGCTATTCGAACGAATATGCGTTCGGTCAGTCTCGATGAATTATATACTCTGTTATGCAGCGAAGAACTCAACCTCGCACATGAAACAATTAAAGATCTCCAAGCACTCAACCTGGCGGGCAATCAAACGGCTCTCACAGCCGGCCGAGGCAGAGGTCGTGGACGTTCTTCACAAACCAGAGGCAGATCTTCTAATCGTCCTCAAACAACATCGAATTACTTACGAGGACCCAAGCAAAGCAGACCGTCCATAACTTGTCAAATCTGCGGCAAATTCGGGCACTCCGCAGTCAAGTGTTGGTATCGTCACGACGACAACTACAACTCCGAACCCACACCGGCTCTCTTTACCACACCAACTCAGGCCGCCTCATCGGAATGGTTCCTTGACAGCGGAGCCTCCTCCCACCTAACGTCCGATCCCAACAGCATCCAGCAGCCGCAGCAATATACTGGATCAAGTCAAGTAATTCTTGGCAATGGACATCAGCTACCAATCCAAAAACACCGGTAAAGGTCTTCTCCCAACCCCATCAGGTAGCCTCCAACTAAAGAACTTAAATCTTGTTCCGAATCTCTCTTTCAATCTCTTATCGGTACACAAACTAACTCACGACAACGACTGCCTTATCACCTTCTCTTCTAACGGTTATACAATACAGGACCGGAAGACCCGCCGCCGTCTTCTCACGGGTCCGTCTATTAACGGACTATACCCACTTCTTGGCCCCAACCGACCAGCCAACTACATTCAGAAACTTGCTCTCATCTCAGTCCAGCACGTCCCGGATCTCTGGCACCGAAGGCTTGGTCACCCAGCTGCGTCTACACTAGCAGTAATTGCCAAACAACATCAACACATTCATGTCGCCCGCCTTGACTGCGACTCCTGCAGACGATCCAAAAGCCATAGACTTCCTACCCCAAGATCCGAATCGGTCACCACATCCCCGTTTCTACTTGTTCACTCGGACGTTTGGGGACCATTCCCTATTGTATCAAATAACGGCTTTAGATTCTATGTTTCTTTTATTGACGATTTTTCCAAATTTTCTTGGATTTTTCCAATTATGCATAAGTCTGATGTCTTTACAAAATTCGTTGAATTTCAAAAGTTTATTTCTCGTCAATTTAATACTAACATTCGAACAATTCGTACTGACAATGGCAGCGAATACATAAACAGCAAATTTTCCACATACTGCCGCGCCACCGGTTTAGTCCACCAAACCACCTGCCCATACACACCGTCGCAGAACGGAGTCGCCGAGCGCAAACATCGGCATCTCATCGAGACAGCCCGAGCACTCCTCATCCAAGCGTCGTTACCACAACACCTCTGGGTAGACACAATCCTCACAGCCAACCTCCTTATAAACTGCCTACCTTCCCCCAACACACTTCTCAAATCACCTCACGAAATTCTTTTCGGTAAACCACCAGACTATAACTACTTCCGGGTCTTCGGTTGCCTATGCTACCCGTGGCTCAAGCCGTACACAGCCAACAAATTGTCTCCAGTTTCCAACCCTTGCGTCTTCATCGGGTACGCCTCGTCTCAAAAGGGGGTACCGATGCCTAGACCTCGCCACCAGCAAAATCTACACCTCCACCCACGTAATCTTTAACGAAGGCATCTTTCCCTTCGCCAAACCCACATCTCAAATCCCATACAACTCAGACACACAACAATTCACCCCTCCTCTTCTTCTCGTGCCAGCCTCGGGCATCCCCTACTCTTTACCCAAACCGAGCACACACTCACCGACCCTGTCAACTCCACCCAACACGAACAGCTCCGAAGACACCTCAATCCCACCGTCTAACAATACTTCACAACCCACAGCCAACAATCAGTTCACTGCTCACGATCCGCCCATACCTGCCCCGCATCATCACATGACTACCAGACTCAAAACTGGCATCACTAAACCAAAGAAAATCTTTGATCTAGCCCCACGCACTCCAGCCAATCGAACCTACTACTTTCGCTCAAGCCAACAAATCAGAAAATTGGCGTGCTGCAATGTCACAAGAATTCCAGGCACTTCAGTCTCAAGGCACCTGGGAATTAGTTCCACCCGAACCTTCCTTCAACATACTCGGATCAAAATGGATATATCGCATCAAACACAATTCCGACGGCTCCATCTCACGGTACAAAGCCAGACTCGTCGCCAAGGGATATGATCAAGAATACGGCATAGACTATACGGAGACATTCAGCCCAGTGGCAAAAATGCCAACCATCCGCGTCCTGATCCTTCTATCTCTACACCACAATTGGGTCATTCATCAATTAGACATCTCCAACGCTTTCCTCCACGGTCACCTATCCGACGTCGTCTACATGCAACAACCACCAGGCTTTCAGGATTCACTTCACCCTAATCACGTATGCCGTTTAAAGAAAGCTTTATACGGTCTCAAACAGTCCCCTCGCGAATGGTACGCCACACTATCAAACCACTTGATCACCTACGGCTTCCAAGTCAGCTCGTCGGACCAATCCCTGCTGACTTACAAATCCGGCGGCACCAGGATGTACATCCTCATCTACGTCGACGACATCCTTTTGACAGGTAATTCAACAACCGAAATTAATCAACTTCTTTCTAATCTCCACAATACGTTTCAGATGCGCAATTTAGGATCTCTCTCACAATTCCTCGGGATTCAATCTTACAAAACGAATTCCGGCGTCATTCTTCATCAACAAAACTATGCAACAAAAATCATCGAACGCGCAGGGATGTCCCAATCCAAGCCAGTCTCTACACCAATTCCTTGCAAAGTCACTCTTCATACCAGCAGCAATGAACCATACGACAACCCCCACCTCTACCGTCAAACGATTGGCTCCCTTCAGTACCTAACGCTAACGCGACCGGACATTCAATTTGCGGTGCAACAATTATGCCAGCACATGCACAAACCTCTCAAAATACACCATGAATCACTGAAACGTCTGCTACGCTATATACATGGCTCGACCAACACAGGTATTCCCCTATCCCGAGATCAACTCCTCTTACAGGGCTTCGTGGACGCCGATTGGGCCAGCAACTCCCACGACCCGAGCATCAATCTCAGGATTCTGCAACTTCATCGGACAATCTCCTATCTCGTGGCAAGTGAAGAAACAAACCACGATCGCTCGCTCCTCAACCGAAGCTGAATATCGTGCTCTCGCAACCGAAGCTACCGAAATATTATGGCTGCGCCGACTACTGGAAGACCTACACACACCGCAAGAGCAACCGACCATAGTCTACTGCGACAACACGTCGGCCATCGCACTCGCCAATAATCCGGTCTTCCACGCTCGCACCAAACACATAGAGGTCGACTGCCACTTCATCCGAGATTGCATCAAGAAAAAGCAGATTTCTGTTCATCACATATGCACTAACGATCAGCTCGCCGATATCCTCACCAAAGCCCTACCAACACAAAGGTTTAAACAAATCTCAAGCAAACTGACAGCAACTACGCAGCCATCAGCTTGAAGGGGGCTGTTAACTAACCATACACGTGGCACATCAGTATTGGGCTCTCACGTGTAACAGCAATTTAGGATGTATTTTCTTTAATTCATTTTGTCTATATATATGTCTGTAATAACGAAAAGAGAATAATGAATACAAAAAAAAACATTTTCCACTGTTATCTTTTCTGCTTTCATTTTCTGCGCTTCCTCTCTCTCTGTTCTTCCTCAAGAACAAGAATCAATCAAGGTTCTAAGTTTCAACAAAAAGGCTTTGTTCCTTAGTGGGGGAGGTGGCTAATAGCAGCATGTAATAGCTTGTAGGATATCCTGAACAAGTGAAAAGAAGATGGATATATTCCATTTCAACCTTCAGAATCATAATTTCAAATCAAATATCCATATTATTGTTATGTTGATTTCAGGTTGTTTGGATAAAACAAACTCAACCTTAATTGTAATCTTATCCACATCGCATATTTAGGCTTCGTTTGGGACTTTTTTTTTTCATGCTTCTTAAAGCTGTTTTCTAGTAAAAAAAATAAAAATTTTGTATTAAAAAATCATTTTAAGTAACAGTAAGAAAGTCTTCCCAAACGAAGCCTTGAATCAAATCCAAGCTCACATGTTTAGAATTGTAGTGTCATGGCATGTATTGACAACCCTACAAGAATCAGACATATTATTCGGGTTATTTGTTGACACATTGAACATGGATTTTTTGAGTTGAATATGTATTGGGTTGGTATATCAGGTCATTAATTGGCACTCCTATAAATTATGACTTAAGCACCAAAAAACAATTTGAGCACAAATAGAAAGTGCAGGCTGAGCTCAAATTATTTCTTAATTCAAATCCAAACCCCTTGATTGTGTGAGAGACAATGGAGAGTTGTGGAGTGTTGGATGAGTAAAGAGGAGTGTAACTCTTACAATGGGAGAGGTGCTATAGATTTTGTGAGAGATTAGAAATGACTTCAAATAATTTTACTAGTATTTGTGGAGTACAAATGATGTCCTTTCTTATGACGGTGGAAGGTGATGATAAAATATAATTGACGTAAAACATATAGAATGTATTTTGTTGTGGAAGTTAGGAATGCCTTGTGGCATTAAAGTTATTTTCAAGAGATTATTTGTTTGTCTATTTTAGTCATTCTCTCTTGAGGTAGGGAGATCATGGATCAAAAAGTCTAACATAAATCTTGATGTGTATCTACTACTTCATCCACTATAGCTCCACCTTCGTTTGTTATTCCTTTGGCACCATCATTAGTTCCTATTGCTGCTACTTTATTCTTCTCTTCCTGTCTCCCATCCTATGGTTACACGCTTCAAGATAGGTAATCTTAAAACAAGAAAATTATTTAAACAGTTTCAATCCAATTCAACCACTGCCGACCCTACAAGTTATACTACAATTATACTCCCTAATGGCATATGGCTATGTTTGAAGAGTTTCAAGCTTTACAAACTCAAGGAACTTGGCAGTTTGTTCAACCACTGTCTAATCAAACTTTTCTCGATTGTAAGTGGCTATTTAAAATAAAACGTCATGTTGATGGATTCATTGCTCAGTATAAGCTCCACCTTGTTGCTCATGGCCATAAACAATAATTTGACATTGATTTTCATTAAACTTTTAGTTCAGTAGCTAAAATACCGACCATTCATATATTTCTTCTTCTTGCTTTAAAATTTCGGTGATAAATTCGTCAAGTGGATTTATCCAATGCATGTTTTCATGGTGTCATCTTCGAAATAGTATATATGTCTCAACCTCTGGGATTTCAAGATCCATCATATTACAAATATTAATTAATAATTGATTTATAGTAAATATTTGGCTCACTTATGGGTAGTTGAGTAGTTCCACAACATTAGCTTATAGTTCAAGGGCCATTGAGGTTTCGTTTAAGACCATTTTTTTTACTGTTTTATTTTTTATAACTTAATTATCATTTTTATTTGATCATTATTTTTTAACTACTAATAAATTTTTGTATTAAGAAATGATTTTCTACAACAATTAAAAAATAATAATTATTTTCTCTAAAACAACTTTGCAATCATCTTTATAACAAGTTGCAGCCGTTCCAAACGAACTCTAAATCTCTAATTTACAAACACAAGTTAATTTTATAAATAATTATCATTAAAAACGTATAATTAAATGTATTAAAAATTTTATTTATTTACTTACTTTCCCTTGACTCACATGGAATATTTTGTTCATATCATGATAGTAGTCATTGAAGTCTCTAATAAGGGATTCTTCCTCTCGTGGTGGATCGAACCTTTGAGAAATAAGTGCCATCATTATAATGTTTTCGGTAGACATACTTACGGAGCTAGTGGTTGCGGGTGGCTACTGCTTTTCTTTTATTTAAAATATAAAATTTTCATCTTTAAATAATCTTACAATTATGTATATTATAGAAGTTTTGTCTGTCCACTATTTTTTCACAATTTTGTCTGTCCGTACCCTCTAATGTAAAATTCTATTTTTGCCATCACTAGGATGGGGAGTTGCTCCTCTCATCAAGCGCTAAATCTAACTATTTCTACCATAGTTTTTTTGTCTATCCACTATTTTTCACAATTTTTTAATACATTTTGTGCTAAGAAGCTGCTTTGTATAGTAGCTTTTAAAAACTATTTTCTTCACAGCAGCTTTCTTCATAACAACTTCAAATCTATATTTATAAAAAGCTGTAGCTGTTTCAAATGGACCCAAAATTTTTCTGCGCAAATTAATAAAGCTACTATGATGAATTAAGGGATTTCTTATGAAGGCTTGGTTGGTAAAAATGCACCAACACTGAATATTCTTCTTTTCCGTTTCTAAATTAAAAAAAAAAGGCTTAAAAAATTATTCTTAAAAAAAAAAAAAAAAAAAAAAAAAAAAAAAAAACACGTAACAATATGCTGAGACGTAATATTTAACATATTGTATGTAATAGAGATTGTGCAAAAGAATCTAAAAAGCAATAGAACAAAAGAAATTAAGGGTTAATTTGTTTGATTGTATTTAGAATGCCGATAAAAGTAAATATCTGAGGTTTTGAAAATTGTGGTATTTGGATGATAGCATTAAAATGCAATGTATTTGGGGGTGCATTTGGTTCATTTTGATTGTATATGAAGTTTGATTATTTTGAGCGAATTTCAAATACACATCTTAGATAGAAGTGACACTGATTGGCCGTCGCCTCCCCCTCATCGCTGCCCTTTGTCCATTGTTGCCGCCACAGCCTGTTGTTGCAGCCACTGGTTGTTGTTGGACCCACATATAGCCGCCTGAGATCGTCACAATCGTTCGTCATCGGCCACTGCCACTGCCGCCGCCCATTGTCACTCCCTCCTCCCACTACCTTTGGCCACATTTAATCAACTATTATTTCACATGCACTATTATTTTACTTTGTAATTTCCTTATTTTCACCAAGCAAGGAAATATAAAATACTGCATTTATAATGTACTTAAATAATTAAAAAGTATTTTCAATACTCTTTTTTTTTACACTATTCTTTTAAGTGATCTTCATTTATATCTCATAATCAAACAGCCTTAAAAGAACATATGAGAGCACTATACTTATCAGTTATTTTAAAAACATTATCAAGAGAAAATGAAAAAAAATTAGTTGCAAGTAACGGTAAATGTTTGAACTAAAACGCATTTTTAATATCAGTTGCGTAATTATTTTAAGTCCCACATTAAAAAAATAATAATAAGTTTTAATTTCTTCCAAGGAAATGAGCTATAATTGCAAGTGTACTTCTCATGCTAAAATGTCTCGCCCTTTTTAGGAACAAAGGTTTTGCAATGAAAAAAAAAAAAAAAGTTTTCAATATCATTAAACAATAATATTAATATAAAATTTTTTTTTCTCCAATTGTAAGTCGTCCTTATTTTTATCATAATAGCACAGGTTTTTAGTGCACCATAAAGTAAATGAGACAAATGGAGCTGAAATGCCAAAATTATGCTTCATGGCCAATAAAAAAAAATAAGGGGTAAGCTCGAGTCAGTTCTGAATAATCAATTAATCATAATTCATTATATAAACTGCTTTGAAATAAATAAAAATTTTGAAAGAGCTAATTAGAAACAATCCAATCAATCCAAGCAATCCAAAATGTGTTGAATGGTCATCATATGTAACTCCGCATGGGAGTGTAAATGAGTCAAACAGACTGGTGAGCTGCCTTGGGCTCAACTTGATAAATGACTTGTGAGCCGAGCTCGGTGAGCTAATAAGTAAAATTTGAGCAACACTGACTCAACTCGTTAACTCGTGAGCAGTTTCATTTAAAAAAATAATATAAAATATATTATGATTCAATATTTTAAGTATAAAATTATTATGAAATATTTAAAAATTAGATCCAACTTTCTTATAGAAAGTAATTTTTTTATATTTTATAATTTTTCATTCTTTTTATTTTATTTTAATAATTACTTAAGTCTTAATAACTTACTTACTTTCATAATAGAAGAGTTAGCTTTGCTTGAATTAGTAGAATAATGCTCAAACTCGAACTCGATAAATTAATAGCCAATTTATAAAAAGGTGTCTATTTTGATATTTAAATTATTTTAAGGATCAGGTTAACAAAAAAATTTACAAAGGAGAAAATACGGAACTTAATTACTTGGTTTCAATAGAAACTGGAACTTCATTATCCAATTTCTTTTGAAACCAAAACTACTTCATTATGCAGTTTCTACTTTGATCGAAAGTCGAATTGTACTTCTCCGATCTCTATAAATCCTTAATTTAATTTTTAATGTAGTTATTTTTTTAATGTTATATATATATATATATATATATATATATATATATATATATATATATATATATATAATGAGAAGAAGAAGAGGAAGAAGGGGAAGAGACTCACAATGAAGAATACCGAGTAAGATGAGAGCGGATGTGCGAGACGACGGGTGTTTTCGATAGTAATGACCAGCCGTGTGCTCCTCCAACAGTGGAGTCACGGTGGCAGAAGACAGAGAACCGAGTAGTTCGCGCGTGTAAGATTGAGAAGAATTAGGGATTCTCGATTTTTTTAAGGGCGGACCTTGTCGTGGGTTAAAACCAATGATTTTTGCACCGGTTAAAACCGGTGCTAAAATATGATTTTGGCAACGGTTTTTGAACCGCTACCTACATCTCCTATGAAAAATCCAATTTTTTAGTAGCGAGAGTACCAATTTTAATAGTATCAATGTCTATTGAAACCACATAATGAAATTACAGTTTCAATAGAAAACTGAATAATTAAGTTCCTATTTCAATTGAACCGTCTAATTAAGTTCCGGTTTATAAACACGGCCTCCCATTCTTCGTATTTGCTTCTTTTTAATTTTTTTCATTAACATGCTCTTTAAACTAATTTAAGTTTAAAACAATCTCTTCTTTATAACTTGGCCTAAATTAATCAAATTCAACCTCAAATCAGAAGAGATTGGAACTTGGCTTTACACGTTTACGCTCTAACTTCACATATGAATTATAATATCACCAGTTACCATATAAACTGCACACTGCATGCATCATGATTCATGAAGGATTGGCTGCCTAAGCTTGCCAACTTAAATATATATATATATTAAGTTGCGCCTCTCTTTTTTTTTTTTTTTTTTGTTTAAATTATACCAAATGGCTTCAACCGCTATAGTGCTCCATTCAACTTTCAAACACAGCTTTGAATATCTCATTTTTGAAATAATAAATTAAGAAGAAAAAGTAGAGCTAAACTCCAATTGAAAGTTCGCTTTAGGCATTCAAACTGTTAATGTCTGCTGCGGCAAGAGGTTTCACATTCAGGCTTTTACAGCTCAGTGTTTTCTCTTTCTTTTTCTTAATTTTTTTCTTTTGTTTATGAAATCTCCAAAGCGCTGGCAGATCCTCTTTTGGGAGGAGACAGCATAATGCGCTTGCTGGTTCCAAAGGAGACTGAATATTGGAAAGCTTAGGCCTCGTCAAAGTGAATTACTGTACTAAAAAGTAACCGCTCCTTCTGCGCACAGGTCTTTGAACTCGTGAATCGTGAGATTGATTCTCTCTTCTTATGCTCACATGCATGCCCACCTAAATTGTTCTATTTCACACCTTGATTACGTCAAAGCAGAAAAACAACAAGCGAGATCTGATGCATTGAAGCCTTGAATTGCGTATTTTTTTGAAAGGCTGATACAACTAAAACTGTTCTCACTGCACACGAGAGATTATTGTGTGTGGACACCGAACGGGTGAGAACCGTCCGGATTTCTCTGTCTACAACAGAATTTTTCTCTCTTTACAGCAAAAGCACAATTATTGTAGTAGCTATGCTTTGACTATGCTTTTACTACAGACAGAAAGAAATCCGAACAGTTCGTTCCGCCCGGTGTCCGCACACAATAAAAAGCCCTATGCACAGATATTTATTAAGTAGTGAAACTGAAATATGATTTATAATTTCTATATTTCACTTCCTTGTTGGAGGTTTTTCCATTTTATAATGTATAGAATCACATAAAAATAAGTTCAAGAAAAAAAAAAATGTATTGAAGTTGTTGATAACTCTTTGCCAATGGTTGAATGTTTACTTGGTAGTAGAATAGCTCCTCTTTTAGGAACTGAATACATCTCTACTCCTCAAGAACCTTTCAAAACATCAAATCTTGCATGATATTCTTAGATACTCAACTTTTTTTGATACGTTAGCTGGGAGTTTTGGCTGCCAACTACGATCAAAGACGAGACCGAAAGAACCTAAGAGCATACTTCAAAATTTAGGAGAGACAATCATTCATATGATATAAAACACTTCAAAATACATAGTTTTCAGAGAAGCCCCTGTCCCTTAAATTCATCTTATTCTTTCTTCCTTGTAATCCTTCAGAACTCATTTGTTATATTTGCAAGAGCTCAACAAATGGCTAAAATTCTCAACTAATTAGAATGCACATATACGTTACTCATCGAATCATTGTAAATCCCATCTTTGATCATGTTGTAATTAAGCCAAGTTATTAGCTTATAAAAGAGCAAATGACATCGTAGTAATTGAACAATGCATGCAAAGAATAAGAAATTTAAGAAAATATAATAAGACATATGAAAGAGCAAGAAGAGCAAAGATTTTTTTTTTTTTAATTTTCTTCTATCTTTGTAAATTTAATATTTCAAAATAATTTTTTTAAATGAGTCATTGCATGATCTCACAATTAAGCTCATGACCAATTTATTAAGTTAACATTGACTTCAAATCTTATGAAGAGAAAAATATATTTATATAAAAATAATGATTAATCATATCATCAATTTATGTCCTTCAGATTTTAAGTTCTGACTTCTGAATGAATATGACCATTCAAACTCAAATTTCCTAATTATTTTTTTAAAACAATTTTTTTATATCTATTTAAAATATTTTTTTAGTACAAAAATTTTTAATTCAAAATTTTATTATACTAAAAAAATGCTTTAAAAATAGTATCAATTGACCAAGAAAAATAACATCTATAAAGAAAATCTAGAAAAAAAAATATTTAAGTTTCGTTTGGGAACCTTATTTATTATTTTCTAAAATAAATTTTTAGTATAATTTTTTATTTGAAATAGAACTTTTTTTCTAAAAAATAACTTTAAAAAACAATAATAAGTGTAAAAAAGAAGCCTTACTTTCTTATACTGAAAATTCATTTGACTGTAAAATTATAAATACCAAAATTCAAAAAGAAAGTGGCGTTCAATTCGCTTTTCTGTTCCATCACCGTTCATGATAACATCATGATGTGAACAAAGAAACGAGACGTCGAGAGGTTCTATTCCTGTGACAAATAAAGAAGAGACCAGAAGTAAACCAGCAAACCATCGCTGAAACCCGGCCGGCCTTACTACGAACCACGTACGTGATTTGCATAGCACTGTTCCTTTTCTCCCTCCTCCAAAAAATCCGACGTCTTTCTCGGCTCGGTTTACAAGTCCGATGAGCTGCCTCGGTTCATCGGGACCGGTCAAAAAGGAGAACCGGTAAAGAAAACCTGCGGGGGGATTGCGATTTGGGAACCAGACATTTCCGGCTTTAACCGGTCCCGACGGAGCAGCGGACAGCAGCGCTGCGGGCTCAGGCCCGACACTAAAGGGTGTCGGCCCGGAATCGCCATGATGCCCTTGTGCCTCCCTCCTCGTTCCCTATAAGCCAAAAAAGCCGCGGCCCGAAGGCCGAAACCTCCGCCGCCGCGCGCCGTTCCGCTGCTCCTCGGGAACATCATACCGACCACCAGAGTCCAGGGTCCAGCTCAGCCCAAGCCTTTCTTTATAAATTTTAACTTTTACTGTTCCCCAAGTTCTATTTACCCGAGGGTAACAGGAAAAGGCTTCGCTTGTGTGGACGTTACCTCGAGTTAGCAAAGTAGAGGTGGATTTTTTTTTTCTCTTAATAGCGAATTATACATATAAATTCTTAATATTCTATAATATTTTGAAAACAAGTATAAAAATATTCTAACATCAAATAAATAAGAAAAATCTTAAAGATGTTCATTTATATTGGTGTTGCACTGCTTGTTTTTTTTTTGACCTTTTAGTTGGGATTAGTTTTAAATGTTTGATTTTCACGTTATTCTCATGGGCAAGGATGACCTAATTGCTTATGGTACCCCATTGAATGATAGTGGATGTCCCCCTTCATCTGTCACCGCGGCCTTCATTTCTATTCGCATATCTTCTGCAACCAGGGCCGGCTGCTCCTAGCAATTCTATTTACTGAACCCGATTCTTCGACTCTCCGTACTCGATCGTCACTGTAGTCAGAGTTTCAAGCTTGCTTTTTTTGTTCTTTTGTTTTATTGAGCAGTTAATTTTTTTTATGTGTATGATGTTACACATTCATTTTGAGACTTCCTATTTGTCTATTGTCTTTTGTATTCTATCTTAGTTAGTTTTTGTCCCCTCTTCTACGAACAATTATTTGGTTCGGTGAACGTACACTCCTCTACGTTCGGCCACCAATATTTTAGCGACACGTAGCATTAAGAAAAGTCGCCGACCCGACCCGCCGTTTTTTGGGTTCTCGTACATGCATTTTTTTAATTCCTTTACAAACCGAACAACATCCCATCACTTTTTGGATATATTTCAAATATCTAGCAAATACCGAGTTGTACCTAGTTTTTTCTAGCAATACCGAGCAAATACCTAGCAATACCGAGCAAATACCTAGCAATACCGAGCAAATACTGAGTTGTACCGAGTTGTACGGAGTTGTACCTAGTTTTTTCTAGCAATACCGAGCAAATACCTAGCAATACCTAGCAAATCCCTAGCCATACCGAGCAAATCCTGAGCAAATACTGAGTTGTACCGAGTACCGAGTACCGAGTACCGAGTACCGAGTACCGAGTTTTTTCTAGCAATACCGAGCAAATACTGAGTTGTACCGCCGAGCAAATCCCTAGCAATACCAAGCAAATCCTGAGCAAATACTGAGTTGTACCTAGATTTTTCTAGCAATACCGAGCAAATACCTAGCACTACCGAGCAAATCCCTAGCAATACCAAGCAACTCCTGAGCAAATACTGAGTTGTACCGAGTTGTACCTAGATTTTTTTAGCAATACCGAGCAAATACCTAGCACTACCGAGCAAATCCCTATCAATACCGAGCAAATCCTGAGCAAATACTGAGTTGTACCTAGTTTTTTCTAGCAAATCCTGAGCAAATCCCGAGCAAATCCTGAGCAAAAAAATAAAGCATTCCTGGGTTCCGCTCCGGGTCAAGTCGTCGGGCCGCGCGGTAAAGAGTAAGAACACGTGGCGATATGTTATTGGCGGCCGAACGTACCTCTACGTCAGGTCAGAGGACGTAATAATTGTTCCTCTTCTACACATGTAACTAGTTTTCTTATATTGGAATGAATGGGCAAGGCCCTTAATTTATCCCAAAACAAAATATATTGGTGTTGCATCCTGGAATATTCACGGCGATAAAGAAATATAAATTTTAACGTCTTAGTTTTGTACGAAGACCCAGCACACAATCAGATAAAAAGTGATGGTGCATCATTAATAAGAGACACCAAATTTTTTTACTTGAAAAATTCTGAAAATGGTAAAATTTTAATGCAAAAAAACAATAAAAATATGTACCAAATAAAAGCTAAGCTTAAAACTCACTCAGATTTAAGCTTTCTTCATAACAGTTTTCTTAATAGTTGTTTACAATAATTTTTTAAAATCTAAAAAAAAAAATCGTGACCATAAACTGTCCCAAACGATGCCTTATTTGGCTGAAATTCTACTCTACATCCCTGAGTCCAGATTTATTTGGCTGATGGAGCTTTTTAGTTCTTTCGAATTTCTGTTTATTTCTGTTATTCCTTTTGCTGCTTGTTAATGCTCACTGTTTGAGCGATTTTTGTGCTCTTAGTGAGCTATTTTTTTGAGCTCTCATTGGGCTGAGGTGTGCCTATAGGCTGGGACTTTATTTTGGTTTCTTTTTTCACTTGTAATTTTTACTTTTTCATTCCTTCAATATACAGGCTAAGACCACATTTTTCAAAAAAAAAAAAAAAATTTGAAGTATTTTTTTTCAAATATTTTCAAGAAAAAAAGGTTTTAGGCTGGAATTAGCAATGAATTCTAATCATGTACATGTACAATCCTGAAAATGTTACATGATTCCATCTGTCTGTCGTTCCTGCTATTCTGGATGCGCTCATGACTCGGCAGAGGATTTTATTATTGAAACTTGTTGTGTATTGGAGTATTCGCGGCGATAGAGAAATATAAAATTTAACGTCTTAATTTTGTACAGAAATTTGGCATGCAATTAGATAACAAGGATGGTGTAGCATTTATGAGAGACACTAATATTTTACGTGGAAAACCCTTGAAAATGGGGAAAAATGAATCCACTAGTATTGCAATTGATTACAAATGAGACTCTTCATTGGGGGAAGGCCTTGGCTTGATGTACATCATATGAAGTACATTACATGGTAGTAATATAAAGAATCGTTGTTGACATGTTCGTTTGGTCAAAAGAATCATAGTTTGGTGACGGAGGTCAGAAGAATCATATTCGGCGGGCGACGGAGGTCGGAAAGATTATAGTCGGTGGACAATGTAAGTCAGGAGGACCGTAGTCGGCGAGCGACAGAGGTCGAAAGGATCATAGTCGGTGGGTGACGTAAGTCAGGAGGACTGTAGTCGACGGGCGATGGAGGTCGGAAGGACTGTAGTCGGTGGGCGACGTAAGACAGGAGAACCGTAGTCGGCGGGCGACGGAGGTCGGAAGGGCTATAATCGGTGTACATGTGCTACGTAAGTCAGGAGGACCGTAGTCGGTGGGCGATGAAGGTCGAAATGACTGTAGTAGTTGATGGGCAACGTAATACAGGAGAACCGTAGTCGGCGGGCGACGGGAGGTCGGAATGACTATATTTGATGTGCGACGTAAGTCAGGAGGACCGTAGTCGGTGAACGACGGAGGTCAGAAGGACTATAGTCAGTGGAAGTCCAGCAATATATAAAAATTCAGCATCGGATAAATGTTCGGTGAAAGTCCGACGTCGGCTAGAAGTCCGACGTCAGGAAGATTTGATGACAAGTTGAGGTCCGATGTCGAATAGAGGTCTGACGTCGAATAGAAGTCCGACGTCAGTCGGTGGCCGGGTAGAACTCCGACGTATTTGGGAAAAACTCCAAAGTAATTTGGAGATTGGACAGAATTTCGTCGCTACTTGGAGATCGGGCGAAGTTTTAACGTCACTCGAAAGTCGAGCGGAACTTCGTCGTCTCGTTGAAGTCGGGAAGAATTCCGACATCCCGTGGAGGGTCGGGCAGAATTCCGGCATTCCGTGGAAGTCGGACGTAATTCTTGAGTCACATGAACGTCGGGCAGAACTCCGACGGTGGTCGAGGATGAATTTCTTCCCTCATATCCTTCTTCTCTTCTCTTCTCCTTCTTCTCTTCTCCTTCTTCTCTTCTTCTTCTTGCTTTCTTGATTCGGTCCCCTCTCAAGAGAAATGAAGTGGTTATTTCTAGTTTTTTTTAGGATGACAAGACCCGTAAATAGGAGGAGGGTCAAGGGCAGATATGGAGTGGTTCGGATGGACGTCCGATATTGAATCCCTTGATCGTGTACCGTTCGTCAGGCATTTGAAAGTTATAATGATATCAGAATTCAGTAATCTTGGGCTCGTTGAATTCATCTCGTCGAGCTGCTTAATTCGACTATAATCACGTCATGTTTCAAAACCGTTTGGTAATTCAAATTATGGATTGAACCTTCCAACAGTACTTCGGATCCTTGATTTGGACTCATTTGGACTCGGATTGAGTTGAATTTGGTGTCGTTGGGTTCGTATTTCCGAGACGCTCGGTTCCATTGAAAATTTGCTGAAATCGGAGTTCAGATGATCCTATATTTAATTTTTGAAGTTTCCAACTTGATTTTTGCCTTGAGATTCGTGCCCAATAAAGATAATTTTTTGATGACATGTCAAAACTAACTCTAATTTTAGTAAATTTTAAATGTTTTTTACCAAGTAATAAATAATTTGTTCAAATATTTTTTTATGATGAAATGTGTGCAATTAAATCTTTAAAAAATTAAAGGTCGATGGATCAATTTCACATTGTTTTAAATCTTGCGTAAAATATCGTGGCCTTTTCATAAAAATATAATTTGCTAAAATGATTTTAGTAATTAAAATTTAAATGGGAATTTTCTTATATAAAATTCAAATATTGCATATTTATAAACCAAATATCCAACATTTTTTTTTACAATAATATCATCTAAGAAAGCATAATTCCAAAGTCTGTTTTTGATTATCATAAATTAACTTACTGATTTAAGCAAAATATTAAAAAAAAAGCATGGAAGAAGACAATCTGGGAAATAAATGTCTTACAAAGTACCAAAACTCAAAATATGTAATCAGTATACATTTTATCTTGTTAGATCTAATGTTTAGTAAGATTCACGATTTATTTGAGGTAATTTTTTTATTGCTTTGCTTTATAGACAATAACTATAATTTTGTTCACATATAGTTTTTTTTTTCCTACCACATTTTAGAAATTTATGAAATTGAAGGCTCCTTTATGCAATCATAATAGCGAAGTTGTTTTTCGCAATAATTTTTTTTTTTAAAAGTTTAAACAATAAATTTGAGATAATTCTTATTCCATATTCATCAAATAACAGAAATTGTTCATATAATAATAGTGTTTACTGTCAAAAAACCATATTGAAGTTTTAATTAATTTGATATTCTTTTTTATAAGGTGTCAATTTCGGGTGACGGGTCGAGTTCGGGTCAAACTCATAACTGACCCGGGTTCAAACGGGTCGACGTTAACCCGACCCGGGTAGATAAACAAGTCGAAAATTCAAACCCGGACCAGACCCAACGGGTTGCCCGGTTGACCCGACCAGACACAGGACCTGAAATGCGAGGACGAGCGCGGGCGAGTAGTGAGCGCGGGTGCGCGGGCTAGCGGCGAGTGCGGTTGCGCGGGTGAGCACGGGTGCGCGCGGGCGAGCGTGCGCGGGCAGCCTCGGGAGCAGGGCTCAGGCGCTAGCATGCTTTGTCGCGTGGGCAGTTGAGCGGGGCAGCTTCACGGGCAGGCGGGGCAGGTGTGGGTGGTGCGCGAGCAAGCGAGGCAGCTTCGCGGGCAGGCGGGGCAGCGCAGGATGTACAAGTTAAACGGGTTCGCGTGTTGACCCGGTAACTCGTCGGGTCAACCCGAACCCGACCTGTTTTGAAATTGGGACGGGTCGGGTCCGGGTCGAGTTTTCGTGTTGTGTCAAATATTGACACCCCTACTTTTTTATTGTAAGAGGACAATTAATTGACAATATGATTGATACATAGTTCAATATTTTATTCTGCGGACATATATTTTGAATAATTTCATTTTTCTCCTCGATGTTTCGTTCGCAAACTCAGATAGACAATGTATAATTTAATAATAACAAAAATGTTCTATCATCATCAGCGTATAAAAAAGAGAAGATAAATGACTTTCTCCAGATTTTGGAAAACTTCATCCATATATTAAGACAAGTAACACGACAGGTTAGGTAAATGTCTTTATACGCGCTTTTAGTTCCTATTTCGTCGTCTACAACGAATATCGTTTACTGATAATACATTTTCGTTTACATTTATATATATAAATCGACACTGTCCTTATTGAGATTAATTTATTTATACGATGGTATGCAATTTTTTTGAACAACTGGACTTCTCAATATGAATGAACAATTCATTATTGGAACTTTTATTTGGTCCAGTCACAAGACATAGCTCTACGTTCGGCCGCCAGTAGAATCGTGCCACGCGTTCTCAGTATTTACCGCGCGCCCCGACAACCTGACCCAGAACGGACCCAGGATGGCTCGGTATTTCTCGATTTTGCTAGGTATTGCTCGGTATTGCTAGGTATTGAGCGATTTTGCTCGGCCATAACCAATATCGAGCAAATATCGAGCGATACCGAACAAATACCGAGTAATTCCGAGGAATACCGAGTCGTAGCGAGTTTTTCTAGAAAAAGTCGGTACAACTCGGTATTGCTCGGTATTGGTCTTCACAGAGCGGCATTTCTCGTTATTGCCAAGCAATACCTAGTAATACCGAGCAAATACCGAGTAATACCGAGGAATACCGAGTTGTGCCGAGTTTTTCTAGAAAAACTCGGCATTGCTCGGTATTGGTCTTCACAGAGCGGTATTTCTCGTTATTGCCGAGCAATACCTAGCAATACCGAGCAAATACCGAGTAATACCTCGCAATACGCGAACATAGCATTCCCGGGTTCCGATCCGAGTCAAGTCGTCGGGCCGTGCGGTAAAGCACGTGGCGACATGTTATTGGCAGCCGAACGTAGCTCTATGTCCGGTCAGAGGACGTAATAATAGTTCCCTTTATTGATGGGTTAGACCGTTAGACCATCTCCAATTAAACCGCCTTACGCTGTTTTTCTATCCGATAAATGTTTAATAAAAGAATTGGAAATTTGGATCGGATTATGTGACATATTTAGTTGTTGTAGTTCACAGTGGTCTTGTTTCTGATTTTCAGGAACTGAAAAGAGAAAGAAGATTGTGGATTAGCAGTTAGGATCAGATCTGATGTTATAGATATTTTGCTATTTTGATTTTTGTATGGTCATGAGTAGTTAAACTTTCAGTTATGCACATTTTGTTTGTAGCCATATAATGTAGTGTATATATTTATTTTGATGAAATAAAAGAAACTTTGTGAATGAGTTTATTTTTAATTTTTGGATATTTTAGTAGGTTTGTAGTATGTAGTTATTTCAATGAATATTGACTGGAGTGCTGCAAATGAACCGAGCGTTCGACGAGCTACTCGTGACTCGGCTCGATAAGAGCTCGTTCATGTTCGTTTGATAAGATCAACGAATGAGCTTGAACAGTTTTGATAAACACTTGATAGTTAAATAAACAAGCTCGAGCAACTTGACGTTCGGTTTGTTTGGGACTTCTTTCTTACTGCTTCTTAGATAATTTTTAGTAAAGAAAAGACAAAAATTTTGATGGTATTGCCAAAACAAACAATTATATAAGATCGATCACTCTTACAAATTTCTTTTGTCCTATTTGCATCCAATTCACTCGCATTAATGTTGTATGGCTTCTTAATGTAGTATGGCAGCTGGTCGTCTCATCTTATTCTGGCAATTTTTCTGGCAAATTAAGCCTCTACAGTACAACATCATTCTTCAAAGTTTCAATTTTCAAACGAAGTTTACAATTTGATTTCCATTTTACTATTGAATAATTAAATATAACTAAGAGTAACTCAGGCATAAATAAGATTTAGACATTGTTTATAAACATTTATATAAGAAAATTTAGCAGGATCCAGATTTATGTTTGTAAATTGTCTATGGTTGGTAGAATTATAGTGAAAGTACTAATAATTCTGTTTTTTTTTTTAACCCACATAGGAGCATACACTTTAAATAAAATGGAAAGTTACAAGTCCTTAAAAGATCAAGTAGCTCACTAAAAACACAATCTTTGAAAGAAAATCTAAGAGCCAACGGAACTTAACAATTACAATCAAAACAAAAAAGAGGAAAAGGAAGTCCAACATAAAACAAACGAGAGTTAGAACAAGGCGGCAACAACAACACACAGCTAGGGAGAAAGACGAACAATCCGCCACCAGCAGGAGGAGGAGCCACCATGGAACCCACAAGAGGAAAAGACAGAACCACCATACAATCAACCAAACTAATAGAGAGCCACAAGAAAACAATCGACAAAGACAACCAAAAACCAATTTGAGGCAGAATCACTATCCTCCAACCAATCACCTTGAGCCGCCCCATTGTAATCCGAATAAGTAGCTAATTGAGCTAACAAAGCACTATTAGCAATAAGGGAAATATGAACACAATGAGAGAAACGAGGTTTGAAGCAGCATACTTAGCACCATCAGAAGCACCGCCACCATTAAAAGCCACAGTAGGCCTGATTAGAGGCTCCAGAAGAACAAAGACATCCACAACAATATTATCATTACCCTCAATAACAACCACATTATTAAGCATCCCATAAGCTACATTTTCCAAATTAACTAGCTCAATCGTAGGTCCACCACCCCCAAAAACTAAAGAAACAAAATTATCACCCACATCATCCACAACATCAACACAAATATGACAAGCTATAAGATTAATGCAATAATTATTGGCATTCATGCTAACATCACCACCTTCTACACCATCTTTGTCAGTACAATCAATATTCTCAGGCATAACAATAGCTCAAAGAGCAACTTCCTCCTCAACATAACTGGGATAACCCAAAGGTAAAACAGAAGTCAATTGACCAGTAGCTTCCACCGAAAGACCAACATTATTCCCGACAGCATCATCAGTAGGACCCAACTCCATAACCAAATTATTGGCAACACAAGAAACAACATTAACCACCCTATCTCACTCATAACAAACATTAATATTAAGCGGTTTAAAGGCATCAGAAAAAGCAATAGGCGGGGCAGAAGATAGATATATGAGGCCGACAATCACCACTCAAATTCCCTATACATTCATATGAAGCACAAAAAGAGGGGAAAACATCTATAACAACGTGTTAAATATAACCTAATTTCTCATGACCCAACCACACGTTATCAAGATAAGTTTTTGTGATGTCAAGCTCAACCAAAACAAGGACTACAGAAGGGCGCGACCTACCAAAAAGCGAACCCAAGCCATGAAGGATATGTGGGGAGAACAGATGAGGGCAGAGGTTAGGAAAAGAAATTAAAATAGGAAAAATTGGAGACTCAACACCAACTTTAAAAAGAGGAGACTATTTGGTCAATTTCATATATCAATTATTAACTAAATAAGTTATATGACAAAAAACCCATACTATATTCAAGATCATTAATCATTTTAATCAAAATATGCAAAAAAATCAAGCAAAGTAACCGAGACATCACCAATAAGCTTAAGGTTGAAGATCTTTAAATGGAGTCAAAAGAAGGTCGTTTAGAGGGGAAGAAACCAACTAACGAAAATTGAAAAGGAGTCGCTAGAGAAATGTATCTCTTCCTCCGAGATCCAAAGTGATGGCAGACCACAAAAAAAAAAGTAGGTTTGAGATCAGGAAATCTACCATCAGAGGAACTTCCAGCAAAAGCCTTGAGAAAGAATCAAGTACTTTTGAATGAACTATCTAAAAATCCACTGTCGCTTATGCGATTCACCGCCATTCCAGCCAAAGAAGTTGGCGGTGGACGAATCAGAAGCAAAACGAACACCAAAGCAAATCACAATAGAGGAAAAGATTAAAAAAAAAGGAAGACTTATTGGAAGAACCACTGGCGAGGGGGCGAGAAGCGCCACCGGCACAAGTAACCCTAGCAGTGAGCGAGAGCAAAAAAAAGGAAGTGGAACGAAATAGAGGAGAAATTGTGGTCAAGTCTTATTAGAATTGATTTCTGTTGCTTCTCCTTACATATGCTTTGTCTATGTATTTATACATTTGTACAGATACTTCTAGAACTTGATGAGCTGTCTTTTCTTGAAGTTCGAAGAGGTGAACTTGCCGAGCTGCTCGTGAGCTGTACATGAGCTGTTGCTGAGTCGACGTGGCAGATCGTTCTCTTCGTTCTGCTTATAGCTTCTCACGCGACTCTTCTCTTCTCGTCTTATCTCTGTTCTCTGTATTTTTCCTTCTGTTCTTCTTGTTGCTGATATTCCCCCTCAAGCTTACTGTCCGGCTGGATGGTGAGCTTGTTTCTGAGGTCTTGAAATCTTACTGTGGCTAGCGGTTTTGTGAAGATGTCCGCTAGTTGGTCATGTGTAGTTACAGGAATTACCTTGATGTTTCCACACTGTATATGATCACGAATAAAGTGTTGATCTATGTCTATATGTGTTTCGTTTTTGAATGAAACACTGGATTATTTGCGAGGGCAATAGCAGACATATTATCACACCTTAGTTCTGTTGGAGTTTTGAGCTTTACATTAAAGTCTTGTAGTAGTTTTCTTATCCAGATGACTTCCGCTGTCGCTGCAGCCAGTGCTCTGTATTCGGCTTCCGTTGATGAGCGAGAAACCGTGTTTTGTTTCTTTACGCTCCATGATAATATATTATTTCCAAGGAATGTGCAGTATCCTGTAGTTGATTTTCTTGTCTTTTTATCACCTGCCCAGTCTGCATCTGAGTATGCATGTAGATCTAGTGAGCCTGGAGTAACCGGGATACCATAGTTGCATGTCCCTTGAATGTATCTGAGGAGTTTCTTCAGAGATTGAGTATGTTCTGCTTCCGGTTGATGCATGTGTTGACAGAGAATTGTTAACTGCATACGAAATGTCTGGTCTTGTAATTGTTAGATACTGTAGAGCTCCAGTTATTCTCCGATATGTGTAGTGATCTGATAATATCGGGTCTGCTTCTTGGTTTTGAGTTTGTTTGACTACAGTCGGATTAGCAAGTGGTTTACATGTGGATAATCCAGCCAAATGAATTATTCAATTTTGCATATGATGACTGGGATAGAAAATATGTGCCTTTGACCCGAGTGATTTGTATGCCAAGAAAGTTGCTAACTGTTCCCAGATCCTTCATTTCGAATTTCTGATTCATTTGGCTGATTGTCTGAGCTATCATACTTGAGCTGTTTCCCTGTCTTAGTATGTCATCTACATATATTACCATGTATAGTTCTATATTATCCCTCCTTAGAATAAACAGAGATGAGTCAGCTTTGCCATTTTCAACCCGATCTTCTTGATATGTGTGAGAACATTTTAAACCACTGTCTTGGTGCTTGCTTTAGACCGTATAGTGCTTTCCTGAGATGACATACCATTTCTGGATTGGTCTTATCTTCAAATCCTTTTGGCTGTTTCATATATATGTCTTCTTCAATATCGCCATGTAAGAATGCATTGGCTACGTCTAGTTGATGTATCGGCCAGTTTTTAGACGCTGCTATAGTAAGAAATGCTCGGATTGTTGGGAATTTAGCTACTGGACTGAATGTGTCCAGATAGTTGACACCATATTCTTGGTGATTTCCTTGAGCAACTAATCTTGCTTTGTATCTGGCTATGGTCCCATCCGAGTGCCACTTTGTCTTGAATGTCCACTTGCAGCCCAATATTGTGGTATTGGGAGGAGCTTGTGTGAGTTCCCATGTTCCTTGTTTTTGCAACGCAAGGAATTCTTCTGCCATTGCTTTTCTCCAGACAGCATGTTTGACGGCTTCTGTATATGTCGTGGGATCAACAATGTCTGTCTTTGCTGACAGATTGGCATGAAGCAGATTCAGAATTTGTCTGGGTTTTAACGACCCTGTTTTAAGTCTGGTAACCATAGGATGAGTGGTTTTGAGATTATCTGGATGTTGCTCAATGCTGAGTGGAGATGTTTTGGGCTGTAGATTGAGTTGTAGGTGTGGTTGGTTTTTGCAAGATTTGAGGAGTGTTTGTGGTGATAGTCGTGGCTATAGGAATGAGGAGTCCAGGGGGAACATTTGGTTGACTGGGTGTGCTATTGGTGATTGGTGTTATATTTTTGAAAGGAAAACATTTTTCATCAAATGTTACATGTCTAGAAATGTATATTCTGTAGTTCGATGGGTCTAGACATTTGTATCCTTTAGAGATAGATGAGTAGCCAATGAATACACATGGAACAGATCTAGGAGCAAGTTTGTGTCTTTGGTTAGGTGGTAGCCATGGAAAACACTGACATCCGAACGTTCTCATGAGTGAGTAATCAGGTCTAGTGTTGTAGAGACATTGGAATGGTGAGAGGTTATTGAGTGTTCTGGATGGCAATCTGTTGATTAGATATGATGCTGTCAATGTGGCTTCTGGCCAGAATATTAATGGCATTTTAGCTGAGTGAAGGAGTGTTCGTGTGGTTTCAATGAGGTGCCTGTGCTTACGCTCAGCCACTCCATTTTGTTCAGGAGTGTATGGGCAAGATGTTTGATGTAGGATTCCATGAGTACTGAGATATTCCGACATTTGTTGATTAAAAAATTCTTTGCCTCCGTCTGTTCTCAGGCATTGAATTTTTAACTGGAGTTGATTTTCAATGAGTGTTGCAAATTTGATAAATACAGATGGTACTTCAGACTTTGTTATCATGGGAAATAGCCAAACAAACAAATTTCGAGAAATCATCAATGAATATTACGTAGTATTTGAATCCTTCACGAGATGTAATTGGGGCAGGTCCCCATACATCACTGTGAAGTAATGCGAGTGGTCTAGAAGACTTGGTTACAGACTTATGAAACACTAATTTGTGACTCTTGGATACAAGACAATCATGACATGCTATGGTAGATAAAGGTATGTTGAGATGCTTGTTGTTATTTGCAATATCCATCAGGATTTGCTGATGCGGATGTCCTAAGCGATCATGCCAAGAAAATGCAGATTGTTGTTTGGCTGTTAGAGCAGAGTGATTTGTGATTGCAACGGGATACAGACCATTAGAACTTGGACCCGTGAGTAGAGTTTTGTGTGTCTTCAAATCCTTTATGATGTACCCATTGCCATCAAAAGAAATGGAAATGTTATTGTCTTTTGTGAGAGCATAGACAGATAACAAGTTATGAGAAATTTGTGGAATATGAAGTATTTGAGATAGTTTTAGCTTACTGTGTGGTGTAGGAAGAATACCAGATCCAGAATTTGCTATTGAAATGTTTCTCCCGTCTCCAATTGTAATGCTATCAGATCCACTGTATGGTTGAGGTTGATTCAAATTCTCAATTGAGTTTGTCAGGTGCGATGACGCACCTGAATCCAGGTACCAGTCTGGATTTGATTGATCAGTTGACGCTACCATTACTTTTTGATTTTCTTGAACTGTTGTTTGTTGAGGCGTGTAGTTCAGGTTCAGCCTGTGCCAACACGCTGATGCTGAGTGTCCCTTCTTATTGCATATCTGACATATTTGGGTATTATTTGATACATTTCTTGTACCAGGATTACTTGTTCTTCCTCTGCCTCTCCTTCCTCTGCCACGTGAGGAGTACA
Source organism: Dendrobium officinale (assembly GCA_019514585.1). Classification (NCBI taxonomy): domain Eukaryota; kingdom Viridiplantae; phylum Streptophyta; class Magnoliopsida; order Asparagales; family Orchidaceae; genus Dendrobium; species Dendrobium officinale. Next base: position 11,659,663 of record CM033687.1, read on the forward strand.
GCGCTGTTCCTGACTCAGTAATAGTCATTTGTTTGAGAGCTTCTCTCTGTACATTTACTTCTTCACTCATCAGAAGTGAGTACAAATCATCCAAGCTTATTGGATTGAGATTTTTGTTCTGATAGATGTTTTGAACACCTGGTAGGCTGGAGATAGACCATTAAGTGTATACATCAAGATATCTTCTGTATCTAGTGTTACTCCTGCTGCCGTAATTTGATCTACTATCATCTTCACTTCACTGAGATATTGTGTCATCGTCTGATTTTTTCATTGCCAGATTGTGTAATTCACTTTTTAACTGAATTACCTTTGATCTGTTTGTTGCTTGCAGACGTTTCTCTATTGTACTCCAGATGGCGGAGCACGATTCCAGATGTATCACATATGGAAGAACGGCGGCTGAGATTGTAGAACACAATGCTGCTGCTAAATTCTGATCAATGAGATTCCATCTGATATACTGTGAATTTATTACAGTATTTCCTTCCGTCGTTTTTGTGTATTTTTCTGGTGGATCTGTCGTTGAGGATAAGAATGGCATGAATCCATTTGCTTTAAGGAGTTTCATGACTTGTGATTTCCATATAGGATAGTTATCCCCTGATAGTTGCGTCGGAACTAGGTTTTTGATATTGGAAATCACAAATTTGAGTGATGCTGGAATGTGATGTTCTTCGTCTATTTCTGTTCGTGCAGGTTCTCTGATCTGCGACGATGATGAAGAAAGGGATTGCGCCATGATCGAGCGACGAATCTTGATTCGTCTCGATGCTCTGATACCATAAAGAAGTGGAACGAAATAGAGGAGAAATTGTGGTCAAATCTTATTAGAATTGATTTCTGTTACTTCCCCTTACATATGCTTTGTCTATGTATTTATACATTTGTACAGATACTTCTAGAACTTGATGAGCTGTCTTTTCTTGAAGTTCGAAGAGGTGAACTTGCCGAGCTGCTCGTGAGCTGTACATGAGCTGTTGCTGAGTCGACGTGGCAGATCGTTCTCTTCGTTCTGCTTATAGCTTCTCACGCGACTCTTCTCTTCTCGTCTTATCTCTGTTCTCTGTATTTTTCCTTCTTTTTCTTGTTGCTGATATTTTAAACAGAATTATAAATTACAGTAAACGAACAAGAACAATACAGAATGTAAATTACAGTAATATACAGTCCCTCCTCGTAAAGTTACCCCGCCCTCCTCGCCTACTTAAACCTCATCCAATAAGCAATCCCCATCCACTCTCTCTCTCTCTCTCTCTCTCTCTCTCTCTCTCTCTCTCTCCTATTTTCAACTCGTTTATCCTCTTATTGTACCTTCGCACATTCTCGTTGATACGCTCACTCTACCTCCTCTTGGGATAAGCTGTCCCTCGTGACCACGATAAAATGGAGACCGACGGCGCCGTCCTTCCAATTGCTGCCTCCTGCTCCCCGGCGGTGCGTTCCTGCCGGAGCCACAGTGAGGCAGAGCGCAAGCGCCGACAACGCATCAACGGCCACCTCGCTACCCTCCGCTCCCTCCTCCCTTCCGCCTCCAGGGTATACATATAAATTAAATTCTATCTCCCTTTTCACTTTAATAATTATGCGCTTTCTAATAAACATTGGTAGATGGACAAGGCGACGCTGCTCGGGGAGGTGGTCAGGCACGTGAGAGAGCTGAGGGGCATAGCCGATGACGTGGCGACTTCAGCAGTTCCCAGCGAGGGCGACGAGGTCGGCGTCGATGATGACGTTGCGGAGGGAGGTGGCGGGAGGGTGCGGGCATGGGTGTGCTGCGCCGACCGACCCGGGTTAATGGCGGAGCTGAGCCAGGCTGTCGGGTCGGCCCGTGCGAAGGCGGTCCGTGCAGAGATGACTACGGTTGGGGGCCGGACGAGGAGCGTGCTGGAGCTGGAGTTGCTGGGAGGGCCGACACCGATCGGAGGGGAGGCGAGGTCCGCCATCCAGGCCGCACTTCGAGAGGTTCTCTTGGCCGACAGGACCGGCTCGACTGATCGGTTCAAGCGACAGCGCCTCTCGACCCGGTTCGGCACTTCCGCGCTTTAAGCTTTCTGTTTTTGGTGCGGTTCTGTGTAAGCTCTCTTCGTTATGTAAGCAGTTGCTTAGTTCTGCACAGTTTTGAAGTATTTATATTAATGCTATAAAGGACAACATTAATTCGCCTCATTATAATTTTTTATTATTCTGTTGGGTTTATTTTATATTTTTATATAAATGGGAAAAGGCGGATAACAATTAATTATTATAAAAAATAGTTATATTAAAGATTTGCTGTACCATAATATCTCTCCATGAGAGGTAATATAATGATAAACGTGAAATTAATTATAAAATTTGATGCTAATATAAATATAAAATAAGTGCAAAAATGGATGATTATTCAAAATAACATCATTGTTTACGATGAAATAACATCGAGTCAAGTAATCGCATAACAATTTTGAGTTAATAATACCGTCATCAATAATATTTTTGTTATGTGGAGAACGTTATTCCGAGCATCAAAGAATAATTTCAACGCGAGGCTCATATAATTTTGAACTTTTCAATTTATATAAGAAAAAAAAAAGCTTATTTATTTTCATCATGTTGACCGATTTTTTTTTTTCGCTAGTTTATTATCTTAAAATTTTCATTATAGTTATAAGTGCAACAAAGCTTAAAAGGGTACTTTGGAGATTTTTAAGCTTCTTTTAGACAGTTTTCTTAATATTTATAAAGTAGTTTTTTAATATAATTTTTTTAATAAAAATTTTGTATTAAATAAGGTGTTTTATAAAATAGAAAGAAAGCTATCTCAAATGAAGTCTTAAAAATAATTAATTAAATTTAAAATATAAGAGTACATTTAAGAATTAAAAAATATTCATCAAATGTATGCATGATCGAGATTGGGTTCTCACCATTTAATAACATGGTAGTTCAATTATGTTAATTATTAGTAATTACAATAAATTTTTTCTTAATATGGGGGAAAAAATTTTTAAAGGTTGAATATGCTCGAGCTTTATTTCAACTAATTTTATTAATATTTTCTAAAAAAATTAAGTTTTTCTCTTAAATAATACAAAATATGGCGAAAAGATGTGCAGACGAAGAAAAAATTATTCTGTAACTTTTTTTGTTGTGTACCGGTGCTATATGTACTCGATGAAGACAATTTCTCATCTTTTATATATATCTTCCCAAAGAAAAAGAACAAACATTTACATTTCTGGACATCGTTTTAGTGGATGGAATTAGATATTGAGTTGTGGACTATTCTGTGTAGAATTTGATAGTTATAGAAACTAGAAAAGTTTTTGTACTTAAAAAGTTAGAAGTTTTTTCATACCAATTTGATTTGAAGGGAACAAAAATCAGATTGTTTTTCTTAGGGGAGGAGAGTATTGATCTAATTAATACGTTGAGGGGTTAGAACACCCTCAATCAAGTGAGTGATTTGATTTTATATGATGCATGGAGTTGGCCAGCTCGTATGTTGCTTACTTACCTACTCATTAGCTAGGATTAAACACCCTCATTTAGGATCCAACTCTATCTTAATGCACTTTTAATGGCTTATATATTCTTATATATATGTTTTTTCATTAGGATTGATCTTATTTGTAAAGGAGAACTCACTTCTCTTCTTTTCCTATGTAAGTATCTGCGTAGGTTGTTCTTCTTCAGACACAAACAAATGATAATTTTTATAAGATCTTCATCTTTAACATAAATAGGGGTTGCGTATAGATTTGATTTTTAACCCTTTATGTATTTTGTTCTGCTTGATTGGCCACATATGATATATTGTTCTAATGCTAGTTGCCAATAATATTCTACGCAATATGTTGAGTACGTATGCATTTGCTTGTTGTAGAGACTTTAATTGACTTTGTATTAAGGTGCCCCTTCTCATCCGTCAATTCTAGTTTTTACTAACTTCCAACGTTGGTATTATGTCATATTCATGCAAGGCAAGTTGCTTCTTCATAAGAGAGAGAGAGAGAGAGAGAGAGAGAGAGAGAGAGTCTTGCAACCTATCACTAGAGGGAGAAGGAATGCATAAAAGTATTGGAAAGAGTTTAATGAATGTCTCAACAACATTTCTTTTATGGAAGGTCTTAAATGCCTATTTAAAATGTAATTAAGATCATGCAGTAAGTGTTCTTCGATGAGAGAATGATGATAAAATGTCATTGTGATTCTTTTTTTACATTCTAAAGTATATAGATTTTTTTTTTTAAAAGTGATGCTAATGAAAATAAAATAAATATTAAAATTAAGAAGTGATTGAAATTATAATAAAAATTTGATTTTTTTTTTCTATTAATAAAAATGAATACTTTTCACAAGGACAAAAAAAATTGAATAATTTATCATTACTCTTTAATTGATTTTTGGCCATTTTTCTAAGCCTCCTTACCCTTATTTTATTTCTACACTTCTATACCCCTCTATGTACAAATAATATTATATAGATGATTAAAATATTTTAGATAAATTAAATACGGCCTAATTTTATCTTGAAAATAATGATGTTATGTGGTTTTATAACACATCGTCCTATACTCGTAATATATCCTTAAGAAAATTATAAATTCTACATAAGTTAGTTAATTATATCAACAACTACAATATCATTATTCGAAAAAATAAATTGTTTAATTCATATGGTTGAATTTTGTTGTGATAAATAAGATTTTTAAAATGAAATAAGAGAATGACGGTTTTGTAAAATAGATAAATTTTAGATGTCAATGAGATTGCTCCGTTTCTTTGAGCTTAGCCTATTTGTACATTTTTATTTGAAACTCCTATTTTAAAACAAGTATAGCCATGTAAATGAACAGGAGGCTCGTTTAAAGTAAAATAGATGTAAATTATTTCAAACACAAAGACTTTGAAAGTATTGATGTTCGGTTTGAAAGTCAAAAAAATGCAGTTTTGAAATTTTTGAAATTAACGTCCAAGTTTAATTTCGGCTTCATTTGAAAAAGTTGTACTAAAACTTCGTTTTAAGAAGTAATAAAAAAGTCGTCTCAAACGAAGCCTTAGACTAATAGGAAATCATTAACTTTGGCTCAATTGATTTTTTTTTTTTGACATTTATGTCATTTAAGTCAAACTCACACACACAACGCGTACACAAAGACTTGAACCCAAAACCTCTTAGTTGGAAGCCTAAGCTCTCAACCAACAAACTTCAGTGAGCTGTGTTTGCTCAATTGATTAGATCTTCAATCAATAACCACCTTGCTTTTTGACTGAGATCTGTTTCTATCTCCAAGTACATTTTTTGGGAAAAAATTTCAGCACTTTCAGACTTCTCTTTGATGCTAGTATCTCAAATAAAGCACATTTTATTTCTTGGCCCCAAACTACCCCGTCCAAGAAAAATGGGGTTCATAAAATCTCTCCATTTACAAACCGGGTCGGGTTGACCCTGACCCGAATAGTATCGGGTCTATTTCGGGTTTGACCCGAACCCAACCCTTAACCCGAAATTGACACCCCTAACTACCTATCTTAACATTGGTTAAATCTAAAACATATACTCTCCTAATTAGGTCATTAGAAGGCCGCCATTTTATGTGACTAAATCATCTAAGACGACTCTCTCTAATCTTATATATCAATGGAGCTACTCCAACCTTTTCACGTATATGCTCATTTCGTATCATGTCTCTAAGAGTAAAACAACTCATCCACCTGAGCATCCTCGTCTCTGCAACACTTAACTTAATATTATGCTTCTCTTTAATGGTCAACATTTTGCACCATAAAGCATTGCAGGTCTAATCACCATCTTATAGAATTTTCCCTTAAGTTTGAGTGACACTTTTCTATCACACAACAAGCTTGACGCATTCCTCCACTTCATCCATCCAACTTGAATTCTACTAATAATATCCTCATCTATTTCACAATCACTCTGAACAATAGACCAAATATATCTAGTACTCATATTAATGACTTGATCGTCCAAAGTCACAAACTCCAACACTAGAATTATTACAACTAAAATTACACTCTATATATTTAGTTTTAGATCTACTCAAGCCAAAACCTTTAGACTCTAAGGTTGACCTGCATAATTCAAGTTTACATTCAATTCCCTCTTAAGTCTTATTAACAAGAATAATATCGATAGCAAAAAGCATACCTCTGAAAATATTCTTTTGCAAATCTCCAGTAAGAATATCCGTGACTAAAGCAAAAAGATATGAGGCTTAAATTACTGCAAATGCTCCATGACTATGGTCCCAAACATTATGTGTAGAAGACTTCATTGCTAAATTATCATAATTATCATCTATATCCTATGAAGAGAAATTAAAAAGAGATTTTTAATAACATTAACTTTTCTCTTATGAAAATCAAACTGCTAATAATAATGATCAACATAAAGCAAAGCTATACAAAAAGAGAGAAAAGAAATATATGTGAAAAAGAAGAGAAATCAAATGAGAATCTCAATGAATTAATAAATTAATATAAAACAAGTCTTGAAAATTTATTTTTTATTTATATCTTATTATATGATATGATACGATGTCAATTTTAACTTAAACTTATAATTTTCTTAATTAAATTTTATAATATAACATTTTTTAAATACGACTTTTATACATTTCATTCCTTAATCACTGATTATTTTAAGAAACTTTGTTAAATTGACTAAAATTTTCGCTAAGTGAATTTCCATAGGGTTTTTTTTTTCTTCAATTGATTACTCGCGTTTGTCGTACAAATTAACAAAGCACAAAACCGCTCAAGCTGGACCCAACAATCTATACTTTATTCAAGTTCGAAGCCTAGCCTAAGCTCAAATCTCTGCTCGTCGCTCGACCGCTCGCCACCTGCCGCGCGCCGGTCGCCGGTCGCCTCTTGCCGCTCGCCTCTACCTGCAATGCTCCACCTCGATCAGGCTGCACTCGCACTTCTAGGACCCAAGGCCAACAACTTCCTCTCCCCCCAGCCGGCACCTTTTCACTTCCTTCCCATTTCTACCCGTATCGCCCTCTCCCTTATCCACCTTCTCCTCGCTTGCTATCGCCGCCGATCACGTTTTCCTCGGTAGCAATTTACTCCGCGACTCGCTGACGATGCCGGATGGGTGCCTGTTTCTTCCGCTCAGCCATGAAGGCCTTTGCTACAGATCGACAACAAATTTGGATTTATGAGGCCGGCGGAGGCGCTGTATTTCCACACAAATTAGATGACGCGCTCGATTTGCTGCATTCTGAAGCTGAGTGCGGCTTGTTTCAAGATCTAATCGAAAGGCTTCCGGTACTAACCTTTCTCATAGATTTTGGATTTAGGGTTCCACCTCTCATTTTCTATTATTAGAGTTGAATTAAATTGAATGTTTATAAGGTTTATGTGAGCTAATGCTTCACGTCTGCAACTGCATATTTTATTTCCCAAGAAAAGTAAATAGGAATGAAAATAAAATATACAACTGATGAAAAATTGTTACTAGATCATTCACCAACCTTGACTGTGATATGCCTGATGGCCTTTTAATGTAAAATTATTCCCTTCATTATTTTCGATGTTTGCAATATTTATATAATTGTAGTTTCCTAAAGCAATGTGTCTGTCCTTAATGAATTTGGAATGTTTGACATACTTACATGCATAGATTGTTATTCATTGTTGCGTGTTATTCAATTTTATTTAATTGAATAAATAATTTATTGCTCTGCTTGTCTTTAATTGTTATTGGAGAAAGGTAAGAACAGCCAAACAGAAGAGAACGGAAGAGAAATAATATTCTCTATATTCATCTACAAGACATTACAGGACCTATACTTATAGACAAGTAAACTACAAGTAACCAATGAATTTAAGCCACGTCAGCAAGAGTAGCTTGTTTACAGGATGTTTTGTTGTTATGCGCTAATACTGCCATGCAAACTGATGGGTGCAAGGCAACTGTTAGTTTGTTTCTGAGAGTAGTAAATCTTGGTGTGGATAGAGATTTGGTAAGTATATCCTCTTTTTGATCAATTGTATTGATCGGAAGAAGAAGGATGTTATCGTTTTGTATATGATCTCTGATAAATTTCTAATCAATCTCAATATGTTTAGTTCGCACATGAAACATGGGATTGTTGGCTAATGCGATTGCTAACATGTTGTCACAGTACATGTCGGTTGGTTGTTCTTGAGATATGCCAAAATCTTTGAGAAGATGTAGCCAGATGATGTCGGTGGTCAAGGTCGTCAATGCTCTGTATTCTGATTCTGTGGAGGATCTTGCAATCATGTGTTGCTGATGTGAAACTACTAGGAGTTACATTTAGAAATGAGAAAGAAAATTGTTTTAAGTTTGCCCTTATAAATTTATTTCAATCATGCAAGAGAGAGTTAAGAATTTGAAAAAATTAACTTGCTTAGGCCAAAGATTAGCAATAGAGAATAACCAAGACTATCCTTTCAAAAATCAAGGTAATATTAAATGCAAAGTACAAGTAACATAACCCCACACTTAACAATGAGAGGTTCACCTCAAGGCCTTATCACTCAACTACTTGTAGGCTTTAGCAGAGAAAGGTGAGCCAAATAATGAAAGATATTACCACTACAAAGTTGGCACCGAAGAACGTTGTTGGTGGAGAGGTAGCCGGTGGAGATGGATGTAGTGGGTGGCCGGCGAGGCTCCAATCGTAGCTTGAAAATCGTCGGTCGATGATGCTTGCAAGAATCGGGACGACTTGCTCCAAATATTCTTCAACGGTGGTGTCGTCTTCAAATCCCACGTCAAAGCACAGAGATCTTAGGATGTTGATGCTTCCATCGGCGTTGAATACGAGACCCCATTCAAGCTCGGGATCCGCCATTCAACATTGAAGAGAATAGGAGAGGTGTCGTCCTCTTCGTCTCTAGGCTTCTCAATGCACAAGAGAAGGAGAGAAAAGGGGAGGGGCCAGCGGGATTCTCAAGGGGAGCGGATGAAGCCGGCGGGTGCAAGGGGGGAGAGCTAGGGTTTGGAGAAAATAGGTTTAGGAAATTATGGGAGAGATTAATCAAATCTGAAATTTAGTTCCAGTTTTGAGTAATTTAGGAGGGTATTGACTTGAAATTTGAATTTCAAATCAATTGGAATTAAAGCCTTAAATGGGGAATTAATGGGGCGCTTAATAGGGGGAGGCCGGCGGTTTCAAGAGAGGAGAGGGAGGAGTTTTAATAACAAATCCTGAAATAAATTTTAGGATTTGAAATTTGGAAGTGAGTTTTATTTGAAATTAAATTTTTAATTTCAAATTGATGAGGGATTAATGGAGCAATTAAGGAGGGGGGAGCCTAGTAAGGCCGACGGCATCAAGAGGGAGAGGGGAGGATGTGGAAGCAAATTACAAACCTTCCAAATTTGCTTGTGTGCATGAGGAGGTTTGATTAAGAGATCCACTTTGATTCGAATTTCGAATTGTTTTGAATTTGAAAACTTTTCATATTTGGCTTGACAAATTTGGAAATTTTCTTAACTCAAATAATTTGTATTTTTCAAAATTCAAACAAGTGGGGAGTAGGGAAGAAGGCTGGCGGTGGAGGAGGTGGGGTGGTTGGCGGCCAAGAGGGGTTAGGGTTGGCGGGTTGGGAAAAGGCGATGATCGGATGATGGGGATAGACCACGAGTCACGGACTCTTCCAATGACTGGTGGGTATTGCTTTTTGCCCTCACCTTGGGCTCTCGTTCTCCTCTCTAACTCTCCACAAGAAGAAGAAGAAGAAGAAGAAGAAGAAGAAAAAGATAACCAAAACAAATTTCATTCAAAATATTCATTAACCATCATACAACACATGAGACCACTATATATAGGCCTCAACTCATAAAAAAAGAAAGTACGAAATTGTCCTCTGGGCCACAATAACAAAGCAACTCCCCACAGGGGTAAAAATGGAAAAACTGCAAATACTAAATAATACATCATGACATCGAAATCAAAAGTATATGCGCTGAATCGTGGCCGTCGATCTGCGGTTTCGCCGGCGATAAACATGTCGGTAGCGTCTGTCGATGTCCTCATCAGTTGCTTTTTAACTGTCCAAGATATGATGGAATCTCCTAAGAACTAAAAACAGCCGGTAGTAGATCTCCTGGAGATAGGGTTGCCTTCCCAATCAACATCTAAAAAAGATTGAAGCACTAAGTTAGATTTGGTGATAGGTATGCCATAATTTAACGTACCTTTGATATAGTGTAGTATTCGTTTTAGTAGATAGCTGTGTTGAGGGAGAGGATGATGCATATGTTGAGAAAGTTGATTGACGTTGTACGCTATGTCGGGACGAGTCAATGTGAGATATTGCAGTGAACTCGTGAGGCGTCTGTATAGTTGATGATTAGACAGGACCTTATCTTCCGGGAATGCTGATGGTAACTTCGTGCAAGTTGGATTTGCAAGAGGGTTGCAATCTGATAGTTGAGCTAGCTGAAGCAGAGACAACACATACTTCTTTTGTGAAAGAAAATAAAATTGGTTTATATAGTCTATCTTTATACCGAGAAAGTCATTGGCATGGCCTAGATGTTTCATACTAAATTTGTTCCCGAGTTTATCTATAACCATCGATATGTCAGTTTGGTTGTTTCCCGTAATAAGTATGTCATCAACATACATTAAAAGAAAATTTTGAGTATGCTTTTGACTAAAAATAAGTAGGGAGGGATCAACAGTGCTATGAGAAAATCCAATTGATACAAGATAAGAAGTAAAAGTGTTATACCACTGTCTTGGTGCTTGTTTCAAACTGTATATGGCTTTGTGGAGACGACATACGTGTTCAGGATGTGACGAGTCTTCGAATCCTTTTGGTTGAGCCATGTATACTGTTTTAGAGAGAGTACCGTGCAAGAACGCGTTGGCAACATCTAACTGATTTATTGACCAATCATTATGGAGAGCGACTGTGAGAAGGATACGAATTGTTGGTAACTTTGCAACGGGGCTTAAAGGCTCTGTGTAGTCTAAACCGTATTCTTGATTATTTCCTTGCGCAACCAGTCGAGCCTTATGCTTTGCGATTGTTCCATCCGCATGAAGTTTGATTTGGTAAGTCCATTTACAGTCGAGTATTGATGTGTTTGGAGGAGGCTGAACCAGACTCCATGTACCTTGCTTTTGGAGAGCTAAGAATTCTACAACCATAGCCTGCCTCAATTCAGAGTTTTTAGCTGCCTCGGTATAGGTAGTAGGGGTTGTTGTGGGATCTGCCATATTGGTAGTATGAAACAAGTTTAGACGAGTGCAAGGTTTAAGAGAACCGGTTTTGGTTCTAGTGATCATATGATGGTGAGAGGTAGTATAAATGATAGCAGCTGGTTCAACCAAGTTTAATTCAAGGTTAGAAGAAGAGGTCTGTTGAGTAATGTCGGATTGCTGAATATGCACAGGAGTTGGACAATTTATTAAAAAAAAAACTTATTAGAACAAAGAGATTTCATCTTCTTTCACCTTTCCTGCACAATTTGAACGAGGCTTCATGTTACTCTTAACCAGTTTATTCTACTGATAAGCCATATTATTGTCGTGACTTAACTCTTTCACAGCGAGGGGTGTCCGCTATGCTGATTTTTTCAATGAAAGAAATATATTTTATTGAAATCTATGAAGTAAATCATAAAGTCATAATAAAGAATCCAGATGTTTTTCATAATTAATCAATCAAAATACTGATGGTGTGATCGGTTTACTGATTTACTCTTAACTGCTCTCAAACTTATCTGGTTTGTTCCTATTTGCCCGAAATTGGCTGGTACTGTTTTTTCATTAATATGTATTATCGTTCACCTCAAGATGGTTATCATGGTTTAGATATTGAAGCTGTCTATGCTGCATAATGATGGACCGGTTCACCCGGTCCGGCCTGGACCCCTGCGGGTCTACAGGCGGAAGAGAGGGGGGCGGGCGGACCGGCTGGACCAAAGGGACCCACCCACTTAAGTGGGGGTAATTTGGGGATGGGAGGAATTTTGTGATGGTATGAAGATGGCCATTAGGGTTTAGTTTTGGGGATTATGAAAAGTGAAGTCTCTTTCTAGTTTTCTTCTCCTAGTCTTCTTCTTGTTCTTTTCTAGGGTTTTCTTATGGGAGATCTTGTCCTTCTCGAAGTGGACAAACTTATCTTGTTTTCTCTTGGCTTTCTAATGCAAAGGTTCTTGTCTTTCATCCCAACTCTCTTGTGATTGCTTCTCTTGATTTTTTGGTGGAGAAATTCCTCTCTTTTGGGGGAAATTAGGGCAAAACCGAAATTGTGAAACCCTAGGGCGTATCAATTTGGTATCAGAGCTCTCGATCCTAGACGGCTTGGCATTAAAGAAGGTAGAAGTTTTGGAGGGGGAAATGGGCCAATTGAAAGAGGAAGTGGGTGAGAAACTTTCTTCGTTGGAGGGAAAATTCTCAACCCTAGAGGAGAGATTTGGGGGAATGAAAGAGATGATCCGGAAATTGTTAGAAGCCCAAGTTGTTCCATCAAATCCTAAGGAAAAAGGAAAATCTCTGGTGACAAACCCTAACCCTAATTTCCCAATTAGGGAAGGAGTAAATCAGAGTGAAAATGGCATGCAAGGGCAATGGTCAAGGGAAGGGGGAGAAGGGTCTGAAGTGGGCGGCCTTTGGGGAATGACCGGTGGTCAAGGGGGCCGGCCACACATGGGCTCGGTGGGCCTCCACAGCACACGTGCAGGGTGGCCGAATCAGATGGGGGGATTTCCGGAAGGGAACCGTGCCATGTGGGAGCAGGGAGGAAGAAGGGATGACTACGGCATGGGTTATGGTGAGCCAAGAGAACCACCATGACGGGGGATCCAAAATCCTTACCCGGGGGAGGGATTCACTCAGGGGACATGGAGAGATGGAAGAACCTTCAACCGAGCCGACAACCGCATGAGAAAATTAAAGCTTCCTATTTTTGAAGGAGAGGATGCTTATGGGTGGATATACAGGGTGGAGCGCTATTTTGCAGTGAATGGCGTCACAGAGGAGGAGAAGTTAACGGCGGTTCCGGTATGTTTGGAGGGGAAGTCATTGGCCTGGTTTCAATGGCTTGAAGGAAGACAACATGTTAGGAATTAGGAGGAGTTCAAAGACCTCCTACTTCATAGATTCTGGGTGTCCAGCGAGGGTACACACTACGAGCAGTTTGTCTCTAGTGCAGGAGGACACAGTGGCAGAGTATAGGGAGCACTTTGAGCTACTATCAGGCAGATTGAGAGGGATTCCAGATGACCTTTTGGAGGGGAATTTCATGAAGGGGTTGAAGCCCCACATCAGAGTAGTGGATCCACGAGGTCTAGTGAAGATCATGGAGACCGCACAGCTTGTAGAGGACAAGCTGAAGGTGGAGCCACCGAGGAGATCAGGGGTCTCTTACCCCACTTACCAACCACCACTCATGATTGGAGGCACAAAGGCGGCTACTATCCTTCCTCTTAGGGAGGTAGCCAAGGAGAAGACCACTACGGTAGTGAGCCAAGGGGGGTTCAAAAGATTGACTGATTCAGAGTTGAAAGAGAAAAGAGCCAAGGGCCTTTGCTACCGATGCGATGAGAAGTTTACACCGGGGCATAGGTGCAAGGAGAAAACACTACATGTGATCATAGTGGGGGATTCAGAGGAGGAGGAAGGCGACACAGGAGCAACTGAGGAAGATGGAGAGGAGGAAGAGCACACTCATTTGGCTATGGTGGAGGTTTCACTCAACTCCATAGCTGGACTGACGTTGCATTCCACCATGAAGCTGGAAGGGGAGATTGCAGGGTACAAGGTGATGATTCTGATTGATAGTGGGGCCACTCACAATTTCATAGCTTGCAGACTGGTGGAGAGAGTGGGGCTACCGGTGACCCAAGGGAAAGGTGTAGGAGTCCTGTTGGGCATGGGGAAGAAGGAGCACTGTAGCGGGCAGTGCAAGGGAGTAACCCTCACATTGCAAGGAGAGGAGACAGTGCAAGACTTTCTACTGTTGGACTTGGGAAGCACTAATGTGATACTGGGGATGCAGTGGCTCTAGTCCTTGGGTGAGATGAAGGTGAACTGGAAGAAGTTATATATGGAGTATGGGAAGGGGAGCAGGAAGGTGACACTGCAGGGAGACCCCAGTTTGTGCAGAGCCAGAGTGGCCTTGAAGTCCATCTTCAAGACTTTGAGAGATGAGAGAGAGGGCTATTTGATAGAGCTACAACAAGTGGACAAGAAGGCAGAAAGAGAGCTAGAAGCCATACCTGAGGTTGTTCAGGACCTTCTACAGCAGCACTCCACCGTGTTTCAGATACCCAAGGGGCTACCACCTATCAGATCCAGGGAGCATGCTATTGTGTTGAAGACAGGGGTAGCACCCATCAGCGTGCGACCTTACAGATATCCACATGCTCAGAAGGAGGAGATTGAGAGGCTGGTGGCAGAGATGTTGGAGGCTCAGGTAATCTAGCCCAGTGTGAGCCTATTTTCCAGTCCCGTATTCTTAGTGAAAAAGAAAGACGGTAGTTGGAGATTCTGTGTAGACTACCGGGCTCTCAATAAGGAGACTGTGTTGGACAAGTTTCCTGTTCCTGTGGTAGATGAACTTTTGGATGAACTTGGGGGAGCCACCATCTTCTCCAAGGTGGACTTGAAGTCTGGTTATCACCAGATCAGGATGAGGACTGAAGACATTCAGAAGACAGCCTTTCGGACACACGAAGGTCATTATGAGTTTCTAGTGATGCCGTTCGGGCTCACTAACGCTCCCTCCACCTTTCAAGCCCTGATGAACCAGATCTTCCAACCCTACTTGAGGAGGTTTGTTTTAGTCTTTTTTGATGATATATTGGTGTATAGCAAATCTTTGCAGAATCATATCAACCATCTTGGGGTGGTACTCATGACCTTATTGGAGCATCAGCTATATGTCAACCAGAAGAAGTGTTCTTTCGCTCAGAGGGAGGTGGAGTATCTGGGACACATTATTTCAGAGATTGGGGTTACAGCTGACCCCACCAAGATAGAGGCCATGGTGGATTGGCCTACACCAAAATCCCTTAAAGGCCTAAGGGGATTTTTGGGACTGACTGGCTACTACAGGAGGTTCATCAAGGGCTATGGTTCCATAGCAGGTCCTTTGACTGATCAGTCAAAAAAGGACAATTTTCAGTGGGGAGAGAAGGCGGAGGAAGCCATGAAGACCCTGAAGGAAGCCATGACTAGTGCCCCGGTTTTGGCACTTCCAGACTTCACCCAGCAGTTTGTGGTTGAGACTGACGCTTCAGGAGTGGGTTTGGGAGCGGTACTCATGCAGAATCATAGGCCGATTGCTTTCTTCAGTAGGATCTTATCACCTAGAGCAAGGTTGAAGTCAGTTTATGAGCGGGAACTGATGGCCATTGTGTTGCCTATTCAAAAATGGCGGCCTTATCTATTGGGGCAACGATTCATAGTTCGTACTGATCAGCGGAGTCTCAAGTACTTACTAGAGCAGAGATTGGTGGCAGAAGAACATCAGAGGTGGCTAGCCAAACTTTTGGAATATGAGTTTGAGATTCAGTATAAGCCAGGGGTTCAAAACAAGGCGGCAGATGCTCTTTCTCGTGTGGAGTGTTCACAGCTGATGGCACTATCTGTACCACAATTGGTAGATTGGGGTGAAATGGTGAAGGAAAATCAACATGTAGAGGAACTAGAAAGAATTCAGGCGGCTATCCAGAAGGGAGGAGGGTTCAAAGGGTATCACCTGGAGAACTATCTTTTGTTGTACAAGGGGAGGTTGGTACGACACCATGACTCCGCATTTGTCCCCATTATGCTACGGGAGTACCACGATAGCCGTATTGGTGGACATTCAGGGGTGGAGAAGACTTATCGGAGGGTGAAAGCCGAATTTTTTTGGAAAGGGTTAAGAGGTGATGTCGAAGACATGGTAAGCAAATGTGATATTTGCCAATGGAACAAGTATCAAGCCTGTGCCCCTAGTGGTTTGCTGCAACCCTTGGTGCTTCCAAACAAGATTTGGGAGGAAGTCACCATGGATTTCATTGAGGGATTACCCAAGTCTGATGGGTATACGGTCATCATGGTGGTGGTTGATCGGTTGAGCAAGTATAGCCATTTCATTCCACTACGGCACCCTTTTTCAGCTCCTACTGTAGCATCTACTTTCATCAGAGAGGTGGTTCGATTGCATGGGGTCCCCACTTCTATTGTCTCGGATAGGGACAAAGTTTTCTTGAGCTCTTTTTGGAAGGAGATCTTCAAGATGCAGGGTACATTCTTGAAGCGCAGTACAACATACCACCCACAGACTGACGGACAGTCCGAGGTGGTGAACCGGAGCGTGGAGACTTACTTGAGATGCTTCGTGGGGGAGAGGCCCAATCAGTGGGTCAAATGGCTACCATGGGCAGAATATTGGTACAACACTTGTTACCATACCGCATCTCAGTTCACACCTTTCAGGATTCTTTATGGAAGAGATCCACCACCGTTGGTGAATTATCAGAAGGGGACGACCCCTGTATATCTAGTGGATCAATACTTGGAGGAGAGGGATAGGGTGTTGGGTGAGTTGAGGGAACACCTATTGAGGGCCCAACAGATCATGAAGACTAAGGCGGATGCTCACCGCAAGGATGTGACATTTGAGGTGGGAGAGATGGTATACTTGAGGCTATGGCCTTACCGACAGAAGACTTTAGCTAGCAGAAGAAGTGAAAAGCTCTCTCCACGATACTACGAGCCTTTCGAGATCTAAATGAAAGTTGGGATGGTGGCCTACCGTCTCAAGTTACTTCCTCATTCCTCCATCCACCCTGTATTCTATGCATCTCTATTGAAGAGGAGCATAGGGGATCATACTATGGCCATTCCTACTATACCCCAGGGCTTCACAAAAGATATGCAATTCTTACTAGAGCAACTACATGTGAAGGAAGTGAGGAAGAATGATCAAGGCAAAAGGGAGATTCTCATCGAGTGGAAGGACTTACCGACACACGAGGCTACTTGGGAGATATACGAAGCCATGCAGGTGCAGTTTCCAGACTTCAACCTTGAGGATAAGGTTGATCTTCTAGAGGGCGGTATTGATGGACCGGTTCACCCGGTCCGGCCTGAACCCGTGCGGGTCTACAGGCAGAAGAGAGGGGGGCGGGCGGACCGGCTGGACCAAAGGGACCCACCCACTTAAGTGTGGGTAATTTGGGGATGGGAGGAATTTTGTGATGGTATGAAGAGGGCCATTAGGGTTTAGTTTTGGGGATTATGAAAAGTGAAGTCTCTTTCTAGTTTTCTTCTCCTAGTCTTCTTCTTGTTCTTTTCTAGGGTTTTCTTGTGGGAGATCTTGTCCTTCTCGAAGTGGACAAACTTATCTTGTTTTCTCTTTGCATTCTAATGCAAAGGTTCTTGTCTTTCATCCCAACTCTCTTGTGATTGCTTCTCTTGATTTTTTGGTGGAGAAATTCCTCTCTTTTGGGGGAAATTAGGGCAAAACCGAAATTGTGAAACCCTAGGGCGTATCACATAACCGGCTGTACACATTATACTTTATCATAACTGAGATCTCAAGTAATATGCTCCATTCTTAGATTTTTTTTTCAAACTTATTTTATGTAATTTCTGATCTCCATATTATGAACTCTAACTACTTGTCATAAAGCTGATACAGCTGCTTGATGACCTCGGTTTTGAGTTTAAAGTCATCAATCATTATTTTATGTATCTCTGGTTCATTGGTTATAATCTTGGTTCCTTGTATATGGCGATGAAGATGAATTCCTTCTTGAAAGTAAATCATTTGTTTTTAATGCTTTCTTTTTTTCTAAAAAAATGATACAGCCTATGTCAAGGTTTTAAAAGGCAAAATCGGGAATTGAGGCGTTTTTTCTAAGCGAGGTGAGGCGTAAGCCTCGAGGTGGATCGAGGCGTAAGCCTCAAAACGATTACAATAAATTAATTTAAAATTATAAATAATGACAAAAAATAACATAATATTATGTCAACTATGAATTTGAAGATTTGTTTTAAGATAATATTACTGAAATATAAGATTTAAAATAAACTCACTTAAAAATAAAACATCCCCTTAGGATCAAGACCTAAAGCAGGCTCATCATAACTTTGATTGTCTTCAAAAAAATCTTCATAATTAATGTCAAAGTCATCTTCCAACTCTTCTTCATCTATAATATTTTTTCATTTATCTCCTATATCAGTTAATATATCATTAGCTCTAAAATAAAACAATAGTAACATACAAAATAATTCATTATATTTAAGAAAGCCTTTAAATTTTTTTGAAGCTCCAATCTCACTTTGTTTCTTTCTTTTATATATTTGAGTGGTTGCTTCATTTTCTTCTTCATTGACATGACTTTCTCCTTCTGCTTCAACTTCAGATACATCATCATTCTTAGGAGTAATCCATTCATCATCAGATTGTAACTCATCAACAAGCAAATGATCAATTTCATTTTCAATATTTCCTTAATTTTGCAATTTGAGATGTCTATCTTTCAGTTTTTTGTTAAACATAACATAAACTAGTTTGTTCATTCGATCTGTCGCCAATCGATTTCTTCTCTTTGTATGAATTTGATTGAAGATACTCCAATTACGCTCACATGCAGAAGCCGAACACGTTAGGCTAAGAACTTTAACTACAAAAGCTTTCAATTCAGGAACACGAACATCATCTCCAAACTGAGCCCACCAACGTTCTACATGAAGTCAAACATAGTATTTTATGTATATTGGTTGAAGTTGAAAACTTGAACATAAATATACAAACTACAAACATACCAGGAGATCGTGTTTTGTAGCATGCTTGTGCTTCTCTAAATCCAAACAT
Source organism: Dendrobium officinale (assembly GCA_019514585.1). NCBI lineage: Eukaryota > Viridiplantae > Streptophyta > Magnoliopsida > Asparagales > Orchidaceae > Dendrobium > Dendrobium officinale. The sequence goes on from CM033687.1 coordinate 11,678,476, forward strand.
TCCCTTCTTCAAATGAAATCCTCAAGTTGATCATTCACTTTGAGATAGTCTTCTTCAGAAATGAGTCTGTCCATACATGCATACAAACCAGTTTTCACCTCTTTGTCAACATGAAAATCCTTATCATAATGAAATTGAGGATTTAAATAGTACGCAGCAGCATGTAAGTGTTGGTGTAATTGTCGATCACACTTTTCATCTATAATATCCCATATTTCTTGGTAGGCACTTTCTTGACCTCCCAATTCCTTTGCAATGTCTTCTTTAGTCCTATTCATTGCTTCATAAATAAATCCCATAGCCGGGGCCCTCTCACCATCAACCATTCTAAGCACCTTTACTAATGGTCCTGTTGTCTTCAAAGCATAATTTGTACTGCGCTAAAATGAATCGTCTTTCATAACAATCTTTTTAACTTGTTTTTCTTCTTGTTTTTTGGCTCATGAACTTTTATCCCACTCTTCAGAAGCAAACATTGCTTCCAAATGTTGTCTTAACTCCTTGAATCTCTGCAATGTTAAATATGCAGTAGCAAATCTTTTAACAACAGGCCTAATAATTTCCTTGTCAGTGAATTTTCTCATCAAGCTGAGTACCCAAGAATGATTGTATATAAACTTACTAACAAAATTGGCCTTTAATATGGCTGGTTTATACTGAGGCAACTGTCCCAACCTCTTAAGCATCAAGTCAATACAATGTGCAGTACAAGGAGTTCAGTAAAGGTGAGGTCTCTTCTCCATTAACATTCTTCCTGCAGCTTTGTATGCACTTGCATTATCAGTAACAACTTGTACTACTAAGGCATCTCTCACTTCCTCCATAACTTCATCCAACATTTCAAACAGTAATTGAGCATCCTTTACAAAGCTTGATGCATCTACTAATTTGAAAAAAAACTGTTCCATATGGATTATTGACCAAGAAATTAATAATACTTCTATGTCGAATATCTGACCAACCATCTGACATTATTGTCACTCATGTTTCAATCCAAGTCTTCTTAACATCATCCACCATTTTTGAAGTTGTCTTAACCTCCTCATTCAGCATCTAAGTCCTCAACTCATACATGCTTGGAAGTTGTAATCCTCTTCCATAGCTTCCAACAGATCGTAACATATTGATCCACGACAGACTCCTAACAACATTAAATGGAAACCCATTTTCATAAATGAATCTGGCGATATCCAAACAAACTCTATTCCTGAGTTATTTTGTAGCTGTAGGAGGCTGAATATCCTGAGTATTTATGTTTTCGTCGTTATCAATATTTAGCTTAAATTTATCCATGGGCCCCCGACTACCTCGATCAGAAGAAATTAAATGGCTTCCAGTACTTGAACCTTCATGCTGTGATCCATAGTAAGAAGAGTTTCCTATCATCTCTTCCATATTTCTTTGTGTGACCTCCTTTGTGGTGGCAAACTTCTTTAAATAATTTGTACATTCCTTCTTCACATCATCAGGAACTTTTGCACATGGTCCCACATTGACATGAGTGCAGGCTAGATGATCCTTCAATCTCTTGACGCCACCAGTTATGCGTTTCTCACAGAAATTACATTTCATGTAAACATATCCCTTCTTTGCACCTTCGCCTGACACTTCAACTTGAGTTCCATATTTCTATGCAGGATCTTTCCTTCTTGTGCCACTAGTCATGCTAACAATAGGATATATTTTAACAATTATTTGTACTATCAAATACCAATAATAAAACAACATGAATACAAAAATATACTAGTCTGCCGGGGGTCCAAGGGGGCGCTGCCCCTTGGCGGGGTTCGACCTGCCCGGTCAGGTCGCGTGGTCAAGGGGCAGCGCCCCTGCGGGGGTTTCCGGGGGCAGCCCCCGGAACAAAATTATATTATAAGAGTAATTTTGAAATTCTGCTTGTTGTATATGCTCAATACCGTGCGTACCGAGCATGCACCGCTCAGTACCGAGCGTGTACCGCTAAGTACCGAGCATGTACTTGCTTGGTACCGAGCATATACCGCTAAGTACCGAGCATGTACTTGTTCGGTACCGAGCATGTACTGAGAAGTACCGAGCATGTACTGAGCAGTACCGAGCATGTACAATATGATGAAGCGAGACATGAAGCAAATAATGGGAAGAAAGATCGTTACCTAGCCGTGAAAAAAGAACCTTCGATTACAAGAAGCTGGAGAAGAAGAAGCGAGACATGAAGCAAATGACGGGAAGATTACGGGAAGCAAGAGAAGAAGAAGAAATAACTCGTTACCTTTGATCGCCTCCAGCTATGTTCGAACTCGACCGAACTGTGGTCGTCCAAGTTGGCGGAGTTCGCCTTTCAGTTCTCACCCGAAGCATAAGCAGGTATGTTTCCCTAATACTCGACTCTTATACGACTCTCACCGCTCGGTCTATATACTTACAAATCGAAGCGGTGCCTCGTTTCGCTTCGAGGCGTTACGAACCGAAGCCTACGCCCCGTGCGAAATAAGAGCACGCTCCGCCGAATCCAACGAGGCGTAAGCCTCAACGCGCAAATGCTTCGCCTCGCCTTAAGTCGCGCCTTAGTGCGTACGTCTCTTCCGCCTTTTTAATCGTTGGTCTATGTAAAATATTATAAAGTAGGGCATAAGTCTAATTTTAGGCAAGTAGGAACCAGGCTAGTTAACAGTAATTTGTCTTTTTTTGGTTAGTTAAAAAACTTTTTACTACAAACTAGGCTTATAATGTTTTTCTTGTTGAAGAGGATAAAGAGTTAACATGAAACAATTGTCTATGTTTCGAATATTTTGTTTCCTAAATAGCACACTACCCAAAAAATAGGTCTATCACAGCACAAAAAATGAGTTTTCCCGGCTGTTTTATCCTCCACAAAATTTCTTGCAGCGGTTCTCAAACCACTGCAAAACGCAGTGATTGCAATGCACTGCAACGATATTTCAAGGTAGTTTCAAGACCATTGGGGTATGTTCAATTGAAGTGATGTTTATATCAGCGATTTTAACCGTCATAAATTTATAGAATTGAGGAGGTCATAATCGTCACTATTCGGATTAAGAAAATCTTACTTACAAAATTGTGTCCATTTTAAACGCCACAATTTTGTAAGTTTGTGGTGATTAAAACCACCACAAATGTCCATAATTTTCTTTTTTAAATATTGTTGCGTTGCCTTAGTAACCAAGACCAATTTTTGATTTTATTTTATTTAAGAATTATGAGTATTACAGTAAGCCACTGTTAAGTTTTCACCACATTCAAGCTAGTTGGGGGAGCATAACTTATGGGTGTCATCCTAGCTAAGTTTTACGTATTCTTCACCAAAATCAAGTTTATTTTTAACAAGTCACTTATGAGTGAACCTAGCAAATCCTAAGATTTTTCTCTGCAAAATCAAGCGCGCCCTTACATTAGAAAATTCGAAAATAGTTTCAGTTTATTAATTTAGCACCAGTTTTAAGTTTGATTCTCAACCTAACATCAATTCTCAACCTTCTTAATTTAAACTTTAGAACATAATGACAATTTCAACTATATGGTCCATATTAGCTTTTAAGTATATAAAAATATTTTTAAGAGAACTTCAAATGAAAATAACAGACTTGCAAATTTATTACACTGCAAACCATCAATCTAATGCAAACCATCAATCTAATGCATTGACAAAAATAAAGGTTATTCCAATTTTCATTATTGTGAGTGAGGAGATACTCTTCATACATATAAGTAGGTGTCCATGCTAACAAATCAACATTAAAATCAAGCATTTGATTACATATTCATCACAACATGAATACCTAGCAAACATCTCATCTAGAATCAATTTAAGAACTAGACTTCATATATAACAAACATTAAATCTATAATATAAAAATATTCATACAAGTAGAAATACCAAAAGAATCATTTGAGTTCAAAATCAAAACAACTTAAGTTCCAAAATATAAAAATATTCATATAAGTGGAAACATCACAAGAACCACTTGAGCTCATCATAAGAACAAACTTAAGTTTTCAGTAGAATGTTAGACATTAGATGAGTTAATATCAATACTAATCTAGTCCTCTGATTTTGACTATGTGTAAAAAGTTGACATCATTATAATGGATCAACTCCAGCTGAGACAGCCTCTATTATTTCCTCAATAGGTCTGTTGTTCCAGTACTCAGCCTTCAAAGTGGTTTTATGATGACACCACTTAACACTAAGGGATTCAATAATCCAATGATGTATATGGCCAGGGAACTCAAAATTAGACTGCAACTGACAAATTCATATGGTTAATAATATATAAGTGAAAATTGAACTTTATTATGAATCACACATACCTCAACTTCGGCCAACATCTTTTTCTTGTAGGGCTATATACTCTTATTTCTTCAGTCCATAAAATATATTGGAGTCAAAATAGGATCTCTTGCGACAACACTAAGATATGATCCTAGTAGAATATACTCGAGGATATCAAGGAACTTTATTTTCATTTACCTCAATGTGAACTCGTGTACCTGGTGACATATTTTGTATATTGGCACATCTTATACGCCCCTTGTGCCTGACGGGCGTGCCTTGCTCATCTTTACAAATCATATCTTTAAAATTTTATGAAATTGTACCTATGAGCAATATCCTCTCCTTTGAGGTAGGAGCTTGACTGCAAAAAGAATGTCGCAATGGTTGTTAAGTTCCGCTGCACTCAAATTATTCTTGTGAAACTAGGTGGATTGGAGTAGAAGGGGTTGTGGAGGCCCTACTACTTTCTCCTCTAAATATCGCCTTCTTTGCTCGGCTGAAAAAACTGCCTCTTGTTATTTCCTGCCCAAAAATAAAAAAGGAAGTGTTTAGTACAAACTATAATAAAATGTTTAGCATAAACAATAAAAAAAAAGAGAAAGTGAACGACTTACATTTGCATGGGATGAGAAATATTACAATCAAATACATCTCGGGGTTTCACTTTTACAACAAATTTTCAATTCATGTTCTTAGGATCTTGAATGTCGAATATTGGCGTAACTTGAGAATAAAAAATAAAAGGATCATCCTGAAGTTTGTGTCCTGTATGACTAAGTCTTGAAAAATTCACAAGAGTATGACCAAATTAATCTTGCTTTATCTCCATTGAAATTGTGTTTCCCCAATCATATTTGAATAGTATCACCTTGAATATGTTGGAGAAATTAATTTTAATTATATCATTAATTTTTTCTTAGTAATTGAAATTCTCAATCTTTGTTGTATTAACGACACCATAATTATGATTTTCCTTATTCTCGTTTTATATTTTGTGTGAAAATTATAGTCATTAATGTGAATACCCTTGTATTTATATGCAAGTTTATTAGGACCCCTAGCCAGCTTTTTGATTTCTTCTAAGATTATCATATCAATTGAACCTGAAACCTATAAAGGAATGAAAATTTTTTTGTTAACTATTTTATTATAAGCTCTTGTGAAGTTTATGATATGCTTTGTTAGAGATAGAAAAATATGATTGTCTACTATGTCACACAATCATTTGTGAAATCTTTCATTAATTAGACTCTCCATGACAGATATTATTAAATATGCATGTTTCCGTCTTTTTCTCCTCTCACCATCTTTTGAAACGTTCTATGTACAAATCAAGATTATCACAATTCTGGAGGACATATCTATAAATCTGAACCAATGCTTTATCATCCAAAGTGAACGAAGTAACCTTTCCCAGTGGAGTGACATCACTTGAAAATTTAAAAGTAAATTGCTCTTCATTTGATGTTGCGTCTAAAAATTGAGATCCCTTCAGATATTTAGAATAGAAAGATATCACTTTTTCAGCAATATAACCCTCTGGAATATAACTTTCACGTTGTATTTTATTGGCTATATAATACTTTAATACTAAGAAAAATTTGTAATGCATGTGGGAGGGAATTTTTGAAGTGTTTGACACCAATCAGCTGTGCGAATGATAGTTATTTTAGTGTGCACAGTGCTCTATTTAGAAGCATGTAGAAGCCTTTTGTTTGCATGTATAAATGTTGCAAATTCGATGGCATTCTTTAACATTGCGTTGAGTTTCATTTGTCGTGCATTGGCAATACAGTTTGACTCATTTTGTCTCCTGCATGTTGTCATTTTCTCTGAATTTAGCTCGTAAGAGTATATCTCTGCATGCAAATGTTATGTACGATGCATCAGGAGTCCTCCACCCTTACATTTATAAATGAGCAAATATATTCATCGCGGCGGCCCAACGTTAGCATTTTTCTATTTTTTTCTATTAGCAATCTTCATTACAAACTCCTTGCTTCTGCTTACAGGTGAGTCATAGCGTTGCGCTACAGGTCATTTGTGGCTTTTTGCATGCAAGCCGTTGTGCACTGCAAGCTTTGTTGGATTTGTTTGTTGGTATTGTGTTGTCAGTGAATGTTCAAAAGTTGTCCGTTGTTGCATGTAAGTAGACTTGGTGAGGATATCAGTAAGAGATTTTGGCGCATTTATCAGAGGAGGCATTGGAGATCGATGGCCACGATCAGGAGCTTTTATTTTTTATGCATTTTATGTATTGTTTATTTTATATTTCATCTCATCCCCAGGAATTGCACAAGGAAATTAATAAAAGAATTGGACAAAGCAACGTCAGCATAAGCTTAATGTTGATCACAAGAAAAGATTTAAAGAATTCGAAGTTGAAGATTTTGTAATGGTACGGATTCGTCCGAGGCGGTTCCCTCAAGGATCCGTTAAAAAGTTGCATGCTAAAAGTGCAAGACCTTTTAAAATAATTTTCAAAATAAACAATAATGATTATGTACTAGACCTTCTTAAAGGTTTTAATATAAATCATATGTTTAATATTGAATATCTAGTAGCCTTTGATGAACTAGAGTTTAACCCTAATAATCCACTACATGATGAACCTTTTGTGAACCTACTCAGTGAGAACCCTAGCCTACCTTCAGTCCCCAATCTACCACATTCATCTAATGTGGAGAAGATTGAAGCAATACTTAACGATGAAATCATTTCCACTAAAGAAGGTGGGCGCCAAAGGTACCTAATTCATTGGGAAGGAAAATCGGTGACAGAGTTCACATGGATCGAGCGAGATGAACTACAGGGATTGGATACATATCTGTTAGAGTTATACGATGTTCTCGAGATGTTTAATCGACGAGGTTGAGTTTTCTCCCACCCGGGGAGAATGATGAGGACATCAGCAGGAGATTTTGGCGAGTTTATTAGAGGATGCATTAGAGATTGACAACCACGATCAGCAGCCTTTATTTTTTTATGCATTTTATGTATTGTTTATTTATATTTCAATTTTTCCTATTTTACCACTATGGGTTGTTAGCTTGATGTTGTAGCCTTGAGGGCATTTTAGTCCTTCTCTTTTGTCATGTTAAGACCTATATATAAGGGCCCCTCTATTGTATTTTGATGATGATTTAATGATAGTTTCCACTTTCCTTGCTTCTTACATGTGAAAACCCTTTACTCAGTCAAGAAAACATAAAATTATTTTTATATGTCTCCAACATTCCGATGATTTGTTCTATAGCATGTGCTATTGTTGATTTAGAAATATGGATTATTCTTCCTTTTAAGTGTTCAAATATACCTTTTGAGGACTACAAATTTGAGAATACGCACTCTATAATATTCTTGGTTTTTGACTTGCATGTTAATGGAAGCACATAAATATTTTTCCATTCGGATTATTGTTGAGTTATTAAACTTTACATCAATACATTTGGATTATTGTTGTTGAATAACAATTCAACTCCAAACATTAAGAGGCACCATTTGGAGTGGAAATTTACGCCAATGCTAAAGCAGATCGTTATTTGTCTTTCATTGCTAGAATTCTATTCCCAAGCATGCTTTATAGTTGGTTTAAATGTTTCTAGAACATGTGAAGGAGTTTGCATAGTTAGTTGTTTTAAATGCTTGCATAGGAAGGAATTTGCACTTGCATTATTGCTGGACTGTTAAATTCCAAATCAATTCATTATGTTTTATTTTAGATATTTCAATTAACAATTCATTTATATAGTAACATAAGTTAATTAATTAAAAAATAGTTTACAATGTGGAAATTGCCGTATTATATATTTCTTAAATTACGCCGATTAACTATTCTAAAAGAAGCAATGGTAAAAAATAATAAATAAATAAAAGAAGCAATTGTATTTAGGAATATAAAATGATCCACTAATACAATCCCAAGGATTCATAATTCAGTCTATGGCTCCAACAATAAAGAATAGAATAGATAAGTCGTTTAGTCTTCCTTCAATGTTTTCTTATGTTTATATTTTGTATATATTTGTATATCGTGAGATCTGTTAGTCTGTACATATAAAAGATATATGCAAATACACAAAGCCCTTATACGGATCTGCCGTAATGATTATCTTCGTTACCGGCAATGGTTGATTATCTTCATTACTGTTCTTTGACATAATCCATAAAGATTCTTTTATGGATGAAACAATTTCTATGCTTTAGATTATTTTTTTAGTGGTATGGTGATCTGTTTATTAAAAGAGTTAATTAATCCTGCACTGGAATTTGTGATTCATGAACTTCAGTAATTGTAAATATTCTTAGATGTTGCACATGAGCTCACAATGCCATATTGTTCTGCAATTTTATTAGTCATTTAGTATTATTAACTTTCTGTAAATGATGATTCCTGCAATTTGGATCAAATTCATTAATTTCTAAGTGGTTAACTATTGAAAGGTAGTAAAATTTTCTTTGGCAATTGGCAGTGTAAAGAACCCGGGTGGCGCAAAGTTGGATCATGCCATAGCAGAAAGGGTTAAGTTTGTATGGAATCTATATAAATATATTGTTAGTTCCATTTGAAATCCAGTTATTTTGATCGGGCTGAAAAGGTAACAAGTTCTTGTACTTCTGTATTTCTTTCAGTTTTTCTTATGCATGCATTGGAAATCAAGTAATTTATTTGAGCCGAGGAAAATATGTGATAGCTTTTGTAGTAGTTTCTCTTTTTCTCCATTCAACTAATTTTAATTTGGTCAACAAAATAATTATCTATTCAGATAAAGATATCTTTTGGGGGGGAAAGTGAGATCAGTAGCTGAAATTCCATTGAATGCAACGTGATTACCGAACTATGAAGAAAAAGCTAGCTAAAGATAGCAAAATATCTTCAGGCCGGAAATTAAGCCAAAATTGAGGCAATGAGCTGCTGAGGACTCATGTGAACAGGATTATCAAAAATCACCCAAAAAAAAAAAAAAAGAACTTTGACCAACAGCTGGTGCTGAAGCCATCCAGGAAGGGAAATGCCTCTTTATCATGAAAAAATTATTCTGTGCGGTGTTCAGATCCCAATGAAAATGCATCATGTTCAGTACCGAACTTAGCACCGACTCGGTACCACTCGGTACCTAAGCGTAAACTGGACGGTTCTCCCGTCAGGTGTCCACACAGAATAATCTTTACCAGATATATTATTCCCTTCCCTCTAGATATAGTAAATGAGGCAACATATTGAGCGAGAAATAGTTTTTCGAGCAGGTATATATGAGGGCTACATTATTATAAGGGAATGCATTATTATAATGTGAGCAAATTAAAAGCAATATGGAGAACAGCGATAGACTGGGGCCTCCATTAAAAACTGGAAATTTTTATTTAATTTATTAAAAAAATATAATTTCTAAAACTTTCTATCCAAGTCTTTTTGGTCTCTCTCTTCCTTTATTAATATAGACCAAATTTAATACATCTATTGTCATAATAGGGTCATTGGTAGGCCAATGTTTATTTGTCCAAATCATGACCAAATCATCTAAGGCTACTCTTTCTTAATCTTCTTTGCCAGTTGAATTACTCAAACTTTTTCTCATATTATTTATTTCACATTTTGTCTCTAAGTGTAAAGCCGCTCATTCACGTGAGCATTCTCATCTCTACAACACTTAATTTAACTAAGATAATGTTGACTAAGCCATAATGTCTAGGGTTGTGAAGTGATGGAAAATTTGACTAAGCTAAGATAATGATGTCTATAGATAGCCTATTTTAAATAAAAGCAGCTTGGCTAAAATTAGGGGTAGAACCAACCTCTCTTTTTAGGGTGGGCCAAATAGAATTGTGAAATACATTATTTATATATGAAATAGGAAAAAGATTTTTTTTTTTTTTAAGAATTTGGGCAATTGTATTTATTGAAGGAGGGTAAAATCGTTAAAATGTCTATTCTTCTAACAATAAAGATTTTAGGGTGAGTAATTGTCCATTCTGAGCTCTTCTTAGTTCCACCCCTAACTAGAATGAATGATGTATGGCAAATTAGATTGAATCTACTGGCAAGAATCATTAAAATAAATCTTGTTGAAATTGCAACCTAAGTATATGCTTAAAGTCTGCAAAATTGTTGGTGTGAGGGATTTTTGGAAGTCGCCTTCACATTTCTTAGTAATTTCTCAGTGTTGAAGAATTGTTTGACAATATAATAAACTTGGTTTCCAATTATTTCCTAAGTTGAGAGTAGTCAAAATTCAACTCGATCATTAGGTTCGAAAGTAGAGTTTTTATGAGTTGAAGAGAACACCGTCTTTATTTTGTCATCAGTTGTTAGGGCAGTAACATTGTTTGTTAAGTGATTAGGAACTTAATTACCCATATATGAAGGGTTAGTAGGATTAATGCATGGAAAATTGTTAGTGTTGAAGTGTTGGATAAGCCATTTTGAGAAGTCCTAAAATTTTAGAATTGGAGCCTTTACCTGATTTTACAGGGTAGAGCAATGAATGTGATAAGATGTAATATTTAAAATTATTTTGTAATTTTTTTTATAAGAAGAATATCTCAATGATAAATCGTAAGTAAAAAAATCATGCAAGGCAATTGCAGTGTTATAATGTAGGATAATACGTTTATTTTATATTAAGGCTTTGCTTGGATTAAATTTTTTACTATTTTTTTAAATAATTTTTAGTGAGAAAATCTTAAAAGTAGTGGTGAAAAACTGTCTTAAATGAAGCCTTAAGTTTCCTTTAGAATAATTTTTTAATTAAAAAAAAATAAATTATAAGTTTTTGTTCTAAAAAATTATTTTAAAATATTAAAAAAACTATTACAAATTAAGCCTATCTTTTAAAATACTGTTAGAAAGTTGTTAATTACATGCGATTGTAATTACAAGCTGTTTAAATGTTAATTAAATTGCAAAGCCAAGATATTAAAGTACGTTTAATTCAAAATAAAATTTACTAGTATCATATTTTATGTACTTATAAATTTTTATATTTTGAAAGAGAATGAGATAGAAAAAAAAATCAATATCACTGTTTAGGTGTTAAATTTTTAGAAATTTCACTGTTCTCATATTATTGACCAAATATTGTACTATTTTCTTTATTAAAAAATACATTTAATTGCGCATTTTGAATAAAATTATTTCTCTTCTATTCCCTGACTTTTTTTTTTTTTTTTAAATCTGGCTATAAAAAGAGTCAAATTGATTAAATTTTAATTCACTAAACATTCTTTTTTTTTTTTTTGAGAGAAATTGGGGCTTTGCCCTTCTATTAACTGGTAAATATTACAGAAAATAACAAAACCTGTAATACATATAACCCATTTCCAATACACAAAACAAACCAAAAAGATCAAAAAAGGTCCAACCGGACTCAGAACAAAAAAGAATTCAGCAAATCAGGCAATAGAGCATCTCCAGAAAACTGAAGATACAAGGCCTGAAAAATATTGGAGTAAGCAGCGACCAGAGCTCTCCCCGGTTGCCAGAAACCTGTCCCAACATCAGAGAAAAATCAAGAGCAGACAGCCATCCATGGGGAAGAAGAGACTCGCCCCAGGTTGCCACACAAAAACTCGGATTGCACAGGCAAAACGAAAAGCATTGGCCGTCCAAAGGGAGAGACAGAGAGCTGAATTCAGTCATCATTGTCCGGTGAGAGTAAGTAGAGCCCAGCAGTCTACTTACTCCCAAGACCTGCTCCCATAACCAAAACAACTTGGAAAAACTTGTTTCAATCTATCAGCATTTCTCCATCTAAACGATTTAGCTCCCACAGCTTTCTGAATTTTAAGAATTGTGCCATTAACAGTTGATTGAGATGAGCTAAACCGCCTGTCATTCCTCTCTCTCCATATAAAATAGATAGAACAACATAGAACAAGAAAACAAAATTGCTTTTGGGTGCTGCCTAATCCAGGATGGTCATTGAAGAAATCAAAACACTGGATCATAGTAGGCCTTAGCAGAAATTCATTTAAAGCAGGAAGCAGACTAAACATTCTTTTATATAGCTACGATTCGATTATAATTTATAAGATTTTGAAATAAAGCAGCTGATACTCAGATATAATAATAGTAAATATTATTATCATAATCAATTTAGTTAAGTGATATTATCACAATTCAAGATTTGCTTTAAGAAATAGTAATAAAATCATCTCAAAAGAATTTCTAATCTGAACCTGAAAATAATTTAAAAGAAAAAGTAATGCAGATATAAAGACAGTAAAATACAAAATTATTGTATAAAAAAACAAAATTATGAGCGCCAACTTTACAAGATGGTTAAAGGTAGACAGAACAAAATAGTAAACATGCTATCTTCTAATACCCATGTGCTGTCCAAATTTCTCAAAAAAAAAAATCCATGTGCTGTACTCACAATTGAATTAGCCAGTCTCTGGCAGCCCATGCCTCTGCCATAAGCTTAGAAGGACATTTATGGAGCCAAGAGAAAATTTTTTTGACGAGAAATTATTGTTCTTAGGCCAGTGAAAATCTCAGTTGACCTAGCATGCAACCTACACCAATTTATACGGTTCAACACTTAACGCTTTCACTGCTTGTCAAAGGATTTAAATCAGATACCTGGATTTTGTCCAACCGACTCTTCATCACACGGACAAGCAGTGGTGGTGGGTGAGAATTCCATTTCACTCTCCAATAATTAGACAAAAAGTCACCCACGCACCCATCCACCCATATGTGCCAACTGTATCGTCTCTGTTCTTCCATCATTAAAGCATATGGAAAGACAGAAAGAGAAGGCTAATTCATTTCAGCTCTCAACAATCTTCAGAATGGAAGAGACTTTAGCTTTTCACAGGAGATTCGATCCGATCAAGTGCTTCAGATGACCCAAGTACAGAAGAAACCTTCTCTCCACACCAAAGTAGGTTTTGTGTTGTACTGCCTTTAACCTATCAAGTTATACGTTGCAACTTGCAAACATAGCCACCTTCTTTTTCACTTCTTTTAAGGCCTTTACTGCTTTTTCCCTTCTCGCTCTCCTTCGCCTCTCTCTCTCTCTCTCTCTCTCGCCAAGCTTTCCAAAGCTCAAACTTTACTACCGTGAGCAAAGATACAATGGGCTCTATAGTGTTGCCGAGGAGGACGTGCGGACAGAGATTGAAGACCTCGCGTGGGTATCTCGCTGCTGTACCGCTGCCCTTATCTTCGTCTGCAATCAGAATTTAAAGCAGATCAGTACGTTGGAGATGGAACCCGGCCAATAGTAATTTGTGATCCTTCAAAACAAGTACTCAAATAAAATTATACAGATTTCCAGTATAATTTTATGGTCAGAGAGCAATATTTGATCTTTTAGAGTTCTTTGGTTCTTCATGAAGTTTTTTCTTTTCTGTAATAGAATCCTTAAAGTAGCTAATGACATAGGTAAGTCTCTAGATGATCACTTGTTACTTTAAGCACCCTTACTCTTAATAAACAAGGCTACCTACCAGTTTTCTTGCTTCAAGAAGGGCAGACTCATGTTGTTTGCTTTAAGATGGAAATCATAGAAGGTTGCCAATGTTATTAAAGCAAATTACAAGATATTTTAGTTTTTGTTCTTCCAGCAATAGTACTCTTCCTATTTGAATATGCTGTTTCCATTTCTTTTTGAACATATGACCATCTCCAAAAGAATAACTCATTTTTCGCTCCAAAATACAGTAACATTTCAAAATTCAGCAATTCTATCTCAAATCGAACTCTATTTCTTAACACCAAAAAATACTATTTCATATATCTTTTTTCTCAACCAAACTCCACGCGCTCTCGGCGCTCCGCCTCTGCTTTTTCAGTTTCCACAAAAAAAAAATGTGTTTGTGAACGGTGCGACACCAAACACGAGAATGGAGCACGTTTTGTCGTTTGATTGGAGCAATTCTCGGAAGCTAAACACGAGTATGGAGTTCAATTGGAGATGGCCTAGATCTAAATTTAAGGAGAAATAATTTAAAAAAAAATAGAGAAAAACATGAATTTTGACTTATAATTCATATTAATTGTTGAAATAGAGAGCCTTTTAATACTTCTATGATCATTGTAATTCTCTTCTTGTAAGCATTTATTATTACCCTCTTTTTAAAAGAGGTGTTTGGGTTGAATAATTAAAGTTGGAGTTGAAGCATGATGATTATGTGTTAATTTAATCATGCTTAATAATAGTAACACTAGTGGTATATTGGAAATAGTTAGAAGATTTCTAGGTATTAAATACATAAATATAAATAATTTCAATAATTTATTTGATTTGTTTAAAAATTTCATTGATATTTGAATAAATAAATTTTTTTTAGTATATTTAAATAAGAATTAAATTCAGTGATATTATTGATGTATTTACAAAATTTGTAAATAAATAATTAGTTTTTGTTAAATATATAAACAGAAATATTTAATGATGAACTTAGTAAATCTCATTAAATCATAAAAAATTTTGAGCATGTGAGCATTTAAATTTGACTAAATTTTGGTTTATTTAGCTGTTAGCCTGTTCTTTTCAGAATTAAGTATTTAAATAAATAGAAATTTTAATGTGAAAATTAACAGTAAGCTGGGATATAATTGCAAATCTAAATTTATTAAAAAAGTATTATTATTATTGATTAAGATATTATTAAAGCTAATTAAGATGGTATCAATTTAAATTATTATATTACCTTTTTTTTTTTAAATAAACCTTTTTATAGAATAAAAACTCAGCAAAATACAGGAAACAACCAAAATTCCAAATTATTATATTACCTATTACAGTTAAATTAATAACATTAAAGTATGACTGTCGCTCCATTAAAAGTATTATACTAAAGCACAAATCCTCATTCCTACTTAATTTGATCTTGATCATCAATGACAAACAATTTTATAAGTAGTTCCTAAGGACTTCTCCAGCCGTTCGGCAAATAGGCGAATGGAGAGCCTCAAACGTGCCAACCGAATTCCATTTTTGCCGGCATTCAGTCGCTTGTGAACAGTGCGACGCCAATATTAGCGTCACACTGTTCACTTTCGTCATTTCTTTCTCTCTACCGAACTCCGTCTGAGAAAGACGCGAAAGAAACGACGATGATTTTGGGCAAAATGACGTTCCACTGGAGATGAATCACGGCACTTTTTGATTTTACTGTATTTTACAGTGAAAAATGAGAGTTTCGGTTGGAGATGTCCTAATAAGAATTTTGTCCTAAAAGGATAAAAGGATGGCATCTTGAAGCAGAAAATGGAGGACCAATTTTCTCAAGTTAATATATCTTCATTATTAGAAATGTTTTTTATCTTTAAAAGTTAAATTCTCATTTAACTCTAATAAGAAAATATCATTTTTAATATTCTTAAACTAATTTTTTTAAGGTATGCATCTACCTTTCTTAAAATAAGTCAAATTAATACATCTAGAGGTTATCGAAAAACAGCGAACTACACCAACCTTTTCACAAATTTACTGCAATATATAAAATTTATAATTCACTCCTAATTTCATCTAAGAATGCAAAAGAACTGAATCCACCATCAAGAAGAACAACACAGCATTCTGCAGAACTAGCAATCATCATAAAAAAAAATTACCAAAATTACTAGATAATAAGATACAAACAATAAATAACAGAACCAGTAACCCATCACTTGGTTTAAAATAAAATTTCATGATGCAGTATCAGCACTTGGAGTCCAACTCAGTGCAGATTTGAAAAAAAGATTTGGGATAATTCGACATAAATAGAAGAAGAACAAAAGATATTTCAGAAAGAGATAGAGAACGAGAGGTAAAGAAAAAATGATCTACAACTACTCTGCTAAAGGAAAAAAAAAAAGAGATAAAAAAGACTGAAGATTTGAGAGCCAGAGAGAAAGAAAGCAGTTGCAGGCGAGAATATAACCATGTCAATATCGGGAAGGTTTAAATCAGTAAGGCGGATGCGACGGGCGGCCACCAGGTGGCCATACAATGTCCTGTGAGAAGTGTGAACCATACATCGCCATGCCACCCGACTCCGCCGCTGCAGCAGGCGGGTGTGGCGGAGACGGCGACGAATGCGGCTGTTGTAGATGAAAGTGGTGAAAGAAACGCTGATGCTCGTCTTCATGATACTGCGTCTGGGCGGCTACTTCAGCCGTCGCATCGTTCCCCGAAACCGAAACTGATACCGATAACTCTTCCTCCTCCGGCAGCCGGTGAAATGTCGGATTCGCAAACGCTGCCGCCACCACTATCACCACCCCAGCCGCCAATAACGGCCCTACTACCGTCCCTCCGATTACTTGCCCCTGCGGTCCCGCAAGCGAAATCGTGATTCCAGTCCCCGCCGCTGCTGCGGCGGCCATCGCCGGAGGCATGAACGTGGCCGAAATAGACAGGATCTCGAACCGCCCGTGGAACACGATAGCTGCCTCGACCCCTGGCTGGCGTATCGTCACGTTGACCACGGCGCCGGTCGCCGCAAGCACGGATATTCCCAGCTTACGCCGGCGAGAGAAACGCGCGAGGCAGTCAACGATATCGTGGCCGCCGGGAATTTCGAGCACGTACGGCCGCATCGCGGCTGACGGCTCCGCCTCCTTAGTGATAACCACCGGCGGCTTCGGCCTGTTTTTCGACCCCGGCGGCCGTCCACGTGGGCGCTTTGCTAACTCGATGCTCGCGCCGTCGCCAGCCTGCGGCGGCGGTAGAAGCTGCGGAGGCTTCCTTTCCTTTTTCTCACCATCTTTCCGTCTTCTACCTATTCCTTGCACGCTGTCCACCTCTTCGGAGAACGGATCCGGTTTCATGATGTCGAGGCTGTTTAAGATCATGAATGGATTATTCCAATCAAGCAATATATATCTAGCTTAGCTTCGAGAGCAAGCAAAGGATTTGGTGAGGAGATGAGAAAGAGAAGAAGGCTTGGGATGAGGTTGGAGAGGAAGAAATTAAAGATAAGAACTGATGGTTACAGAAGCTGCTGCTTTTATTTCTACTCACCGCTTTTTGAAGGTCTGGGCGTTTGAAAAGAGTGGAGAGAGAGAGAGAGAGAGAGAGAGAGAGAGAGAGAGAGGGGATTCTCTATTTCTCCTCTATGCTTGTCGGCTAAGGGTGCTGAGGACCAAGAACTCCAACGTCAAAGCGACTGTTTGATTTTATTATCGGCTAAATCGTTAGGCGCATCAAATTTATAAATCCAAGTTGAAAAAGTGATTTGTATGTATTTGACTAATTAAGTTGTTGATTAAAATTTTGAGCACAGAGCAATATTGATTAAGGGTGTTGGATGCTACATATTACACGACAAAAAAAAACAGTTTTTTTTTAATGATTTTGAATCAATAGTTAGATATATAGAGAATTAAAAAGATTTATCTATATATTAAGCTTTGGCCTCTCATATGTTGAGTATATTTGACTCAATTATAAAATAATTTTTTTTTTTTAGATTCAGTTTATTTACTTAACAGTCTAATAATCTAATGTTGTATAAATTTAAGTTGAATTACTATTAGATGATTTTAAAAATAATTGTTGTGTTAAGTATTCTCAATTATAGAAGGCGGTTGTTTTGTTGTGTTAGCATTACAAGAATATTTAATACATATATATGTGAAGATTGTGACTCATAAGAGAAAATTTTATGTGAAAAAATCTATTAGGGAAAAAATGTAGGGCTTGATACAATTGAAATTGAGTGAACTTGAGCTTGTCGAATTCATCTAGATGAGATGCTCATCTGGCTATAAGGACATGAAATTTGAAGGTGGGTTTTTTTTGTGAAGGGGTCTGCTAGGGTTTCATTGCCCTAGTCGCCGCTGGTGATGTCCCCTCCCCCCCGGCCTTATTTTTCCCTCGCTAGCCAAGCCGAGGGCTCCACCACACCCCCTTGCTTTCCCATGACTAATCTCTCTTCCTCCACCGATTCTCCCCCTCTTCCCAATAAATTTGTTCCATCCTCCTCTCCTCTCGCTTTAAATTGATGCAACATCATTGCTGTCCCAAGGAACCCGGAGAAATCTTTCCCCTCTCCCACTCGCCCACTCAGGATGATCCCCTTGATTTTACAAGTCCATAACAAAACTGCTTATGATGAATAGGGAACGTTGCTTATTGGTTACTACATTCGTCGTCAGCCTTATTACGAATCACTCCTCTCAACTATCCATAATTCATGGAAGTTGAAGGTATGATGCAATTGCTTTATCTTAATGATGAATTTTTCATGTTGAAATTTACCTCACATGAGGACTATAAGATGGCTTTAACTAGGGGTGTTTTGTTCTTTCTGGGAAAACTATTTATCCTTCAAAAACGGGTTCCAAACTTCAAAACTAAAAGAGAGGAGTTTACCTCCATTCCCATTTGGTTTAAGATTCTTGACCTACTTCTACCCTGCCGGATGCCCAAATGTATATCTTGCATATACTCACATGGAAACAGTTCTCTCGAACCCCTCATCTACTAAAAAAAAGGCTCCTAGGAGCAAGCAATCCAAAAAGCCACCTAGCAACCCGCAAAATTCCCATTGACCTTCCTCACTTAGCTGCTTGGAATGTGATAGATTTCAATGGCCCGAAAACTTTAACTAAACATCTCCAATTTATGAGTCTAGGCTTTAAGTTTCATTTTGGTTAAAGCTAGGCCACTCCACATTCTTCTTTGTTGTATTATTATTTTTGTAGTTGGTTTTTGTGTCTCCCTATTTGATTGCTTTTCTAGTAAGTTTTTTTTTAAAATGATTTTCGATTACTTCTTAGAAATTTTGGATTGTGAGCTTGCTCCTTTTTTTTTTTAGCCGCTCATATTTTCTCTTTTATTATATAGCAGCACACTTGTAAACTTTTACAAGGGCTTAGCCTACAATTTCTGAAAAAAAAAAAAAAAAAAAAAAAAAGCAGCTTGCCCGCAATCTTTGACAGCCATACAGGTAGAGCCCTACAGCGTGGGGTGACCGGTAGGTGAATTTAGAATTATCGGGTGCCCTTCGTGACCGGCCGGGTCGGTGTCGACACGCCGGTTGTGGGGCTTGGATGTGTCTGGAGAGGATGATAATTACCTGATTTGGATAAGGATGGGAGTTGTCGGAGCTTCATCTAAGCCCATTTTGGCCATCTATAGTACACGTTTCGTGTTCAGACGGTACAGAGATCGCCCAAATCTCTTATAAGAGCCAAACAGTAAAATAACGTGCGGAATCTCTATTTTTTTTTCTCTTTTAATATGGAATACGATTCTGTTTTTGACTTTCTATACAAATTAATTTGTATCTGAGAACTGCTTCTCAGTGAATAAGCGACTACCGTATTATTATTTTAGTTTAATAAAGGCTTAAATATAATTTGTTTTTTTTTATTATATTTTTTTTGTTTATTTTCTTATTGTGATCAATGGAGATGATTTTTAATTAATATTTGATACTAATAATGTAATTATTAAATATAGTTGAATTTATAGATTTAAAACAAAATAAAAATTTTATTTAGAATTATTTAATTTGTTTGATAAAGTTTAAATATTACTGAAAAAATATTTAGAGTTGCATATCTAGATAATTATTTGATATTTTGATCAAAATATAGTTGAATTTATAGATAATTTAATTTGTTTGATAAAGTTTTAAATATTACTGAAAAAATATTTAGATGCATATCTAGATAAAATTTGATATTTTGATTGTAATTAATGCTTCTAGAATTATATATAATTTTGCAAATATATATTTAATGTTTTCAAACAACTTCCATAGTTGTATTTTATGACTGATTTCTCAGGATTGTAAAAATACATCACAGCACTGTAAAATCACTTTTTTTAAGGGTTAGAAAACGCAAAAAAAAAGTTGCGTTTTAACAGAAAACGTGAATAGTAATTGCGTTTTCTATTAAAACTCAATTTTTTAATATTTTAAATTCCATCTAAAATTTTTAAGCTCTTTTTTTTCCAGCTTTTAAGAGGATGGAAAGATAGAGAGTGAGAGAAAAGGTAGAGAGAAATGGATGAAGAAGGAGAGAGAGAGAGAGAGGCACAAATGAAGAGAGAGAAAAGAGAATGAAAAATTATTTAAATTTAAATTTTAAAATTTTTATTAACATTCCGGCTGAACCCTATTTTAAAAAATATATATATATATATATATATATATATATATATATATAATATATATATATATATATATATATATATATAAATGTTTTAAATTACATTCCTGCTGAACCCTAAATCCTATTTTAATCGCTAAAGTTTTTTAATATATTAAAATAATTTTTTTTAAATATTTAAATAAAATTATTATTATTTTTTAAATAAGTTAAGAAGAAGTTAAAAATAATTTTATTTAAAATTAAAAATAAGTTAAAATTATGAAATTAAGTTTGTGCGTCTCAATAGAGGATGGAAAGACCGAAAGAGAGAGACGCACAAACTTTTAGCTTTTTTTAAATTACATAATAAAATCCGGTTGAAATCCTTAAGCTTTTTTTTTTTCATATTATTAGAGATGGAAAGAGAGAGAGACACACAAACTTAATTTCATAATTTTAAATTAATTTAAATTTTAAAAAAAAATTATTTTTAACTTCTTTTTAACTTTTTTTTAAACGCAAAAAATAATTTTATTTAAATATTAAAAAAAATTATTTAAATATATTAAAAAAAGGTTCAACCGGAATGTTAATAAAAATTTAAAAATTTAAATTTAAATAATTTTTCATTCTCTGTTTCTCTCTCTCTCCTTCTCCATCCATCTCTCTCTACTTTTCTCTCCCTCTCTCTCTTTCCATGCTCTAAAAACCTGAAAGAAAAAAACATAAAAATTTCAGATGGAATTTAAAATATTAAAAAATTGAGTTTTAACAGAAAAAGCAATTACTGTTCACGTTTTCTGTTAAAACGCAATTTTTTTTTGCGTTTTCTATCAAAACGTGATTTTGCAGTGCGTTTTTGCTCCTTTTTAAATTAAAATTATATTATGCTCCTCCTCTTCATTCTTTTTTTAAACTTGATCCTTTTAAAAATTTGCCCTATTTAAATCAAGTAAGGGAAACTCATATTCATATCACATAAAATACGTCACATCACTTTTTTGCTCGGTATCGCTCGGCA
Source organism: Dendrobium officinale (assembly GCA_019514585.1). Classification (NCBI taxonomy): domain Eukaryota; kingdom Viridiplantae; phylum Streptophyta; class Magnoliopsida; order Asparagales; family Orchidaceae; genus Dendrobium; species Dendrobium officinale. The sequence continues at coordinate 11,699,818 of CM033687.1, forward strand.
TTGGGTGATGTGACGCGTTCTACTAGTCCGCATAGAATAATTTATTGCCTTTTACACATGTAGCTTGCGCATTTGCAAGGTTGAAGTCTGTAGACTGTCATTTATAATTGGATGATGATGTTGAATGTATAGACAATGGCATTTAAGATGTTATGAATTCACAATCATATTAATTAATCTAAAATTCTGATATAATGCATCATAAAAGTAAAAATAAAATATTTATTAGATTATTTTTATAGGATTTTTAAGAATATGATTCTCAATTATATCACAATAATTTGTAAATTAAATATTTAATATTTTTCATATGTTTTCATCTCTCTTGTCAGTTTTGATGAACCTATATATTTAATTTCTATTTTCATTCTCAACCACCCTAATGGTCACTGGTCATTGTCTGCCTCTTCTTATCATTGGTGCCCACATTACAGAGGGGGAAAATATATTGGCCACTGAAATTAAAATTTAACTTGGACAAGTTTTTTTTTTTTTGGGATATTTAGGCCATTTAAGTCAAACTCACACACACAACACATACACATAGACTCGAACATTGGACCTTTTAGTTGGAAGCCTAAGCTCTCAACCAACAGGCCAAAGAGAGTTGTGTACTTGGACAAGTTTCAACGGTCGACGCAAGTTATTTAGCTATTATATGGAGAAGCTTTAATTGCCGACTAATTTGGCCAAAAGTGCATGCAGAATATGAAATTATAAACTTTTCAAACTAAATTTAGATCCTATTTGTCACTAGGGGTGTAAGCGAGTGCAAATGAGCTCGAGTCATCTTTGATTTGAGCTTGAACTTGATTAATTAATTTAAATCGAGCTCGAGCTTTTTCCACGAGTCTGAGCCAAGCCAGCTCTCTCGTAATGATTATGATTCATATAACTATTATAATAAAATGATAAAATGAATGAGAAATTAAAAGAAAACTTATAAATATTCACTTAATATAAGAAAGAAAGATATTTCTTCTTAAATATATTATTTATAACATTATACTTAAAATCATGAATGTTAATATATTTTAAGTGCATTTCATGTCAATAATTTTCAAATGACCATGCTCGTGAGCTAATGAGTAAAGTCATCAAGGTTGGCTCAAGCTTTATTTTTTAGCTCATCGAGCATGACTCGTGACAAATTTATAGAGCTAAGCCCGAGTCGGCTTGACTCGCTGACACCCCTATTTGAGATTGTAATTTCGATGACAATGACAATTTGGAATTATGAAAAGAGATATATTTTGAATCAAAGCGCATGGAAACTTATTACTAAATTATTCAGAAATGGTTTCATGCTTGTTGCGTCCTAGAGTATTCGCGGCGGTAGAGAAACATAAAGTTTTGCGTCTTAGCTTTGTACGAAAATCCAACTTGCAATCAGATAGAGAGAGGGTGCAATATTTATAAGATACATCAGAGTTTTTACATGAAACCCCCTGAAAAGGGGGAAAAACCACAGGGACTGACCTAGTTTGAATGAATCCACTAGTATTTGCATTTGATTACAAATGAGGCCCTTCCTTGGGGGAAAGGCTTTGGCTTGATGTACATCATATAGAGTATATTATATGATGGGAATACAAAAAATCACTGTCAATATTTTTGTTTGGTCGGAATGACCTTAGTTGGTGGGCGACGTAAGTTAAAAAGACCATAGTCGACAGGCGAAGGAAGTCATAAAGATCGTTGTCTGATGAAGGAGGTCGGAAGGACAATGTCGGGTAGAAGTCTAGCGATGGACATAAGTCCAATGTCGGATAGAAGTCCGACGAATGTTCGGTGACGGGTAAAAGTCCGACGAAATTTCGATGATGGGCGGAAGTCCGAAGTTTAACATGAATCCGACAACAGGTGGAATTCCAGCATTGTGTATGAATCTCGTGACGATCGGAAGTCCGGTGTCATATAGGATGTTGGCGATGGGTGAAGTCCTGCATTGGGTTGAAGTTTATCTATGGACATAAGTCTTGCATCAAATAGAAGTTCAGCGACGAACAGAAGTCTGTCGTTAAATAGAAGTTTGACGTCAGATAAAAATCCGATGAAGAGCGGAGATCCGACATTGAGTAGAAGTCTGGTGTCGTGTAGAAGTCCAACGTCGGGTAGAGATCCGGTGACGAGCGGAGGTCCGCCGTCGAGTAAAAGTCTGACGTCAGGTAGAAATCCGACGTTGGGTAGAAATCCGGTGATGAATTGAGGTTTGACGTCGAGTAGAAGTCCAGCATCAAATAGAAGTCTGATGCCAATTGACAGTGGGGCAGAGCTCCGACGCCAGGTGGCATTCGGGCAGAGCAGCGTTACTTGAAAATCAGATGGAACTCCGTCGTCACTTGAAAGTCGGGAAGAACTCCGACGGTGGTCGAGGAGGAGATTATTCCTTCTCTTTTCTCCTTCTCTTCTTCTCTTATCTTCTTGCTTGGGTCCCCTCTTAAGAGAAATGAGGAGCTATTTATAGTTTTCTGAGAGTGGCATGACCAGTAAATAGGATGAAGATTAGGGATAAGTTAGGAGTGATTTGAATGGACGGCTGATGTTAAATCCCTTGATCGTGGACCATTTATCAGGCATTTGAAGGCTCTAATGATATCATAATTTGACGATCTTGGGCTCGTTAGATTTGTCTCATCGAGCCGCTCGATTCGACTTTAAGCATGCCATTTTTGGAAACTATTTGGTAATCCAAATTATGAATTGAACCTTCCGAATGCGCTTCGAGTCTTTGATTTGGACTAATTTGAGCTTATAGATTGAGTCGAATTTGGTGTTGTTGGGATCGTATTTCTGTGACGTTCAATTCGACTGTAAGTTTGCTGAAATCGGAGTTCATGTGATCCCGTATTTAATTTTTGAAGTTTTTAACTTGATTTTTTCCTTGAGATTCGTACCCAATCAAGATAATTTTTTGATGATATATCAATGCTCAAATGCCAGTAAGATTATGTGAGCTGAGTATTCTTCCAGGAATATGTAAGATTGTTAGATCATTATGCTCAATTAACGGCCTCCGGCCTCCTTTGTGTGCTCCCATGTTGGCCATACATATTTTATAACATGCAGGAAAAATAATCTTTATTTGGTCAAAGATTTTAGCACAAAGTCCGCCAGATAATTCTCTTAGAGAGCTGTTAATTGTATCGAATTTAACCAAGTAGCGTGTAGCCTTCTTGATACATTGGAGTTTTTACATGGAAATTCTCAAAAAGGGGAAACCATGAGATTTGACCCAGTTTAAATGAATCAAGTAGTTTTTGCAGTCGATTACAAATGAGGCCCTTCCTTGGGTGACCGAGGTCTGAAAGGTAGTAGTCTAGCGATGAAGGTCAGAAGGACAGTAGTCGGTGGGCGACGGATGTCAGAAAGATCTTAGTCGATGGTTTTGACCTCCGTCGATGGACGACGGTGGTTAGAAAGACCGTAATAGGTTGAAGATGATCTGAAATACCATAATTGGGCAACGGATGTCAGAAGGACCGTAATTTATGGGTGACGGTGGTCAGAAAGATTGTATTCGGGCGAAAGTTGTTGGAAGGACATAATTGAGTGACAGAGGTTGAAAAGACCATAATCGGCGGGCGAAAATGATTAGAAAGATAGTAGTCGAACGAAGATGGTCTGAAAGACCGTATTTCGACGACGGAATTTACATACAATAAGAGTTAAAATACATAAAAGACTTGATTTTAGCCTCACATCAACAGTTCAAAAATATGTTAGTGCAAAAAAAAAAAAGAATTGCTTTTACCTATAAATCAATAATTTTTTTTTTTTAAGAACATAATAGACCATTAGTGCATCTAATCCAACTTTAATCCCCAATCATATCACACTTCCAAACAATGAATTAAAATAGATCACATAACAATATCAATTTTGTTTTGAATCAAAATAGTTTCAAATAAGTCATCTTCATCTTCATAGTGTGATTAGCAAACAAAAATTGAGCTTCAAACATAATTATCAATAATACTATTATATTTCTTAGCAAGCAAATAAAATTTCTAATCAATATGACATTATAAACTAAGTTCATATTTTACAAAAAAAAAAAAAAATCCAATATCTCAATTAGCACTATTTGGTGAACTGAAATCAAAGTTGCGTGAACCTCTTGAACTTCTCAAAAGCTCAAGCAACGTTTGGAAAATGGAAAGAAATAGTCAAAAAGCAGCGAACGAACTAATAAAAACAAATGCCCATGTAGCCACCAGAATATGTCCCATCATTTGTTTTCAACAAAATTGTGCGTACTAATTGCTTATTCCTCTTAGTTTTAATCAAAATAATTAATCCCTACAGGTTATCAAAGATGCACAAAGTGTGGAATAACAAAAATTAATATGAAATTATTGAACTATTCGTGAAAGTTTGATGGAACTCCCTAAATAGAGAAAGTTCTAAAAGGTTTGGCGCTTGTTGCCGGCCATATTGTGGAGTAAGCACAAAGAAAGACGGCAGAAAGTGACAGCAACTATTGCTTATCAAAATTAGGTGAAATTATTACGTGCGGTCATCGGACTCTATTTAGAGACGAATCAGGACATGCCATGTCATATTTTACTGTGTACCAGGATGATGTGACGCTTCCTAATTCGCATCTAGACTGTCTGATGATGACGCTTAGTTATGAAAAGTAAAGAAAAAAAAAATGCATAAAAAATTCATGTAGTTATAGGTTCAACTAATTTCATTAAGTTTGAAGCCATTTTAGCAGTTTTTTTTTTCTTATATATTTATACATCTATAATTTAAATTTTTATAATTATCAATAAAATACTCAAATCTCTAAATCTTAAACTGGCCCTTTCTTTACTTTACTTAATTGTAATGGTTTTTTTATAAATGCAAATGCAAAAGTTCAACTCTAAATCTTAAAGTTTTTTATATATCTAATCCGTTATCAAAGCATGTAAAGCTTTCTTTCTACGCCTGAACTGTTTCAATAGGTTACAAAAATCACAACTTTTTTTTACATTGTGTTCATCATAGAGCTTTATTAGGGAAAATTATTACGTCCGGTGTCCGGATTCGTCCGGACACTAATTCAGACGCACCACATCACCCAGATACACCCGGGGCCCAATATATCCTGATGATGTGGCGCGTCTGAATTGATGTCCGGAACTGTGACTGTAATAATTCGCCCTTTATTGAACGACTGTGTGCAAGACAAGCAAAAGTTGGTAATTTAATTTCATTTCTTTCAGATCTGAAGTGCCCTCTTTTCTACTGTGAATAATGGGAAGAAAGAGAAAGAGATGGGGATAGAGAGAAAGAGGGGAGAGGTGTCCTTATGAGTTGTCGATTGATAAATGGCTTTGGGTCAAATCTGGAATTTTGTTGAACGACGTGGTACTCTATGCATGGTTTGAAATTTGAACTTGGAGAAGAGAAAGGCGTAGAAGAAGACTAGAAGCCAAGCAGGGATAAAAGCTGGGTGGACTCTAATGGCGGGGCTTGTCTGGCGCGGTTGGGGCCACTCGCACATGTGAACGGCTCATCGACATTGAAAGATTTAGTTGGTTGGAGTCGCTGTGCGGTGATGATGGCAACGCAAGTTGGTAGCCTGCCGCCTGCAATTTGCCTGATAGTTACGTCTGCAGACTGGAAACAGAAATGGTTGAGTGCAATGTTGTTCATAATGGCGAACAATTACTCGCAGCTTCCTAGCTAGTCTTCCCTGTCATTATTATGGCAAAGAATTTCATTCCATGAGAATATTCTTAACTATTTTTTTTAGTTCTTGATGTAAGATAATTTTTTTTTCTTCAGTGTTTTAAGTAATTTTCATGGAATTATAAAGCATGCTCTATTGTATATTTTACAATATATTAAAAGGTTTTTACATACATAACACATATTTGACACATAAACTTCTATATTTACTAATATACCGCATAAAATCTATTTTTACTTCTATTCTACCACTGCATTGAAGCGATGAGATACTTGTATTGACTGTGAAAGGATGCCATTGACAGGGAAGACGGTAGTTGATAGTGATTTTTGATGGAAGGTTTAAACGGAATGTTAGAATTGATTAAAAGAGGCGGTTTAGATGATATATTAGTAAATATAAAAGTTTAGATGTTAAATATGTATTTTCAATAATTTTATGTGTTATGTATGTAAAAATCCCATTAATGATTTACCATTAAATTCTCACAGTATATAAACATAAATCATGCAAAATTACAAAAACACTCTCCTTTTTTTATTTATATATATAATTTGTATATGTTTAATAAATATTACTCTCAAAATATTTCATACAATTTTTTTTTTTCAGTTTTATTCTTTTGATTACTATCACGTTCAATTTAAATTTTTTAGTTGAAGGTAACTATCAATAGTTTTTATAACAAGCAAATTTATATAATCTAGTCAACGTATAGCATTTTTCTAAAAATTACCGAAAATTTGATGACTTACTCCAGAATTTATCTAAGCCTTGATGCTTATAGAAGCCGCAAGCTGCACCTCTGGTAAACGCACAAGCTGGCTTTCATGGCGGTTATTTGAAAAAAATGAACGGGATAGATTTGATAAAGGCAAATATTGATAATATTCAGTGGTCGCCACAAGTACTGGAATGATAATTACGTTAGCTTAGTATGATAAGATATATATTTTATACACAATAATACATAGAAATGCATGTTCACACCTGCCTCCATGTGCATTTAAAATACCTAATAATTTATCCTATTGTTGACTCGTGTGTTATATTTTGTTGAGCAGATTCAGATTATTTATAATTTTCTAAACCTAGCTCTCAACTTCTGGAGAGATTATTCTGTGCGGACACCAGTCCAGTACAACTTGGTACCGAGCGCGGTACTACTCAGTATCGCGCTCGGTACCGAGGGCGATACACTGTTGAAGTGACGTGACGCATTTTTATTGGTCTCTGGATGACATCCGGCATCCGCACCTAATAATTTGCCCAGCTTCTGAGGCACTTGTGTGTAAGACTTGGGCAAGAAATTGAGGCACGGCAAGACTTTGCAATCAGAATTAACGCGCTCCCACTAGCACTTCTACATTGACCTAGCTATACAAACCTTAATAAAATAAATCTTATTTTCAAGCCCAAACCTAGCTAATAAAATGTTTGGGCAGTTGTATCCCTACTGGACCTTTTCAATGATACAGTAGGCTTTATCTCACTAGAGCTAACCCAATTAGTCTCACTTCTACTGCTGGATTGTTCTGTTAGGTTCCTACACTGCTTAGTGTAGTACAAAAATGGCAGGTTCTCACTTCGTTGGAGCCCTCCTGCCCACCCCTACCAATCCACTTATCCATTCTTGAATCCAAGGGACTGAGATCAGGTGAATCCATTTTTCCGGTCGAGTTCGGCGAGCAAGTGAATCCATCCGAGTCTTCTGAGAATCTAAAAGGGCTATTACAATTTATATGACCAGGCTCACCATTTACAGATTCGGTGAAATCCTCATAAGTCTGGTTTACTCTACGACCTAATGAGGGAAACAAACAATGATTTAAATGGAAAGGGAAAATACACCATAAAAGATACAAATTTAAATGATTTGGTCGTATAGACAGGCTTGTATCCATTGTAGAAGAGTAATAATAATAATAATATATAAGAAAAATAGCACAAATATACCTCGGATCCCTCGTAACACTAGGTACAATAGTAACTATGACGTGGAAATATTTTGAAATGTAACTCTATGTTGTAGCTATATTATAATTGGGTTGTAGATCAAACATAGTAGGATAATAGTTTGGACCTCGAGAGATTATAGCAGCACTATTTTATATACCTTATCTCAAGAAATGAACTAACACTTCTTAATTGATTCCTAATGTTGTGTAGACGTTGTGCCCAATTGGATCATTGTTAATCTCTTCATTAATTCTAGGAATTATGATTGCAACACATTCGTATTCATGTACAGCTTATAATGCCTCCATAATGATGTTATAGTTGAGACCTTCCTAAGAGGAACAGTAATGGTTGGCCTGCTTTCCTGAGATGGTACCAGCTCTTGCTTCCACAATCATTAATATCATTGGGTAAACTAGCGAGATTACTATGATAAGCAGAAAATTGGATATCTTTGACCAATTGCAACAGTCTAGGCTTGAAGATCGAGTATTTAAAAATGGGCATTTTTGTTGTTGCATCACTAGAATACTTTTCAATTGATGCTCTCCTCGACTCTGGATTTCCTGACGATCTCTCAATAGATTGGAGGAAACCAGAATAATGCTTGTCATGCATAATCTTGCACCAATGGCCAAAGGTCCTTCTAATCGAAGACTGAGAATATAAGTCCGAAGCGGTTCACTAACGAAAAAATCTCCTAAACAAATTGGAGAATTTGACAAATGGACCTAGTTCAAATATTAACCAAAATATTATTTCCCAAAGGATAGATGTCTCATTGTAGGTCTTCTCGGCAAGCTAAGTTATTTTGGATTGCTTTCTTTTTGTTTTTTGTTTTTTTTTTTTTTTTTTTTTTTTTTGTCTTGAAAAGAAATGATGTAATATGACGTACTTTTTACTCTGATGAATGCAATTATGTTTCTCTAATATAAGTTTTTTGCGCAACTGAATTTGTCTTTGACAAATGATATGTAGTATATGTTATAAATGAGAGAAAAACTATGAGTTCCTGATATTAACTATGAGTTTCTGAGGAAAAATAATCATTATCGAGAGGAACTTAGATATTTACTCCTCTGTTGACTTAAATGCTCGAGTGACTCTTCCTTTTGTAATATTTCTTTACATTCCTTAAATAACAACTTGATGTTAACCACCATTTGCCTAGAAAAATATGCTAATTAGCATAATCATAATGATTTGATTGTCATTAATGCATCTTTTTTTCCACAAAAAATTGTATCCATTCTTCTAGGATTTTCAAAAGTAAGATGTACAAAACATTTATGCCCTTTTGTTTCTTCATTTCTACTCTTGCTTCTCATGTTTTCTACTTCCTCGTTGCTTCTCTAAAAAGATACTCATAACACAGTTATAAACTTCACCAGCAACTTCTATGCCCTACAAGTTCTGATGCTTAATCAACACCAAGGGCCTAAAAAAATAGAATAAAAAACATTATACAAACAATTTCATTCTAGGATTTCCTAGGAGAGATGAGAGACCACACAACTCATATAAAACTAATAAGGTGTGTTTATTTGAACAATACTCTGAGATTGGATTAGAGGTTTCCTTTCAATGATGAATTTGTGGATATGTTGATGACCTTTCAAATGGTAAATACTCAATTGACCTAGCATGTCTTCGGTATCCAAAAACAAATCCAATGGCTCTTTGCAAAGATCAGTATTCCTTGGTATGTATATACAACAACAACAATGAATGTCTAGTCGAAAATATAACTCGGATTCATCATCAAGCCATCTCTTGTCAGTAAGAATGTGGAACGTGCCCTCTAGCCGGTGGTTTCACCACCAAATGACATCACAAGTAAACTGTTATGACTGGGCCCCTCTGACCGGGTGATTTTATCGCCAAATGATACCACTGCATTATGATCATGACCAAATTCCGTATGTTCCCCAATGGCTCAAATTTTTTTTAGTAATTAATCAATATGGTATAATTGATAAGGCATAAAGCCCTTTGTTAACTAAGGTGGACTCAAATATGTCCTCTTAGACAAACATTCACCTCAAGTCTACAAGGTACCTTTGTATGAAGCAACTCATGACTGCCGAAAAGGATTCTTCGGTCAGGTTGGGTCGACTACTTCTTCTGACTAAGTAGACTAAGGATCATGATGACTCAGAACGATGGAACCATGAGATCTTGATGAGGTTCATCATCATTCCCTCACCATCTGCTTTAAGTACACGGTGACAAAATTTCAATTTTCAATATCTAATTATGCTGTTGGCATATGTTTGGTACTTAGTGTTTATCCAACAACTAGGTTTAATCAAAAGTTCTCTCATTATCGGGATGGGTAATTAACTATAGGGGCTTGCGCCTATAAGAAACCAGAACTCATATCATAAAGTCCTCGCAAATTTAGGGTGAAATCTCTGGTAATATCTTATCTAAAAACCTAATATGACTTCTGAAAATTTACCCTGAAACATAAACTCATTAAAACTCTCATCGCCAACAAAAAAAAAGGGTCATAGAGAGGCCGGGGCACGAATTTTTGGAACCCACAATTATAATATGAATTTTTATGGCAATGCGAATCTTAATTGTATAGTGGTTCAATTGATCTCAAATTTCTCAAAAAAATTATATTTGGTAAACCGCCATATAATCATTTTGGATGAATTTTGCATATTTTTTCTCATTTTCATCAAAATAGATGAATTTTTTGTCCAAACAAAATATTGGTACATCATGAATTTAATTTTATGAGCATACTTTCGTGTTCATGCTGTTGATTTAATCAGAAACTCTAAAACAAGTTGTCCTGCATCATAAAGTTTCTAAGTATTAAAAAATAATTCTTGGTAAATAATACATTGTGAACTTCGTATGAAAAAAAAAAAAGTATCAGAATCACATAAATATAACAACTAATTTGAAGAGGTCTACAAAGACACCTTACGAAGGACAGCATATATTATCAAAGCAAGAAGCTCAATAAGGAAACATGGGGGGATATAAGCTGGTAAACAAATGGAGATAATAAACAAATAGAGTAATAGCACCCATGCTCAAGCTTAGCATATCATCATCATCAAATAAGCCTTAAAATCTTATATTAAGAAAAAGAATCTAGCAATATTTTAGTTAATTATTCATTTTAAAGAGAGTACAAAGGAATCAAATATATGAGAAAAAATAAAGTTATAAGAGATAATGACAAAATAAAGACTTAAAACAAACTACATCAATCAACGAATCAATTTGGTTTCATGCCAAGATGATTGAATATTGAAGCAATTTTTTAAATTGAGATGATAAAAGAGAATGGATCTTCATATGACTTTTTCATGATATTGAAAAAGCTTATGACCAAGAACTAAATAAATAATTGATGCGAACTAAAAAAAAGGATATATGTCAAAAGTATGGGAAATTAATTAAAGATAAGTACAATGAAGCAATTGCAATTATAATAGTATCAGAAGTAGTTGGGGACAAAGCTTCCAACTAAAAAAAGATTACATCAATGATCAACATTGAGTCAATATCTTTTTGTATTATAGTTATGAAAATGCTTATTAAGAATGTACAAATTCAGTTGCCCAAGTATATGCTTACCACAAAAGATAAAATCCTAATTTGTGAGACGTCTGTTAAGATAAAAGAAAATTTAGAGTAATTACGAAAATGTATAGAAAAGATAGAGTGCATAATTAGTAGATATATTGAGCATATGATATAAAATTTTACTGGAGAAGACATTTGCAATTATCAGCCAACATTATTAAAAGATAAAGTGTTACATAAGTTTGATAGGTTTAAGTATGATGAATACATTATACATAAGACTAAAGGCATGAGGAGCTATAAATTCTAAAGTTAAGGTTTTGTGGCTAAAATATAGTATCATGGAAGTATTATATGATAAGAGGATATAAAAAAAACTTATAAGTAAATTTCAAAAAATTAAATTGTAGCGAGTATATAGTTTGGATTTGAGTATTGGACAAATAAAATAGCTATTGATAACACAAAGTGGCAAAAATTGAACCATCATATGAATATGCAATGAAATTAGGAAAATTTAACTAAAAAAATAATTAAATTAGAAGTATTGTTAAAAGGGAATCTTTTGAAAAAAAATAAACTTAGGTGGTTTAAACTCGCACAACAAAGCATAAAAATTGCACATTAAACAGATAGATAATTATTGTTTAGAGATTAAGAAGGAAAAATGGTAGATCAAAGATAAAATAAATAGGAATTGTTCAAAATAATTTGTAAATAATATATTTAGCACCAAAAGCAATAATAGTTAGCAAGAAGGAACGGAATATGAGGAATCATAAAGTTAAATTGAAAAGTTTAGAATATACCTAATGACGATGATGATGATTCGTCATTTTAACGAAAATCATGAAGCATTGAACTCAGAGGCAGTTGATCTAAGATTACAGATAGAATAACAAACACATGTTTTAATCATTGAAAAGAGCATTAATTTTGTACAAAATTAAATAGTCAAGTATGAAGCAAGCCAAATTGCATGGCAGGCTCTGATATTTCAAAGTCAATTTAAATGTGAAAATATATTACATTACCTATTACCACAGTTAATCAGACCACAGGGGTTCAACCACACCTTATCAGAGTTGTAAAGCTTGATGAAGAGGTCGTACGCAAAAAGCATCTAATGTGACATAGGAAGATATAAACAATCAAAATACTATGTATGAGAAAACAGGATGTTTTAAAAACTCATAGCAAGAACAATAGTACCTTATAGTTGTATTTAAGAGATCCATAGTTACAAGCCCCTGGCTGAACATGCCTAAGTGGTGATGATGAAATTTGTTTAGCACTTTTGCCGACAAATATCTTACCATTTAATAAAGAGTTGGAAACCTCTAATGATTTGGTTGAAACATGAGGATCATTTTCAACAACATGAGGCCCTTCTCTTACAATGTTGTACCTTGAACTAATGGAGATAAATTATCGTCAAAGGAAGAAGATAAAAACTTGAACTGTTCTTTATTTTTCTCCCCATAAGTAACACTACATGATTTTTCAAAGCTTGAGTCTTTTGTAGCTGTAGGCTCAAGTGTAGCTGGACTTGCTGTGGATGAAAAGGATTTTGAGTTAGAAACATTAAGAGACCCTTTTAAATGAAGCATAGCATCCACCTGATTTTGATTATTTTTGTGAGTATGGGATTCATTAATATCAGCAGATCCGACAATTTCAACTGAAGTCTCCTGGCATTCATTATGGCTATCAGAAAAATTATTTTCAAATTTATCTAATGTTTTGGAACATAAAGTAGTAGTCCTAGAGTTACTAGTATGACAAAGCCGAACATTCAAGGATCTGTTTGAGCTAGAGGACTTCATATTTGAAGGACCATTCAACTTGCACTTAGCTTCCTCATTATAAAAGTCGACTGCAGTTTAAAGTCATTTGAGGAGGCATTATAAAAAATGTTTGCACTCGCTATCCCATATGGAAAGGATGGAAGATTTACCTTCTCAGAACCAACAAAAGTTCTAGAGCTCTCAAGAATAGTGCAAAAAGATTTCTTTGGGTTAGTAAAGGAAACATAAGAAGAACTTGCGTTGGAATGCTGTCCAGATTGTGCTCCAGTAAGGCCCGCATTTGAAGAAGCAACATGAGGGATCTCTCCAAGGCGGGGCAATGTGCAGTCAGCAGAAGCAGAGGAGTCGATCAAAGAAGTAGCAAATTGCTTTCCAGAAGTACTTGCAGAAGATTTCTGCCTAACATTGCCAATCTGACTGTATGTTTCTGAATAGAGATCAGACTTTGATGGCACTGATTAATTGAAGGATGTTTCAAAAGATTCCACATCATCTAGTTTTCCATCAATCTCTGGCCTGCTGTCTCCAATGATTGTTTCTTCAGCTTGGCCAGCATTCATAATAGAGATATTTTGATAAGCACTGCAGTGATCATCATTCCTTTCAGCTTGCCCTCCTTTTAAATCTGCAAAATGAGGCTGGCCTTTAAATTGATCAACAGGTGGAGGATGGCACTCATCCCTGTGTCCTTTCCGCCAAGGGATGATTTGGCATTTGCCAGAGCTGAAACGTTTCCAGAAGCAGTCTCAAATTATCCAAACAGAAAACCTTTGACTGTATAGATCTATCAATATAAAGATTTATTGAGAAACTTTTTTTTCCAAAATAAGGACTCTTATGAACAAGGAACAAAAATAAAATATCAATTATATTATACAGGAATAAAATCAGAAGCACACAAAACCATAACAAACTAGTCTTAGAGAAATGCATCATACGCATGCCTACATAAGAAAAAAGAAGTCAACTTTGGCACAAAAATAATGACAGTCAATTAAATGATTCAAAGAAATATATTCAAATAATTCAGCGCTATAGGAGCGGTAACTGGTAGCTGCCCTTGTCATCAAATAATGTTCTTTTGGTTATGGCTAAATGAGTTTAATTCATAGAATCAACAATCACGACTCAAATTTTCATGCAACTCATTTGAAATGTTTCATCAATCAATGAAAAACTTCATAATGATAAAAACTGATGTATCCATGAACTCCTAATCAGAGACTACAGTACAATTCAAGCAATATGTTAGCATACGATCTAAACGAATCACTAGCATGAATTTTATCCATATAATAAAAAGTATTCCAAGAAAAATTTCAAGCAGCATTTTACTGTGAAAATCCATCTATATGAGCGACCAAAATCCCAAATGAAATAATCAAGTTCAAAACCAGGTCATGAACCAAATTGTATACAAACAAAAACAGTTGCTATTATTTGTAACATTCCAGTTATGAACCAAATTGTGGACTAGTTACCTTTAATAATTTAAGCAACCAGCACAACCAACCAACCAAGAAAATGAGAAATTGAAACTTACGAAGCAAGGCAGTATAATGGTGTTGTAAGCAAGCACCTTAAACTAGGTGGCTGTAAAATGCAAGAGAAGGAAATCAAGGGAAACCCGAATAAGAGAATGTGATTAATTGATTATGTTAATATGTTTTTATTAAGTCCTCATCTTTTCCGCCATCTACAGTCTTAATCATACGAGAATACCTATTTTTCCCTTGAAGGTCATCTAATTCAGTTCACCGAACCTCCGTTTACTTTTCTCTTCATTTAATGTCTTATATATATATATATATATATATTATAACCAAATTTGTTGTAAGGAGGCAAATTTTGATATTTTCTAACATAAATAATTATTACCCGAATAGAAAGAGGATTTCCTGGAATTCTCTATTTTTTTTCTTTGTTGTTCGGTATCTATACCAGATTGACATCAAATACATGGCTGACAGCAGCAAGAACAAAACTCATGGTGATGATCACGGCTTGGATACTTTACAAGTAGCTCAATCGACTCTTGAACAAATGTTGGCATCAAACTACAGGTAATTGGTCATGGGATTGCGACAAGAGATTCAAGAATTCGGCATAATCACTTCGGCAATCACACTGATGAATTGTTCGTGTTCTTAAAAGATGAGAACATTAATTACTACATCAAAAAGATGTCTTATCCGACCATCAATCTCTCCCATTTCTACACTCTTTGAAAATTTCAAATCATATGCAAGGTTAATGGTTGATGTTCTTACAAAAATTAAGCTTTGCTCCCAAGCATAAAGTTGGCAAATCCAATAGGATAGCAAATGCACTCAACTGACAAGCTAGCATACTCGTGGTTAATCAAATAAAAATTATTGGAATTTCTCGATGTAAAAACCACACTTCAGTCAATGATCATACAATACTTCAAACCGGACATAGTTAGTAAAGAAAATGCACGTTGAAGGACTTGTGGCTCATACAAGAAGAGATAAAACACTGTAGTTATTACAGGCTATATTCTTTTGGTTCAGAGAGATGTTTGCTAGTATGTGGAAAGATGTCATATTTACCTAGTGTACAAAGGAAGAACACAAAACACTAGTATACTCAATTGCCAATTGTGAAATCCATTTGAGAAGATTTTAGTCTTCACTTTGCTTTAGGATTACTAAACAAATGTGGAGTGGATTCAATCATGGTGGTTGTACATTGTTAGATATTGGTCAGAATTTTTGTTTACTTTCTTTAGTTTCTTGTATAGCTCATATTGCCTTTGGTGTGTTGCTTTGTGTAGCCATTGTTACCTATAAATAAGAGCAATAGTGATGTGAAACGTAAATGACATGTACTTGCCTAGGTGGCAAGATTAATTAAATCCCAAATCAATTTGGGGAGAGAGAATGGAAATCTGAAAATTAAATTTCAGATTAAGTGGAATTGGCGGGATGAATTTGAATTTAAACTCAAATTTAATGGGGAGAATTAAATTGGATAAGAGGGAATTATGGAGGCTTAATGAGGGGGCCTATTAATGAGATAGGAGAGAGATTAGGCCCAATGAGGGGGCCGGCCACATAAGGAGGAGAGAGGGGTGAGTTTTGGAATAAGTGGGGACCACCAAATTTAATTTCAGATTTTTACAAAAATCTGAAATAAATTTTCAGTTTTCTTAAGGAAAGAAAACTTACATTTAGGAGAGCAATCAATTTAAGCAATTTGAATTTCAAATTTGAAATTAAAATCCATTAAATTGATGGCGTAAATTAAGGAGCTACTTTAGGAAACAATTAATGGCCCATAAAACATTTGAATTTCAAATTTTGAAATTCGAGGAGAAGGAAGCCGGCGGCTAGAAGAGGGAGGAAAGGGGCGGCCACGGTGTGGAAGGTGGCTGGCCGGCGGGAGGCAGTGGCCTGGAGGTCGGCGGCCTGAGCGGGTTGGAGGAGGGGCGGCGGAAGTGCTGGGTGGAAACGGGTGAGGGGATGGAGTTCAAGGAAGAATGCGATCCGGACGGATTCTCCTTGAATTCTCACACTAATTGATCACAAAGAAAAATTGGAGGAAGATTTAGAACTCACAAAGAGATCTAGCTCTTCCCAAAACTCACTAAGAGATTTGGGAGAGGGATGCACTTACAAAGAGAACGCCAAGTAGAGAACTCACTAAGAGATCTAAAAGATGGAACTCACAAAGAGAACGCAAAAAGCAAATTTTCATTAACAATTCATCATCTCATTACATAAGAAAGGACCTCTATATATAGGCCTAAGAAACTAAAACAAGACACATATGCCCCTAAGGCTTACATAGGACGACCCTCTTAAGCGAGGGTAAAAACGGAAAATTCATAATAAAAATTTAAAAATTACAACTAAAACATAAGATAACGTGGGACGATGACAGCCGTTGATCTTCAACTCCTCGGATAGCAATGGACGGTTGGATGTCCGCATCAAATAGGCTGTAATAGAGAGTAAGCCAATCAATAAAGAAATCTATTTAGTTTGCTCTCTCCCATTTTTCCCTCTCCTCCCTCTCTTCCAAGAAGCTTAATGAGCTTCATCTTCTTCCAAGAAATCCCAACAAACTAGTTTCAGAGCTAGGTGAAGGTGGAGGAAGCTTCTTACTCAAGAAATCAAACTAGAGGAGCAGAGGCGGTTGCGTGGGAAGGGGTGTAAGTGAGCCGAGCCGGCTCGAACTCGACTCGTTAACGAGCTCGCAAGTCGAGCTTATTGAGCTTCGAGCTCGAGCCTATAATCGAGCTCAAATGATAAACGAGCTCGAGTTCGAGCCCAACCCGACTCGACTCGAAAGCTTATCAAGCTACTCCATTATATTATATATATTATATTTATAATATTATTTTTTTAAGAAAATTAAAATCTTATTACATAATATATGCTATACGGTTAAAAAAAAAATCTTAGCCCGCTCTTTTCGTAATATTTTTCGCCCTCCTCATGCCCTAGCCGCATCATGCAACCCAGTCTCTCTTCTCCCTCGGTTGAAGACTCGAAGCAGCGCCGTCATCCTCTCATACGAGACGAGAGTCGAGAGTCGAGACCCCTCTTAATTAGGTCTTGTCTGGCCCTCGCTCATGCAAAGACCCCTCTTAGGTCTCGTTTGGCCCTCTCTCACGCGACTGCAACGGTGAGCCGACGGCAGGTATTTTCTTCCCTTTGGTATTTTCTTCTTTCTTTTACTGGTTTTATTTTCCCCTCTTCTTTCTTTAGTTCATCTCATTCCTCTTTCTTTCTATGTTGATTTCTAAAATCAGCAAAGTGAGGGTTTTGTGTTGATTTCTCAATCTCTGTAGATTTACCTTTTTTTTCTTAATGTAGATTTTCTCAAATCAGTGGTGAGCCGGCAGGTAATTTTTCTTCTCTTCTTTTTTAACGTAGATTGACGATTTGAGGCTTGAGCTTCTTTGTTTTGGAAACAACAAACTTCATGTCTTCACTTGAATTTGTTTATACATGAATTGATGGATGTATGGATGAGTGGATTTTCTTTTTCTTTGGGTGATTTTTGTTTAGATATTCTGATCCAAAACTTTTCTGAATTTTTTTTTAAAACAGATCACGTTGTTATCCTATAGCAGCAAAGTGAGGGTTTTCTGAATTTTTTTTTTAAAACAGTTCTGAAATGTTTGGGGAGTGCTTTTTATTCCATTGATAACAAATTATCCAACGCTTAATTCATGTTTACTTTTTATGTACATGCAATTTATTCATGTTTGTGTTAATTCCGTTAGAGTATCATGTTTGGGGAGTGCTTTTTATTCCGTTAAAGTGAGGGTTTTCTGAAATTTTGAATATGGCTATTGATTATGCAGCCTATCAAGAATGATTGAGGATTTATGCAAATAGGATTTTGCTTAGTTTTTATTGTTTGATCTGACTGGTATGATGATAGAGATGTTGACGGCTTGTTGGCTCATTGAGCATTCATAAAATTGAAACAGCAAACTTCAAGTCTTCGTAGAATTTTTCTGAATTTTTTTTAAAGCAGATCTGTTGAGTTTAGTTTAGATATATGTTCATAGAATTTTTTTTTTTTTTCATATTTTAAATGTTAGATGAGGCTTTTTTTTGGCTGCTAACAGTTATATTTTTACTCTTTCACAATTCTTATAGTTTTTGTTGAGAGTTTTGGTAGTTCTATCAGTTTTTTTTTATAGATGTCATCAATTTTCATGTTATTGTTATTTTGTTTAGAATGTCAACACCAGTAAGTATGGAAGGAGATAATATTGAACCTGCAAATACCGGGATTGAAAGACTTGATAATCATATTCATTCTTATGTTGGTAGTCAACCTGCGAATGAGGATAATACACATATTGATGACAATGGGATTGACGAAGAGGTCGAGAAGTGGACTAATGAAAATCAAGTAAATGATATTGATGAAGTTGATGTTATTATAGGAAAAAATAAAAGGTAAAAAAGATCCAAAGTTTGGGATGAATTTAAGGAAGTAATTCTTCCAGCTGGGCAAAGAAAAGGAGAATGTGTGCATTGTAAAAAACAACTACTTATTAGAGTTACTAGTGCTACTACACAATTTAAAAGGCATTTGAACCATTGTGCTGCTAGGATTCGTGCCTTAAAAAAACAGAAAATTTTACATTTTCAACCAACAGATTTAGAGAACTCATTCTCCCAAAGCAGTCAAGATGGTGGAATGTTGACCACCTTTAAATATGATCATCAAAAAGTTAGGGAGATGATTGCACATTATATATTAATTAATGAGAAACCATTTTCAATTGTTGAAGAATTTGGACTCAATTTAATTTTGAAGAGTATGTCACCTTTTTTTGTGAAATATTCACGGGCAACAGCTGGAGAAAGAGTAGTTGATACATATCGATCAAAATTAGGGGTTGACATTGTGCAAGCTCTTTTATGTGGATCCAACTGGGTTCGTTGCCACTATGGCCTGAAGGGAAGGGTTAAGGTAATAATTCTTATTCATGAGGTAGAACACATTTGTTTGGTATCCCAAACAACTTATATATGAACATTCAATTATCTTTGCTATTGTATGTCACGACCCAACCCGACCGGGACGGATCCCGCTCGCATCGGACCGCGACGGAACTATTGAAAATCCAGGATCTAGTTTTGGAATTTGCTTCAGACTTTCTTCCAAATATTAAATAGACAGAAAAACACAGAGCTACTATAAACATTCAAATACATAACAGTTCATCTATCTTTTCTTTTATCAAAATAATCATATACAGATACAGTGCATGACTACAGACAGAAAGAACAGAACAAAATATAACAGAAAAATCATGACTGCACAAAAATCAAAAGTATCAAGTACCTAATCTCAGATCAGACACAGGACTGCTAATCCAAGACTTCATTATTCCCTTTCCCAGAACCTGAAAACCACGCAGAAAATAAGGATGAGCTAACAGCTCAGCAAAACATCACTCACCAATCAAAATAATCAGAAACTCACATCAGAAAACATATCAGAAAAGTCTCCGTACAGAATTCGAACAATCGTACAGAAATCATATAACAGACAGAACAGATAACAGATCAATCAGAAATCATAAACCAGATACAGAAAACTGGAGTCATATCCAAATTCGAGTTCAGAACAAAGATCACAAAGCTTCAAATCACAGATCAGATAGGATCGTATGGAATAAATCAGAATCGTACATAAATAAATTAGAAATAATCACATTACAGTTTTACATAACAGATAATTTCAGAACAGAACTTCCTTCCAGATGTAAGAACTTTCCCTCTTCCCCTTATGGCTCCCTTTTGTGCTTATAGCACCAGAACTTCCCCTTATAGCTCCCTTTTGTGCTTATAGCACCAGAACAGAACAGATATACAGAATTTCATATTTCAGAACTCCCCCTTATGTCTCCCTTCCCGGACCCAGACAACGGAATCACATAGGATTCCGAACCCTTATAACTCCCTTCTGATAGCATACAATTAATCAATTCATTCAATGTACAATTCAGGACAAAAGCAGAATTCGTACGAAAAACCAGCGGCATAACGGCAGTATACGGAATTTACACAAAATTCACAGATTCAGAAATTTACCAAATTATCACAGAATATTCACAACAACATTATAAGACTTCCATTGTACTGACAAAACATTTTTCAACATCCTGATAATTTGCAAATCAATTAAAACGCCACAGAATTCAAAATATCCGGTAAAAATCTTCCAGAAAATATCCAAAACGTGCATAATTATCAGCTTAGAAACACACCAAAAGTTACGATGTAAAACCTTTGTCGGAAGAAAATAATACCAGAAATTCGCTAACGGAAACGAAATTCGGAACAGAAAATACGTCAAAAATCTCGTTTCTGAAAATTGAGAAAGGCGGAATGTGTCTTACCTCGAGTCGGTCAACTTTCCCAACTACGGCGACGGACGAAAACAGATGGAAGTCGCCCAAAAATCCACTTTTCTTCTTTTCCCTTCGTTTTTCTCTCTCCTGGGCTTTCTCTCTTTTCAAAATCGGCACTATTCAGATATTTATTAAGCAGGATCGTCCCGGACGATGTCCCGATCGTCCCGGGACGATCTTCTCTGGATCAAATCGTCCAGACGAAAATTAAATTCCAAATTTTCGTCCCTGGATGAAACTCTCTATCTCGGTTCGTACCGACGGTTCGTCCCGACCCTTCCAGGTTCGTACAGACGAACCATACAGATTTCTTCAGTTCGTACTGACGGTTCGTCCTGACTGTTCCAGGTTCGTACAGACGAAAATGACAGATTTCTTCACAATTTTCTTCAGTTCGTCCGGGACTAAGGCAGTTCGTACGGGACTAACAGCACTAAAAAAAATAGCTTTTTGAAGGGTTTTACATTGTAGGAGAAAGAAGAAGATGAAGATGTGGAGATTGTCTTACCAATTACATGAGAAAATCTGAGGTCAGAAATATATTCAACTTTATGTTCCATTACCTTCTACACTATGCTAGTACAACACTTATTTCCTGAATTTGAGCTGTTTCACCAATAGGCATATACTCATTGCATAATGAAGCTCATTCTGCTTTCTTACAAGTTGTACAGTTCTCTTTGCTTGCAAGTTCATTTGCTCTTCAGATAAATCTAATAATAAATTCAGATATCACTCACTGACAAAATTAAATTCAGTAATTTCAATTAAAATAAATCTTAAAATTTTTCTCTTCTTATATTCTGATGCAAAATTTTATCTCTTATGCATTGAATTTAACAGATCTGATTATATCTGAAATTTTCTCTGAAGCAGCATTACCACAACGATAGGCATACCTATTATGATATAATTTTTTCATACAACCTCAACTCCCATTTATCATGCCTATATTTAAACAAAGAAAATTGCATCAGATGAAAATAAGGAAAAAAAAAACAAATTACTAGTTTTTTAACATATATATATGAATTCTTTTGGAATAGTGCTATACTCATTGCATAATGAAGCTCATAGGTTGTACAGTTCTCTTTGCAGCTAAGCTTTGTACAGCTTATTCGGCTTTCTTACTCATTACACATGCTTATTATTTCTGGCTTATTATTTATTGCTTGTAAGCTTTTCCTGATAATAAATATAGAGTTGCCTATGATAATTAAATTAAGCTTTTCTTTTTCAAACATTAGCAGTAGCTGGGAATCTATGTTTGGGAGCTCATTCAGTTCACAATTACTTGCTTGGTCATTCCCTAGTTTTTTTATGCTATCCATCAAAAACATATGGTGGATAATTTTGCTTGTTAGGTTTGAGCGGTAAGACTGCTTAAGAATTTTGTCTATAGAAATATGTGATTCCTTCAGTTTTATCTTTTGTAAGATAATATTTTTCTTTTTACTCCATTTATAAAATAATTATTATTTTGCTTTTATCTTAATTTTACAAGTTTTTATCATATTAATTGGTACTAGAGAGTAGAGATGGAAGAAATTTAAGAATATGGAATAGCCAAATATCAGACATACAAGGAATATATAGTTCTATCTTCTATTCAGTTTTTACTTGTGCTCTATTCTGAAACTTCTTAATGAGTTGTATGATTCCAATTGCTTTTTTTGTAATGATGATATGAAATGCAATTTGGTCAAATTTTTATATTATTGAAAGTTCTATTTCTATGTTATTCAAGTTTTTATAGTACTTAATCATATAAAAATTGCAGTTGATATTGATCAAATTTTTAAATAAAATTTTTTTAAAAAAAGATGATTGCTCATAATATATAGATTCTTTTACAACTTAAATTTTTTTAAAGAAATTAATAGTTAAAGTTCTAGACATTTTATAATTAGTTAAGTTATTTTTTTATTGTTGAAAACAAATTTTAATTAAGTGTTAGACGACAAAAATTCCAAAAAAAGAGAAAATTTTGGTTTAAAATTAAAGACTCATGCCAATTAAAAGAGTTGAGTTCGAGCTTTTTAAACGAGCTCGAGCTTTTCAAACGAGCTCGAGCTTTCGAGTCGAGCTCGAGCTTGATATTTTTTAAACGAGTCGATCTCGAGCCTACTAATCAAGCTCGAGCTCATTAAGGATTAAACGAGCCAGGCTTGATAAGGCAAATACTCAACTCGACTCGACTCGTTTACACCCCTATGTGTGGGTCTGTTATCGGGCAGAAGTTGCGCGCACAAGCGCATGAGAGGCATAGACCGGCCAAAGTTGTAAGTGCGAATAGGGTGGCACGATTGTGCGTGAGCTAGTCGCAGGTAGTAGTATGCGTGGGTAAATGCACTCAGGGTGCAGACAGTCGCATAGGGCCAAAGAGAGGACACGGGCTGCAGGATCGAAGTCGGGCGAAAGCGAACATGTTTAGGCGGTGCACGATGAGCGAGTGCATGTGCTAGGCGCAGGACACAGGAACTCGGAGTGTGTAGGCCGAAGTGTGTGCGAGACGCGGTGCGGCAGGGGGAGCGACGGCCTGTCGTAGGAGCTAGGGGTGTCAATTTCGGGTCACAAGTCGCATTCCGGTATTTGGTTCAACCCGAACTCGACCCATTTTGAAAAAGGGTCAGTTTTTTGGACCCGAACCCGACCCGCTTCGGGTCCGGATCAGCTCGACGTGACCCGAATGACCCTAGACCGACTAAAAATTCTAGTTTTCTGGTCAAAAAATGAGTCAATATCCTTTTTTTCTTTTTTTGTCAAAGACGGATCAATCTCGGATTTCCAGGTCAAAACGGGTTTTCGGTTCAAAACATGTCAATTTCAGATTACTGGATAAACTCGAACCTGACCTGATTTTTGAACGGGTTGATTTGCTTAACCCGAACTCAACCCGTTTTAGGTCCGGGTTGACCCTAACCTGAAATTTTTGGATCGAGTTTGAGCCGGGTTTTCGGGTCGTATCAAATATAGACACCCCGAGTAGAAGTAGGGTTCGGCCAAGGCTAGCATGGGGATGAAAAGTCGGGTTAAGGGTCGGAGCGCGATTTCGCACGGGAGAAGCTACCTAGGTCGAAGTAGCCTGGTGGAGCAGTAGTCATGGTTTGATTCCACAATTGAGAAATCGAAGCAGATTCCACAGAGGCAAGAGAAAGGTGAGGTTCTGCTTAAGTGTTCGGGTCAAACACAAACAACAAGGATATTTTCTTGTTATTTCTGGTAAGATCTTGTGAGCAAAAGTAGATTGGTGACGTTGGGGCGCAGATCGAGTTCTTGTTTTTTGATCATGTCGATGCAAATGTTTGATATCGACAAGTTCAATGGGGGGAATGATTTCAGCTTATGGAAGATAAAGATAAAGTCTTTACTGGTCCATCAAGGCCTTGCCAATGCCATTTCTGAGGAGAATATTGTTGCAGTTACTGACAAGGTCAGAGCTAGAGAAATGCAATTGAAGGCACACAGTACCATTCTCCTTTCTCTTGGTGACGAAGTGTTGAGAGAGGTTGTTGAAGAAGACTCGGCATTAGAGGTATGGCGGAAGCTTGAATCAATTTATATGAAAAGATCTCTTACTAATCAACAATTTTGGAAGAAACAATTATACACACTCCAAATGGAAGAAGCAAAGGAGTTTAGAAAACATTTGGATGATTTTACTAAACAGATTCTAGACCTCAAGAATGTCGATGTGGTAAGACAAAGAAGATCAAGGAATTTTACTCCTCGGCTCTTTGCCAAAAACACATGAGCACATTGTTAACACTATGTTGTATGGGAAGCAAATATTGACAATGACAGAGGAAAAATCTATCTTGATGTCAAAAAGATGTTCAGAGAAAATCTGAACATAAAGAAAATAATATTGATAGCATTCTAATTGCAAGAGGAATATCAAAATTCAAAATGAACAAATCCAACAAGAAGTGCTTCTATTGCCAGAAAGAGGGGCACTTTAAAGATAAATTGTCCTAATTTGTTGAAACTGCAAGAAGCCGGGCTCAAAGCAAATGCCAGCTTAGCAGTGGCGGCAAATTTGGGAGAATGTTGGATTGAATCGGATGTTTTGTAAAATCTGGACCAAAGTGAAATTCGTTAGATTTTTGTTAATTGTTTCATTATAATTTATTCTGTTTCTTGTATAGCTTGTATTGTCTTTGATGGCTGCTTTGTGTGGCCATTGTTGCCCATAAGAAATAGGGTGTAATAGAGAGCAAGCCAATCAATAAAGAAATCTGTTCGGTTTGCTCTCTCCCACTCTTCCCTCTCCTCCCTCTTTTCCAAGAAGCTCAATGAGGTTCGTCTTCCTTGAAAAAATCCCAACATAAATAGATTCAGTAAAATAGCAAATTTTGTTCATGCAATAAGATTTTAGATGCACTCAATATTGCTCATACCTTCTTTAGAGAAATTGTGAGACTAAATGAATTACCACATAGCTTAATATAATATAACTACTTCTGACAGGAGTTATGGAAGTGCATTCAAACCGAACTTTCATTGTGTTCAGCTTATCAACATCTAACGGATGGACACATTGAGACCACTAATTGAGCATTTAAGCAATAAAATTAGCTACCTTATAGTAGATCATCAAAAACTATGGTATGAAGTTTTGAACAACCTTAATTTGCTTACAATTCTATGGTTAATCAATCTATAGCGCAAAGTTCTTTCAGCTTTATCAATAATAATACATTGCCCAAACATATCGTGGATATAACTAGGGGTATCAATAAATGACCCAACCCGCCAACCTAACCTGAAAAATCTAGGTTTGGGTTGACCCGTTTAATAAATACCTTGGGTTCAGGTCGTGCATTCTGACTTTTATTAAACATATCGGATTCGAGTTGATCGTCCAACCCGATTTTGACCAAAAAATAATCCATTGAGTATTTTTTATTAATTTAATTTATTTATTAGTATAATCTTCTTTTTTATCAATTAAACTAAAAATTGATGATTAATATGCTAATTAAATACATTTTTTAATTAAAATGAATTATCGGATCAAGTTTAGGTTGCTAGGGGGCTCGGGTTCAATTTTTTGACCCATTTATTAAATGGGTGGGGTTTGAGTAAACCAAATTCGGGTTGGGTCAACTTCGGGTTGGATCTGAACCTAACTGGTTGACATGTTTTAACACCCCTAGATATAGCAGCCATTCCTAAACCCTGAAATAAACATGTTTAACTAATGGCTACATATTTTAGTATTATGCTTTGAGATGTAACAAACAAATTAATAAGCACAACTTTATCGTATAAGAAACAAGTTAATTAAGGTAATCGGCATAAAGTATTTTATTATGGGTGACTTAGCTATAATGCACCTTCTCAAGAAGTGCCTCCCTATCGACACTTAACCTCAAAAACTTGGACCTTTCTCTGTCGAAGGACACATAAATGGCAATGCTTAGATCGTTTCTCTCCATTCATATTTGAACATCAACCACATTCAATATTGTGGATGTATATAGCAACCAACCACTAGATGGCAGTTCCATACAACTCACCAAATTTCATCAAGCAATTTTAGAGAATAAGACAAAATGAAGCAGCTCACCAAACTTCCACTCAGTTTCCTCCTCATTTACTATGTTAACTATATGTGTGTGTATATGATGTTTGATATTTTCCCACAAAAAGAACTATTATTGAATAGAAAAGAGATTTCCATGACTTCTATGCTTTCT